>OV277701.1:15847500-16572748 GCA_922987775.1 Agonopterix subpropinquella | reverse complement strand
TTACTAGCTGTTGCCCGCGACTTCGTCTGCGTGGACATGTGATTTTGTCCCATGTCTCGTCTAAGGGTCACGAAGGTCATGGTCAGAACCAAGTCTAAGAATCCTGGCATGTAACATTAAAATGGCCATTAAGGAATGGGCTGATAAAATACACAGGCTAGAATGCTCTGGCTTCTCGGGTCTGCAATATTGCAGGAAATTCATCAGTAACACCATTAATCCCACAGTTCATACTGAACAACAGCAGGAGCAAAGCTCGTGCTATCGTCGGAGCCCTCACCGGGTACTACGCCTCACAGGCACGATAAAGCTCACTCTAGATCCCAGTTGCCGAGCGTGGGGAGAGGAAGAGGAAACCATGGAACATTTATACTGTGTGACTGCGCTGTCTTGGTGGCTAAACGTATGTGTCCTGAGAGATGGTTATTCAAAACTGGGAGATTACAGGTTTCTTCCCCTGAACGCTATTGCCTCTCTCATTTTTCACGTTTTTCAATGGTGAAGAAAATAAATATTAAGTAGGAGTCAACACAAAAGATACCATTGGGTTGATGTGTTGCTGACTTGCCAGCCCCCATAATAGGATAAGAATAGGATAATAGTCATAAACTTGAGCTGAATCAAAATCAGAAAGTACCTACATTAAGTAAGTATGTAGGTATAAAAAAAGTCATTCACTGATCCATCACTTGAATTTTTCTACTGTTCGTCGGTTATTAATTACTATTAGTGTTACGTTACGTTAGAGGATAGAGGATACTCTACCACGCGGGCTAGCGCACAATGGTAGAGGTAAGAGCTAGAACGATAATATTCTAGCAAGCAAATGGTCAACTTGCTAAACAATTTATTTTCAAGCCACATTTGTAAATCACTAACCTTACTTAGCTATTATGAAAGTACCTAGGCACATTACCGACCTGTTGTGTTGTGTTGTAGGACTTTTTAGATAAGTAGGTATTTTTTCATAGATTGTGGTAGGTAGATTGATGTTAGTTAAGCTACACAAATCCTCAAGAAATCATAATTGAACCGAAAATCAAACAAAACGAACATTTGGCAAAATTTACTGCAACAAAATTATTATACCGTAGAATTGGCTCAGATTGGGCTCAAACTACCATTATACTTACCTACTTACAAAGATGTATTCAATCAATTTGTAAGCTCCTGCTAGCTAGGTTTTGGAATTAAGAATTGTTGCACGCTTGCTTTAAAAATACGCCTAACGACATCTATTAAGATGAAAACGATACTACAATAACTTTAGAAAAGGTTAAAAGAAAGAAAAATTTTAATATTGACGACCCGTTTGGTGTAATGGTTACCACGCCGGACTGCCAAACCACGGGTCCTGGGTTCGAATCCCGGTTCGGTTATGGATGAAATATGTTTGTGCCGTTGTTGTATGGTTTCTATAATAAAAAGCCTATACTGCTTGCTTCGGATCATTACAATGTATGTGACAATGAGCGTTATTTTATTTTATTATTTTTCAATTCACCCGGTATGTTACTTTACAATCAAATCTGTAAGACCTAATTTCTGAGACGCCTTGAGCGTGAGTTACGAGTAAGTCCAAGTATGGTCAAAAGTGTATGAACTTTGAGATCAGGAATTTAATCAACTAAATTAAGCTCCTGCTAGCTAGGTTTTGGAATAATTAAATTGTTGCACACTTGCTTTAAAAATACGCCTCACGCCAGCTATTAAGATGAAAACGATACTACAATAACTTTAAAAAAGGTAAAAAGAAAGAGTATTTTTTTATATTTGACGACCCGTTTGGTGCAATAGTTACCACGCCGGACCGCCAAACCAGGGTCCTGGGTTCGAATCCCGGTTCGGTCATGGACGTTATTATGTTTGTGCCATTGCTGTATTGTTTCCATAATAAAAAGCCGTGTTTGCTTGGGATCACTACAATGTATGTATTAAAATAAGAAAAAAGCCAAAGAAAACGTACTGTCCTAAAATTTGATATGATCAGGAAATTATATTATCATAATAAAAAAAAGGCATAGAGATTAGTTTCTAGATTGTATCTCAGGATATTATTACGATTGGAAGGTCAGCAAATTGCTTCTGTCAAATCCGCTGAAAAATGGATAATAGTTGTTTTAAAAAAAATGTCAATCAAGAATCGAACCTCCAACCTTTTGCGCGTAAACCTGACCATTTCCCAACTACACTACACAGCTCTTGAGAGAAGTGTTGAAAAAAGCAACCACTATTTACTACTGGAATCTACCCAAATACATTTGTCAGCTGCGTCAAGTCGGCGCTAGTAAGCATGATAAAACATTGGAAATTATCCCACAGAGACCCACAGTAACCCATTGCTGGGATAAAAAGTATCCTATGTGTTAATGCAGAACACATTCTATCTGCATGCCAAATTTCATCCAAATCTGTTCAGCCGTTTGGGCGTGATTGAGCCACAAACACACAAATATCCAAACATACAAACATCATCACAAACTTTCGCATTTATAATATTAGTGAGAAGTGAGATATCATGTTTGACTGCCTATTGTAAAAAAAAAAGAAAATTTCATTTCGACCAAGAATCGAACCATCACCTCGTGTTTGCAAATCTAACCATTTACCGAATGCGCTACAAGGCTTCTATGAAGAGCGATGAAAAAAGAGACTACTATTTACCACTACAATCTACCCAAATACATCTGTCAGCACAAGTCAGCGTGGTAAATCATTGTAAATTATCCCCACTTTTCCCACAGGATCCCACTACTGGGATAAAAAGTATCCTATATGTTAATCCAGAACACATTCTATCTGTGTGCCAAATATCATCCAAATCCGTTCAGCCATTTATGCGTGATTGCGCCACAAACATACAACCTTACAACCTCACAAACTTTCACATTTATAATATTAGTGAGATGAGATAATAGAATTATAATAAAATAAATAATAATAAATAAATAACGTTCACAGGCACATACATTGTAATGATCCCAAGTAAGCCTTCTTTAGGCTTTTTGTTATGGGAACCATACAACAACGGCACAAACATATAACATCCATGACCGAACCGGGATTCGAACCCAGGACGCTGGTTTGGGAGTCCGGCGTGGCAACCATTACACCAATCGGGTCGTCCAAATTTAGATTAATAAGATGAACATTGACTAAAAGAGCCAGTAGTGCGATTTTTGAACATCACACGTTCAAACAAGTAGTAGAAAGATGCATAATCTCCATAGCAATTTTGACATTTTCTACTACTCGTTTGAACATGTGATGTTCAAAAATCGCACTCCAGGCCAGAAAGGTTCTCTGGTCGGCCAGATGGATGTCCTTTCAAATATCTTTCTGTGGGCAGGCTACCCGCAAAGGATAAGGGTTACACTTCACATAACTTCACTTAAACCACCTATTTAATTTTGGTCCACTTCTCGTCTAGTTACGCCGAATATTAAATGGGTAGTTTGTAGAAATTAAATAAAAAGATATGAAAATAGTTTTAATGCTATTTATCTTACCCACAGCCATTTTGCTTTGATACTTAGCTTATTTAAAAAAATATCATGGCAAACAACACCTTTAATACATCTTACTTACACCTTTTGTAACGGGAAGTTTAGGTATATTTTTTAACTTTCTACTCCACACTTCAATTAATTATATTTAACGTTGTTTTCTAATAGTTTACAATATTTTTGATAAGAATCATTTTTTAACGTTCAGTGGTGCCCTCGTCAGAATATTAAAGATTTCTCAATAATGATAACGCAAAATGAAAAATTGTTATACTGCAACCTTCTACAAAAGCCTAAAAGCTATTTATGTAGAATACTTGTATAGTTTCTAAACATTGCACTTTTAAGAATATCGCAATAAAATGTTGTTGTGGCCTTTTTTATTTTTTTCTTTGTAGGTATGTTTAGTTAAACATAATTATAAAAAAAACTATAAAAGTATTGTATAAATAAAATAGCTTTTGTAGTAAGATGAAGAATAACTTTTTTAATTTAGGCTTTTTTTGTTTGAAAAATTATAAATATTGTGATGAAGGTGCCACTAAACGGTAAAAGGCATACCTGTATTCATCACTAGGTAACCTAACCCTTATAAATACAATACAATATTTAAGTAAATGTTATATTACTTGTATTATAATTGAGCAAATGCAGGTGACTTTATTAATAGAAAACTATTAGACTAAAAATACGATGGAAATAATTTATTAGAGGCAAATAATTGTGTTTATGTATATATTTTTAAATCAATTTCAGAAAAAAACATCGATGCTTGAACGTGAACATAAAAAGATGCATACAGGGTGTAAAATAAAATGGGACAGCTACTTAAAGGGGTGCTTCAGACCATCAAACTGAACAACTTTCTCTAAGGGACCAATATCGAAATCGCGAAAAAAAAAATCTGCTGTCCCATACATTTCAGTAGAGTTATTTTTGCAGTTTTGTATGGGAGAGCGGATTTTTTTTTCGCGATTTCGATATTGGTCCCATAGAGAAAGTTGTTCAGTTTGATGGTCTGAAGCACCCCTTTAAGTAACTGTCCCATTTTATTGTACACCCTGTATATATTTTTTCCAAACGAAATGTTGCCTACAAAATGTGCGATCTAATCAGTAGAAACGATTAGTTTGCAATTTTTGTCCGATTAATAGTAATCTCCATACAGATAACGGGATCACAAATTCACTATAAGAAATGTCTAGAAGTTACCTTTATTACTTCTTTATTATTATATTATATAGCAATTCAAGTAAATGGAATGGAATCAATCAAATCAATTCTCGTGTCCGGTGTTTGTAACAAAACTCCTCCGAAACGGCTTGACCGATTTTTATGAAATTTTGTGTGTAGGTTTGAGAATAGAACGTGAAGTAAAAAAACCGGTCAAGTGTGTGTCGGCAAAAAAGGGGCGTTGCAACGCACGCCGGGCACAGCTAGTCTAAACTATTATAAAACTGTAACAGAAGTTTGTCTGTACATTGAAGATATTTACAAAAAAAAGATTAAGATGTGATTTTTAGATGTCCCTGATTCCAAATCACCAATTTTTAGATTTTTTGTCTGTCTGTTTGTTTGTTTGTTTGTTTGTTTGTTCGTTTGTTTGTTTGTTCGTTTGGGTGCTTGTTTGTTCGAGTATCACGCAAAAACTACTGAACAGATTTTGATGACACTTTTTTTGTTTGATAGCTTATCATCTGACTTAAAATCTGGTATATAATTTATGTGGACGAAGTCGCGGGTAAAGGCTCGTTATTTTATAAAACTAATGCTTCGTATTATTTTCTCTAAAATTGTTTGGTCGATTTCTTATCAGTTGTTTACTTTGACTTATTATGGCTTCGTAGAAAGTATTCGTTCGAAGTTCAGTTTCGAACTTTTCACAATGTTCCATAAGTGTGGGATACAGGTATTTCAGTTCCGCATGGTCCAGCGTTGGGAAAAGGTGGTGTAGGGCATGGTCTCCGAACCTGGTGATGGACTTGAAGTGGTTGCCAGCGTAGTCGATACGTTCCACTATGGTGTCTAGCTCATGAAGGCCCCAATCTATGATTTCTTTTCTGGAAATAAGATAGGATTTTGTAAACTTCAGGATGGTCGTATTCTCGAAACATCGATGTTGAAAGGCAAAAGATAGATATTTAAAATCGTTGTTGAATTATCTAAAAAGACACTTGCATCTATAGGGTGTAAGAAACCACCATAGTCATATTTAAAGGTGTTGTTTGTACCATCAAACTGAACAATTTTCAGCCAGCTGTGAAATAGCGATAAAAATCTGCTGTTTCACAAAACTGCAGTACCGACTCGACTCAAGTGAAGTATCCGTACTGAAAGTTATTAAACTTTATGGTCTGAACCACCCCTTTAAATATTACTAGGGTATTTTGTTACACCCCGAACCTATGTTATGAATTATGATAATATGCATAAGCAAACAGTTGTCCCAAAATCGTAGGTGCGTAATCTAAACTATTATAAAACTGTAACAGAAGTGTGTCTGTACATTGAAGATATTTACAAAAAAAAGATTACGATATGGTTTTTAGGCTTCCCTGATTCCAAATCAAAAATTTTTGGACTTTTTGTCTGTCTGTTTGTTTGTTTGTTTGTTCGTTTGTTTGGGTGTTTGTTTGTTCGAGTATCACGCAAAAACTACTGAACCGATTTTGATGAAACTTTTTTGTTTGATAGCTTATCATCTGACTTAAAATCTGGTATATAATTTATGCGGACGAAGTCGCGGGTTAAAGCTCGTAAATCTATATAAATAAAAATGAATTGCTGTTCGTTAGTCTCGCTAAAACTCGAGAACGGCTGGACCGATTGCGATGAAACTTTGGTGGGTTATTGTGCACATTTATTTTATTTATTTATTTTCTTTTTGGAGAACTTACAGCTATAACAGTTTGGTTTCTACAAAGACAGATTGATAGTGAGATGCTGACAACAAGTTCCCACATGCCAGGGAAGGTTTATAAATAAAAAAATGGTCAAGGGTGTGTCGGGTAAAACTGTTCTAAGGCGGTACAAAGTTCGCCGGGACAGCTAGTTACTAATAATTCTACAAATATACCTACCTAAAACTTACGAGTAGGTACATACAATTTTATCGCATTATTGTTATAGAGTTAGGTACCAACATGAAACAACCTCAGCTACTTGCTAGTATTACTATAATAGTTAAATTTAATAGCAAAATTACATTCTCAATTCACTGTTCAACTTCAGCAAAACATCTTATGAAATCTCTTTCAGTTACATATTTTTGTAAAAGACGTAGCTCTGTACAGTAAATCCATCTCTACAATGTCTGTCTAGGTTTATTATAATATTTTCTAAATTAACTTGAGCAAATAAGACCTTTTCAAAGATCATCGGAGTTGAAAGAAAAGATTTTAAGAGTCATGTACTACATACTAGAGGTGACGCGACCTTCGATCAAGTATAGTAGGTAGATTTTGAAACGCCGCTCGAAAAATGGCACCATCAAAGCAATGCACAATCTGGCAGCGTGGCTTGTATCGCTCTCAGTCGCTAATCGACCGTGCCTGCAAAAACAACTCACGAAAAGTGCAAAAAACAAGATGGAGTGTCATACTTTCAGTAAGTATCGCTTTGTAATCACATTATCTTCAATATTTTTTATATATCATGGCATTTAATCGCATTTTTTCTAATATTTTTGTTCATTTACAACCTCGCGGCAAGCACGCAACTATCCCTTTCACTCTCGCCTACGCGAGTATAGTGAAAAAGAACCGAGGATAATGCCTTAGAACAAGGTCGAAGGAGTCGTCATTACTTTTTTTTTTCTTTTTAATGTGTTACATTTTAATGACTTATTTGATTAAATGTGTCGATCATTATTGTTTTCCGCAAAATGAAACTTAACTCTAATAAATTAATGTTGACGTTGAAAATATGTATTTATATCTGTATAAGTAAGAATTGACGCGGCGCGCCGCAGATTGGGTTTGGTTTAAGCGAGCGCGCATGATGGTTTTCTCGTTTTGTCGCTTTGTCGTGCGTGGAATGCTAGCCCTACTGTTTATCTACCCTGTATTTGATCGCAGCCTACAACCGTTCCTTTTATATTTGAGAGTCAAAGCAATATTACTTCAAGTTTACTATTCACCCTAATCAATTGCATAATAAGTACAAAACAAAGGTAGGTACCTAATCAGGGAAGCTGGTGCTTCGAATTAGAAGAATTATGGTTAATTCTTCACCCCAAGAAATACAAGGTTTTATAGGGAATAGGGCTAAAGATGCATTCAGTGTCATCCAATATTTTTTCTTTACATAAAATCTTATCACAAAGAATCGCTCTTCTGATGAGATTTGTTTAATGAAATTGTAATTTTATCACGTATTATTAGTTTATTACAAACTAAAAAAAAAAAATTTCAGCGACTCCACACCTCCTATAATCCATGTTCCAAGCCACAGTGACAAGCACATGGCGCCAGTGTGACCAGATACAATTTTACGAAAATACCGAGCCACCGAGGAAAACATCATGAGGAAACCTGCATGCTTCAATTTCGATGCATGTATTGTACCTGCTGTCCGTTACAAGTGGCGACGGGCTCACTCCCTGTCGCACTGTACAGGGTTTCGGTACTACTAGTGAAACGTGGATGTTCTGAAGTTTCAGAATATCTCTGACTACCATCGGGGAATATAGTCGTGAGCATATGCATGCATGCATGCCGAGGCACCTCAAAAATACTGAAATATACCAACTTGCACAGGGAAAATATACCAATAACAATACTGATTTTCAAATCAAGTTTTATTCATTTAACATCACAATAAATGTTAGAATGGATATTTTAACATTATATTCGGTTCGGAGGATTAAAATGACAAAAACGTAGGTACTATAAATTTGGGGAAATTCCTGAATTATCGAAAAAAAAACCTCAAAGATTAAGTCAAGTGCAGAACAGAAAACGCACGATGCAATGCGAATGCAATGATTCGATACTATTTGCAATTCTACTACGGCGGCCGCGTGCCATGTCCTATCTGTTACTTACTGATCTTTGCTCCAGAATGAAAATGTGGACTAAATCCGGGAAATTCCCTGAAAATGTTCACGAGGACGATCGCTACGGTGCTGCTATAACTTTTTATGCAAAATATACCCAAAAATACTAACTTCCGCCACTACATCTACAAAAATACTGATGCTCAGAAAAGTCGATAAAATATACCAAAAAAGTATTAAAATACAGAATCTGGTCACACTGCATGGCGCGGCGGCACGGATTACAGCGGCGCACTGCCATTTTGCCGCCATTGGCTATATATCGCCTTACTATTCTAACGCACGTCAAATAAAATGAGCACGTCTCACTCCTGCGTGTGCACGGTTTGGTAAACAGTTCCAAAATGACGTTACACGCATATCCTTTGTGACGATTTTGTACTTTATTACTTTAACCGTAAAGGTCATTTCAAAATGAATATTTTTTAATAAGTAAAAAGTGAAACAACTGGCTTTCGACGTTATCACTGCGCATTAAGGTCTATGTTAAAATGAAAGGCTGACGAGGTATATACCTGAATAATTATGAATTGACGCGGCGCCGCAGATTCGGTGTGGTTTTGTATAAGACTGTACGTCTATCCTATATTTGGTCGCAGGACGCGACAAACAAATGCGTAGGAGACGCGCGGGGTGGGGGATCCTATATCTAGAGAATGACGGAGCAAGGTGCGGCGATGTCGCCGCAATTCGGTACCTCTACGTCAAGTTTTTTTTAGAGCACTGAGCTGTGTATCGAAAACCCTGCTTACCTACTTGTGTGACGTAAGACTAATGTAAAAGCTTGAAGATTTTAAAAACTGTAATTAATATAGAAATGCTAGCTTTTGCCTGCGACTTCGTCTGCGTTGATTTAATAAGACAGTATCATATGTATTAATCCAGGACGTATTCTATCTTTGTGCTAAATTTCATCCAAATCTATTGAGCCGTTTATGCGTGATTGAGTAAAAAACATCCAAATATCTGTGCATCCAAAGTCCAAACTTTCAATGAGTAAGATTTTAAATGGTCAGATTATAGTCATATGCCAATTGTCCTCAAGATCACGGTTTGATTTCAGGACGAACGTACCTATTCATTACATGACTAGGCTTTTTACAAATATTGTTGTGAACTTTGAGTTGTGGAGAATGAATGACGCATGCGATACAGCCCACAGCCCGTTGATTGGCTAGGGTCGACCATGATAAAATAAATAGTCTAGCATATCTAATCATTATTACTGAATTAATCTGACGGAATAGAATCAGTAATATTGTAAAATAAATACTTAAATCATCATGTTTTTTTTAAGATAACAAATTGATCTGAAATCAATTGAAAATAATATTAAAACTTGAAACCGATTGTGAAAAATCTCTGTATAATTATCTTCGGATTTTACAATTTTACTCACGGAGATTGTTATGGTACATCTTGAATAAAGTTTTAAGGTCCTTTTTACGATACCAAGTTTGATACTTACATTTTTAGGTGATTCCGACTAAGTATTAAACAATCAGCAACATGCTTAGTCGACAACTTAATCCTAACTAAAGTGACCGACATTGCCGAAGACATACGAATTAAGGAATAAATGATTGACTCAGACAACGAGAAGTGAGAATCGGAACACTACCTTGGCACATCTCCGTCGAAGAAGTTTCGATGAGAATGATGACCAGCCGTCAGACCAAAAATCATGAAGAAGAAACTTGAGGCCCCTAATGAAATGGTCCAGGTGGCTGCAGTCCAGCCCAACGACCCACTGCACCACCACATCCAAGCTGGCAGGAGTAAGGGTAAAGCATTTGACCATAACAGCTTTTTTCCAGCAATTCCAGTTATTCCCGCTCCAAATCTGTAATAGAATTTGAAAGTGACATTAAAATAAATAAAAAAAACGGTCAAGTGCGAGTTGGGCTACTTGCGCACGCGAGGACCGCGAGGTATCCTTACCACATCACCACATAATTATTACCTTAAAAAATTGTCCGGGACTTGTAAGTACGAGACCGACTCACATATGGCCGATTTTTATTATTTGTTTTCATACTGTAGAGTTTGCTCTATAATAACACCAAGTTTGAATAGTATTTGTGTATTATTGTTTTTACGATAGAGCGGAAAACTAGTTTCTTGTATTCCTTAATGTTTAAGTTTTTGACAATTTTATTATTTGTTAGCAAATCCGCCGTAAAAACGCACGTTCTGTGAAAATTTCAACAATCTAGCTATTAGGGTTCAAAAGTTACAGCCCTAAATAGGTAGGACGGACGGACGGACAAAACGTAGGCTTAGTAATAGAATAGGGTCCCGTTTTCACCCTTTGACTCATGACTAGATCCTCGAGTATTACAACGTAAAATAAGTGGTTTCAAAAGAACTATATGTACCTATACCTACGTCCACATTATTAAGTAATTTGGATTATCGCCCACGACAACTTTTTTTGCAACTATGCAATCGCGAGATAGCGTTACTGCATCGCGACTGTATCGCGCTTGTTGCATTTGCAACGCACGACGAAAGCGATACGTCGAACTACAGTGCTACTGTATCGCTACAAACGAGCGACCGCAGCGATGCACTCGCGCGTCAGCATTTGCTGCTGTATAAACGCGCGACTGTATCGGGCGACATGTCGGCGGGGAAAAGGGAAGAATAGAGGCGGGCTGTAGCGATGCTGCATCCACTGCTAACTACCACAGATGAACGAAGAATGAGAATCAGATGATCGAAACAAGAAATTCCACAAAAAATCATGTTGAGAACTTTGTTTTAAATACAGTTGCTTCTTTTTACCATGTGCAACTAATCTACAGCACACCAACTATCACCTCTTATCTACACATTAATCTTACGGATTCATCAATAGGTACCTTCTCTTTGTCCAAACAATAACATCTAAATCTTATCTTAATACCCATCAAACTGAACAACTTTTACTATGGGAGAAAACCGATCGGAACCAAATAAAAAAATCAGCTGTCCCATACTAAACTCCAATTACCTATTCGACTCAAACGTATGCAGCAGCAGATTCTTTTTTGCTCCTTTTGGTTTGCTTCCATAGTAAAAGTTGTTCAGTTTGATGGGCAGAGTATGTGGTTTAAAGGTTAATTATACTTTTCCTTACACACTGTATAATACTCACTCTTGAATCATTAGTGCTAAGCACGAAAACGTGAAGATGAGTGGCCAATAGAAAGCTCCCATTTGGGCCCAGATAGGCTTGTCCTTAAAAGGAGTGTAAATCAGAAATGGCTCCAACATACTTATTTCTATATCTTGTAATGTATTCGTATGCAAATGATGCGATAGTGCGTGTGATATCCTCCAGTCACTGTAAACAAAGAATTCCTTTAATTTGGCTAAAAATAGATCTGATTTAAGTTTAATATCGCATTCATTTAACAGGTTATTGGTCCAAGAACTTTGTTTACAAAGTATTGATAACACAAAGAGAAATATGCATTTAAATAAATAAAAAAAAGGTGGATAAATATTGAGTACATGGAGAACCACTTATATTAACCTTTATAAGAATACACAAAAAAAAATCATGTGTAATGAAATGACTTACTGGTACGACATTCCACTAAAGTTAAACAGGTACATTCGCCAGCTATCAGCTCGATGAAAATAATTGTGAGCACACACTGTCAACCCGCTTAGAACTAGGCCATTCAGAATAGTCAGTGCTCCCCCAATTATTAAATTCTTGCTCCAAACCCAACAGCAAACTGGACTCAATATGAACAATCCAACAAGCAAAGAGTCCGTGACTATATCGCTTTTCTTTCTTACATCTGTTGGTATTTCATTAACTTTTTTTGCAATTTTCATCTTAAGAGTCCTGTAAAAACCATCGTCTTTGAACGTGAATGGAGAATTTCTTGGTAATTTGGCTTTTCTTACGAAGTATTTTGGCAATAACGTTTCAGCGATTCCGTTCAGATGATGTGTTTCAAACGCTTCTGTTATGTCGGTCCCCTGGGAAATAGAATAGATCTGATTTATTGTGTTTGGAAATAACTCAGTTACACCGAATGATATTCTATTCGATATTCGAATAAACAAAAATGCTGAAATGTGTTTTCTGTGAAATATGGAAATTCGTGCGAATGCTGCAGCGCCCGAAAAATAATTACGAAAAGTGTACGCTATGAAACTATCTGAAAATAGATATTCTCTGGCATGGAAAACAATCTTCGTCGATAGTTAATTACGCTACATTGTTATTAACACGCGGATTCATAACTATTTTGCAAGACCGGTAGTTATTTGTAATTGTTGAAGATTACCATCTCAAGGTCATCTCAATAATAATGTATCATTTGATGACAGTAGTTTTTAGTAAGGTATTTCATGACTAAATAGTCATCATCATCAAATACCGGAATTCTACTTAAATACATAGAATTCCGGTCGCTGCCAAAGTTGCAACGAAAAAAATTGATAGTATGTGGACAGAGGTATCATCATTCCTGTGAGGTATGAACCCAAATCCAATATCCATCACCTGACAGAAATAGGTATTAATGCCACAACTTTGAAAAAACTATGCTTTAAATATTAAAGCCATTTGACTTAAGATATGTATTTTAAACATAAATAATAAAATAATGTACTTATGTCATGATGCATGAGCCATGAGCCAAAATAGTAAACTTGCAAGAAGTGTTATTAAAGTTTTTCTTAGTCAGTATTATTGTAAAAAATATGTAACATTGCTTAGGAAAACAAATTTTGCTTGCTTGTTTACTACTAAAACTAAACGAATTTTATTTAATGTTATTTAGGTATAAGTAAATGACTCTTATTGTTGAAATTCGGACATACCTAACCCAATCTAACCTAACCTACCTAACCTATATCTTTGAAATTAGTTATGGTTCTAATATAAAAGAGTTTCTGGGTGATTGGGGAAGATATATTAGAGTGTGGAGGTGGAAAAGATTTTGAGTTATAATTATGATGTTCGAAAGTAGCTCAAAATGGTTTAAATACGGTCAAATTCTAACGGTCAAACGGTCAGTTCGTAGCCCCTTTTTTCAAACTTGGCTAACTCACTGATTACTAATCTGAACACGGATATACAGGGTCCTTCTTAATATGCTGACACTTTTTTAAGGGGATGATCAGACCATCAAACTGAACAAATTTCCCTACGGAACCAACATCGAGATCGCAAATAAAAATCAGCTGTCCCATACATTTGGCTCGAGTAGGTTTGCTAGTTTTGTATGGAAGAGATGATTTTTTTTGCGATTTCGATGTTGGTGCCATAGAGTAAGTTGTTCAGTTTGATGGTCTGATCATCTCCTTAAAAAGGTGTCAGCATATTAAGAAGGACCCTAATCCCTATACACCACTAGTTTTTAATTACTAACATAACTTTAAGGGTGTATTCAGACCATGAATCTAAACAACTTTCCCAAAGAAACATGGGTCAAAAAACGAGGTCCATAGAAAATCGATAGGCCGATCCGCACTTTTGTATGAAAGGTCCTAAAAAATCAAATTTTTCGACCCATGTTCCTTAGGGAAAGTTGTTTAGATTCATGGTCTAAATACACTCTTAAAGTTATGTTAGTAATTAAAAACTAGTGGTGTATACAACGTTTTAATGAATTAACGCAAAACCTCATACACCCCAACTGATTTATAACAAAATAATTAGATTGCAACAATAATTTCATTATTTTTGTAGTTAAAATTTAAATTTATTCGCATTTTAAGTTTTGAGGCAAAAATGATTTGTTATCATTTCAGCAATGAATGAAGGCGCTAACGTACTCATGGATACATTTTTATAAGCTTGTTTTGGTAGTAAGTAGGGTGGGTGTGCCCGTGCTGTGGGTTGACATCGCGTTCAGTAAATTTTAAATTTTACAAAAAAATATATTTAATATTTTGAAAAAAATAACCCATGTTGAAACCATGATAATTCGATTCTCCTCTCGATTCTAAACAAACTACTTTCTAGTTTTGCGTTAATTCATTGTATAAATAGAGATAATTGTCTTACTCGTGTAAAGTTTAAAAACGTACCTACCTAGATATTTTCTGAAAACCTTGCGTTCTAGTTTCCTCTTAATTTAAGTATAGTTTTAATCGCGTCACTATGATTGATTATGATTACAAATAACTATGTATATAATGTAGCTTGCATTTTATAACTATGGTCATTATACTACTTTACTTTCGTAAGACTAGCATCCAACATACTAGGTATTTAATTTAATTTTTATTTAATTGTTTTATTTTTACTATTTATATTTTTAATTTTGTCGGAACTGTGATTCTACTTTCAACTTCTTTACTAAAACTCTACTTACTGCATGCCACTCACGACAAAGCGACAAAACGAGAAAACCATAATGAGAGCTCGCTTTCGCGTAGGTACGTAATATAACATAGACAGAGTATCTCCCGATTTTTGTCGTTTTCTCGGGGTGACATGTAGATATGCGTAGATATAATAGTACACTATAAAACGAAACTCCCGCGGTAAATATCAAGATACCTACCAATCTCATGTTGGTAACCATAGTTACGCTTCTACAGTCGTACTATTATTATCTATTCATTATGATGTAGGCATGTAGTAGTAGGCTCACAGATTATACTACTCGTCCTTCTATTACCTTTGTATTGTCAAGCCATTGCGAGCCACCAGGATGTAGTTTGATGAACTCTGTCAAGTCGTACAGGCTATCGTCTATCCTCCACAGATCCTCAGCTCCGTCAAGAAGACGTTTCCCTTTCAACCACTGTTGAGCTGTCTTAGGTGTCGTATCTCGCAGTGGAGGATACTTCAGCTGGGGAAAACTCACATGGCGTCTATCAGAATCTGGTGCCATGGTTGTTGATACCTGGAATGTTAAAAATTCATTTTGTACATGGGGACTATCGGATTTTCCTATATCTACAGGGTGAAATTGATATCATTAGCATTCTTTTAAACTAAGAGTCTACCCATCAAACTGAACTACTTTTACTATGGGAGCAAACCTATCGGAGCAAAAAAAAAATCAGCTGTTGCATACATTTGAGTCGAGTAGTCATTGCAGTTTAGTATGGGACAGCAAATTTTTTAGTTGCTCCGATCGGTTTGCTCCCATAATAGAAGTTGTTCAGTTTGATGGGTAGACTCTACGTTTAAAAGGATGTTAATGATATCAATTTCACCCTGTATAAACTCTCGGATGTTTTGATATCGAGGCATATTAATCGCATGTGTCCGGCAATGTTTCGCCGAATATAAATTACTTATAGTTTTTGTACGCATCAATATCGGCTTTTACGATATTGATGTGATATTGGCGAAGTGGGTGTTGGGAACTGTCAAGTCGATCGCAGCGCACGCTGTGGCAGAAATTTGAACTACTGACGGCGAGGCTGTGTCAGATTTGCTTGAATCTATGAAAACAAGACTACTAACTTTAAATTTGGCATGGAAGTTTCTATTGGCATCTATAATAGATGCTCACTTAAAAAAGGCTTGTCGCATTTTTGACGACCCGGTTGGTGTAATGGTTACCACGCCGGACTGCCAAACCAGGGTCCTGGGTTCGAATCCCGGTTCGGTCATGGATGTTTATATGTTTGTGCCGTCGTTGTATGGTTTCCATAATAAACAGCCTATAAATAGTGCTTTCTTGGGATCATTACAATGTATGTGCCTGTGAGCGTTATTATTTATTTATTTAAACCCCCAAAGGTGTTAAAACTGAGGTAAAAGTTTGTATGGGAGTTCCGATACAAATTAGATTTTGTGCGGGGCTTCGTCCGCATCCGCTCCCGTCATCGTACCGGAATAAAATATAAGCTAGCTTTTAACACTAATAATAAGCTTTTAAATATAAAAAGTTTTATCAAAATCGGTCCAGTAGTTTTGGAGAATCCTTTACAGTACTATAATAGTGTAGATAATTCACGGCTGGCCGACATAGTTCATGCGCTTCGCCGCGCTAGTGTGGCGCTAGTGTCGTGCACATAGCCAATACGTTGCAATACGTTGGAATTACTTTTGCAAATAAATTGTTTATCTATCTATCTATCTATCTATCTAAGTTTTAATATCTATACACGATTTAGGTATTTCGCCCACTTCTAGGATGATAACATTAAAACGATCTGAACGAAAGTTGACTAAAGTTCTATTTCTATTTGTAATAAATTGACTTTTGCGTGTGCTAGCACTGCATTTCCGCCAGTGTCACGTAGTTGATTTGGAGCTCAGGGATTGTTTTTGAACAGGACGAGATTGCGGATTGGGGAGCCTCGTGGCAGGCAAAAACGAGAACCGCACGAAAACCACGCGAGACAAATGCTCGTGTCAGAACCTGCAACGTTACTCATCTGTTGACTAAAGTTATTGTTTGATCAATGAAGGTGTTGCTTGTAATAATGCGACCAATTACTGATCTTTTGTATTCGTAATTTTTTTCCTTCTATTATTTCCTCACAATGTTTTCCTACACCGCCTAACTAGGTGTAATTACAAATAGGTAGGTGATTCCGAAGAACCTATCTACCGCCTCTTGATTCAGAATTCAGATGTAAGTCATCTTCCATAAATAAAGGGTATTATAACACCGAACAGGGTGCGTTAGATTTAGACCTGAAAAGAAAAAGTTGTCCAGTTTGCTGAACAACTTTTTCTATGGCATCAACATCGAAATTGCGAAAAAAAACAGAAAGAAGTCCTATACAAAACTGCAAATCTAACTCTACCCGAATGTATGGGATAGCTGATTTTTAGGGTTCCGTACCCAAAGGGTGAAAACGGGACCCTAATACTATTAAAAGAGCGATGATAGCCCATACGGAAGAGAGCTAGCGCCTCAATACTGAGGCCGCGGTTCGATTCCTGGCCTGTACCACTAAGTTCTTCGGAATTTATGTACGGTTGTATTTATCATTTACTAGCTCGGCGGTGAAGGAAAACATCGTGAGGAAACCTGCATTCCCGAGAATGAAAAGAAAATACCATAAATTCGAAGGTATGCGTAAATATGGGTGAGCTTGGGGCGAACACAAAAGGACCAGCGCTGGTCTCCGTGTTACAACGACCCTTGCTTGCAAGAGCCCAACCACAAATAATCAATAATAATAAAGCCTACGTTGTCCGTCCGTCCGTCCGTCCGTCTGTCCGTCTGTCCGTCTGTCCGTCTGTCCGTCTGTCCGTCCGTCCGTCCGTCTGTCCTACCTAATTAGGGCTGTAGCTTTTGAACCGTAATAGCTAGATAGTTGAAATTTTCTCAGATTATGCACTATTGCGGCGGATTTGTTAAAAAATAATAAAAATGGCAGAAATTTAAAAATTAAGGGGGGTTTTCAACAAGAAACTAGTTTTTATCAACGTTTTTTCTTCACGCTCTATAGTAAAAACGGTAATACATACAAGCGTCAAACTTAGTGTGATTATAGAGCAAACTCTACAGAATAACAACAAATACTAAAAACCGGCCAAGTGTGAGTCGGTCTCGCGCTAAAGGTCCCGGACAAAAAAAGTTTTTTTTCTAAGTTAATAATGTTGTGTTCTGTGGTGATGTGGTACGGAACCCTCGGTGCGCGAGTAGCCCGACTCGCACTTGACCGGTTTTATTTCAATATTGGTCCCATAAAGAAAGTTGTTCAGTTTAGTGGTCAGATTTATTTTATAAAAGGAACCTAGTACAGGTTCTTTCAACAGGTCGACGTCTAAGTTAGTGGTGGACTAATATGCATTGGGTTAGCTTGGTGGAGTTTATGTCTCACTTTGAATAGCAAAAATATTATCAGTAATTAAGAGGGCTATCGGAGTCTAGTGGCGCCCTCATCACATTAATAAAGATTTCTCAATAAAGAAAGCCTAAATTAAAAAAGTGCTCAACTACAAAAGCCTTCAAGCCATTGTTATACAATACTTTTATAGGTTCTAAACATTCCACTTTTAGACAGTTCCGAATTAATAAAGTAAAAAGTGAAGTTAAAAAAGTGCTCAACTACAAAAGCCTTCAAGCCATTTTTATACAATACTTTTATAGGTTCTAAATATTCCACTTTTAGACAGTTCCGAATTAATAAAAAACTGCCGTTTTTTTTAAAAAAAAATTCAAAATGTGTATATTGTTTCGACCTTTAAAAACCTATAAAAGTATTCTATGAAAATAGCTTGAAGGCTTTTGTAGTTTATCAATTTGAGCACTTTTTAAATTTAGGTTTTCTTTATTCAGAAAACTGGACTCCGATAGCCCTCTTAAATTATGTTTGACGTTATAGTTTCAAGGGATTCCCGGTCAATCTTTGTTACTAGTAAGATGACTTTTAAGTATGTTAATTCTAGACTATTCTAGTAGTGTACCTATACAATTACCATATTATGAGTGTAAGGTCAAAAATGTCGTGTTCTATTATTGGAAAATCGTTTACTATATTATCTTATACGGTTTATTGCAGAGTTTCGACTTCTTTTGTTGTTGTTGTAATATTCAAATTCTTCATAATTTGAATATTATTCCTGGATATTTTTGGTTAATGTATATTAAGTAGGTAACAACCTATTAACATATTCAACCTGTATTTAATTAATATTTCAACAACCATGTAAGTTATTTAAACTACTGGGCATGATGACCGATTTTTTGAAGAGAATCAACGCTAACCAGTTGATCCAAAGTAGGCCAGTCATTTTACGGAGTTTTGTTAGGCGGGGTAGGGAGTAATTATTAATTGGACTTTTAAACTGTAACTGGCACCATTTGGTAACGAAAATACTATCCTAAACCATATTATATTTAAAAAAAATTAGCTACGCAACATAGAAATCAAAATGATGTGTCCCAGAAGGCTTTTAAATTAATAATATTAATACCAATGCACTCCTTTGAATTAGATTTAACAGTATAAATTATTTTTGAGCAATAAAATAGCCATTGAAATTTAAAAAAATTATCAGGTTTTTTTAGAACGAGATAATATCTAAATTTTAAAATTGGAACTGTTTCTGACGTGATTTTTTTTTAATTTTTATACATAGCTTAGCTAAGCTGAAATTGGCTTTTCAATATTATACCGAAACAAAATGTCAATTAGTAATTATTCCCGGCTCAAACCGTAAAATGACTGGGCTAAAGTTGATCAGATGTGGTGTTAGACTTATCGATGAGCGACCGACGTCACTATGGGATTTGATTTTTCACAGAACATTATACGAGGTTAGAAGTGCAAAGTAGGCGTGGAACGCGCCGCAGGTTGCATAACACCGTAAGGGGCCGGTGTAGTGCGAGCGAGAGGGCATGAGTAGTTGTAGCAGCGTGAGCGGGAAGACAAGTGGCGACAGTCATCTCCGAAGCAAATGCGCTACTTTGCATTTCTACCCCCTCTTGTAATGTTCTGTGATGTGTTTGTTGATTTTCTGGCTATTAAACGAAATCTTTAAATGTATATACTTTTTATTAGTTCATTACAAATATTTACTTGGGCTCTTTTGTGTCGTTGATCAAAGCTTTTTAAACAAATATAATATTTAATGGTAAATAAATATTCATCATCATCATATCAGCCGATAGACGTCCACTGCTGAACATAGGCCTCCCCCAAAATGGGGGGGATTGCCATAATCGCCACGTTTGGCAGGCGGGTTGGCGATCGCAGTTGGATTGAATGTGAGTACTCAGAGGATGCTGCTGCCCATCCTCCGGTAGATCCCTTAGTCGCCTTTTACGACACCCACGGTCGGAAATGGGGTGGTGCTATTCGTAGCCGACATCACACGGACAAATAAATATTATATTTGTTTAAAAAGAAAAATTTTTAGTGAAAAAGTGAACAAGTCATTAAAATTTTGATTCACATCACAGGCCTTTATAAACTCTCGATTTTTAGTCGAATATTCTTGAAACAGTAGGTACTCGAAGGTCGAACCGACGCTTAAAGGTTTTCTTTGCATTTATTTAAATATTCAGAAACTCAATGGCACGGGAAGTAAGAGTTTAAATATCGAAATTATTTTAGAGGTCGCTATACGCATTGCGTGTGTTAAGTTATGATCACAAAATAAACAGGTCCAGAAGGCCGGCATAATGCAAGTGATACAGGCGCGCATACATACAGGGTGTTAAGGTAAACCGTTCTTTGGACGTGATATTGTTAATTGTTCCATGATATTGTTAATGAGCAATTAATATGCTGGCAACACCAGAAAACTAAAAGACAAGTATCCAGGGCTAGTTACTCCCCCAAGAATCGCCACAACGACCCATGCGCTGCCCTCATCCAACGGGTTCCCGCCACTTTCACCAGGTCGTCGGTCCACCTTTTGGGGTCTACCGCCACGCTGCGCTTTCCGGTACGCGGTCGCCACTCGAGAACTCTTCGGCCCCACCGGCCATCGGTTCTGCGAGCAATGTGCCTCGCCCATTGCCACTTTAGTTTAGCAATTCTCCGGTCTTTGTGGCGATCCTCCCCCAAGAATCCAGCATATGTCCAGCAGTGGACGTCCATCGGCTGAGATGATGATTATGATGAAGTAGTCCCTTAAAGAAGAGCGACTTGCGCCGAGATGTGACCGCAAACCACGTTGGTTTGATGTATCTGGCTTTAAACGACTTTAAAATAGCATTATACTTTTAATTCTGGACAAGGCAAGGTTGCGAGAGCAAGGTCTCGTAATGACCGGTTTTTAAGCGAATAAAAAAGGTATAAAAAGCGGTCAAAAGGTATTTTTGTAAGTGCTTGTTTTTATATTACAATCAAACATAAATATTTAGCTAAGCTGCCTTCATTTAAGAGGGCACCGAACCGATCCTATAGTGCTGCCCTCAATCGTATTTTTTTTAATTTTTAAACAACTATACAACATTTCCAAAAAACAAGAATGTCATATTGTGGTCATTGTAGGTTATCGATTTGTTGGCACCACTGGAGGCTCGGTGCCCCCTTAAGAAAACAAACAAGAATGGAAGAAACGAAATTTAATCGAAAATTTTTGCATTCCGTTAGTACCTACTTATTTTGTTTACTTGAGACCTAAACTAAGTCACGGAATATTAATATAAGAGTACAACCTAAGGTTGGGGCAGTTGAGGAGTGTCTTTTTAAGGGTTCCGTAACCAAAAGCGTACCAACGGGACTGCATAATATTAAGCCTACACCACAGAAAAGAGATAGACTATTACTACTCTGCAGCTACGCCATCCGTCCATCCGTCTATCCATTCGTCCGTCGTGTCGGACTGTCTTATGAACCGTATGTATCCGGTTGAAATTTTCACAGAATAATTATATAAGTATAATTATGTTGCCTTCATAATAACAAAATTACAAAACAAACACCAAAAAATAAAGGAACCTTACAAGAAACTTCAACCTTTTCTGTTATTACTCTATCATAAAAACGGTAATAGGTACAAGTGAACATCAAACTTTTTGTGGTTATTAGTGCAAACTCTAATATAAAGTTAAACAAAAAATAATAAAAACCGGCAAAGTGTGAGAAGGACTTACGCTAAGGATTCCGGAGGAAACACATTTATTCAGTAAATATAATTATAATTGTGTGGTGGTACGGAACCCTCCTCGGTGCGTAAGTCCGAATCGCATTTGGCCGGTTTTTTGTTATTTTATGCGTGCTGGAGGCTGCTCGTTAGTTATCTATAAAACCTTATTCATGAGAGGAGGTCGGCGTCCTGTATTTAGGCGAATTATGATCAGGTTGTAAATTAAAACTTCAAGTTAGGTTTTTATTTATGTAAGCCAGTCAATTTACAGTTTGACCCGGAACTAATTAAGAACTGTTTTTTTTTAGTATATTATTTTAGAGAGAAGTTTGAGCCTAGAAAGACAGAATCATGTATTCTTAATTTAAAACCTACCAGAAAAATCAAATCCGCAACGCAGGCATCGTAAAACCCTAATCACATCCATATACCTATATCCACTACAAGCTTCGTCAATAGCCAAAAAATAGACCAAAATTTAATAAAAATCGCATCAGTAACAGCCCCAAAAAATTTGCATATCTCGTTCTTAGAACCCTTGCGTGGCAAGCAGAAACGCAGGCTGGCACAGATCTGGTCTCAGATCCCACAAAGCGGCTTCCCGGCTTTGAACTGGACCGAAAATCTTGGGCTGGCCTAAACAGAATCAGAACTGGAGTCGCTCGGTGTAAATACCATCTTCACAAGTGGGGTATAAAAGACTCACCCGAGTGTGACTGCGGTGCTCCGGAACAGACTGTCGAGCACATTGTAAACGAGTGCCCCGGCAGAAGATTCGACGGTGGAATCCGGGAGTTGAACAAACTAACTCCGAGAGCCAAACTATGGCTCAAAACCATCGATATAAATTTGTAAAACCCGCAGGAATAAAACATGCCATACGTATAATAATAGAACCCTTATGGTCAAAATTATTTTGAAATTTTATTTACAAAAATTATATTACGCACTACAAACACTGAATAAATATTTTTGTGTACCTGAGTACTTAGGCTTTGTAAAATACATTAGTATTTCCTAATGAATAACTAATTTTTAAATTCCAATTACCTAATTATTACTCAAAAGTCATTAAAATGACTGCATTGGAATTATCAAGTTACAAGCCTTCCAGGAGATAAAGTTAAGATTTGTGATGTAGCGAGATTTTTTAAAATTCACTTTCAGATAGTCTATGTATCACTAAAATGCTGCCGGTTAATTTGTACAGACACACTTCTGTTACATTGAGTAAATTGAGTAATTTCAAATAAAAATTCTAAAGAAATCATTTTGTTTTAAAGCTTTACCAATATTAATGAGATTTTAATACTAATGAGACATTAATATTAGTGACACTTGAATAATTATGACGAGAATCGATGATAAAACTTGTTTTTGTAGCAAAAAAGTAAAATACTGGCCATGAGCGTGTTGGGCACGCATACGATAGAGTTCCGTAGCCATTGTATAATTAAATACACGTTTATTTGGCACATAACAGTTACATACAATACATCAATGAAATCCCTGCAGCATGTGAGAGTAAGCTGTGGTACACAATTATTATCAAACTAGTTTTGCTCACTACAATATCACATTTTGCTCAGATGGGTAAATTTGCTTCTGACGCTGATTGTCAGGATCCGTTATATAAGTTAGTTATAATTATAATTGTCATTGAAAGTACTTAGGCTGTACCTAAGAGCTAAATTACTGAATATTTTCAGATTTTAAAGTTAACAGGAGGGCACTACATTTTACTTAGAGCACAGTAAATGAATATCTCGAGATAAAAAAGAAAGTTTTAAAAACCAAAAATGTTTTTAAAATTAATTAATCGATGTTGTTCCATTTTTAGAATACATTGTACCAAATACATAATTTTTTAAATCTCTTTTTCGTTATATTTGGGATAAATTTATTATTTCGGGCCCTCCGTGTCAAAAATGTTTTTTTTTCTTCTTCACTTCAGATTCACTTCAGAAATATAGTCGTGAGCACAGACAGACACAAACAGTGAATTACAGCATAGCAATGCTGTTATAATCTGTCTAAATGCCAAATTTAGTTTCAATAAGAGCATAAATGAGAGTGTTAATTGAGGTGGCGCATACCTACAAAGAGGCAGATAGAATGCACGAAACCATAAGGGTTCCCTGTTTGACTACGCAACTCTAAAAAGGTTAAAACTTTGTTGTTCATTCTGTAGGTCTGTCTTTATATCGGCAATAATCATATTAAGTCATTGATAGGCATAAAAAAATGTAAGGTTGTATCATGGTACAATAATATACTGCGCCTGGTATTCTCTTCCGATCACGTGACTGACCACGTGACTGACACAAGCCTACGTCATCATACCCTTTTACCATGTTTAGCGGCCATTTTTTTGTGACGTAGGCTTGTGTCACTCTGGGAATAGAAGACCTTGTTTTTTTAGACTATGGGTTGTATTATCTTAAAAAGAACCTGCTCGAAAGCAGCTGCTGTCGCAGCTTTATTAGGTAACTATGAGAATCCGAAAGAAAATCAGCTACCTCATACGAAAATTAAATACCTACAGAGCAAAATTGAATCTTTAATGTAGGCCTGGCTCCGCGCACACTCCACCAGGACATGGAAGACTGCACCACAGTCTTCACAATTGGGGGATGAGGTAATCCCCATCAATTCGAATGTGACCGGGGCGAAGCCTCAGTGCTTTTACTATATTATCATAAATAAATAAATAAATAACGCTCACAGGCACATACATTGTAATGATCCCACGTAATAGGCTTTTTGTTGTGGAAAACATACAACAGCGGCACAAACATTATAACATCCACGACCGACCCGGGATTCGAACCCAGGACCCTGGTTTGGCAGTCCGGCGTGGTAACCATTAGACCAACTGGGTCGTCAAGGTCTGACCATTGCGGTTCCGGTTGAGATTGTACATAGCTTACAAAAATAAAAATAATCTAGTTTACAGTTAGATTAATATGTTATTAACATTTTGTGGAACAGCATTTCTTATATCTGTGGTGTGACACAGATAGTGTAAAGTAGATTTTTTTTATTTTTGTTAGCTACTGTGTGATTGATTATTCAGAAAATACGAAAACTTATCGTATAATTTTACTTTAATTTCATTATCAAACTACGTCAATAAAATGCTGTTACATTTTATTAAAATGTTATCGGTAGATATACAAAATTTTGGTAAATGAATTAAGTTTAAATCAACTTACCTATAAGTTAATACAATTTATGTAATCAAATCCGATTGTGACTTGAAATAGGCACTTTGTATTCCGTAATTAAGTATACAAATATGTATAAACAATTTCCATTAATAAATACACTCGATACAACCGCCACTGAGCGCTCATTGGCTCTTACTGCCTTATGCTAAGCAGTGACGCCCGCGCATGATTTGGGAATTTTTTGCAGTCGTATGGGAATCAGTTTAGGTACCTACCTGTATCTTTTAATTGCAATTGTTGTGCGTAGGAAATCATAACGTTATAAATAAAGTTATTCTATTGGCTATGTGCACGATGCTAGGCCACACTAGCGCGGCTAACTCACAGAACTTTTTCGGACAGCTGTGAATTATTTACACTATTATAGTACTGTGTGTTTGTTCGAGGATTCTGCCAAAACTACTGGACCGATTTTGATAAAACTTTTTATATTTAAAAGCTTATTATTAGTCTTAAAAGCTAGCTTATATTTTATCCCGGTACGATGACGGGAGCGAATGCGGACGAAGCCATGGACAAAATCTAATTTGTTTCAGAATTCCCATACAAACTTTTACCTCAGTTTTAACACCTTTATGATATGCGACAAGCCTTTTTTAAGTGAGCATCTAGATGCCAATAGAAACTTCCATGGCAAATATTAAGTATGTAGTCTTGACAGTTTTGGAGATTTCGTGTTAAGTTTGTGTGTGGATTTGCAGATAGATAGATTGATAGATAGACATTGGTTTTTTGATATTCAAGCATATTGTTACGAGCTACGGGTTCCGGGATTGGAGTGAAACGCTAAGTCCAATTTTACAGAGTTTATTTGGGTTACACTTACAAACGGTCCACCTCGCAGAGGTTCCCCTAAACGGTTCACTTCACCGGGTCCTCCTCGCAGGGATTCCCCGTGCACCACTTACTGTCACTGTTCACAGTCCACTACGTCACTACTGTGACGACACGACCCGCGTCACGCTATGACGTCACGACGTACGACACTATGACGTCAAGACGTACGACACTATGACGTCACGCACTACACTGACACTATGACGTCACGTACTACACCGACACTATGACGTCACGCACTACACTGACACTAGTCTACTCACTGTTCCACTCTTAGCACTTTTCTCTTCACTAGTACTTTTCCACTTTTACTTTTCTTCCTTTTGTTTCGCACTGTTCACTGTTTAACCAAGGACTGCCGCCAGTCGAAATTCGCCGCCTTTTTATATCCCGCAGAACATTCCGGAATACCCTTTTTTCGATCTTCTTTTCTTTACTCGATTGTTTTCCTCCAGATAGTTCTAACCCCGCGTTCCTTTTTCGAAACCGATCGAAGACACGCCCACTTTTCTGGTTCTTTTCAAATATTCGTAATTTCGCCTCCTTTCTCGAAGTTCCTAGACACGTTCACCTTTTGTCCCTTTTTAAATATTCCTTCTCTCTCTTCCTTCTAGAACATTTCTAAAAACACAAAAATCTAGAAATATTTTTGGCGCGGATCGGATTCGAACCGTCACCCCCCAGCATGGGAGGCGGAACCTTAGACCGTAAGACCACGGCGGTTGTTAATGAGCCGGCCGAATTTTCGAATGCCTTCTTTACGTTTGACATTTGACAGCGGCCGTGACAATATTTTCACAGCTTGACCGGCAAAAGTACAAAATTCTGCCACCCCGGGCGCTGCGATCGACTTGACAGTTCCCAACATGCTTTTATGTTTATTATACTTTTTGAAACAGTGAGTGGTAAAGCAAAATATCATGAGGATGTTGAAGCATGTAGGTTCATCAACATCATCATCAGCCTATCGTCCTCCACTGCTGAACATACGCCTCTCCCAAGTTGCGCCAAATCACAGTTATCTCCGGGCTTCCTCATCCAGTCGCTCTCCGCTTCCTTTTTTAGGTCGTCGGTCCAGCAGGTCTATACACCTGCCTGTTCGTGGTCTCCATTCTAGAACTCATACTCACCATTGGTTGTTAAGTTATATTTATATGGCTGATATGATCAGCCCGTTACCACTTCAGCTTACTAACTTTAGTTTTGTGACGTATCACCTCATTCCTGATACCTATGATCTCTCAGAGAAACCCCGAGCATACAACGTGTTAATGAATTAACGCAAAACTCGATAGTAGTTTTTTTAGAATCGAGAGCAGAATCGAATTATTATGGTTTCAACATAGGTAATTTTTTTGTAAAATTTAAAATTTACTGAACCCGACCCACCGCACGGGCACACTCACCCTACTTACTACTAAAACAAGATTATTAAAATGTATCCATGAGTACGTTAGCGCTTTTATTCATTGCTGAAATGACAACAAATCATTTTTGCCTCAAAACTTAAAATGCGAATAACTAAAAATTTTAAGTTTCAAAATAATGAAATTATTGTTTTAATCTAATTATTTTGTTATAAATCAGTTGGGGTGTATGAGGTTTTGCGCTAATTCATTAACACGTTGTATATCTCTCCATAACTCGCTGAGGAGTTTGAATGTAGCCATAATGTAGGGTTATATGCTTCAATTTCGAGACGTGTATGGGCTCACTACCTGTCACATTTGGGAGAGATTTGGCACGCATACGGATTTAAAAAAAAAAACGAAAAAATGCCCATGAATTTTAAGCAAAAAATGGTCTGTGAAATTTACCAACACAACTATCAGTAGGAACAAAGCCGTGGGTAAATCCCTTGCTATAATAAGCCTAAAAGGGTGCCGATGCCGTCTGGTCGCAGCGTCCAGTTCCCTCCCAATCCTAACAAAGGTCTGTTCTACATTGATTGGAAAGCAGACTCGATCGATACCATTTCACACTTTATTTAGAGCAATTTGCTGAATCCCATTCCACGGTATCTTGATAGGAGGCGAGTTACAATAGAGATTTACAATACCTACCTCACCTTATTGAATTTGTTCGCTATTCCCTTTGGCGAATGCCGGCTTGTGTCGGGAATTCATTTGTAAGCCCTCTGTGAAACATTGATTTAAAGATATTGCTTTGTAGTCTTTGTTTGTTGAACATGTGGATTGTGGACCTAAGGGTCTATATAGGCAGTTTCTTTTAGACCATGATACATGTGAAAAAGAAAATCTGTGTAAAAGTTGTACGTTTTGCTTCAACTCCGTTGTTGGCGTTGATGAAGCTCTCATGAATGTGGCTAACACAGCCATCTTCTTGGAGAAGATCCTCCCACATAGCGGATACGTTATCAATGACAAGGTCATAAGTACCTACGTAATTTCAAAATAAATAAAATAATCCCGATCTTCTTCTTATCGTGTGGATGTGGGCAGATCCCTGGTGTCAGAGTGTTTTCAGACCGCCTTACGACCTCTGACGTGGTTTTTATGTAACGACTACTACCAACAGAGATAGTAGCCGGGACCAACGGCTTAACGTGCCATCCGAAGCACGGAATCATTTTTCTTTTCAGACCATTAGGTGATTCAGCCTGCAATGTCCTAACCAACTGGGAAAAAACGCACAAAGTGTCATATCACTAGGTGTCCCCCGTGGGAATCGAACCCACGACCTCCGTGTCGAGAGCCAAAGCTCTTAACCATTAGACCACGGAGGCAGTATCATATCTAAGGGCATCCCGATCATATCTAAGAAACTGAATCTTCCTTGAATTGAATTGAGTTCAAGTTGAAAATGCTTCTACGTGGATAAAACAGAGTTCAAAAACAATTTGAGCATGCTCCATAAAAGTGTCCATATTATACTTAAATTCTATACTACTACTTTTCTATCTAAGGTATTCGATCCTGTGAAAAATTCATTAAAAAAAGTTGTGACGGCAAATTGTCATGTTTTATCAAATTTCATTTATCCTCACCTTGTTACCTTGCGTTAAACATCCTACAGAAACTCGTTGAAAATATCATAAAAGAAAGCAATTTCTCACTTAACCGACGGCATCGTAAATCCTCTGGAAGTTTGTAGATATTAAGTGCACTTTTGTTCGCATCTCGAGCCTCTGAAAATTAAATAAGATGGAGTTTTCATCCGAACTAAGGATATTCGGAAGCATTGAGTTGAGTGTAGTTAGCGCCTGCCCGATAAGCTTCAGCAATCATTGGAAGAGCAAGCGAGCAAATTAAGTACTTAACTGCAATAGTTAAGTGAATACTAACCGTAGTTAGGTTTTGTTAGTTTAGATTAAATCTTCATAACTAGGTTAGTTATTTAACTCCATACTTGGCACTGTATCTACAAATGCACAAAATAAATCTAGAGACGAAATAAAGCAGCGTATGTGAAATTTAAAAAATCAAATTTCAAAGATAACAAATCCTGCCAATTAAAAAAGGGTGAACTAAAAAGATAAAAAAAAATCGGGCAAGTGCGAGTTGGACTCACGCACGGAGGGTCCCGTACCACCGTAATGTAATTACCAAATAAGTATAAAAAATAATTCGGGGATCCTTAGCGTCAGCCCGGCACACACTTGGCCATTTTTTTTTATTTGTTGTTTTACTTTCGGGGTGGTCAGTGATTACGGTCCTGAGTTTATGTATGTTGTTATACTTTATAGTATCTATGCTCGATAATCAGTCCCCCTCTGTTTCTCTGGGATGCCATCATCAGATCCTGGTTTCCTTATCATGGTACCACCCTCGGGACATCTCCTTTCCAACAAAAAAAGAATCATCAAAATCGGTTCATAAACGACGAAGTTATCCGCGAACACACATAAAAAAAAAAAAAAATATATGTATATATACGGTCGAACTGAGAACACTCCTCCTTTTTTGAAGTCGGTTAAAAATGGTTGAAAATAATAATAACAAAATAATGTTTATTCCCCCTCTCATTTTGATTAGCATACGCCATATTAAGATAATATAGCCTATGTCGCTCTCACAATTTTTACCAATCTAACGACAATCAAGAGTGGGATTTTTGAATCTCATTCGCTGAGTTCAGCAGTTGAAAATGTCAAAATTACTGTGGAGATACGCATCTTTCTCCTGCTGATTTGACTTCCAAAAATCGCACTCATGAAGTATGATTTTTGAAAGTCAAATCAGCAGTAGAAAGATGCACGTCTCCATACTAATATTGACATTTTCAAATGCTAAGTTCAAAGAATGAGTTACAAAAATCGCACTCCAAATCCTTAGATCATCGTAGGCAGGTACCCAATACAATGGGCTTTCACCTGATGTCCACGTAAGCTATCAAAGGACTGGGCTTCTACTTCGTATATTCTATTCTGTACACATAAACTAACATCCTTATTGCCTTTCGGGAAAGACCGAATCCTTGCTACAACTACCAGCTATAAAGGGTGCAAGCAAGGGCAAGCAAAAGCAAGGTTTACATTTTGCATAATTAACGTGTCAAAATTAACGTGAATTGACGTGTCAAATGATGATGGGTAGTTTTTCGTTTACAAAACACTAGATATCTAAATGTTTATTTTTAACTATTGCTTAAAACCTTTTTGTTTGTTGTATGTTTTATGGTAAATGGTTACCTGATATGCGAGGTCTACGAAAAAACCCTTAGCGGCTCCTACAACTCCCACAGAAAGATAATATAGGGTGTAAGGAAAAGTATCAATAGCCTTTAAACCATATACTCTACCCATCAAACTGAACAACTTTTATTATGGGAGCAAACCTGTCAAAACAAAAAAATCTGCTTACAGTGGTTTAAACGTTAATGATACTTTTTCTTACACCCTGTATCTGGAGATCTATTATGACCGCGGGTTCCTGTCTATCCACAAGAAGGACCGACGACCTGCATGTCTAGTATGATTTCGCTACACGCGCGCGACGCGCCTTCGCTGCACACAAAATAACCTGAAGTGCGATTTTTGAAAATCATACGAGCGACTTGGCAGTAGAAAGTGTCAAAATTACTATGGAGATTATGCATCTTTCTACTGCCAAGTCGCTCGTATGATTTTCAAAAATCGCACTTCTGTTCCCGCGCATTTCGGAGAGCAAAAGCCGTGCGTGCCGCGACTTGTAGTATGAAAAAAAGCCGAGTCGCGCGTAAGTAGAGAAATCATGCTAGGGGGTCTGGTGAAGGCGGTGGGAACCAGTTGGATGAGGGCAGTGCAGGACTGGTCGTTGTGGCGATCCTTGGGGGAGGCCCATGTCCAGCAGTGGACGTCTATCGGCTGAGATGAAGATCATTATGACAGGAAACTACACGGGGCTTCTCCATTGTATTATTATCGGTTAACATAAAATTATACAGAATCATTTACAAACTAGGTAGGCATACAAAATCTGAAAGCTGTTTTATTTTATTCTTGTAAATTGTTATGAATGAGACAGCGAAAAAAACATTAAGAAGATGGTTTAAAAAATGTTCTCTCTACTTTGCATGTCTTAAAATAAGTTTTAGTTCAAAACTTAAAAAAGATACGTACTTTAATTATTCTCAAAAGGCTTTTTGACAAGCTGGACTTTGCTAGTTTATTTTATAAATTTCTTAATGCTTATTTATTATCTATTTAGGAACTTAATAAAAGTACAGGGTGTAACAAATACTTACTTAACTAAAAAAAAATAGTAATATTTAAAGGGGTGGTTTTTAGACCGTCAAACTTAACAACTTTTACTATGGGATCAAATTTGGAAAAAGGAATGAAAAAATCTGCTGTTTCATACATTTTTGTCAAGTGGTTGACAATTTCTATGGAACAGCATCAAACTCTGTCCCATAGTAGGTAAAACTATAAGAATAAATTAGTGTATTAGGTAGTTAGTCTTTGGTAAAACCATGCCAAACATGTTGAGCGTCACGCGAGTTGATCAGTGAAAACATGCGGCCGTAGTATGATGCGCGCGATAAGTCTATACAGGGTGAAATTGATATCATTGGCATCCTTTTAAACTAAGAGTCTACCCATCAAACTGAATAAGTTTTACTATGGGAGCAAACCGATCGGAGCAAAAAAAAAGCTGTTGCATATATTTCAATCGAGTATATAGGCATTGCCGTTTAGTACGGAACAGCTGATTTTTTAGTTGCTCCGATCGGTTTGCTCCCTTAGTAAAAGTTGTTCAGTTTGATGGGTAGACTCTTTATTAGTCGAAAAGGATGCTAATGATATCAATTTCATCCTGTATATCACGCTTTTTTATCTCGTTCATTTAACCCAGTAAAATTAAGCTGAAATATACCAATCAGGAGAAGTAATTTCCGGAGTTTTGAAACTTTTTTTAAACGTTCCGTTGGTACGTAATATTGTAGAAAAAAAAAAGTCCTGGTGATGGGGGGGTGAGCTCGAGGAAGGGGGGGGGCTTTAAAGGTGACTTTTTTCAGTTTTTCGCTTATTTCTCGAAATCTGTAAGTCATATTGAAATGTTGTGTATGGACAAATTAAATCTGACAAAATTCCCTACAAAATAAATAGTATGCATTTTTGTCATAGGACTTAACCTTTGAGGGCTACGAGGCCGAGAAAGTAACAGCATTTCAAAAATTATGAAATTTGTATGACGACCCTCATGAAAGTTGAAGATAAAAACAAAATGATTTCATATTCTTAATCAGCAACTCCGAAAACCCCCAGATACAAATTTTCAGTTGGTTCGGGGAACCCTTAAAAGCTGCATTGGCGATTGAAATTTCCATGGCAGCCATCTTGGATATCGCAATTTTGGAATTTTTTCACCGCTAACCAAATCTGACCAGGGTCGTCTATGACATTTGTTCGAGGTCCATATCCCTATCTGTCATAGTTTCCGCGGGCCGTTGACCTCATCCGTCAGGAGTCGACCTTCTGAGGAAGTCGAAATATTATTTTTATCACCAGGGCATCTTTATGATGATCCCTGAAATCATTTTACTATACGTTGGATGGGGTAAACCCGGTGAACAATTATACGGGTATTAATCTAATATCTGTTGGGGGGGGGGGGGGGGGGGGTCAACCAGATACCTCCAATTGTTCTCCGGGTTCCCCTTACGGTACAAGGATGACATTTGGGGATCATCATATGGATGCCTTGGTGATTCAGGGTTAACTTCGACTTCCTCGGAAGGTCGACTCCTGACGGATGAGGTCAACGGCCCGCGGAAACTATGACAGATAGAGTTATGGACCTCGAACAAATGTCATAGAGGACCCTGGTCAGATTTGGTTGCCGGTGAAAAAAATCCAAAATTGCGATATCCAAGCTGGCTGCCATGGAAATTTCAAACGCCAATGCAGCTTTTAAGGGTTCCCCGAACCGACTGAAAATTTGTATCTGGGGGTTTTCGGGGTTGCTGACTAAGAATATGAAATAATTTTGTTTTTATCTTCAACTTTCATGAGGGTCGCCATACAAATTTCATAATTTTTGAAATGCTGTTACTTTCTCGACCCCGTAGCCCTCAAAGGTTAAGTCCTATGACAAAAATGCATACTATTTATTTTGTAGGGAATTTTGTCAGGTTTAATTTGTCCATACGCAACATTTCGATATGACTTGCAGATTTCGAGAAATAAGCGAAAAACTGAAAAAAGTCACCTTTAAAGCCCCCCCCTTCCTCGAGCTCACCCCCCATCACCAGGACTTTTTTTTTTCTTCAATATTACGTACCAAAGAAACGTTTAAAAAAAGTTCCAAAACTCCGGAAATTATTTCTTCTGATTTATCTAATTTTACTGGGTTAATTCGCGCGCAAAAAGAAAGAGAGCCGAGGCGCGATAGCACTATATCACGCTGCCATACTACGGCCGCTGATTTTCTTTAGTTATATCGATTCTGTATTCGTATTTAATTCTTAAATATTTTTTTTAACATCTGCTAACCTTCGGCTGTCATTATGATTTTAAAATAAATCAGTACCTAAATAAAGGATAATTTAACTCCGAATCAACTGATTTCATGGTTGAAAAACAAGAGCACAACCTCCAATATTATTAAGTTAAAGATACAAGAAATTAAGCAAAACCAAGTCCATTAACAAGGGACTCTGCAGACAGGACTGAGTATTTTATAAACTTATTTGTAATAATTTACAATTCAAATTTTATGAAAACTTCCTTCTAAAACCTTGTACCTGAATTTGCATTATTACTTGAGTTTTACGGTTTTGGTAAAAGGGATTCGTAATTTTCATATGTAAACATAAAGCTAAATTTAATATTGACCAATACAGCGTATAATTGAACCTTATTTTCCATTAAAACTTTATTAATATAATGTAGGTACCTATTAGATAATTTATTTTTCAAATCATAATAGTTTGTGGTTTTATATACAGGATTAGAAAATGTTTCACTTACTTTTTTGCTGAAAAATTATACAACCTAAACTCCTGTATAAAGAAAAAATAAATAAAGAAAGAAAGAAAGAAAACAATCTCAATGGAGTAGCTAGAATAGGAATGAATTAAATAAATAATATATTCTTTCGCTTTACTTACTTTACGCGTATAAGTAGTACTACAGTAATATCATAATATTACACTTTAATGAATTACCCATAATTTTTAGGGTTCCGTACCCAAAGGGTGAAAACGGGATCCTATTACTAAGCCTACGTTGTCCGTCCGTCCGTCCGTCCGTCTGTCCGTCCGTCTGTCCTACCTATTTAGGGCTGTAACTTTTGAACCGTAATAGCTAGATAAGTAGTTAAAATTTTCTCAGATTATGCGTTATTACGGCGGATTTGTTAACAAATAATAAAAATGACAAAAAGTTAAAAATTAAGGGGGGTTCTCAACAAGAAACTAGTTTTTATCAACGGTTTTTCTTCACACTCTATCGTAAAATAGTAATACATACAAGCGTCAAACTTAGTGTGAGTATAGAGCAAACTCCACAGAATAACAACAAATACTAAAAACCGGCCAAGTGTGAGTCGGTCTTGCGCTAAAGGTCCCGGACAAAAAAAGTTTTTTTTTCTAAGTTAATAATGTTGTGTTCTGTGGTGGTGTTGGTACGGAACCCTCGGTGCGCGAGTAGCCCGACTCGCACTTGACCGTTTTTATTTTAATTTATTTATTTACATCACATGTACCATGTGTGTCTTAAAAATTACCACGCCACAGCAGTTTATCGGCGATCTATTTAAAAGTATAATTCTTTATATGCCAGGGGCTCTCATAGCCTCAAGCTAAATATGTACTTCCATTATAAATTAAACTAACTAATTTTTAAGAAAGGTATTACCTACCTAGGTATGTAGTATGCTTAGAAGTACCATAAACGTAAAGTTATTTACAGTTATTCGATAAATTTAATTTATTTCTCATTTATGTAAGACTTAAAACAGATTCGTTTTCTGCGCCACGTTATTAAGTGAGTATAATGGACGCTGGGATCATAAAATACTTATTGTTGTGGATTTTACGGTTACCACCGATGGTCTCATTTTTATATTTCATTCCGCGGTCCACAGAGCACGTTAATTGAACTTTAACGGCTTAGAAACAAGAAATGGGTCAATAAACTATTATCTTATCATGTGTCCGTTACCTATTATTATGTTGTGTGTGTTGTGTTTAATAAATGGGACAAGGCAGTGTAATATACAGGGTGAAATTGACAGCATAGCAAATAATGAAACGGTGAACTCAGACCGAGAAACTGAACAAATTTCACTATGGAGCCCACCTCAGGAAACGCGAAACTAAATCAGCTGTCCAATACAAAGCTGCTGTAGCTACCCGACTAAAATGACAGCAGATTTTTTTTCGCGTTTCCTGATGTAGGCTCCATATAATAGTGAAAGTTGTTCAGTTTGATGGTCTGAGTTCACCGTTTCAGTATTTGCTAGGCTGTCACTTAGGGCAATATGAATTCTTGGTACAGTCGCCATCAGATATATCGTAGCATACAAGGTGTCCAAATATTTCTGAGCAGTGCTAATTTTCATTAAATTCTTTACAGTAAATGTTACCAATTATATCTAAACGTGTATTTTGTCATAAATATCTGAACAGCGAATTTTCAATAATTTCTTTAAAATGTTATTTAAAATTAAAATGTAAATCAACAGAGTAAGGTTTTTTTCTGAAAATGTTCAGATGTTTATGACGACCTTGACTGCGTCGATATATTTGATGTTGATGATAATTATGAGTAAAGAAATTATTGCGATTAAACCTTGTAAGGTTTGCAGTAGGAAAGCTTAAGTAGGAAAACAAATAAGTATGTAACTTTTTCTTTGTAAAATAAATTGAAAAAAAAAAAACTGAAAATTAGAACTGTTTCGAAATATTTGACCACCGTGTTTGCTACGATATATCTGGCTGGTGACTGTACAATAAAAACAATTTGTAAAGGTGAATTGACTTGACCACAGATACAGAAGTCTGTGGACTTGACACATTAGATATTGGACGGCTTGATAGCTCAGGCGGTAGTGAACCTGCCTATTGTGCCAAGGGTCGCGGGTTCAAGTCCCGAAGGGGCCAAAAAAATATTATGATGTACGAGTATATGAATGCTTGTTCCCGAGTCATGGTTGTTTGTATCTGTAATACGGGGTATTAGGCTAAACAGATACATTACTTTAAGGGGTGATGTACCCATGATACTGAACGCTGATTGAATTTAGTATGAAAAGTCCATTTGTTTTGTTAATTTCTTATAATGTTTCATAGGGAAAGTTGTTCAGTATCATGGGTACAATCACCCCTTAAAATAATGCAACTGTTTACCCTTACACCCTGTATAGTGTATTCTATATCGTTGTCTAGTCCATTATGGGGGACAAGACAAGTCCATGCTAGATTCTGGTGCTTTAAATGGTACTAGATAATCTTTGTCAAAATTTCCAAGATATTTTTATATGAGACAGCAATATTATAAGTGCTTTCTTTTCTCCGATAGGCGCGTCCCTACCCACGAAGTCTGAGCAAATGCACAATTAAACTTGGGAAGCTGCTTAGACTAAGTTACCTAGCCACGTAGTAATTTTATCTCAATTATACAAGTTAAATAGAACTTTCATAATCAGTCGACGTAATAGCTTTAGTTGGAAGTTAATGGGATCCTGAATTGTCCCGTGAGTGAGGTTTATACTTACCTATGCTACGTGTGTAATGAGTTTATCGATTTCACATTTCTCCACAAATGTTTAGGTATCATATTTGTATCAGACAATACAGGGTCCTTCTATATGCTGACACTTTTATAAGGGGATGATCAGACCATCAAACTGAACAACTTTCTCTATGGAACCAACTTAGAAATCGCGAGAAAAAGGCAGCTGTCCCATACATTTGGCTCGAGTAGATTTGCAGTTTTGTATGGAAGAGCAGATTTTTTTTTTCGCGATTTCGATGTTGGTGCCATATCATTCCCTTAAAAAATTGTCAGTATGTAGGTTTACATTCTGATAGGACTGGCTAAAGGTGTAAACAAACAAAACGTTTATTTTCTTTACAAAATATCAAATCGCCAAACGATAGATGTCCATAATAATTATATTTATTATTTATATAATAGGTATTCGACATTTATTAACGAACGTATCAACCAACATAAGCTGACCGCGCGAGCGCGACATTATACGTTACTCGACCGACCGTTCGCGCGGCCAGCTTATTTTGGTTTTTATAGCTCGTTGTATCACCGTGTGTACCTAATGATTTTCAAAAGTAGTAAGTTTTTATTTCGAGGTTGGAATGAAATATAGTAAATAATATCGTGGATATTGTCACACAAAATTATCTAGTCACATTTAAAGTACCAGATTCTAGCCTGGAATTATGCTATTATATGATGATAAGACAAAACGATATGAAAAAAGAAAAAACTGTTCCATACGTTTGAGTCGAGTCGGCATTGCAGTTTAGTATGGAACAGCTGTTGTTTGTTCTGATTGCTTTGCTCCCGTACATGGTACAATAATATACTGCGCCTGGTATTCTCTTCCGACCACGTGACTGACCACGTGACTGACACAAGCCTACGTCATCATACCCTTTTACCATGTTTAGCGGCCATTTTTTTGTGACGTAGGCTTGTGTCACTCTGAGAATAGAAGACCTTGTTTTTTTAGACCATGGCTCCCGTACGTAGTAAAAGTTGTTCAGTTTGATGAGTAGAGTATGTGTTTGTATTACAAACATCCATGACTTGGTTACAGATATTCATATTCGTCATACAAAATGTTTGTCCCTTACGGGATGTGAACCCATGACCCTCGGCACAGTAGGCAACGTTTCTTGCCTAAGTTTTTTACTACTGAAACCATCTAAATATTAATTAATATTATTATAGGCGTTGATCATAATGTGATTAAATCCAGTACCTTCATCCATGCGAACTTTCCTAAAAAGCATTCAACGTTGCCCAGAATTAAATGCTTTACTTTTTTTTTTCATTATAATTAATTATTTTGTAGGAACGTAAATTCAGGAATGTCAATAAGTTTAAAGTAAACTGTACAAAATTTAAATATCAATTTATATTTAGCCATTTAGCCATTTTGTGAATAAACAGAGCCACTCGCTCGCGCAAAATATAATTTGGTAGCAGAAAATGTATTTCATTTTTGTAGAATTCAGAATGTTTTGATACTACACAACTCTTAATTTTCTCCGCTAATTTAAACATAGCATTCTCTCCATAAACACAGGATTATTTTTTTCAGGAAATGTAGACAGGTCCAATTAAATTAACTGTACATCTTGTACATGGAATGAAAAAAACCGGTCAAGTGCGAGTCGGGCTACTCGCGCACCGAGGGTTCCGTACCACACCACCACAGAACTCAACATTATTAACTTAGAAAAAAACCTTTTTTGTCCGGGACCTTTAGCGCGAGACCGACTCACACTTGGCCGGTTTTTAGTATTTGTTGTTATTCTGTAGAGTCTCCTCTATAATCACACTAAGTTTGACGCTTGTATGTATTACCGTTTTTACGATAGAGCGTGAAGAAAAAACGTCGATAAAAACTAGTTTCTTGTTGAGAACCTCCCTTAATTTTTAACTTTTTGACATTTTTATTATTTTTTAACAAATCCGCCATAATAACGCATAATCTGAGAAAGTTGCAACTATCTAGCTATTACAGTTCAAAAGTTACAGCCCTAAATAGGTAGGACAGACGGACGGACGGACAGACGGACAGACGGACGGACGGACGGACGGACAACGTAGGCTTAGTAATAGGGTCCCGTTTTCACCCTTTGGGTACGGAACCCTAAAAACACAGTTTTTCTTGTTTCCATTGTTTTATGTAACTTTACTACATCTACACTAATATTATAAAGAGGAAAGATTTGTACCTATTTTTGTATGTTTGTATGTTTGTAATGAATAGGCTCAAAAAGTACTGGGCCGATTTAAAAAATTCTTTCACCATTAGAAAGCTGCATTCACCCTGAGTAACATAGGCTATATTTATTGCTAGAAAAGATTAGACGTCCACCCGTGCGAAGCCGGGACGGGCCGCTAGTACATTATAAATAAAAAATATGAAATAAAAAATATTGTTAGTATGAAATTTTACTGAGTCGCGGTGCAAATCTGTTAGTAGGCGGTCGCGTATCGGGTACTCTCTGGCTTGCCACGATGCTCCACCATTTCATTATTATCTCTAATATATTTTTTTTGTGCATAAAACGATCCTTGAGGCACTCACGTTGTTTTGATCCCAAATTGAGGCCTAAAAAGCTTGTCGCGTGAATGTATTAACTCAAGCGCGAAAAGCTTTTAATTATTTAATTATTGACTTACTAAGTCAACGTATTTAACTAATATTTTAGCGATAACTAGTAACTTTTCTTAGAATCGACCCATGCAAACTATATCCACTACAAATGTATTGCAAACAGAATTCTTTACTTATTTTTTATAATTAATTATGAAACTAGACAACGAAAATACAAACATAACATCCATAATCTAACTGGGATTCGAACCTAGGATAACTAGTTTGCCATAGTCCTAGACCTAAGCAAAAAAAAAAACAGCAAATCGATGTTACAACAATCATTTTGAAAGGCAGTTTTTAAAAATACTGCAGAACCAACCATATAAATTAATTAATGAACAGGAAACAACAAAGGAATCTGTTTCAGAATTATAATTAACTACGATATTAGCCTCTGATAAGCACAATCTTAATCTTAGGTAACTAATATTAATCTGATAATCCTGCTTAAGTTTGTACCGCTCTAGAATAGCAGTGCTATTCTGTAAGGTGTATTTGTACAATTCGAATCTGCAGTGCTATTCTTCTTATCTTATCTTATCTTATCTTGTTGTGGGGGCTTGCAAGCCAGCAAAACTTCGACCCAGCGGTATCTTTTGTGTTAGCCCCAATACTTTTTGCTTTCTTCACCCTTCAAATAGGTATATGGTCAATGAAGAAGGCAATACCAATTTAGGGGAAGAAACCTAAGAGTGAGAACAGGCCTTTGCCCTGCACTGATATCCTAGAGGCTATAACTTAACTTAGTACATATACCAATTAATTAATGCTTTCAAAAACACACAATTGAATGAAATTATTTACTTTTATCATTAAGTTTTTGTGCATACCAGGCATTTCATGTCCCTAATGAAGTGTTCTCAAACGGTGAAGAAAAACTTCGCCAGGAAACTTGCAAACGCTTCCGATGCGTATGTGAAGTCTACCAATCCACATTGGGCACGCGTGGTGGACTAACACCCATACGCCTTCCCTGAGGGTAAGCCAATGCCCTGCAGTGGGACGTGTATATGCTGTGCCTGTGATGATGAATAAAGGTATGCAATTAAAAACCGGTCAAGTGCGAGTCGGGCTACTCTCGCACCGAGGGTTCCGTGCCACACCACCACAGAATACAACATTATTGACTTAGAAAAAAAAACTTTTTTTGTCCGGGTTAGCGCAAGACCGACTCACACTTGGCCGGTTTTTAGTATTTGTTGTTATTCTTGTATGTATTACCGTTTTTACGATAGAGCGTGAAGAAAAAACGTTGATAAAAACTAGTTTCTTCTTGAGAACCCCCCTTAATTTTTAACTTTTTAATATTTTTATTATTTGTTAACAAATCCGCCGTAATAACGCATAATCTGAGAAAATTTCAACTATCTAGCTATTACGGTTCAAAAGTTTCAGCCCTAAATAGTTAGGACAGACGGACGGACGGACGGACGGACGGACGAACGGACAACGTAGGCTTTGTAATAGGGTCCCGTTTTCACCCTTTGGAACCCTAAAAACGATACTTCATTACCTAAATATGTAAGAATGAAAAGATTTTCCGATTCCTAATTAACTTTCTGGCCAATTCTGATTAAAAAATATAATTTATTAATCAGACAGATATACTATCCGACATATTATCTTGGACTTAACTAAAGCAATTCTAAGAATGAGTGAGAGTAAGTGTTTCAAATCTCTGCTTCACTAATTTAAATAAAATAGCCTTGCAATTTCGTTGACATTTGAAATGGAGCATAAAACAGCACCAGTCAGCAGTCCAGGAGGGCGACTGCGCTAGTTCAATCCTAATCTAATTTCAGTTCTAATCACATTGCATACCATTAAGGCGGCTACTCCCAGTTTTACGGTAAAATTGGGTAGCTTTGTAACCATTTTATTCATTAACTATGGCATTTTTTAAGCTGAAAAAAGAACTGAACAGTCTAGACAATATGAGAAGTGATGTGGTTTTTCTAGAAATCGATTTTAATGAATAAAACCGAAGAAAAGTTAATCTAAAGTCACCCCTTTTTTGTCCAGTTGTAACCATTTTACTCTTACATTTTTGATCGGAAGTAAATGAAAATTTACAATATTCTTCAAAATACAATATAGAATGATGTGGTTTTCTTACTTTTTCGAAATTGATAAAAATTTATATCAAATTTCAAAAATTACTGCTAAATTCCTGTCGTATTCATACCGGCACCCCCGCTCTCGTCCATATAGTCAGAGCGGGGCGAGGCCTCTTGCTAAACAGACCTGTACTTCGTCGAGACAAAATTATATTTCGGAATTTTAATTATTTTGTTTGAAATATAGAAAAAGAATACACAGAGCGGTCCGAGGGACTTTCGTTTGCAAAATATGAGGGTTTCACTTCTGTTATCTTTTGCTTCGTAAATATAAGAATCTTTGTAGGTACCCATTTTTAATCAATTTTTTTACAACACTTTTTATTAAAAAACATAATAGAATAATCTGTGGGTATACGCATATGCTCACGACTATATTCCCCGAGCGGGTAGTCACAGATATTCTGAAACTTCAGAACATCCACGTTTCACTAGTAGTACCGAAACTCTGTCCAGTGTGACGGGGAGTGAGCCCGTCGCCACTTGTAATGGACAGTAGGATACATGCCTCGAAATTGAAGCATGCAGGTTTCCTCACGATGTTTTCCTTCACCGAAAAGCCAGTGGTGTTACAAATCGTACATAAATTCCGAAAAACTCATTGGTACGAGTTGGCCTGGACGGGGATCGAACCATCGCCTCCTGCACGACAGGCAAGGTTACTCGCCACTGGACCATCAATCTATAGGACCTATGATATATTATACCCGGATATATTATAGTACCTATAGTATAGGTACTATAATATATCCGGGTCACAACATTTATAGTCTAGTAAAAATACGGTTTTAAGATTGCATTAAAGACACTGTAGTAGGTACTTTTATTTCATTATAGACTTTTGTCGAGATTTCGTGGTAAATAAAGGGACACTGAGAAATACCTTAAAATTGATATAAATGTCGAAAGGACATTCACATTTCTGAAGATGTTACTTCCTGCAGACCCGAAACGACCGTTAATTTAAGGTAGATTTTGTACAAATAAACAGTAAATAATTTAGTTTTGAGGTAATAATTTTTTTTTTACAAAATATTAAATACCTAAGTATCTACTCAAAATAACGTAATAAATTGGGAATCATTATGAATATGTGTTTTTCAGGTTCTATTATATTAATATTCTAAATTGTAAGCCAAAGTGCAATGAATGCAACCTATTCCATACAACAAAGATCAACAATCCATAGATTTATCCGCTTTTTAATTCAAAAATTACTAAAGGATGACTGTGATAATTGATGCTTCATTTGCCATGACAATTATAATAGGAATTTATGAAATAAAATTTGTAGGTAGGTCTTATATATTTTTTTTACAGCAACATAATTTTTCAACGTGGGAACATTGAATTATTTTATTATGTACTACGTTACGTACTAGAAGTAACACGACAAAGAAACGTCTCGTCGTACGCCGCATACGGGTAGTAGGCCAGACAATTTACTATATTTCGTATGGAGGAGTGGGAAGTAATTATGGATTTGACTTTTAAACCGTAATCGACACCATTTAGTGACCACAAGATGAATTAAAAAAAAATTTAGTAAGAAAACACCCTAGTAATACTTAAGGAGGAGCTTTTAGACCATCGAACTGTACAACTTTCACTATGGAGCCAACGTCGAGAAAAAAAAATCTGCCGTCCCTTATATTTGAGTCTAGTAAGTACTATAGTTTTGTATGAGACATGATATTTTAACTGAAGCCCTGTTGGTCCAGTGGCGAGTAACCTTGCCTGCCATACAGGAGGCGATGGTTCGATCCCCGTCCAGGCCGACTCGTACCAATGAGTTTTTCGGAATCTATGTACGATTTCTAATACTACTGGCTTTTCGGTGAAGGAAACCATCGTGAGGAAACCTGTATGCTTCCATTTCGAGGCATGTATTGTACCTACTGTCCATTAAAAGTGGCGACGGGCTCATTTCCCGCCACACTGGACAGAGTTTCGGTACTACTAGTGAAACGTGGATGTCCTGTAGTTTCAGAATATCTCTGACTACCCCCTCGGGGAATAAAGTCGTGAGCATATGCATGCATGATATTTTATCTTGAGACAGAAGCATTATAAGTATCGATTTATTTTTTATGCGAGTTTTTTTCCACCTATCCTAAGACGCCTCACTCGACGTAAAAAAAACTTTTTTCCATCCCCTCTTTCGTTGTATGGGCCAACAAAAATTTTCTGTTCTTGGGTTACTTACTGTTATCTATCTTCGTTCCAAATTTCGATTAAATAGGTGCAAGTGAGTCATTGAGGCGGGGCATACAGACAGACAGATAGAATGCACGAAAGTATAAGGGTTCCTTGTTTGACTACGGATCGGAGGATGGGTCTGAGCAGTGGTGTCGCGTCAGAAGACCGTTCACAGGCTGCTGAACTCTGCTACACCGGCTGGCTGGTTTTGGAGGCTAGCGGGATCCGAAGCACGGTGCTCCGCTGGCCGACCGCAGGAAGTAGGGGGCCCAATTAGCGGGAAAGCCACCCGTGAAAGGCTGCCCCGCCACCTAGCGAAAAATCCCGGGTTGCTCCACCATGCCGGTTGGCGACCGGATGGGAGAAGTTGGTGGGCAATCCCGGGGGGTTCGGGCGTCCCCGCGGTCTCCAACCCAGCTATCTTAATGTGTGGCAGACTTCAGTATACTATCTGGCTCGATTGATGCGACTTCTCGCTCAACTACCGTCCTCCTGCCTATTCGCTCTTCGAAAAAAACAATGAAAGGTTCTAAAAGGAAGAAAGTTAAACAGCGGTTGCACGTTCTCCCTTTAAAAGTGCACCTCTGAAATATCCGCGGATTGCACTCAAATCTCGTAGCAGTCCACCACCACCTAGAGACTGAAAAACCACAACTGCTGTTTCTCACCGAGACGCAGATCAGATGTCCGGCAGACGCGGCGTACCTCAGCTACCCTGGGTACTCTCTGGAGCATAGGTTCGTTCCGCACGCCGGACTCTGTGTGTACGCTCGTGATGAAATCTGCATCAAGCGTCTCAAAAACCTTGAAGACCCATCTTTCTCAGTATTGTGGATACTGGTGGAAATAGGTGTCGAACAAATTGTTTACGCCTGTGTCTACCGTTCGCACAGTGGAGATCAGGAGACAACTAGGTTGTTCGACTATCTTGGAGAGGCGGCTGAGGAGGCTCAGCTAAGGTATCCTGTGGCGCAACTGACCCTTCTGGTTGACTTTAATGCTCACCATCAAGAATGGCTGTTCCCCTACCAGAAGACCGATCACGCTGGACGAGAGGCGCGCAAACTTGCACTATCGCTAGATCTCAGCCAGCTGGTCAATTGTGCCACACGGATACCTGACGTTGACTTTCACACGGCCAACTGTTTGGACCTTCTGCTGACAACTGATCCAGACAGATATTCTGTGTCGGTATGTGCCCCTTTAGGTACCTCTGACCACTGTCTGGTGAAAACTGTATCCGTATACTCCCCACCTGATCAGGGCCATTGTAGTAAGAGACGGGTGTGGCGATACAGGTCAGCAGATTGGGACGAGATGCGACACTTCTTTGCTTTCTATCCTTGGCGGCAAACCTGCTTTTCTTCAGGGGAATCGTCGAGCGCTGCGACTGCGGTTGCCGAAGTGATACGTCAGGGCATAGAATATTTTATTCCGTACTCTGACGTGTCAACCGGCGCCAAAGCTCGCCCATGGTTCAACGCTGACTGTTCTCGTGCTGAGGTGCAGAAACAGTCAGTGTATATGTCCTGGACTGATGCTCGAAAGCAGAAAGCTCCGAACACAGAAAAACTGAAGAAAGCTTACAACAAAGCCGCCAAATCTTGTAAAAAGGTGTTGCGAAAAGCCCGGTTCGACCATATAGGTCGTATAGGGGCCAAGCTTGCCTCCTATCCAGCTGGCAGCAAAGCGTTTTGGTCGGCTGCCAAAGCGGTGGAAGCAAACTTCGGCCGTCCCTCCTTGCCACCGCTAATAAAACCTGACGGATCGCTAGCTCACTCGGCGGAGGAGAAAGCAAATTTATTTGCTAATCTTTTTGCCGGGAATTCGCATCTGGAGAACTCAGATAAAACACCACCTACCATTCCTCGTACTGAATGCTCAATGGCATCAGTTCACATTCGCCAAAAAGAGGTTCTTAAAATCCTGCGTTCTCTAGACGTGAACAAGGCTAGCGGACCCGACGGAATCCCAGCGATAGTCCTACGCACCTGTGCTCCAGAGTTGTCTCCTGTTTTAACACGCCTGTATCGCCTCTCACTTAAGACTGCGGTAGTCCCAAGGTCATGGAAGCTTGCCAACGTGCAACCCGTGCCCAAAAAAGGCAGTCGTGCCGACCCTGTCAACTATAGACCAATATCAGTCACTTCCATACTCTGCAAGACTATGGAACGTGTACTTAACAATCGGCTCCTGGCATACCCGGAACATAACGACCTCCTCAGTGACCGTCAGTATGGGTTCCGCCCAGGACGGTCCACGGGGGATCTTCTTGTGTATGCCACTCATCTGTGGAGCGAGGCTGTCGAGAGATACGGGGAGGCACTTGCCGTGTCTCTTGACATATCCAAAGCCTTTGACAGGGTCTGGCATGCAAGCCTTATAAGCAAGCTTCCATCATATGGAATTCCGATTGAGCTATGCAACTGGATAGCTGACTTCTTGAGAGAACGATCCATTCGAGTAGTCATTGATGGATACTCATCGGATCAAATGGCTATTAATGCCGGTGTTCCTCAGGGGTCAGTTCTGTCAGCCACTTTATTTCTGCTGCATATAAACGTCATGCTTGTGCCCGGAACCTTTGGGTATGCAGACGACAGCACTGTTGCTGACAGATATCTGTCCGGTGCAGGGGTCAAATTGGACGTTACTCAGTCTTGTCGAGAGGCCATGGTGCAGCGAATAAACTTGGCCCTTGAATCTGTGTCCGACTGGGGTGATACTAATCGGGTCAGTTTCAACGCAAGCAAAACACAGGCGTGCCTTTTCTCCACAAAACGGAGTCCCTTCGCTTTGACTCCGACTTTCCGAAATGTGTCCATACCGATAGCTGATCACCTGGAGCTCCTTGGCATTAACATATCGTCCGATCTGAATTTCGGACGGTACATTGAGTCCATGGCGAAAACCGCAGCGAAAAAACTGGGCGTCCTCTCGAAGGTCAGACGGTACTTTACTCCGGGACAGCTTCTACAACTTTATCAAGCACAAGTCCGATCGTGTATGGAGTACTGCTGCCATCTCTGGGACGGGTCTGCCCAATACCAGCTGACCGCGCTGGACTCAATCGACAGGCGTGCCAGGAAACTCATAGGTGATCCAACCTCGGTGGCGAAGCTACAAAGTCTTGAGCATCGTCGCAAGGTAGCCTGTCTGTCTGTTTTTTATAGGATACATTTCGGAGAGTGTGCGACTGAATTACATGATCTAATACCACCGTCTCCCTTTCATCTGCGGGGGACGAGACGCAGACTGGGTTTCCACCCTTATGTCGTTGACCTACCAGCAATTCGCACGAAGAAGTTTGCTTCTTCTTTTATAATGCGCACGGCTAAGGAGTGGAATGTCCTGCCTGCGGACCTGTTCCCTGAGCAATACAACCTGGGCCTCTTCAAGGCGAGAGTGAATAGGCATCTTTCTAGGTAAGCATGTTACATCTTCGGCCTCATCATCACTCAACATCAGATGAGATTGGGGTCAAATGTTTACCTATCAAACATTAAAAAAAAAAAAGGTCCCTAAAAACATGTCGTAGTGGGTTTTACGTTGAAAAATAATATTTACATTTCTCAATGTTTTCGATGTAACTGGTAAAAAATATTTACTCCCTGTTTGAAGCCTATAATAATATGTAACTTTGCAAAACAGTGTTTTCCAAAAGCATTTTTAGATCACAAAAAATCTAATTTGGCGCTGTTGCCGACGTAATTTTATTTTTTATTATACCGCGATACTCTGCTGCAAATTTGAAGGTGCTCTTAGTTCTTTCTGATCCAAAAATTACCTGTTGGTTGACAGTTACTACAGGAGGACTGGGTTAGTTGGTATGAAAATTTGGAATTAAAATCAATATTTTTTTAGCAATTTTTTTTAATGATTTTGCATACTAGTACGTAGTACTTCCTATCTCTTTGACACTAGTACCTACTGTAGCCCGGGGACTTTTAAATTACCAAAAGATTATACCGATTGCCGTTTTGTTATTGTTGTAAGGAACGACATTACTAATCACAAGCACTACCGAACGAAAAAAAAAAAAAGTTCTAGTTAACTTCGTATAGTACTTGTAGCCCCGGGACTTTTTAACAAAAAGGTTACCGATTTGAAATTATTGTTAAGTGGCAATGGCACATATATTTGGCCCAAAGTATTGTGAAGAACAGTTACCCAATTGTAATCAGTCTCAAAGTTACAAGATAATTTCCAAACCCTGTCAAAAGTGCCCATACCTCCCAATGGTCGGGTGGCTTGGGCACCTTTTAAACTCTAGGTACTGGTTAATACAATCTTTGATAAACATATAATCAGACGTATACAAAGAAACATACACTTTCTCGCAGATTGCTTTGCTATTTTATTCAAAATCACGACAAAATACTTAATTTGGCACTCAAAAAACCATCAATCGCATATAACTTTGGCAAATGAACGAAATCACTGATGATATTTGGTTGAGCAGTGGGGCCATTAATAATTAACTAAACTAAATTGCCATAGAAAACAAAATTAAAAATCGACTATAAATCTCGAGTTATGAGGTGGTGCCCAAACCTCCCGACTGCCCAATGGTCCCCTACCTCCCAAACTAAATGTTCCTTAAATAAACGGTCTCTTTTCGGGTCTGCACGAAGAAAAATTTTCAGAAATGTGCATGTCCTTTGGACATTTATATAAATTTAAAGGTATTTCTCGGAGTCCCTTTATTAACCACGAAATTTTGACAAAAGTCTATAATAAAATAAAAGTATCTACTACAGTGTCTTTAATGCAATCTTTAAACTGTATTTTTACTAGACTATAAATGTTGTGACCGGGGTTTTTTTATGCTTTTATGAATAAGTTAATTTCAAAATTAATGTTTAGTGTGGTGCAATACTTAAAATGATTAAAGTATAATGCATGCATGCATATGCTCACGACTATATTCCCTGAGGGAGTAGTCAGAGGTATAAAACTAAAGGTAAGTGTTAAAGTAGGATGTAATAATAAACACAACTTTCAAGTTTAAAACTCAGAAAGAATAATTATTGATGTACACACGGCGACACATCAAGCTACCCAAAACCAAAATAAGCTAGCCGCGCGTAGGCATGGTAATGTATAACGTCGCGCAGCCAGCTTATTTTGGTTTTGGGCAGCTTGATGTGTCGCCGTGCGTACATATAAGTTTATGGTAAATTTCTAGCCGAGCACTGCTAATGTTGGCCACTCGACGCCCACGGAGTAATAGATAAGTACTCTTTCTGTGAGCACGGCGCGTGGCGTGTCTAAGGTGCCGGCACATGTCCACGTCTATGGTGTATCTACGTATCGTGAGCGCGATGCGGGTGGTGCGGGGAGAGGTAATAAGCTCCGCCCATTCACGCAAGGTCATTGGCACCTGTATTAGCCTTAACTTGCCTTATTTAGTACCTATGTGACTACTCTAACGGCTGTCAAATGAATAGCGCAATACCGAATGTGTTAAAAGCTGTGGTTCGCACGCGATCCAATCATGGTTCAGTTGCGATTTATGTAGCGCCATTGCTCTCCTGCACGTTCGTGTCTACCTAGTTGTCGGAACAACGGTTTCCACGGGAATTCGACGCAATAATTCAGGATGGGAGGCCCGTCGAACATAGACCGTCCGTCAACGTCCCGCTTGGCTCTCTAATCCACTTAGCTAGAACTCCAATTGTTTGGTCAATGACGTCGAAAATTTGGCCAACACACTAACCATAAATTATTTCCTCAGCCTCATTGTAGGAAAATATCTGTAAATACATGGTAGTGTAATATGGTAACGTAGCAAAAGGCTATTTTTAGAGTTTAGCAGTAACACTTCGGTTTACCGCTACATAAACGCATATTGGTTGGATCAGCGATACCTACTTATTATAAATATCGATGTAATACATTAATAAACCTCTTTTTACAACCATCTAAGAGCCTCTCAATTACCTCCTGCTCTCATCATATTTCAGTAAATACAGAGCATTATACAGGGTCCTTTTTTAATACGCTGACACTTTTTTAAGGGTACGATAAGACCATCAAACTGAACAACTTTCTCTATGGCACCAACATCGAAAGTGCGAAAAATAAATCATCTCTTCCATACAAAACTAAAAAAAAAATACAAAATTCTTCATTTTTCTCACCACAAACACAAAATTAATACAAACAATAAAAATATTAAATTAAGTACAAGAGTTTGTGGGTGTGCTTGCGTACATACCTATTATATAAACTGAAAACATACTCGAGCCAAATGTATGGGAGAGCAGTTTTTTTTTGTCAATGTCGATGTTGGTCCCATACAGAAAGTTGTTCAGTTTGATGGTCTGATCATCTTCTTAAAAAAGTGTCAGCATATTAAGAAAGACCCTGTATAGGAAAATTATTACCGTCCCATTTATATACACAGTGGTACAGTAATTGCGTTGAACAGATGTGATTGATTGAAATATTCCCGGAAAACCAATCGTAGAACTCCTAAAAGGGATAAAGGTCATGAGTTTATGTAGGTATGTATGTAAGTAACCAATCATAGACCAAAACTATTTTCTTTTGAAGAAGCGAACTAATCAAAATGTCAACAACATTAAAATCTGTCCTCTTTACTCACTTACATTATGCCCCCTTTAGGGGCGGTCATAATCTTACGAGTAGTCAACTCAAACGCTATTTATAGCTAGCTAGTTCTAGCTTTCTGGCCTGGTTATAGTTTTGTTAATTTTTAGCTAATTTAAACATGATATTGTGATCGGTGGCTAGCTTTTCCCGCCTATCTGCATGCCTACTTGCCTAGAATAAAGCTTTTTTAGGAATTTTAAGCCTACAGAAAATGTTATGTGCCAGTGAGCAATATTATTTATTATCATGATATTGCTGTAATAAAGATATTATTAGAGTTCGGCATTTCTCAAAATATCGGGGTATGTTAGGATTGTGTATGAAATATGTTCCTAGATGAAATACGTTGTCTGTCATGCTCCTGTCACAATATAAGAAAGAGTTTCTAATACTACATAATATACATCACAGCTTACGGAAACTCCTTGCTCCCACCAATTTTAACCACATCCGCTTGGTAGGAAGTCTTGCGAAAAGTGTGGGAAATGGCGTATTCCTGTCTCGCTCGCACTCACTCAGTATCGCACATTCTTACCTCTTGTAATTTTATTTCATTTGTTGTATAAATTTAAAAAAAAGACGCGTGAATCTGAAAGCATACTCAATTACCGGCTGCATCGCATGCACCGTGGTCGCGATGCTCTATCTAATTAGTCGTAAAGTGCACATATAAAAGGCACGAGCATAAAACGTACTCGTAGTAAGGACGTCCGTAATTAAGCTTTTGGTATGGCGTAGATGAAGCTTTATTGTTTGCGTTAGACATAGTGTGGGTTTGATGAGAAATTCAAATATTGTAGCATTTTCTGGGCGTTAGTATACTCATACTTACCCACAAGGATTTGGGAAAACTTTAAACTCATAACAAGCTATGGAAATAGTTACATGGGGAATCTAAAACCACGCACGGTTCAAGTAATTTCTAAGTTACAGAGCAATATTATAGTTTCTTGAGTTTAGAGATACGAGTGGATATAGGGAGATACTGAACTTATGCATACAATTCTGAGCAATGGAACTGTGACTGTTTCAATCTACTGAATTACAATTTAAATTGGCAAAGTTGTATTATATTTTACGAAGAATCTCTCAAAACATTAAGTAATCTGACAAAAGGTGTCAGTAACTGCGGTTTTCCGAGTTTATTTTAAATAAGAGCGCTCTGAAAATTTTGCAAAATTGACCTGTCAGGTGACTGTTACTAAAAAAGCGTAAAATTTTTGCGTACAGCGCAATTTTAATGCATTAAGGTTAATTTTGTTTGCATATCGTGGAAGTACATTCTGAATTTCATACACTTGCATGACATTTTCATTCACACAATAATTACAGACATGTTACGTTTAATTCAACGTAGGTAGTTTTATTTTAACCGAGGAAACTTGAGGTATAAATTAAGTTTCTGAGGGGACATATTAATACGTTTCACTCCCTGCATATATTTCGTTTTCAAAACCATTATGTGTGATGGTAAATTGACAATTTCCTTCAGAAGCTAAATTGCTGTGATGCAGAGAGATAACTTGGGGTCGGCACTTATTCTGAATGAACGCAATCCCCAAACTCTGCGAAGGCAAATTGTTTAGAATTATAACGCGCTGCGAATATTGTGCGAAAAGCGATGGGATTTCGAGAACATAGACGCTATTTTACAAATATAACTTGGTAAAAAGACCCGTAACTGAATAAATATTCGACCCACGCTGCCGCCTTATTGTTGTTATTTTATGAGGGCCGCTACTTTTGTTAGTAAAGTTAATTATACGATGAATAGACTATTTCCAACACGGAAATATTTCTTTTATAATGTATGTATAAAAATTGATAAATGTACAAAACAATTTTATTTCAGGGACAGCAAGCATATTATTATTTACTCTAGGTACAGAAATCAAATCTAGGTACAACACGGGCGAATTGACTTGGCACCTGGCTCGCACATGGCTCGGAATAAAAAACTCGGAAAACTCAGAAAGAATAACTCGAAAATGCTAAAGGGCAGGGACACGTGCAACAGTAACTGAAATGCTATGCTACGTCGCACGTCGCACGGCGACGGCGGGGTTCCGCGGGGGGTAGCAGGAGGGGTGTCGAATTCCGAGCGACGTGTGAGCCTGGTGCCGAGTTGTATACTATCTAAACTTTAATTTAATTTTTGATTTACATCTTGTTATATATCCGACACGGGAGCGTGGAGCGAGTGAAACAACCGGCGGCTAGAGACACACTACTTTATTAGATGTAAGGCATAATGTAAGGACACCGTGGTGGGCACAGCCACACACACACATGCAAACCCTATACACATCATTTCCTACCCCTATTTATGCAACTAAATCTATACAATAAATACCTAATAAAACTTTTTAAAGTTAGGCAAAGGACGTTTCCGCAACGCCTGTCTAGTGACCACAAGAGAGACATCGGTTTTCCCACGTTCCTCAGTCCCGGACTCTGCTTCATGGAATTCATCTTCCGACTCTGCCCATGTCCTTTCCTCTCCGATATCTTTTCCTTCCGGCGGGTAATGTATTGGCCGGCTCGTCGACGGTAGCACGTCGTGCTCTACAGTGGTTCTCTGCATACTATTAGCATCCTCACCCTCCTGTGTCTTCGGGGTCGATTCCGGCGGGGCGTTTGGAGACGGCGGGGCGTTTGGAGACGGCGGGGCGTTTGGAGACGGCGGGGCGTTTGGAGACGGCGGTGACGGCTGTGTCAGCGGCGACGGCGGTGACGGCGAAGACGGCGGCGGCGATGGCGGCGATAGCGGTAGAGGAGTTTTCCGTGGTGAGTAGTTATTTCTCTCTGTATTCTGATCATCTAACATGTGGTTTTGATCGTCACTAGTGCCTTTATTAGTAACAATTTGATTTATGTGTTTCCTAATAAATGTTAAAGTAATACAGTCTTTTACTAAATATACAACTTTTCCTAATCTCCTTTCTATTATCCCCTTACACCAGTTATAATTGTTTTTGCTTTGAAATTTTTTGTAATGAACAACATCTCCTTTCTTACATTCTCTACGTTTGTTATTCTGCGAACACTTTTGTTCACCATTTTTAGAAACTAGTGCCGTTGACGAGGGCAGGGATTCCTTTGGATTTAATAAATCAAGACGTGATCGTAATTTATGGCCGTAAACAATCTGTGCGGGTGAGAACCCCGTGGTAGAATTGATCGAGTTGCGATAGTCGAACAGATACTTCAATAGTTTCAGTTTACTCTCTTTTACAGTGCGACTCGACATTATACTGGACTTAATACCTTTTTTAACCACCTTCACAAAGCTCTCTGCTTGCCCATTACTGGCCGGGTGATAGGCCGGTGATGTCATATGCGTTATTCCATTTATTTCACAAAAATGTGTAAACTCCTGCGAACAAAAAGCCGTGCCATTGTCACTCACTATTGTATGTGGCAACCCATACCTTGACATAAAATCGTACATCTTCTCGATCACTGCCGTTGACGTAGTGCTACTATTCATTTCATAAGTTTCAACCCATTTACTGTGTGCGTCAACGACCACTAAATACACACGGCCATTCAATGGCCCGAGGTAGTCAATATGAAGCCTATAAAATTTGTATGGCGCTGGTCTCCAGGGGGCCGGAGGCATGCGGGGGGGTGAGCCCCGCAGTTGGATGCACACATCACAACCCCCTATCATGTGTTCAATGGCCTTATCTACCCCCGGAAACCAAAACCGTGACCTAGCTTCGGCTTTCGTTTTGACGATTCCTAAATGTGAGGAATGTAATTCAGATAGCACTTTTTTTTGTAACGTCTGTGGAATAACGACCTTATGGCCACGCATTACGCAACCATTTTCATAAGAAAGCTGTGTTTTGCATTGGTGATACGGTTTTATGTTCACATTATCAATTTTTTTGGGCCAACCTTTTATAATATACCCAATTACCTCATTTAGAATAAAGTCCTTTCGAGTTTCTTCTGTTAGTATGGGCAACGTGATAGGTAAGCTTCCCTCTACGACAAAACAAACATATGCTGCACGATCAATCTCCTCGCCCGCTGCGCCTGCGCCGGCTGCGACGGGGCCGCGAGGCGTACCCCCCGCCCGCACCTCCTCGCCGCCCTGAGGTAGGCTGGCGCGGGATAGATAGTCCGCGGTGTTATCAGCGCTTTTTACATATTCAATAATGTAATTATATCCGGCTAAAAACATCGCGTACCTCTGTAACCTGTTTGCGGACACTTCAGGAATACCGCGATGTGGACCAAAAATCGATATTAGGGGCTTATGGTCTGTCCTCAAAATGAAGGGATCAGATCTACCGTATAGGTACTGGTGGAACCGCCGGACTCCAAAGATTATGGCGGTTGCCTCTTTCTGAATCTGTGAATATCGTTTTTCAGCTGCGTTTAGTGTTCGCGATGCAAATGAAATAGGCCTCTCACTACCGTCCGTATCGACTTGCGACAGGATCGCTCCTAGTCCATTTGGTGAGGCATCTACAGTTAAAATTAATTTAGCCTTTTGGTTAAAATGTGCCAAAACCTGATCTGAAATTAAACACTTTTTTATCGTGTCAAATGCGTTCCCATGTTCGGTAGTCCAGTTCCACTTTATACCTTTTTTTAATAAATCGTACAGCGGGCTCAAAATACTAGACGCGTTAGCCACAAAACATCTGTAATAATTTACTAACCCCAAAAATGACTGGAGCTGACTGACGCTAGTAGGAATCGGTGCTTCTATCATCGCTTTAACCTTTTCGGGGCACTTTTTTAATCCACTTTTATTTATAATATAGCCTAAATAGCTAATTTCATCCTTAAAGAACTCACACTTCTCGTTTTGTAACGTGAGACCTGCATCCTGTAATCTTTGAAGTACGGCGGTCAGACGGTCCAGGTGTTCCTTAGTGTCCTTACCTGTGACTAACACGTCGTCCAGCATGCACAGCACGCCGTCCATGCCTGACAGCACATGCTCCATGGCGCGCTGAAATATTGCCGGCGCGCTAGCCAGCCCAAACACTAACCTAGTATACTTGTATAGCCCTCGATGCGTGTTTATGCAAGTAATCTTTTGTGATTCATTATCTAACATAAACTGGTTATAGGCCATTGACAGGTCTAGTTTCGTAAATTGTTGACCTCCATGCAATTTTGAAAACAACTCTTTAATAGTGGGTAAAGGGTATTGTTCTACAATCAGCTGTCTGTTGATACTGACCGAGTAGTCTGCGCAAAGCCTAACAGAGCCATTCCGCTTCAGAACCGGAACAATAGGTGACGCATATTCAGAAAATTCGACCGGTTCTATTACGCCTAGACTGACCAGTCTATCAATCTCTTTATCAACTTTTTCTCTCAACGCAAAAGCGATAGGGCGCGCTTTACAAAACACCGGCTTCACATTATCTTTTAATGACAACTGTACATGATATCTGTTAAATAACCCTAGTTTGTCTGAAAATAAATCTTTGTATTTACATTGTAACTGCATTAAGAAAGTTTCTGACTGTTCGAAGTAGTTAACAGATGTCAATTCTAATTGAAAAATGGAAATAAAATCTCTGCCTAGAAGTGGTGGGCCGCCGTCGCGCACAACATACACGTCCAGCGCGTGAGTGCGGTCTGCGAATGTGACGGCCAGCCTGGCCACGCCCGCACAGCTGATGCTGGCACCGTTATAACCTATTAACCGTTTATTAGAGGGTGACAATGGCACGTCTTTGAAATGAGTTTCATACGTTCTCTCTGATATTACAGTTACCGCGGAACCACTATCGATTTCGAATTTTAAATTCAACCCGTTAATTTGTACAATTTCTACCATTGGGGCTCCTCCTACTGAACGTATATTAAATAACTTACCATCGTCATCCGTGCCCTCACCTGCGGCACCAGTTTCCAAATAATTCACTTTAGTGCACACCCTACGCAAATGACCTTTCACATTGCACTTTTTACACGTATAATTTTTATACCGACACTCCGCACTTTTATGGTTTGTATAACCACACACGGCGCATTTCACTTTACCGCCGGCGGCGGCGGTCTTACCGCTAGGCGATATCTTGAACAACGGATCTCCGACGGCAGCGGGGGCACCGGGTGCGCCCGCGCCAGCAGCCACGCTCATGCGAGCACAGCGTAAGCTTTCGGCCAGCTCCACTGCCTTGGCTAACGTGAGCTCTGAGAAATTCTGCCCATATAATTTCTCCTTTTCGAGCCCCGGTAGCATACCCATTATGAAGCGGTCCCGCAGTGCTTCCTCTACGTTCAGGAAGCTGCAGTGAGCCGTGAGACCTCTCAACCTTGCCGCCCATTGGCTGTGCGATTCCCCAGCCTGTTGGGTCGCTGCATAAAAATTATGCCTTTCGCCAAACCCGACTCTTTTTGGGGTGAAATGCTGGTCGAGGAGTGAAAGTATATCCTTATAGGGTACATCCTGGATCTGCTTCGGCAAAGCCAAGTCTGCCGCTAATTTAAAAGTACCCTCATTGAGTGCGCTCAAAAGTATCGCTCGCCTCTTTGTTTCAGTCGGATCTTCCTTGTCATTGACTCCATTTGCGATGCACCATTGTTCAAAACGACATTTATACGTTTGCCAGTTTTGCAAACTGTGATCGAACGCGGATAAAATTCCAAACTGTGTCCCGGACATTTGCACTATTTTTAATAATTCCTAAACGCGGGTATCGTTCGTCGCCACTGTTATATATCCGACACGGGAGCGTGGAGCGAGTGAAACAACCGGCGGCTAGAGACACACTACTTTATTAGATGTAAGGCATAATGTAAGGACACCGTGGTGGGCACAGCCACACACACACATGCAAACCCTATACACATCACATCTAAATCTACACTCATAATATACCTATATATAATACGAGCTTTAACCCGCGACTTCGTCCGCATAAATTATATACCAGATTTTAAGTCAGATGATAAGCTATCAAACAAAAAAAGTTTCATCAAAATCGGTTCAGTAGTTTTTGCGTGATACTCGAACAAACAAACACCCAAACAAACAAACGAACAAACAAACAAACAAACAGACAGACAAAAATCCAAAAATTGGTGATTTGGAATCAGGGACATCTAAAAACCATATCGCAATTTTTTTTTTGTAAATATCTTCAATGTACAGACAAATTTCTGTTACAGTTTTATAATAGTTTAGATCTATTATCTATACATCAATATAATATTATAAAGAGGTATTTGTTCATTTGTTAGGGGTAATCTATGGAGCTATACATAGAACCGGTTGTAAAAATTCTTTCAATAATAGAAAAACACTATTCGTATATACCTATGAGTAACATAGGCTATATTTTATTTTGATAAATATACGTTTTCAGTTGGATATCTCAATATTTGTAAATCAAGTCGTACAAAAAAGCACCGGTTGGCTGACTTCACGGTTGGATGTACGTGAAAATTATATACAACAAAAATATTTGTCACCGATCTAAATAAAATTCAGCGAGTCGATATATGTATCTAGCTTTTCAGTGTTCCACGCGAACGAAGTCGCGGGCAAAAGCTAGTAATTAATATTTTAATTGTGTTATACAGTATTATGTGTATTAGCATGTATGAAAGTAAATAATTATTACTTAGGTACTATTTTATTGTATTAGGTTACTTTAGTTAGGCTAGTTCAATTATGAAGAAGATGAATGAAGATGGGTTTATGTTAATTATGTTATATAATAAATTTCAGCCCAAATAACCGTAGTGCACGATGGACTTTTTTTTCTTCGTTTGTAGTTTAAAATTTATACACTAAATAGACACATTTTATTTCGATCAAATCGATCAAGATCATCATTGAAGACAAAAATACCTAGGACAGGACTCGATTATGTCAATAATAATAGTGCGAAAATGGCTTGTTTCACGGTGAAATGGAATATTGTCATTATCTAAACTATTATAAAACTGTAACAGAAATGTGTCTGTATACATTGAAGATATTTACAAAAAAAATTACGACATGGTTTTTACCTGTCCCTGATTCCAAATCACCAATTTTTGGATTTTTTGTCTGTCTGTTTGTTTGTTTGTTTGTTTGTTTGTTTGTTTGGGTGTTTGTTTGTTCGAGTATCACGCAAAAACTACTGAACCGATTTTGATGAAACTTTTTTTGTTTGATAGCTTATCATCTGACTTAAAATCTGGTATATAATTTATGCGGACGAAGTCGCGGGTCGCGCGCTCGTTATATCTATTTGCGTTGTCACTTATCTTAAAATCAGTTACCAATAGTCGATTATGTCACACACACAGCACACATTATAATGCTAACCAAAAGCGAAACGCACAATAGTCAAGTTGGTGAATTTGCAACTAGCAACACTGTTGTCACAGTAAATAGATAACAGAAGCAGTAGAGTAACTTGGCCGTGTCCTTGAAATTAATTCCTGCTATCGCTCGCTATGGTTGCCACTGACGGGTTATCGATTCGATAGTCATACTATCCATCCATACGTTACTCGTACTATCGATAGGATAGTCATACTATCCATCCATACGTTACTCGTACTATCGATAGGATAGTCATACTATCCATCCATACGTTACTCGTACTATCGATAGGATGGATCCATACGTTTGTCGTACTATCGATATGCTTAGTCTTATTATCCATTCGTCAAACTATTCATACTACTATGGTATTCATATACAGGGTGGTCCAAATAGTGACGTCAACAATTTTTTTTTAGATTCCTCACACCTGGGGGTATCCAAAAATATCCCATGTATGTTCCGCGATTTTTTGTAGTTTAGAAGTTATGAATTTTTAAAGGTATTTTTGAGAATTTTCTACCGGAGCGGCTTAAAACTGTCATAACTTTTTTCATAGCATGAATTTTTTAAATTTTATTTGTGTAACATGATTGTCTGAAAACACTCTTTTATACGTAAAATAATCAGCAACACAACATCCACACAAGTTACCGAAAAAAGGGTCCAAAGTAAAAACTTTAGGTTTGAGTTGCACGGAGCAAAATTTTAAAGTTCTCTTAAAAATACAAAATGGAAGTTACATAGGTTAAAACTAATTTTAAAAACTTCGGTGGTTATTCAACTTATCAAATAAGAAATAATAAGTGGTTCTTAACAGGCAATTTTACGCTGGAATCGGCATCCAAAGTTAATCAGGTAGAAAATCCGCTAAGAAAACATGTTGTTAGAAAAAATAGTTTTAGCAATATTTTTTTATTCTTATGGCTAACATTAGTCGAATATTGTCAAAAACATTTAAATAAACTAAAATTTAACGACCAGTGAAACATTTTAAGATAACACAAAAATACCATGATTTAGTCACTAACAAAAATGCGTCACTGATCGTTGAATTTCAGTTTATTTAAATGTTTTTGACAATATTCGACTAATGTTAGCCATAAGAATAAAAAAATATTGCTAAAACTATTTTTTGGAACAACATTTTTTCTTAGCGGATTTTCTACCTAAGTAACTTTGGATGCCGATTCCAGCGTAAAATGGCCTATTAAGAACCACTTATTATTTCTTGTATGGTAAGTTGAATAAACACCGAAGTTTTTAAAATTAGTTTTAACCTATGGAACTTCCATTTTGTATTTTTAAGAGAACTTTGAAGATTTTGCTCCGTGCAACTCAAACCTAAAGTTTTCAGTTTGGACCCTTTTTTCGGTAGCTTGTGTGGATGTTGTGTTGCTGATTATTTTACGTGTAAAAGAGTGTTTTCAGACAATCATGTTACAAAAATAAAATTTAAAAAATTCATGCTATGAAAAAAGTTATGACAGTTTTAAGCCGCTCTGGTAGAAAATTCTCAAAAATACCTTTAAAAATTCATAACTTCTAAACTACAAAAAATCGCGGAACATACATGGGGTATTTTTGGATACCCCCAGGTGTGAGGAATCTAAAAAAAATTTGTTGACGTCACTATTTGGACCACCCTGTATACTATGGTAGCACTAGCACCATTACTAAATCCAGTACGGTATAGTTGCTTGATGAATAAATCTATGGCTGCGCAGAATAAAAAATTGTACGTGAAACCGCTACTGCGCATGTCCCTCACCCCCGCCCGTTTTTAATGACGTTTGCCGGGTACTGTGTGCTCAAGGGGCGACACGACACTCGGCAATTGCTCCGCGAAGTACCTAAGCGGGCCATGTACACACAGCGACACATCAAGCTACGCAAAACAAACATAAGCTGGCCGCGCGACTTTATTCATTACTCTACTTACGCGCGGCCAGCTTATTTTGGTTTTGGGAGGAATACAAAACCAGCGTTAGCTGGCCGCGCTTAGGATGAATAACGTATAACATCGCGCGGACACTTTATGTTGGTTTTTATAGCTTGATTTGTCGCCGTGTGTACACGCGGCGACATATCAAGTTATACAAAACCAATACATATATTAAGCTGGCCGCGCGTAGGTTGCATAAAGTCGCGCAGCCAGCTTATTTTGGTTTTGTATTAGCTTGATGATGATGACTGTGTCGCCCCGTGTGTACGTGGCGCTCGTCTGTGTGTGTTATGTCGATTCGGACGGAGGACGTTTGTTAGTAGTTGCTTTACTGTCTATCTCTTTTCTGCGCTGATGTGGTGCGGGCGACACCATGTGTTGCCATCCGCAAATAATTTATGCTCTGTGGATTATTGCATGCAATGATAAGCGAACATTTGGCTGCAGTTCGCTTGCGTGGCTCTAATAATGGAGTTTGCTGAATATTGTTGTATTCGTTTGTGCGGTATGAAATCGACGAACTGTTTTCCGAATCGGATAATTGATGGTCAGCTTTTGGATGGTAATTTTAATGGAAAATAAAACTGGCTAAGTAAGTGTCGTGCTATGCGCTGTAGGGTTCCGTAGTTGCCCGTCACGATATTGCTAACTTTTTACCTCTCCAAGTACCTACGTTTTAGAAGTTGGTCGACAATGGCCTCGATTCGTAGTGTACCACGACTTAACTAAACTAAATTTATTCCTGTCACTTTCTAAAATAAGATTAAGAAAAGAGACAGAAAACCAACAGCTGACTTTAGTGCTATCAAAGTGACGTTAAATGCGCAAAATAAGATGCCATCATAATGTACGCCATCTTATTTAAAGCGTTTTTGCGCATTTAACGTCACTTTGACAGCACTAAAGTCAGCTGTTGGTTTTCTGTCTCTTTTCTTAATCTTATTTTAGAATGTGACAGGAATAAATTTTGTTTAGTTAAGTCGTGTCACAGTCCGAATCGAGGCCAATTACTCGTTATCTCTACGCTGCTGTGATAGTTTTGCTTTTAATTTTGTTACTACTGTAGAATATTGGAGAAGCACTTTTTAAATGTAGGCTTTCTGTATTAAGAAATCTTTAATATTGTGATGAGGGCGCCACTGAACGATAAAAGGATAGATATAGCAGAAGACTCATGGGTTTCTTTCATTTTGTTTCTTTGTAAACCGAGTTGATGTCTGTTCTGTGAATAGACATCAAGTCCCCAAACGTGCTCCAATCAATTTTGCATCTCTGCCCGGGATTCTAATTCAAGTTGCTTTCGCTTTGACGCCCTTTCCTCTATTTGGAAATCAAATGGACAAATATTTGCAACTCGTGGCCTGCATAATTGTTGTCAAATGGGAAAGACGAAGACAGAGTTGATTGAGATGTTAGTACGTTCTGAACTTTCGAGTGACTAGGGATTAAAAGTTTGTAGGTATAAAGAAATGGTGTTATAATACCTAGTTTTATATAATATTATTCTTGAAAATATAAACGATGTTATGACAAAAGTATTTTTGTTAAAAAAAAATACTAAGAAGTCATAATTTAAAAAACGATTCTGCTTTCCAATTTCTTTGTACATCATTTAAAAATTCGGATACATTATCAAAAAAACCAGCTCAAATAGACCATAATAATGATGATGGTCAGAAAATCATAGGGTTTAAATTGAAATAATCCATATTTAGTTTTATTATTTCATAGCAATGTGCTCACAAAATATGAAAATATAAAAAATACTGGAAAGGTAGTTTTTATTCTACAATCTCTATATCATTTTTAATCAACATTTTTAATCGACATTGTTCGGCGTTCTATTATTGTGGCTTGGCTTAAATGTTGGAATAACGTGTGAAGTGTTAGGTAGCTGGCACTTATAGAAAAAGAAATGCCATGAGGGGCTTCGAGAAAAGGATGATGGTACGACTGTGTTGCTCGACTTGGCGGGGGCACTACCGTGCTCCCAGATCTTTTCCATTAGTCGGTGTGAATCAAGTTTGTTGGCTGATCTATTCAATCTAAGCTGAAATCTATACGGCAAAAAGTTAATTTTAAGTTCACAGAAACTATAATTTATGTGTAATTGCTAGAGTATTAACTAACTGATTAGGTGGAGCATTTAATCGAGTATATTCTAGATACGCGATTATTTTGCGACCTTTCGCGACCCGCATCGAAATGGATTGATTAATGTTTAAGTCGATAATTTTGCTGTTATTGGTATGAATTTAACATAATATTGTTTTTAGGGTTCCGTACCCAAAGGGTGAAAACGGGACCCTATTACTAAGCCTACGTTGTCCGTCCGTGCGTCTGTCCGTCCGTCCGTCCGTCTGTCCGTCCGTCTGTCCGACCTATTTAGGGCTGTAACTTTTGAACTGTAAGAGCTAGATAGTTGAAATGTGCGTTATTCCGGGGGATTTGTTAACAAATAATAAAAATGACAAAAAATTAAAAATTAAGGGGGGTTCTCAACAAGAAACTAGTTTTTATCAATGTTTTTTCTTCACACTCTATCGTAAAAACGGTAATACATACAAGCGTCAAACTTAGTGTGATTTTCGAACAAACTCTACAAAATAACAACAAATACTAAAAACCGGCCAAGTGTGAGTCAGTCTCGCGCTAAAGGTCCCGGACTAAAAAAGGTTGTTTTTCTATGTTAATAATGTTGTGTTCGGTGGTGGTGTGGTACGGAACCCTCGGTGCGCGAGTGGCCCGACTCGTACTTGACCCGTTTTATTTAATCTTTGTAACATTATTAAATATAATGCACAGGTGACTGAATTTAATAAAAGGATATAGTATGAAAAAATATAAACGAAGTAAATAATAATACGTTTAATTAAGACTAAACTAAGTAGGTATGTACCTATTTAAATAACTAACATAAAGAAAAAAATTATATTCTATTCTAAAAGGTCGCTTCTGGTCATACCTGAACTAAAAGTGCCCATTATACTGGCGAATTTGTGCGGACGAAGTCACGGGTTAACTCTAGTAAATTAATAAAACAAGTGTCATTAATTATATACCAGATTTTAAGTCAGATCATAAGCTATCAATAAATAAAAGTTTCATCAAAATCCGTTCAGTAGTTTTTGCGTGATGCCCGTTCAAACAAACAAACAAACACACAAACAAAAAGGCAGAAAAAAAGTCAAAAAATTTGTGATTTGGAATCAGGGACACCTAAAAACCACATTGTTATTTGTTAATATCTTCAATGTACAGGCACACTTCTGTTACAGTTTTATAATAGTTTAGATAAATTTCCGTAGGTATTGTTACTTTAATTAAATAATTTAAGACTTTCCGTGTTTGCACTCCATACTATTATGAACTGTTAATAAAATGTACCTTTGTTCGTATTTTCTAATTAAATTTAAATTTAGTCTCTCATACGTTTACAATCTGTCTTGATTTAGCCTAATTTTAGTCTTTTCTTCTGTTGAACTACTTTTCATAATTTTTATGATATCTTCTATTTCTTGAAGAGTCTTATCTTTTGTTTCAGGTAAATACTTATACAGCAGCAACAAACATATTGTTGACATCACACCATAGAACAAGAAAGCACCATGTAGCAAAAAATATTTAAAAAGATATGGTGATAATTTAACGATATTAGAAAACACAATTTGATTGTAAAATCCAACCAAAAGCACGGAGAAACTTCTCATTTTCAATGGTATTAATTCACCGTAAATTGATGTGGACATTAACATGGGCCCACAACACATGGCTAAAGAAAATGCTGACAGAAGAGAAATAGAAACGTAATTATTTTCTGATATTACCAATAACTTGATCAGATATAAATATAAAGACATGATATACAAAAATAAAATACCTATCGATGATGCAGATAGTAACAAAGTCCGTCTTTTTAAATATCTAGATAAAGCACAACCTACGTACATGCCGATAACACTCACTCCATCCAATATAAGCATTCCTGTGTAAGCTTTAAACTCATTGTTGGAGATTTTCTTAAAAATATCTATTGAATAAATAGCGCATACCATTTTACCAGAAAAATGATACAATGAAAGTAAACACATACATAGAGAAATTGTTTTACAATAATCCTTACTAAAAATTATACTTTTAATTCTATCTTTGGCTGCTTTGTTTTTTGAATTCTCAATAACATCTTTTTGACTTTCTACGAGTGCTTCGAGTTCCAATTCTGAATTATCATCGGTGCCCTTCAGATATCTATGGGATGCTGCACACTTTACAAAATATCCTTTAGATGCCAACCAATAAGGAGATTCCTGCCAAAAAATTGCACAAACGATGCAATAAATAGTACAAGTGAACCCTAAAATAGGGATCGTCTTCCAATGCAAGAATGTTCCTAAAGCATTCGAAATCCATAGGCCCCAAGTGAAAGTAGCTGATTTTAGAGTAAAAAACATTCCTCTATATTTAGGGGAAGAGTATTCGCTGACAATTAACGCATTGATAACAATGGTGCAGGCTTGTAGTGTGCCTTGAATGCTTTCACCAATTAGGATTTGGGTGACTGTAGAGCTGCAGTAAATGACGATGAAGCTGCACAAAAGGCAACAGTGGGTGAACAGGAATGGAAGTCTTCGGCCGCAGCGCTCGGTGAACACTGCCAGAATGATGATCCAAGGAATGCCCGCGTAGTTCTGGATTGATGCTATGGAAAGATAACAACCCTCTCTGATTATACAGTTCTCCAGAAAACAGAAATAATCGAGAAACATCATTTTCACATAAGTGAGTTGATGGGTGAGAGCGAGAAGACCATACTCTACCATGCTTGCTCAGTGCTGATTGGTAAAGTAAATTATTAAGCTGCCTCATCAAGCCTCAGAGTTTGTTTAGCGAACTGCGATACTTATCAGGTCCAACTTATTTACGTTCTTTTCAAAATTGTCACCTTTTCAAAAATCATGTCGGCTGCACTATGCTAATGAAAGCTTTAGAGGAAAATCTCGATAGGAATACCGAATATTCCTTTGAAGTGAAAGTTATCAAAACAAATCACAAATTAAGTATATTAGCTCGCGGACTGATCTGATCTGTCTAGCTGCCCGAAATTTAAACGCCAACTGTCTTCCAGACTGTTCTTTCCCACTGTCCTTCCCTCACTGTCCTGCCCTCGTATGAAAGAGGTGTAAGTGCGGCTCAATATGGGATGTTGCATCAATCTAACGCACAATATATGCAAGTCGTCATCAAAGTTGTTGTTGACGTTATTTTACCTTAAGAGGACTCTGAAAAAAGGCTACTTTACTTACACATCCAAGAAGCCATCTCATCACTGACAGCTGAAGTTGAGTTCGCTTCTCTCCTCAGTTGAGGAATGATTACAGTTGGAGATCCAGTGCATACACCAGATAGGAAGTATGATATCCATGCTGAACTGATCACCAGCAACTGGAACATATGGAACAAAACTTCCATAAAAAGGACCTATATCTAGGTAAGTATTTAATATATCAGAAGAAGAGACTAAACATTAATTTGATGAAGAAGTAGATAAAGTGAAAGGTTGCTTTATCTACTTCTTCATTCTCACTCACTATTTTGTTAAATAAGATTCAATCAACAGAGGAGCGATGGATGGTAGCATCATCGTCAGCCTGTCTTCAGTCTCAGCAGAGTACAGCCTTGCTCGATATTCTTTCATCCTTCCCGCTTCTATGCTAATCTAATCGTATCCAGATTGATCAACATCTTTTCCCGATGTCATTAGCCCATTTAACTACTGGATTACTTACTCTGTTCTTTCCCGGTCTCAACGATAAGTCATCAAGGCTTTATTCCACTTGCCGTTGCTTCGTTTAGCATATTATATCCAACTCGATGCCACATTAGTCCAGCAATTCGATTCTCGACATTTGAACCGGAGTCGAAATACAACAAATTTTGGTGAAATTGACGAAAACCAGCTAAACTAGAATGTTTTCGAAGCTTGAACTTCAGTGAAAAATATGTATAGTTACCTTGTTTTTGATGGGTAATAAACAAAATTTTATATACTTACTAGTGTTAAACCGCGACTTCGTCCGCACAAATTATATACCCGATTTTAAGTCTGATTATAAGCTATCATCAAAATTGGTTCAGTAGTTTTAGCGTGATGCTCGTTCAAACAAACAAACACACAAACAAACAAACACACAAACAAACAGACAGACAAAAAATCCAAAAATTGGTGAGTTGGAATCAGGGACACCTAAAAACCATATCGTAACTTTTTTTTGTTAATATCTTCAATGTACAGACACACTTCTGTTACAGTTTTATAATAGTTTAGATTTAAGAATGGCCATAAAATTACCTGTCTCAGAAATGGCCTCCGTTTGATAGCTCCGCTATCGTCAAAATTTGATTTAACTTTTTCATATTCACATGTTTCCATTATTCAACTTTGATAATAATCTGTAGAAAATGGTATCTACGTTTAGTCTCTACAAGATTTTCAATAACAATACAAAGTTACTAGGTGTAGGCCAGGTACCAACTGTGTACATACAAAATATGATAACTGTTATAATAGATGTAGAACAGAACAATTATTGTTATGACGATATTTTTAAGTAATGATTAATGAATAACCATAATTCATGACCTGTTTTCTGTAATTTCATAAATACATACATAAATACATATTATGCTCACACCTATGTCCCACTACTGGGGAAGGCAGAGACAACAGATCGCCTCATGCTACGATTCTGGCACACATCTCTCGCCTCCTCAACATCTATAAGTTTATTTGGCCCTTCTTCAGTACCTACGCATGTGATTTGGTCTCCGTACGTGCGCTTAGAGCGACTCCTTTCAAACAATCCATTCACACCAGCCTTGTAAATTTTTTACGTCAACCTACTTTCGCTCCTTCTTTCCATGTGGCCAAACCACCTCAATATGCCTTTTTTAATCCTTGTCACTACATCTTCTTTCAGACCACATCATTCTCTAATTCTTTTACTGGTTCAGCTAGCTCTCTTTCATATGGGCTATCATCGCTCTCAAGAAGGGTTTACTGACTGCTCATAAACGGTGAAGGAAAACATCATGACGGGTTTCCTGCATACGCTGAAGAAGAAATACTGATGCGTAGGTGAAGTCTACCAATCCGCATTGGGCACGCGTGGTGGACTAAATAAAAGCCCTTACATGCTTTGTGAGGGTAGACCTGTGCCCTGCAATGGAACAGTATATTATGCTGACAATGAAGAAGGGAAAACGTGAAAATATATTTCGTCAACGGATGCCTCAGACTCAGTAACATGCATGCTTTCTTTTTCACATAATAATAATTCTTAGCTTCAGATCCACGTCATGTCAACGCCATCTAGCAAGGCCAAGAAGCTTCAAATTTGTCTTAATCTTCTTGAGCAAGGCAAATGTTGAACTACGTGTAAACTGGCTGTCAGAAATAGCCCATGGATTTTTTTTTTCGTAGCTAATTTGCCATTTTGCCATATCAATATCAGCTATTATCTAAACAGGTATTTGCTTTTACACCCAGGCACAGTATAAGAAAGAGTATCTATTACTAGATAACCCAGGTGTTTTCTTACAGTATCTACTCATGAGCTAAAGATTGATAATGTCTAATTTATCAATTTCTAGTTCATGAGTACTAGAGATTGATAATAACATAATTATCTGCTCTTTAGAATCTAGTAGTATCGGATGGTACGTGAAAAGGGGGCCGACCTTTGATTTATGCCCCAAGTGTTCAATAGTGATATCCATTAGATAGCCGGTCCGAGAACATAATGTAATATTCTATTTGCTTTTACACTGCCGTCGACGCGACGGGTCTAGCTAGGTAACTGAATTATACCTACCCTTTTATCGAACACGATCGAGATTGAGTCTGTAACGTCAAGCCACAATAAAAAACGTCGTAGAACTAAAAGTTTCATACATTTGAATCGCTATCGCTTTCCGGACGCGCATCTAAACGTGCGCAAGGAATTATCATACGTTTAGTCATTTGCGTTTCATTTCAATATGATTATATTTCCAGTCTAAAGTATAATTGGAAAAATCTTACGAAATTGTTTAATTTATATTTTTGTAATGATGTGAAGACGCTCTAAAAACTAATAGGTAATATTTCGAACTTAGGAATGCTTCATGCTTAGCTATAATAATAAGGGTAAAATTAAATGTAGCCATCAACCAGCAAAGAAAAAGACATAACCCACGTGACGAAGTGTATTCGTTTCCATCGTTTCGCAGCTGGAAAATAGTGTTTGATCAAAGAACAATAATGATAGCAAAAATTATACTCAAAATAGGACGAATAATCATACCTCCCAAGGAAATAAAATAAAATAAATAATAACGCTCACAGGCACATACATTGTAATGATCCCAAGTAAGCCTCAGGCTTTTTGTTATGGGAATCATACAACGGCACAAACATATATAACATCCATGACCGAACCGGTTTTCGAACCCAGGACCCTGGTTTGGCAGTCCGGCATGGTAACCATTACACCAACCGGGTCGTCAAATGGAAATTATCATTTTCTATCGTGGCTTTTCTTATAAAATTCAAATTCAAATTTACCAGTTTTGTAGGCAAAATTGGATTGGGTAATGTCTTTTGAGTAATATTCTTCAAAAGTACCTATTCTTTCTACCATTTCAATATTTTTTTGTGGTGAGATGTGTGTCACTATCCTGGGATTTCTCTCCTTGCATGCTAACAGAGCGAATCGTACGAAGATTGAAACCGGACGTATCTATTAAGGAAAAGTCACATTCTAATTGGACACGTATACCTACGTGGAACACCCTTTTTGAATCCCCTAGCTTTTGACTAACACTACTCGTACCTACTTGAAACTTTGCAATATTCGTAATATTGTACTACAAATCCTGCTTTTAAATGTACATTGAATGCTTGTTGCAGTAACGCGTAAAATTTTGTTATTGATAGCACAAGCCGAACATTATAGGCACCTACATTTTGCTTGTTTGCAAACAATCAATGACCGGCTGGCCTCAGCTTTTGCACAAGTCTACATTCATTTTATATACCTAAGCATCCACTAAAATCAAAACGGTTATTAGATTAGTCTTCAGTTGCAGGTACTATCGATTACTAGATTTAAAAGACAATGCGGATTTTTGTATGGAAGGTGGCGCCTTTTTATTCACCAATTTTTTTTTGGCACGTTTTGCTTCTTACTTTATTCTGAACTAAAATATTCAAGTTTGGTTGATGGCCGCGCCAAAAAAATAGGCGAAAGAAAAAGGGCGCCATTTTTAGGCACTTTCATAAACTTTATTTTTTGAAATGTTGTCATGAAGTTGAAACTTAGTCGAAAGTGTCTACACCAGATGTAGTGTAGTGGTTTTTGTTGCTACAAGGAAAGATTACGATAGACTTTTACCTTCATACAAGGTTTCAATACAGACCCGGATACTTTTTCAGAATAAACACAAAAAAAAAAAAAAGTTTTTTTTTAAATTGGGCTGCCTGTCCATTGACGCAAGCTGGCTGGCGGAGCGGAGTAGCGAGGAAATATTAACCAATCAGGATTGCGTAAAATCTCGGCCGAGATTTTGATTGCAATCTCATTTCTTATTAAAACTCCGCTTCTCCGCTCCGCCTTCTCACTCCGCGTCAATGGGCAGGCACCCTTAAACTATTTTAATTTACAGTTTTTCAACACTTTGCAAAACATCATGGTGCCTTGAAAGAAAATATGAAACGACGGGACAAAGATTTAAGCAAAAGAGCAGAGATAGTTTTAAGCATCTGTTCATTATTCCTAAGCTTATATTTGGCTACAGGCTACAGGTAACCAGCCTCTGAACGTTATTACAATATTATTACTTAGTTAATTTTCTATATACCAGCTTTGACTGCTTCATTAATAGTTATCAATGCTAATAAAATAGATTGACAATTTCTCTTTGAGACATCCAGTGGTCATCAACTGAAAAGGCTCAGATGCTGCATTTATAATATCTATTAACATTAATTAAACTTCAGAACTAGTTATGTACTGAAAAGGTTGAAATTTCCATGTTTTGATTTATTGAAGCGCAATTGTTTACAAAACAGGCAACCAAAATAGCGTAGCGACTCTTTGAGGAAGCAATTTAGAGGGGTTCTTAGCAGTTCATCCCATTCGCAGTTCGATTCGACCCAAGTTTGCAGTTCGTCACACGTTCACAATTTTTCCCATTCGTAGTATATCCCATTCGCAGTTCGTCCCATTCTCAGTTCGTCGCACGTTCACAATTCATCCTATTCGTAGTGTATCCCATTCGTAGTTCGTCCCATTCGCAGTTCGTCACACGTTCACAATTCATCCTATTCATAGTATATCCCATTCGCAGTTCGTCCCATTAGCAGTTCATCCCACGTTTGCAATTCGGCTCGTTCGCAGTTCGTCCCATTTGCATTTCATCCCACGTTCGCAATACGGCCCATTAGAAGTTCATTCCATTCACTCTTCGTCCCATTCGTTGTTCGTCCCATTCGATGTTGCGTACCTATACAGGGTGTAACAAAACACCCTAGTAATACTTAAGGGGCTGCTTCAGACCATCAATGTGAACAACTCTCACTATGGAGCCAACACGTCGAGAAAAAAAAATCTGCTGTCCCATACATTTGAGTCGAGACGGTACTGCAATTTTGTATGAAAGAGCCGATTTTTTTTTCGCCTTTTCGATGTTGGCTCCATAGTAAAAGTTGTTCAGTTTGATGGTCTGAAGCACCCCCTTAAGTATTACTAGGGTGTGTTGTTTTACCTGTGCACCACACCACCATCTGTTACGCATATGAATGAATCATGGAGCTGTTAGGAACTAAAAATTTAGAAGCTGTTTGAAACCTGATTCAAATCAACGGAATCGTGGCGATTACGCTCAGTCAATACCTATGCTTAAAAATCGTTGCAACCCAGTTGCGATGACGTTGAGGTGCAGTTGCATTATGCTCAAAAATTGCTTGTGTGATTGTCTCTTACCTCCAACAATCTGGTAGAGAGAGTGTGGTTGTGGTAAATTCCTTCTCACTCTTATTTGTAAGAGGAGGTTTTTGCCATTCTGTAGGATCACCTACAGGCTTTAACAAAAGTTTTTTATTATATGTAAGAGGTCCTAAATAACATCTTACGGGGCCCAAGCCAACCTCACCTGCTTGTGGTGCACCCTGCTAAACAACAAACGAAGCTCTGGCCACCCCCTAACCCCTACTGGACCAGCGTGGCGGGATACGTAATACCCCCTAAAACAAAAGAGTTTAGGGGAGACCTTTGTCCAGCTGAAGGACGAAGTAGGTTAAAAATAAAATATCTATTTTTATTTCAAAATTTTCTGTGAAAACAGAAATAGCTCTAACGTTAAAAATCCGTATGAAGTGCGCAACCGCAGATCGCGTTGATTTTATTATTCTCGTAAAAAAACTCATTTTCGCTGTTGAGTTTCTCAGCAATGAAAATGTGTTTTTCTTCTGAGGTTAGTATAAATTAATTAACGTTACCCCATATGAATATTTCATCACAAGCTTTATAATAAAAGCGCTTTTGAAGTCCCTTATTTAAACATTGAAGATTTGAGAACCGTAATTAATGCCGAAAACTAAGTTTCGAAGTACCTACTTTACAACGATTTCATTACCTACGTACGTTGTGTCAACGTGTATTCAACGTTTATTGTTTATTCTGAACCGAACTGAAACTCGTATAAAACTTTTAACTAACGTTAGGTGACGGAAGGTAATTAATTGTTTTAAATGTACCTACGCACGAAATGTGTTGTTGGAATGATTTTAGTACCTTATCTAATGTGATATTTTGTTTTATGTTCATTATTTGCACGACAGAAATATTAAAAACAAAAAATTTACTGTCCCATCCATATACAGGGTGTAACAAAACACCCTTGTAAGGGAGTGCTTCAGACCATCAAACTGAACAACTTTTACTATGGAGCCAACTTCGAAATCTCAAAATAAAAATCTGCTGTCCCATACAAAACTGCTGCACCGACTCGACTAAAATGTATGGGACAACAGATTCTTTTTAATTTTTCTCTATGTTAGCTCCATAGTGAAAGCTGTTCAGTTTGATGGTCTGAAGCACCTCCTTATGTATTACTAGAGTGTTTTGTTGCACCCTGTATTGGAGTCGAGTAGCAGTTGACGTTTTCTATGGAGCAGCAACATTTTTATTCACCTATTCGAATTCCTATTTTGGATCCATAGTGGAAGATATTCAGTTTCATGGTCTGAAGCTCCCTGTTTAATATTGTAACGCATTTAATTTTACACGCACGATAAACTTAGACTACTTACTTATACACGTGTCATTCTACTAACAAACTTTCTGCCACTTTTTGCGGGGGGCGAGGTAACATGTTATCCGCAACTTTGGATTTTATTCCCTATGACTTTAGATTCTAATTTTGAAATTTCAAAATCATGAAAAGTAGTATCGTGTAAACCCCAAACCTACCCCCAAACGTTCTAAGTTCGAAATTATTGTTTCGCAATAAGAGGCTGTCTAGTTTAGTGAAAAGTTATAAAATTGAATGTAAATGCGCAAGATTAATTGATCTAATACCGTGGCAGAGGGGAAATGCTACCGCAAGGCCGGTCCTTATAATAAGTAGTCTAAGACGATAAAGGAGTAAATTTTTTGTAGGTCCACCAAATGGTAACAGTTATTGATGTTATTACACTCTAAATACATAATTGAATTTATTATAGTAAACAGACAGATAGATCGGTCAATAGATTTGGTAAAAATGCAATCGGAATTATGAAATCAATATAAAAATTACACCGTTTTAACTTTTTTGCTAAGATTCTTTTTTCATATTAAAACGGCACATGTAAAGTAATGCGTGTACAGGAACATCTAAGATGTTAATACGAAAATAAAAATAAAAAACACAACATATTTTATCCAGATACGACGTGCGCCAACTGCGATTACGCGACACTCCGTTTAGATGAGGTAAAGCTAATGTTACCACTATAATCTAGAGATAGTTTGACGGCCCGGTAGCACAGTCGGTAGTGAACCTGCCTGCTGTGCCGACGGTCGCGGGTTCGAATCCCGTAAGGGACAAATATTTGTATGATGAATATGAATATTTGTACCCTAGTCATGGATGTTTGTATCTATATATGTATTCTATATCGTTGTCTAGTCATCGTAATACAAGTCCAGGCTAGATTCTGGTACTTTAAATGTGACTAGATAATTTGTGTGACATTGTCCAAGATAAGATATAAAATAAATATAGTGAGAAACAAATCGACATGAGTTCCATAACTATACGTCAACTAATACGCTAATATTTTTTTTATTAGCCTTTTTCCCATACTAAGATTGAGGATCTCTTTTATAGAATTATTATGATCAGGTCTTTACCAACATATCTTTTTTTCAATTTCAGTGATGCTTCCATAGTAAGTAAAAGTTCAACCACTCTTGAAAATTTTACAAAAAATACAATACATTATTTGCTATTTGCTTTTCCTGTTCTGAAGTTTCAGAATATCTCTGACTACCCCCTCGGGGAACATAGTCGTGAGCATATGCATGCATGCATTATTTGCTATTTGCCGAAAACCAGGCAGACCCAGTGGCGCAAAACACACTCCAAACTACATAGTCTACACACATACGTGCTTAAATTCACGACCAAAATATGTTTCAGGGTGATCAGAAGCTATCAGCTACAAGTCCCAACTATCTTTGAGTATGGTATAAGAAAGAGCATCTAGTACTACCACAGATTATTTAATAGTTACTACCGTAAGTACTACATACGAAACGGATACTCCCTTGCATTCCACCAATTTTAACCACACCCCTGTTTGGCAGGAAGCAAGGCTGAAAATGAAGGCAATGACTTATTCCTGTTTCGCTCGCACTCACTGAGTATTGCACATGCTTACCTTCCTCCTCTCACCTACTCGATCTACCTCTTCTTGTAAATTTTTCCCATACAAAGTGTCCAGGTGTAGGTAGGTAGGTACTTATTAAGTGTGCATAGTTGTAGCAAGGCTCACTTTTTGCATAACAAAGGTTCCCATAAGAGGAATAAGACCTATTCTATCAATAAGTAGAAGCTATTTAATTTACAATAAACTTGAACTATCAACAATTATAAATTAATACTGAACTAAGGGGTGAGCACAATAACTGAATCTGTACGTGTAAGTATATACAGGGATGTATTTAAAAATGTTGCGTCCCTGGGCAAATATGTTTTTGCCCTGCTGCTGCTTGCCGGCGGCGGGCCCGTAGCCAAGAGGTGGGCCAGCAAAAGTTATAAGGTGTTAAGATATTTAAGAATTGACTGACATGTTGTTGGTTATTTCATGACAGTATTGCCACGAGCTACATCCAAACGAAGAGCTAGCCAAGAGAGCTCATTTGACAATACTTTGATCAGAATTGTCTTTTGCGTAAGAGGCCAATAAGAGGCAGCCACATTAAAAATATGAAGCGAGCAAAGCATGCACGAGATTTTTCTGTTTAGGTGTGCTAGAACTCATATCAGTCTATGTAAGCATGCAATAACAAATAGAGACCAGAGTGAGCGCAGCAAGCTTGACATTTTTTCACAAACTAGCCAAAAAACTTTAGGTCTGTAGACTCTGTATAATTAACAATTTCCTTCACATATGTATTTTCTACAGGCCACACCCTTGAATTGGCCACCTTTAGCACTTGCCCATTTTGCCCTTAGGAGAATACGCCCCTGTGTATATAGCTATTGAAAATAAACAAGTCGGCAGAGCGGGAGTGCAAGTGAAGCCCCGGTAGCTGCGGTGAACAAAAGGCAGCGCCAAAGGACTGCTCTTTATTGTTTACGTCTCACAATATAAAACCACCTTTCACGTCAAAATGCTTGGGCAAAAAAGAGAAAAAACGCTGAAACGAATTATTTTCATTCATAAAAACGTCACACCGTTTTTGGGGTGGAAGAAAAATGTGGGTAATCTTCATACTTTTTGGGACATGCAGGTGGTAAGCCTAAAATGGTGGCCTATTAAAAAAGGAGTTGAAAGGAATGGCGAAGAATTGCCGCAATATTTGGGTCCGTTACATTAAACAAGCAGTAACGTTTTTTTTTACGTAGCCTATATTTAGTGTCCCTCTGCTGAGCAAAGGCCCTTTACTCTCCAATACCCTTTCTACAGGGTGAAATTGATAATATCATTACAATCCTTTTAAACTCAGAGCCTAACATCAAACTGAATAACTTTTACTATGGGAGCAGACCTTAGACAATTTAATAGTATGGACGCGTAATGCGTTTCATTCCCTTATTCAAATTTTCTGCCACTTTTTGCGGGGGCGAGGTAACATAAAATCCGCAACTTTGGATTTTATTCCCTATAACATTAGATTCTAATTTTGAATGTTAAAAATCATGAAAAGTAGTCTCGTGTGAACCCCAAACGTTCTAAGTTCAAAATTATTGTTTCGCAATTATAGGCTGTCTCGTTTAGTGATAAGGTATAAAATTGAGTGTAAATGCACAGGATCAATTAGTCTCATACCGTGGCAGAGGGGAAATGCTACCGCAAGGCCAGTCCTTACTATTAAATTGTCTAAGGAGCATACCGATCGGAGCAAAAAAGTGCAATGCCTGCCTACTCGACTCAAATGTATACAACAGCAGATTTTTTTTGTTGTTCCGATCTGTTTGCTCCAGTAGTAAAAGCTGTTTAGTTTGATGGGTAGACTGTTAGATTAAAAGGATGCTAATGATTTCAATTTCACCCTGTATTCTATGCAACTTCTGACACTCTCCAAAAAGGTAGCCAGGTCATCTCTCTACCTTTTCCTGGGTCTACCAGAAACGGGGTTCCCTGGGTCTTTGTTTTAGGTTTCGGCAACCAATTTGGGGAACTTACCAAAGGCTGAGTTCCCAGGATGGTCGTAACAAGCAGATCTCTAAAATAACTTGATCGGGATAGTTTAATACTACAAACGCGTGAAAGCCGTGCTTTTCGTATCTATTAGGCCACTATAGTCTAGTCGACATGCGTGTTCCCGATTCACAAAGGTTGCCGTTACTGCTTGCTTTTCGTATTGTGTTTTGGGACCCTTCTGCGTATCGACGCTGATTAAAAACAACGTATGTTCAAAGGAAGAATACGTATAATTTCTATGTCAGAAGGACTTGTTGATGTAAGTTACAAAAACCTTATGCAGAATTTGAATTTCTTCACATACGAGAAACCTTTGTATACAGGGTGTAACAGACTGCCGGGCAAATACTGAAACGGTGAATTAAGATTGTAGACTATCAAACTAACAATTTCAACCTTCGGAATTGCGAAAAAAATCTGCTAGTTTATACATTTCAGTCGGGTAGGTGCGGAGTTTTGTGTTAAAAAAATGTACGCAAAATAACAGTTTTTTAGGTTTTGCATTAGTTTGTTCACACAATGTATTATTTATAATCTCCATTACGATTAGATTTTTAGGTAATTTCATTTAGATATTTGTATTTAACTAAAATTTATAACTCTACGATCAACTTTGAGGTAACACTGTTTTTGAGAGTTACGCGGTTATTAATTAAGCTAAAGTCAATCATGTTAAAACGCGGTACGAACCCGTAAAATTATTAACTTTAGCTCAATTGTCATGTTACCTATGAATGGATCCATTTATAGTTCTTTCATAGGTAACGTTGAAGTTGGTTGTCAAATTAATACAGCGTTTAGCTGCAGTTTGTATTTTACAATGCATATAGTAAAACTAGTATGAAAAAAAAATCTGATTAAAGCAGATTTTGAAATTATGGCACAACATGGCTGTAGCATTGTTAATAATCAATAATGTTTGAAATATTCTTCCTCTTACACTGATGCTACTCGGTTCTTACATAGCTAAGTATACAGGGTGTGCAATAAGATGGGACAGCTACTTAAAGGGGTGCTTCAGACCATCAAACTGAACAACTTTCTCTATGGGACCGATATCGAAATCGCGAAAAAAAAATCTGCTGTCCCATACATTTCAGTCGAGTTATGTTTGCAGTTTTGTATGGGAGAGCGGATTTTTTTTTTCGCTATTTCGATATTGATCCCATAGAGAAAGTTGTTCAGTTTGATGGTCTGAAGCACCCCTTTGAGTAGCGGTCCCATTTTATTGTATACCCTGTATAAGGTGTAAAATTAAATGTGTTACATATCTTACATAGTAGGATCTATGATAGTAGGTACTTCAGACCATCAAATAAGAGCTCCATAGTATAAAGCAGTTGTTCAGTTTGATGGTTTGAAGTACCACCAAAGATATATTAACGTATTAAATTTTGCACCCTGTATAAAAACCGAAAAAAAAGGGGAAGAAAATTAAAATTTTGTTATGAGCTTTATACCGCATTACGGTTAAAGATGTTTATCTAGGAAGCGGCGGTACCTCGATAACTCACGCTTATGTGAGGATGAATAGCCAATTTGCGGGGAATGAATTGCCCCGATCTGCAGATAACATCAGCCCTCACCCATACAAAATAAGGAGGTCACAGAAAAATGAGTCATAAAAATATTGTTGGGGTATTACCTAGCGATTCGTTAGATTCGCACATCGTCGATTTACTTTAACGGTGATAATTATAAAACGTCTTTATACTTAAGGCCATAATATTTTCTTTCATCAATTGATAACATAATATTGCATTCGTTGCATTACTTACAAAACCATCAGCTTGTCTACGGGGAGTAATAAAACACCCTAGTAGGTAATACTTAATGGGGTGCTTCAGACCATCAAACTGAACAACTTTCACTATGGAGCCGACTTCGAAATCGCAAAAAAACAGCTGTCCCATACATTTTAGTCAAGTCGGTACTGCAGTTTTATATATAGAACAGCTGATTTTCGCGATTTTGAAGTTGGCTCCATATTTAAAGTTGTTCAGTTTGATGGGCCAAAGCACCCCCTTAAGTATCACTAGGGTGTTTTGTTACACCCTGTATAAGAATTTTGGCGGCCCGATATAACAAAATCAGCTGTGCAGTACAAAATGCTGTGCCTTCAAATGTATGAAACATATTTTTTTTTCTGAGTTTGGCTCCATAGTGACAGATGTTCAACTTGATGGTCTGAATTCACTGTTTCTGTATTTGCCAGGCTGTCCCTTAGGTACTCTTTCTTATGCTGTGACCCGGTAGTATTAAATGTACATAATTTTATAAGCTTAATTATTGTGAAATTGCTTTACACGTAGTTCGGTTACAGTACCGTTAAGTTGTATAGGTTGGTATCAAAACAAATAATTGCTAGGTTTATTTTTAAATTAGGAAAAGGGTTGAATCCCACAGCCAGTTAGAAAACGTGCACAATACATTTCACGGCTTGAATTTATTATCTTGGTAATGGTAATTAGGGTGGTATCGACTGCTTCGCGGACCCCGCCTAAATTAGGCTGAGATAGGGTTACGAGCTTCTTGCTGGTTAGGTTACGAAAAAAAAACTTTATGTTACATTCAAATGAAGAATTGTTAAACACAGAGCGCAGCGCGTAGCGTGGGTAGTCACCCCAAAAGATGGACCGACGACCTGGTGAAGGCGGTGGGAACCTGTTGGGTGAGGGCAGCGCAGGACCCGTCGTTGTGGCGATCCTTGGGGGAGGCCTATGTCCAGCAGTGGACCTCCGTCGGCTGAAATGATGATGATGACATTAAAATGAGGCATTTATCAAGACCGGTGTGGAAGAAAGTCATAAAATGTTGTTAGTATGTTTCATTAATTAAAGTAGTTTCATTAATTAAATATCAATTATCTATAATCTTTCACAAACCTTGTTATTTACCTACTGATCAAAAGTATATAAGTACATATATATTCTCAAATAAATATTTAATCATACACACATCCTTTATACCTATACATGTATACTTGTTATACTTTATGTTGCTGACATACCAAATAAGTTCATAACAGTAGCTTATAATTAGTAAGATCCGAAATGTTTGCTTTTGTTAATTAGATTAAGTTTTGGCAGTGCAGTGTCATCTCAAGGCGGAGACTGAAAAACAGCAGTAATGCTGAGGCTCATGCCTATTCATCATAGCATGTTATTTAGTACTTATTTAAGATCACTTCTGTATCTGTATTTACTTACTTGCTGATGCTGATGAATAAATTTATTATTATTATTGTATGTCTTACGTTCCGTAATCACGGGCAATTAATTCCCGGACCTTTGGAAGGCATGCATGGGGCCGAAGCCAACATGTAGAGGCCCGTTCAAAAGACAAGTTAATCTAAATGTAAGGGATACACATATGGCGGATACCATCTCCGAGCGCACAACATGATACACACGGGGATGGTCCCCGCCATGTGTAAAGACTATTGGAGTACGGCGCTATGGCCGCGATGGGAAAAATAAGGTCTTGGGCTATGGACGTGAAAGTTGGATGGATGGATTCTGGGCTATGGGAGGAGACTAACGGACGCCTGCCATGACAACTAGTCTCAAAATTGTAAATAGGGCAGGCGGTGACTCGCCGACTCGTCGAGTGGGCCCCATAAAACGGCCGCACGCACAAAGTGCGACAATGGGGCAACATCTCATTGAGCGGCTGAAGGTTGTCGAGAGGTGCGGCTCCGGTTTCACCATCGCGGGTAGGATGTAGTGTATAGTAGGTGCCCTATATTTTTGTTACAAAGAAGGCTTAATTACTTACTATTCAGAAACCTTTTACATTTCACGGATGAGAACAAAACATAACAAAGCAAAAATTATCTAAATAAATGCTGTTTGTTATAAAATTACAGCTGGAGATAAATTTCGTGCAAAATTTTATTGCATTAACTGAAAATGTTTTAAAAAGCTCGTTCTTAAAAATTACCGTCTCATTTTGTACTGAATTACGTTTTGAGTTACCATTTTATGAACACGTTTCGCATCGTTTCCTTTATTTTTGTTTGTACTGAAACAAATCTCAACACTTTTATATGAGACGTAAGTTTCTTTGTTTATTCTTCATGCTTGGCGCTATAACGTCCAGAAAGTACCTGGGAAGAGTTCTCCTATTTTTCAAACTACCAAATTACTGAAGCCAAAAAATACACACTATTTTAAATTTTCTTCACTTTCAATCATAAATTGAATAGGTAACTATACGAGATAACTAAATACGGGGTGATAAAAAAGAATTATGCTTTACACCAGCAGCGTATAGTATAGTGTTAGGAACATAACTATAAGATGACGATGATCCATTCGATGATGGATACATAATTTATTTATCCCTCACTTCACTACTATTCAACGAGCAAAATTTGTTTGTATATCTGTAATTGCGTTCTATAAAAGTCTGTAAAAATGAAACAAAAATTTACAAAAAAAAACGGACTTCACAAGTAAAATTAAAAAAGTAAGAAATCATTTTTCAGCCTATGACTTACGTTCGAATCTATAAGAAAATTAATTTGTTTTATCGAAGTCGCTGTCAAGCCGGTACGATTCGCGACTGGGCTTGCAGTAATTTTTGGCTTGGCTTGACACCGATTCCAATAAAACAAATAAATTTTCTTATAGATTCGAACGTAAGTCATAGGCTGAAATATTATTTCTTACTTTTTTTTTACTTGTGAAGTCGGTTTTGACTTTTTTTGTAAACATTTTTTTTATTTCATAACTTTCTGTGATAAAATATGTTAGTTCGACTCAGATATCAGTTATATACGCAAAAGATACATTGAAACGAAGCAAATGGTTCAATGGCAGACGATTTGCTGTCAACTTTTGAGGAGTTCTATTGTATAGCTCCGAAGCGCGTCATCAGATCTTCACAAAATTAAAATTTGACTACCTCGGGAGTATACCCTTTCAAACAAAAAAAATTTTTTTTAAATTGGTTCACAATTGACGAACATATCGGTGAACATACATAAAAAAAAATACATACAGCCGAACATAGAACCTCCTCCTTTTTTTGAAGTCGGTTAAAAATTAATGCGTCCAAGACAGGCTAAATAATCGCTCTAAAACGATCTGTCAAAATCACCAAGCTATCTGGAAAAAGTAGTTTTCAGCGAGTATTGCGACACCGAGAAAAGCTCGGTCCGCCCAGGGCCCATACCAGCACATTCGAACTTCGCAATTGCGTGAACGTTTTCTTTCTAATGTCAACTCTATTACAATGAAGTGCGGACCGAAACAGTGGCGATATATCGAACATCGAAAGTCCGGGTAACAGGGCCTGCACTGGTAGCATGCACACCCGCGATAGCCGTGATACGGATTTATCACGTCTTTTATCTCGTTCGTTCGCGCGCAAAAGAACGAGATAAAAGACGTGATAAAGCCGTATCACGGCTATCGCGGGTGTGTATGCTACCAGTGCTGGTATTGTTATGTTATCTCGGAGCTGTGTGAAAGCGGCGATAACATCTGTGTTGAATTTAGAGCGAGATTAACATCCTCGGTGGGTTTTAACTCGTCCTGAAAACATAAAAATTCAACAAATTGTCGCATTTATAAACGGCAATGATGACCCAATTAGATGACACCTAGCCTATTACTCATATTACGTAAACTTTACATGTAAGGTGAAACCAGAAAATTGGGCGCCTGAGGTCATTGTGTTATACACCACTAGTTTTTAATTAAAACAAAATTATAAGGGTGTATTCAGACAATGAAATTAAATAACTTTGCTTGGGACGAAAAACCAAAAATAATATTTTTGGACCTCCCATAGAAAATCTATGGGCTGATCCCTGATCCGCACTTTTTGGTGCAAAACATTTTGTCGTTTTGCGACCCATGTTACTCTGGGAAAGTGGTTTGTTCGAGGAACATTTTGTTAGTAATTAACAACTAGAGGTGTGAGTGACGAATTAATTAGATTAGTGGGGACGTAATTTTTTTTTTATTATTTGTCAAGACTGAAATTAGTAAGTACTAGCTTTTACCCGCGACTTCGTACGCATAAATTATATACCAGATTTTAAGTCAGATGTTACGCTACCAAACAAAAAAACTTTCATCAAAATCGGTTCAGTAGTTTTTGCGTGATACTCGAACAAACAAACACCCAAACAAACAAACAAACAAACAAACTAAATTCTTTTTTCAAATTTACAGTTTTATAATAGTCAAGACGTACTATCGCGGACTTTTCCACCTGACCACCACTAGGCTCATTGTTGCTTGCATACTAAAAAATAAAAGCGATGTCTTACCCCGCCCTATTGATGAATAGACCAATTAATAATAGTTTCCAAACAATAAATTTTGGGCGAAATTATGCGATTTCTTTCTTAAGTGGTCAGGCGGAAAAGTCCCCGATAGTACATGACGCTTGGTCTAAATACCAGTCCTAACGCAAATATCGAGGATGAGCTTAAGGAAGCACAGCACAGTAGCTGCATAAAGGAAATTTCCTTTATGCGGCTACTTTACAGCTGCTATATAGCTCACGTGTTCCTTGGGCGAGTATTTGGTGCTGCCTTCCTTCAATTGCATTTTTTAAATTTTTTACATTTATAAAAAACGAGCTTTTACCCGCGACTTCGTCCGCATAAATTATATACCAGATTTTAAGTCAGATGATAAGCTATCAAACAAAAAAAGTTTCATCAAAATCGGTTCAGTAGTTTTTGCGTGATACTCGAAGAAACAAACACCCAAACAAACAAACAAACAAACAAACAAACATACAAACAAACAAACAAACAAAAAAACAGACAGACAAAAAATCCAAAAATTTGCGATTTGGAACAAAAAAAAAATTACGACATGGTTGTTACCTGTCCCTGATTCCAAATCGCAAATTTATGGATTTTTTGTCGGTCTGTTTGTTTGTTTGTTTGTTTGTATGTTTGTTTGTTTGTTTGTTTGTTTGTTTGGGTGTTTGTTTGTTCGAGTATCTTCAATGTACAGACACACTTCTGTTACAGTTTTATAATAGTTTAGACTAGCGGCCCGTCCCGGCTTCGCTCGGGTGGACGTCTAATCTTTTCTAGCAATAAATATAGCCTATGTTACTCAGGGTGAATGCAGCTTTCTAATGGTGAAAGAATTTTTTAAATCGGCCCAGTACTTATTCAGCCTATTCATTACAAACATACAAACATACAAAAATAGGTACAAATCTTTCCTCTTTATAATATTATATATATATATATATATATATATATATATATATATATATAATATTAATTAATATTATTATATTATACAGGGTGTACAATAAAATGGGACAGCTACTTAAAGGGGTGCTTCAGACCATCAAACTGAACAACTTTCTCTATGGGACCAATATCGAAATCGCGAAAAAAAAATCTGCTGTCCCATACATTTCAGTCGAGTTATGTTTGCAGTTTGGTATGGGAGAGCGAATTTTTTTTTCGCGATTTCGATATTGGTCCCATAGAGAAAGTTGTTCAGTTTGATGGTCTGAAGCACCCCTTTGAGTAGCTGTCCCATTTTATTGTACACCCTATACAACGTGTTAATGAATTAACGCAAAACCTCATACACCCCAACTGATTTATAACGAAATCATTAGATTGAAACAATAATTTAATTATTTTGATAGTTAAAATTTAAAGTTATTCGCATTTTAAGTTTTGAGGCAAAAATGATTTTTTATCATTTCAACACTGAAAGAAAGCGCTAACGTACCCATGGGTACATTTTTATAATCTTGTTTTGGTAGTAAGTACGGTGAGTGTGCCCGTGCGGTGGGTTGACATCGGGTTCAGAAAATTTTAAATTTTGCAAACAAAATTATTTAATATTTTGAAAAAAATTACCTATGTTGAAAACATGATAATTCGACTCTGCTCTCGATTCTAAACAAACTACTTTCTAGTTTTGCGTTAATTCATTAACACGTTGTATAGTGTAGATAAGAATGTCGCAATGTGGTCATTGCTGATTTTCAATTAATCGAGTCATTATGGATTTGTTTTAATTTATGTTTGTAGTTTTACTATCTTTAAAACTGCCACTTTTGGTGGTTTTAAAGATAATGACTACAAACATGACTGTGTTTGCTTTATAAGTGATGTATTCATCTACTTTAGAACCACTGTGTGTTAAAATATGTAAAATTGTGAATGTACTCGTATCGTCAGCAAACATTTAAATAAATTAAATTAAACATGAAACATAGTAATCCGTAATGTTTCGATAAGTTGAAAAATTACTAGACTACAATGTAAAATTCTTGGTTTACGGTAATGTTGTATAATTGTATAGAAATTAAAAAAAAATTACAAAAAAATAAAAACCGACTTCAGAAGTAAAAAAGTACAACACAATATTTCAGCCTATGAATTTTACGTTCGAATCTATAAGAAAATTAATTTGTTTTGTCGAAGTCGCTATCAAGCCGGTAGGTACGATTCGCGACTGGGCTTGCACTAATTTTTTGGCTTGGCTTGACACCGACTCCAACAAAACAAATTAATTTTCTTATAGATTCGAACGTAAAATTCATAGGCTGAAATATTATTTTGTACTTTTTTACTTCTGAAGTCGGTTTTTATTTTTTTGTAAAAATTTTTTTATTTCATAATTTTTATTGATTAAATATGTTATTTCGACTCAGATATCAGTTATACACGCAAAGGGTACATTGAAAAGAAGCAAATGGTTCAATTGCAGACGATGTGCTGTCAACTTTTGAGGAGTTATATCATGTAGCTCCGAAGTGCGTCATCAGATCATTACAATATTTAAATTGGACCACCTCGGGAGTATACCCTTTCAAACAAAAAAAGAATTTTTAAAATTGGTTCACAATTGACGAAAATATCGGTGAACATACATAAAAAAAAATACATACAGCCGAACATAGAACCTCCTCCTTTTTTTGAAGTCGGTTAAAAAATACAATTGAGAGCATCGTTGGCGGCACAGTCAGTACCCTCTTAATTAGCAACAAATTATGCTCTGCCTGCTCTGTTTTTATTTTATTTTATTGTCATTCTTTTTATTTTTCCTCTATGTATTGCATAGAAACCGTAGAATAGTATCCCTTTACATAATAATGTTGCCTAGTTTTAGTGAATGTAGTGCCCACCTGTAACTGGTTTTATGAATCAGACCAATACCTAATTGTAAGATGTATAATAGTTTTTAGGGTTCCGTACCCAAAGGGTGAAAACGGGACCCTATTACTAAGCCTACGTTGTCCGTCCGTCCGTCCGTCCGTACGTCCTACCTATTTAGGGCTGTAACTTTTGAACCGTAATAGCTAGATAGTTGAAATTTTCACAGATTATGCATTATTGCGGCGGATTTGTTAACAAATAATAAAAATGGCAGAAAGTTAAAAATTAAGGGGGGTTTTCAACAAGAAACTAGTTTTTATAAACATTTTTTCTTCACACTCTATAGTAAAAACGGTAATACATACAAGCGTCAAACTTAGTGTGATTATAGAGCGAACTCTACAAAATAACAACAAATACTAAAAACCGGCCAAGTGTGAGTCGGTCTCGCGCTAAAGGTCCCGGACAAAAAAAAGTTTTTTTTCTAAGTTAATAATGTTGTGTTCTGTGGTGGTGTGGTACGGAACCCTCGGTGCGCGAGTAGCCCGACTCGCACTTGACCGGTTTTATTTGTAATTTGTAACCTGTTTGTTAGCCTAATAAAGAAATTAAAGTAAATTCTTCCATTTTCATTTATCCAAATTCACGCGCACAAAACGCGAAGGAAGAGGGGGGCTATTTGCAAACCACATCCAGTTCTGAAGGACCATCCCGATGGCATGGCGTCGTGCCAACTATAGTGGTTCATGAAGAACCCCTTGCGATGGAATAATAGAGAGGAATCTGAAATTAGATAAAATAATTTATTTGTTTTTATCTCTTCATTCGTATAAATTGGAGCCAATGGCGCCACCGTTCCGATATCTGCGGTCATGACCTTGTCGTTCAATGTTCGTCGTTTTTTGGTATGTATATCTAATCGCAGTGTTTATTTATACGTATAATTGTTTTTAACAGCATAATAGGTACAACCCAGGCGAATTAACTAGGCACCTGGCTCGCACCTGGCTCGGAATTCAACACCCCTCCTGCTACTGCCCCGCGGGACCCCGCCACCGCCGTGCCAGGCCGAAGCATAGCATTTCAGTTACCGTTGCACGTGTCCCTGCAATTTAGCATTTTCGAGTTATTCTTTCCGAGTTTTCCGAGTTTGTTATTCCGAGCCACGTGCGAGCCAGGTGCCAAGTTAATTCGCTCGTTGTGTACTAACATTAAAAGCAATTTTAGGTAAGTATACATACGAAGTACTACAGGCTGCAAGAGGTATTTCGTTTGCAAAATTTATTATGAGGCCCTCGGTATTGGTTGAGCGGGCTCATTTTCCGCAACTCGACGACTTAGGCGCCTATTTTGCGTTGGGTGGGAATGACTACTCCTGCCATCCCAGCTCCTCCAGGAAGCCCACCAGCTTGTTAATGCTGTTGAAGACCTCTGGAAGGGACCCCGGTGAACCGAGGTGTTGTGCCCGATAGTGTGCTAGCCCGTTGCATTCCAATTCCGTAGCACATGCGTAGCCGTTTCTTCAACCTCCATGCACACCCTACATAGAGGACTGTTAGTAACACCAATATTGAACAGATGTTTGTTAAAAGGACCGTGACCAGTCAGGGCTCCAGTAACTATGCGTAGTTGAGCTCACCTGAGACGCAAGAGGCTCTTGGTGAGGGTAATGTAATATTATATTTAGCGAGGAGTTTAACCGTATTTACCCTATAATAGTATATAGTATAATACGATCTTTTAAATGTGCCACACCTTTAAAACAATTTGGTATATACATTTACTTCAGTACAGCATTATTATCTAGGTAGGTAGGTAAGGTACTACTTATTAGATACAAAAGAACGTAGGGTACCGGCAGTACCGGGTAGGTACCTAAAGAAAATACTCTTAAGGTGGTTTCAGTTCATACAAAAGTTTGACGCACAATATGCGTAGACGGAATTAATAAAAGTAATATTTTATTTAAGGAAAAATAGTTTAGAAAATCTGAAGCTGAAGTTTGACGCACAATACGCGTAGACGGAATTAATAAAAGTAATATGTTATATATGGAAAAATAGTTTAGAAATTCTAGATGTCGCGTCACAAATAACATTTGCAATCTATAATATACAGGGTGTACAATAAAATGGGACAGCTACTCAAAGGGGTGCTTCAGACCATCAAACTAAACAACTTTCTCTATGGGACCAATATCGAAATCGCGAAAAAAAAATCCGCTCTCCCATACAAAACTGCAAACATAACTCGACTGAAATGTATGGGACAGCAGATTTTTTTTTCGCGATTTCGATATTGGTCCCATAGAGAAAGTTGTTCAGTTTGATGGTCTGAAGCACCGATTTAAGTAGCTGTCCCATTTTATTGTACACCCTGTATATAAAACAAATTTATGATATAATTACGAAGGCTTTGAAAATTGTGTATGAAAAATTTCAATTTTAAATTTAATGTATATCTTCGTAATTAAATTATAAATTGCAAATATTATATAATACGCGACATCTAGATTTTCTATACAATTTTTCCATATACACAAAGTTACTTATATGAATACCATCTACGCGTATTGTGCGTCAAAGTTTTCTATAAAATTGTCCCCTCCGCAACCACCTTAAGTCTTTTAAATTATGTTTACATTTGACAAAAACAGACACTTTTTCGTGCTCGACACCATATTACAAGGCTTAACCTGTCAACCACTAAACCGGGTCTTAAGGCCCACTTCCTCTCAAGGTATTTTAATTGAGAAAAGCTCACATGCGTTTTTGCAAAGCTCGGTGATTGGTTAGGGGGATGGATTAATATTGGCGCGCAAGCGGAACAAAAAATATATCAGATTGAATTGAAAAACGTGAAAAACCTAAATAAATTGTGATTGGGAATTTAAAAAAAAAGTTTGTATTATATTACGGTTTTCAAAAATATAAAATAAACTTTTGATTGAATAAACCCACATTGCGATGAAATAAAGCCTATAAATTGATCAAAACTAAGTTCTATACTTCTGTGAAAACTCCATCCAAATCGGTTCAGTCGTTTTTAAGTGATGCGTGCACAAACAAACAGAAAAGCACAGAAAAATTTTAAAAATGGTCTCAATGCATTCCATTACGTATCCTTAACGACCCGAAATTTTTTTTTTTCAAATATCCTCAATGTACATCCACGCCAAGTTTAGAATTTTATTATATGTGTAGATAAGTATATATAGAAGATGGTAGCTAGGGTAGGTATTAGGGAACTTTAAGGCATACAGTTTTTGCGTTTCAGATATACTCCTCCCATATCTAACGTGCAGCCAGGTAGTTTAAGATATCGCAATTAGTAATAATTACATAAATTGACTTTTCAACTCTGACAACAAGCTACCTGACTGCACAGATAGCTTATGATTTAACATAAAACCTGGTGTATAATTTGTGCGTAAGAAGTCGCGAGTAAACTCTAGTTACCTACTTTTATATTTTTATTTTTTTAGTCTGTGAGTTTACCCCCAAAAACATTTTCCAGAAAAACTATAATATTTAACCCTCAACGAGACGGTATGAAACAAGGTTGAATAAATACATATTAGGTACTAATAATACCTATATGGACACCCTAGTTAGAAAGGGACAAACAAGTGTTCGGGGAGTCTCACTGTAATACATAAGTTTGTAGATGCTGGCAACGATGCCAGCACCTTAGTTTTCAATCTAGTAACATAATACATTATAAAAACTATAGGTACTTTTTATATCTCATCCATCAATATTTCATACTCTTTAAAACGATAAGATTAATCGTAGTCAACAGATAAAACTTTTTGAAAATATTATTATGATGATTATGAGAGATTGTGATCATGATAACCACCTTTCAGGTCCAAAGTGCAAAGGTTTCTTGATACCAGAGGAATGATATAGGTATATAAGAACACAGAGTGACAAAGGTAAACTATTTATCAGGGCGCGGCGTGCGGACGTGTTTGCTCCTAGTGTAGTAAAGAGTAAATTTAGGCAAATATGGCACCAAAAGACGCAGAATATTTAGAGATCGCTCATCAAAGGGCAAAAGAAAAAAAGACTCACGTCAGTTTCCCCCAACTCAAGTATCCCTCACTTAGAGACGGTGGTTTTAGAGACCCGGTACAATGGCTGACCGGGAAAGCCATGGACGACGGTGCAGAAGGCTTATGGCGCATTTACGATAAGATTTACGATTTGAATGATTTTATTAAAAGGCATCCCGGCGGTGCCGAATGGCTTGAGCTTTCTAAGGTAATTTTACCATTTTTCAAATTTTTATGTACCTACACCTACCCTTATTTATTATGACGTGAAACGAGTTTCATTAAGGCGGTTGCAGAGGGGTCAATTTTATAAAAAACTTTGACGCACAATACGCGTAAACGGTATTAATATAAGTAACTTTGTATATATGTAAAAAAAAGGTTAGAAAATCTAGATGTCGTGTATCAAATAACATTTGCAATTTATGTTATAATTACGAAGATATATAGCTTTGAAATTTTTCATAAAAAATTTTCAAAGCTTTGTATCTTTGTAATTGTATTATAAATTGGAAAACTTATTTGATACGCGATATCTAGACTTTCTAAACTTTTTTCCATAAATAAAATATTACTTTTATAAATTCCATCTGCGCGTATTGTGCGTCAAACGTTTGTATGGACTGAAAACACCTTAAGATACTTACAAAAACCACATTGTAACAAAATATGTTGTGACAAGATCGCTTATTAGTACTTTGGAAGTATGGCACCTACCAGCATTATTTTGTTACCATTATTTAGTTTAGAGGATAGAAACTATTATGTACAATAAGTTTCATAGACTCCACTGCGGCTGCGTCGCTAATACAGCCTACCGCACTCTCATTCGGACCAAACAGGGTTTGGCATTCCGAATTTACATTATAGTAAATAGCTAAAAAATAAGATCCTTCGACTTCGACACAAAATAAAATCAATACCATCACTATTTTATTTAGAATAAATGAAGTACACACGGCGACACATCAAGCTCCGCAAAACCAAGATAAGCTGGCCGCGAGTAGGTAGAGTAATGTATAACGTCGCGCGGCCATCTTATATTGGTTATGTGTCGCCGTGTGTAGAAGACGAACAAAAAAAATGTAAAATGTTATGTTATTGTAATCACACTAATGTGGTATGAGCATCGAATTCTTTGCTTACAAATGTAGTTTTTGGCACTTTTAAACCTTTACTTTTATTTAGTCAGTAAAACTTAAATTATTTGCTGGATGATACCAGATTATCGTTCTTGTATCAACCTCTTGGGATCTCAGATTATTCAAATCAAGCTATATCAGTGGTGTTTATAAATCGATGTACTGCATTAAATTTGTATTTTGTAATAAATAAAAAAAATAAAAAAAAGCATTTGTATCAGTTAGATATCTGTATATTCTCTTGAAATATTTTACTGTATTTTCGGAGCACTGTTCTAATTTTGTTACTTTTATTTTATAGTTGTTACATTATTAAATACAGAGATTGATTCAAGGGTTTATAGATTTTATTGTTTGTAAAAGTCTGATATGAAAATATTTATTTCCAGGGTACAGATATAACTGAAGCTTTTGAATCCCATCATTTGACTCCATCCGCAGAAAAGTTACTTCCGAAATTCTATGTTCGTGAAGCTAAGACACCCAGAAATTCTCCGTTTACCTTCAAAGAAGATGGATTCTATAAATCATTGAAGAGATCAGCCGTTGAAGAGCTCAAGAAAGTGCCATATCACATTCGAAAACGTGGAGACATGATTACCGATGGATTATTTGCATCTCTTTTAATAAATTCGGCGCTGTCTTGCTGGTTCAAAAACTATTCGCTAGTGATGGTGACATACTTGATAGCATCTTTTTGTCTAGCTTGGTTGACTGTTGCATCTCACAACTATATTCATAAAAAAAATAACTGGAGGATGTATTTATTCAACCTGAGTTTGTGGTCATATAGGTAGGTAAATGATATAGGATTATGATTATGTTTATATTTTACAAAGGAAAACTTTGTTACATTATGAAAGCTAAATGTATAAAGGATGTAACAAAACACCCTAGTAATACTTAAGGGGGTGCTTCAGACCATCAATCTGAACAACTTTGGAGCCAACGTCGAGAAAAAATAAAAAAAATCTGCCGTCCCATACATTTGAGCAGAGGCGGTACTGCAGTTTTGTATGAAAGAGCGGTTTTTTTTTCGCGATTTCGATTTTGGCTCCATAGTGAAAGTTGTTCAGTTTGATGGTCTGAAGTATTACTAGGGTGTTTTGTTACACCCTGTATATGTCAAAATACATTTACATTCATAATGCAACAGTAATATTTAAGCAAAACCTATAACTTATCATTTTATTTCAGGGACTTCAGAATATCTCATGCTCTTTCTCATCACCCCTATACCAATACACTTATGGATCTGGAAATCAGCGTTGTTGAACCAATCATCTTCTGGAACCCAAGAAGAGACGTTCCTTTCAGTTCGAAGTTTGCTGTTTTATTCGAATTAGTATGGTTTCCTTTCGTGTTCATTACAAACTTCCTGAAACGGTAAGTTTTTTTATTCTTATGGTACCTACTCTAAGGGGGAGGCCTTTGCCCAGTAGCGGGATGAAAATGTGAATAAGGAATAAAAAAGTCTTTAAAAATTCAGACCTTGCCTCATTGATTTTTCTAATGATCGATTAATGCAACCTACATTCATTCAACAAGATAAATCTTACGTAACGATATTGACACAAAGTTTAAGAAAACCTGTTAAAACCGTGTCGAACTCTCCTATGATATGGTTCCGTAGCCATTGCATGAGTAAAATAAGAAAAGTAACCTAATTGGTTGGTGTTTTATCTTGCTTAAGATACATTTTTGGACCATACCACTTGGTCGACTTTATTAAACCTTATGAAACTTATGGCTTCATAGTAAATGTTGTTCAGTGTAAACCGCCCCTATAAATATTAGTGTCAATAAATATTCAATAAATTTATTCTCAGGTTTATGTTAAACTTCCTACGGGAAGGCTTCTTCAAAAACCACTACCGCTGGCATGATGGGATAGGCCTTTTGTTGCCGATTTGGATGTATTTGGCAAGCGGCAGCACATTCTCGGAGGCAATTATTGCGTGGCTGTGGATCAATTGTACTGCCAGTTTCATTTTCTCCGTGATTGGGACGAATGGTGCACATCATCACCCGGATATCTTTAAAGATGGTGACGAAGTCAGGTAATTTTTTAAATTACTTCCTTCTTTTAGCTTTACGTTTTAACAGGGTTATCAAATCTATTTTCTTCCACTTCTAAACATTATCTAGTATTGGTTTGAAACTTAGTGCGATGTTGGTAGAAATACAATACCTATTATGGTAAAATTTAGAGGACTTGCAGTAAAATGTATATTTTTCTAAAACAGGTACTTTCTTTTAAGTCAAGTTATAGATGATAATATCCATTTTAATATAGGTACGTTTGAATAGCATAATCATTCATTATGTAGTAGCATAGATGAATTAAAGTAGGCAAGATTGCTCACGTCAAACAAAGAACAAAGCTCTCGTAAAACTTATTATTGTCGCCGGTACCTCGTAGTTCGACTTATTATATTAGATGGCGTTACTATACTAGCTGAAGTCGCGCCTATAAGTGGAATACCTAGTACCATCTATCGAAAAATTTGATGAAACTCAACTTCGATGCAGGTGTGCGTAGACCTAAGATGACATAGGAGTGTGTGTGTCTTTTAGCTTCTCGAGTTGAAAGAAAGATTACATTCGCAATTTTATAAAGTAGGTAGGTAAAAGGTACCTTATGAGTACACCTTGGCTTAGTGGTTAAAGTGTCTGCTTGATAATTCTTAATACAGCAGGGGTTTGTTTTTATGAATCACCACGACTTACCATGTTTTATCTACATACAAAAATGTACTCTGCTGCTGTTTACCGTTGAGGGTACTCCTCAACGGTAAACAGCATTGGCTTGATATTTTTCTGTTCACGTTCAGTTTTGATAGCAAAACAAATATTTAATCAGGATCTGGTGCAGAAGCAAGGAATGACTCCGTACGAGGGTACTCCTCAACGGTAAACAGCATTGACTCGCAATTTTCTTGTACACGTTCAATTTTGATAGCAAAACACATATTGAACCAGGATCTGATGCTGAAGCCAGTAATGTCTCCGTACGAGGGTACTCCTCAACGGTAAACAGCATTGGCTTGCACTTTTTTTTTCACGTTCAGTTTTGATAGCAAAACACATATTGAACCAGGATCTGGTGCTGAAGCCAGTAATGTCTCCGTACGAGGGTACTCCTCAACGGTAAACAGCATTGGCTTGCACTTTTTTTGTTCACGTTCAGTTTTGATAGCAAAACACATATTGAACCAGGATCTGGTGCTGAAGCCAGGGATGTCTCCGTACGAGGGTACTCCTCAACGGTAAACAGCATTGGCTTGATTTTTATCTCTTTCTGTTTAGTTTTGAAAGCAAAACACATATTTAACCAGGATCTGGTACTGAAGCCAGGAATGTCTCCGTACGAGGGCACTCCACAACGGTAAACAGCGTTGGCTTGATTTTTTTTTGTTCGCGTTCAGTTTTGATAGCAAAACACATATTCAACCAGGATCTGGTGCTGAAGCCAGGGATGTCTTCGTACGAGGGTACTCCTCAACGGTAAACAGCATTGGCTTGATTTTTTTTTGTTCGCGTTCAGTTTTGATAGCAAAACACATATACAACCAGGATCTGGTACTGAAGCCAGGGATGTCTTCGTACGAGGGTACTCCTCAACGGTAAACAGCATTGGCTTGATTTTTATCTCTTCCTGTTTAGTTTTGAAAGCAAAACACATATTTAACCAGGATCTGGTGCTGAAGCCAGGAATGTCTCCGTACGAGGGTACTCCTCAACGGTGAACAGGATTGTCTTGAAATTTTTTTGTTCACGTTCAGTTTTGATAACAAAACACATATTGAACCAGGATCTGGTGCTGAAGCCAGTAATGTCTCCGTACGAGGGTACTCCTCAACGGTAAACAGCATTGGCTTGCACTTTTTTTGTTCACGTTCAGTTTTGATAGCAAAACACATATTGAACCAGGATCTGATGCTGAAGCCAGGGATGTCTTCGTACGAGGGTACTCCTCAACGGTAAACAGCATTGGCTTGATTTTTTTTTGTTCGTGTTCAGTTTTGATAGCAAAACACATATTCAACCAGGATCTGGTACTGAAGCCAGGGATGTCTTCGTACGAGGGTACTCCTCAACGGTAAACAGCATTGGCTTGATTTTTATCTCTTCCTGTTTAGTTTTGAAAGCAAAACACATATTTAACCAGGATCTGGTGCTGAAGCCAGGAATGTCTCCGTACGAGGGTACTCCTCAACGGTGAACAGGATTGTCTTGAAATTTTTTTGTTCACGTTCAGTTTTGATAGCAAAACACATATTGAACCAGGATCTGGTGCTGAAGCCAGGGATGTCTTCGTACGAGGTTACTCCTCAACGGTAAACAGCATTTGCTTGTTTTTTTTTTGTTCGCGTTCAGTTTTGATAGCAAAGCACATATTCAACCAGGATCTGGTACTGAAGCCAGGGATGTCTTCGTACGAGGGTACTCCTCAACGGTAAACAGCATTGGCTTGATTTTTATCTCTTCCTGTTTAGTTTTGAAAGCAAAACACATATTTAACCAGGATCTGGTGCTGAAGCCAGGAATGTCTCCGTACGAGGGTACTCCTCAACGGTGAACAGGATTGTCTTGAAATTTTTTTGTTCACGTTCAGTTTTGATAACAAAACACATATTGAACCAGGATCTGATGCTGAAGCCAGTAATGTCTCCGTACGAGGGTACTCCTCAACGGTAAACAGCATTGGCTTGCACTTTTTTTGTTCACGTTCAGTTTTGATAGCAAAACACATATTGAACCAGGATCTGGTGCTGAAGCCACGGATGTCTTCGTACGAGGGTACTCCTCAACGGTAAACAGCATTGGCTTGATTTTTATTTCTTCCTGTTTAGTTTTGAAAGCAAAACACATATATTTAACCAGGATCTGGTACTGAAGTCAGGAATGTCTCCGTACGAGGGTACTCCTCAACGGTAAACAGCATTGGCTTGATTTTTTTTTTTGTTCGCTTTCAGTTTTGATAGCAAAACACATATTCAACCAGGATCTTGTGCTGAAGCCAGGGATGTTTTCGTACGAGGGTACTCCTCAACGGTAAACAGCATTGGCTTGATTTTTATCTCTTCCTGTTTTGTTTTGAAAGCAAAACACATATATTTAACCAGGATCTGGTACTGAAGTCAGGAATGTCTCCGTACGAGGGTACTCCTCAACGGTAAACAGCATTGGCTTGATTTTTTTTTGTTCGCTTTCAGTTTTGATAGCAAAACACATATTCAACCAGGATCTTGTGCTGAAGCCAGGGATGTTTTCGTACGAGGGTACTCCTCAACGGTAAACAGCATTGGCTTGATTTTTATCTCTTCCTGTTTAGTTTTGAAAGCAAAACACATATATTTAACCAGGATCTGGTACTGAAGTCAGGAATGTCTCCGTACGAGGGTACTCCTCAACGGTAAACAGCATTGACTTGATTTTTTTTTTTCGCGTTCAGTTTTGATAGCAAAACACATATTCAACCAGGATCTGGTGCTGAAGCCAGGGATGTCTTCGTACGAGAGTACTCCTCAACGGTGAACAGGATTGCCTTGAAATTTTTTGTTCACGTTCAGTTTTGATAGCAAAACACATATTGAGCCAGGATCTGGTGCTTAAGCCAGGGATGTCTTCGTACGGGGGTACTCATTAGTACGAGGGTAAACAGCATTGGCTTGATTTTTATCTCTTCCTGTTTAGTTTTGACAGCAAAACACACATTTAACCAGGATCTGGTGCTGAAACCAGGAATGGTCCGTACGGAGGCACTCCTCAACTGTAAACGGTATATGCAAGTCAATGCTGTTTACCATTGAGGAGTACCCTTGTACGAAAACATTCCTGGCTTCGGCATCAGATCTTGGTTAAATTTGTATTTTGCTATCAAAACTGAACGCGAATAAACAAAATTCAAGCCAACGCTGTTTACCGTTGAGGAGTACCCTCGTACGAAGCCATCTCTGGCTTCGGCATCAGCTCTTGGTTAAATATGTGTTTTGCTATCAAAACTGAACGCGAACAAACAAAATTCAAGCCAACGCTGTTTACCGTTGAGGAGTACCCTCGTACGGAGACATGTCTGGCTTCAGCATCAGATCCTGGTTAAATATGTGTTTTGCTATCAAAACTTAACGCGAACAAACAAAATTCAAGCCAATGCTATTTACCGTTGAGGAGTACCCTCGTACGAAGACATCTCTGGCTTCAGCATCAGATCCTGGTTAAATATGTGTTTTGCTATTAAAACTGAACGCGAACAAACAAAATTCAAGCCAATGCTATTTACCGTTGAGGAGTACCCTCGTACGAAGACATCTCTGGCTTCGGCATCAGATCCTGGTTAAATATGTGTTTTGCTATTAAAAATGAACGCGAACAAACAAAATTCAAGCCAACGCTGTTTACCGTTGAGGAGTACCCTCGTACGAAGACATCTCTGGCTTCGGCATCAGATCCTGGTTAAATATGTGTTTTGCTATCAAAACTGAACGCGAACAAACAAAATTCAAGCCAACGCTGTTTACCGTTGAGGAGTACCCTCGTACGAAGACATCTCTGGCTTCAGCATGAGATCCTGGTTAAATATGTGTTTTGCTATCAAAACTTAACGCGAACAAACAAAATTCAAGCCAACGCTGTTTACCGTTGAGGAGTACCGTCGTACGAAGACATCTGTGGCTTCAGCATCAGATCCTGGTTAAATATGTGTTTTGCTATCAAAACTTAACGCGAACAAACAAAATTCAAGCCAATGCTATTTACCGTTGAGGAGTACCCTCGTACGAAGACATCTCTGGCTTCAGCATCAGATCCTGGTTAAATATGTGTTTTGCTATTAAAACTGAACGCGAACAAACAAAATTCAAGCCAATGCTATTTACCGTTGAGGAGTACCCTCGTACGAAGACATCTCTGGCTTCGGCATCAGATCCTGGTTAAATATGTGTTTTGCTATTAAAACTGAACGCGAACAAACAAAATTCAAGCCAATGCTATTTACCGTTGAGGAGTACCCTCGTACGAAGACATCTCTGGCTTCGGCATCAGATCCTGGTTAAATATGTGTTTTGCTATTAAAACTGAACGCGAACAAACAAAATTCAAGCCAATGCTATTTACCGTTGAGGAGTACCCTCGTACGAAGACATCTCTGGCTTCAGCATCAGATCCTGGTTAAATATGTGTTTTGCTATTAAAACTGAACGCGAACAAACAAAATTCAAGCCAATGCTATTTACCGTTGAGGAGTACCCTCGTACGAAGACATCTCTGGCTTCGGCATCAGATCCTGGTTAAATATGTGTTTTGCTATTAAAACTGAACGCGAACAAACAAAATTCAAGCCAATGCTATTTACCGTTGAGGAGTACCCTCGTACGAAGACATCTCTGGCTTCGGCATCAGATCCTGGTTAAATATGTGTTTTGCTATTAAAACTGAACGCGAACAAACAAAATACAAGCCAATGCTATTTACCGTTGAGGAGTACCCTCGTACGGAGACATTCTTGGCTTCAGCACCAGTTCCCGATTAAATAATGTATTTTTCTTTCAAAACTGAACAAGAATAAAAAAAATCAAGCCCACGCTCTTTACCGTTGAGGAGTACCATCGTACGGAGACATTCCTGTCTTCAGCACCAGATCCTGGTTAAATATGTTTTGCTATCAAAACTGAACGTGTAGGGAACAGGGCGGGTGGGGCGTTAGTCCACCACGCGTTAAAATATTTTATTCATTGATATTTTCTTTTTTAAATGTGTGAGTATATACGCAAGCTTAACAATTTCAAATTTAGTTTTTTTTTCAATAGCCTGGAGTATGATTTTTGAATCTCATTCGGTGAGTTCAGCAGTTGAAAATGTCAAAATTACTATGGAGATAAGTATCTTTCTACTGCTGATTTGACTTTCAAAAATCGCACTCCTGGAGTATGATTTTTTAATGTCAAATCAGCAGTAGAAAGATGCACGTCTCCATAGTAATTTTGACATTTTCAACTGCTGAACTCAGCAAATGAGATTCAAAAATCGCTCTCCTAGCAATCTTGTTTAGTATGAATTTTGAAATGTGCGCCATCTACCGGAATTCTCTATAACTGCATGCTACTCCCGCTTAGTATTATATCGTATTGTAGATCAATGAAAAAAATGTAAAAAAACCTGCTTATGAAATTGTTATTTTCAATGTGATGTTATGAAAATAATATATTTTGTTGCTCAAAATAAATAAATATGATGAACCAGAACAGTAAAATGCGATATTTCGTCGATTTCAGACAAATTTTACTTCTAGCGGACCAAGTAATGCCATCTAGTGACATTTTAAAAATTATTGTGAGTTATACAAGGAAATAGCGTTCTATGCTTTTCCATCTTCTTTGGTAGTAGGTATATCATTGCAAAGAAAAACCAACTTATCTAAAACAAAACTAATGCAGTTTTGTAAAATTATGATGGATTGCTAAAGTTGAAAGTAGGTAGGTAAGTTAGAAAAAAAAGAAACTAGTGGGTAGTAAAGTAACTATTAAATAATATGTGCTAGCAGTGGCTTATCTTTCTGTTTATCTGTGAAAGATTTGATGACTCTCCGTTGTAAACGACATTATCGCTGATTTGCCTTAGTATCTTTTTTATCAGTAGACAGTAGAACCGTGTAGAACCATAATAGTTATGACGATAAGTTCGTTGGAGTTGCGTCAGCTGCAGGCAGGGCTTGGAACTGGTGCCAAAAGTAACTACAGGTCCTGTACCGGTTCTTGACATTTCGGTAACTGGATACCGGTTCCAGACCCAATTCAGCTTCCAGCCGCGTATGAGAATACCTATACTTTTTTATACACCTTTTAGTATGATTTCTCAAATCGCGCGCGACGCGCCTTTGCTGCATACAAAAAAAGGTTGCGGATCAGAATTTCAAAGCCCTTCCCGTTACGAGTGTGGAAAAAGGCAGAGTCGCGCGTAAGTAGAGAAGTAAAAATGTTCGGGGGTCTATTTTCTCAGTCTATCGTAAATATTTGTTTGGTATCGGTATAATACCTATACTGATTAGAAAGTAATACGTCATACGTCATCCGTCGTGTACCAGGTACTACGTCTCGTACCGGTACTGATAAAAAAAAACGCTCACAGGCGCATACATTGTAATGCATGTGTTTGTATGCATTGTTGTTGTTGTTGTGTTGTACTAATTGTAGAATACAGCTTTCTACTAAGGGTTGGTTGAGGTTGATGTATATAATGAAACACAGATATAGTCTTCACTAGTCAATGTGACTAGCGCACGTCCGCACAGCACGGCGGTCGGTGCACGAATACCGAGCGAATGCACGATAGATATTCACCACAGACCGCGTCTGCCGATAGACGGCGCTACCGGCGCTTTCCACATTAACTACTCTTTATTGCTGTACACTACATCCCTTTCTTGTTTTAATTTATTTTTTACCTTTACTCGAATCTACCACCGCTTCGGAAGGTATAGCCCGTGGAGAAGAAGCGGCGCAAGAAACTCCACAGTTTAGCTAATCTCTTAAATCTTATTTACAATACAGTGTTGACTGTTATCAATGCTATTACATCAAACAAATTACGAATAACTTATTGAGACTAATTTGTTTACAGAAAATAGATATTTATCAAATATTGATCTGAAATTGTCAAACACCAAATTCAACGATAAACAATGTTTATGGAAATTACAATCTCATTATATTAGCATATTTCAGTTATTGTTACTTCTGTTCTATGCTATCCCTTCCCTATAAAAATGTTTTTCTATTGATAGGTAGGTAAGTAAACCTACAAAAATAACGTTCCATAGATCTTTATTATCTCTTATTTATTTATTTTGGCTAACTAGTAGTCAAAGTCACTGCTTCAAGATCGCTTCCATTTCCGTTTTATCAAATTAAGGAGGTAAGGACAAGAGTGAATCTGTGATAAGCACATACACTTATGGACTCAAAATATTCTGGCGGGTGCCAGCCATTGCAATTAAGCACTCACAGCTATTTTATTTGCATGACCCTTTAGCTTTTGCTAACAACTTGATAGTTGCATGGCTCTGTAACCCATATCATTTTATTGTTGCATGATATTTTAGCTTTCGCTAACAACTTCATAGTTGCATGGTCCTATAACCTATATAATTGTACAGTTTCATGAATGCTGATATAACGCTGACTGACAACAATATTAAGTAAGGTACACTAGGTCGCTTTCGTTGCCAGCTATGTTCAGTAGTTACCTTTAGTTAGTCGACTAGACTAGTTTTGAGATATCAGCAGTTTCAATTTAATGGACCCTTTTAATAAATAGATACAATTTAACTCAACCTATACAGATAAAATGCTGATACCTAAATTAAAATAATAATCGTAATAATTCAATTAAATGTTCTTTGACCCACTTTAATGCTGATCTTTGACGGTGTTGCAATTACTCAAAAGATTCGCAATTTAATACGTAGTCACAATTTAATGTTACGGGCAGGTAAAAAATCAGAGTTCACACATTACTGTCGCTCTCATTTAGGGCTCTATGCCACGAGCACAATTTCAGCCAACGCCCTGTCTTATTCATCTATTTCCCCTTTGGTCTGTAAAAAGTTCTACCCCATTAGTATTGGAATAAACTGTTGTAGTTGAAAAGCTTGTCATTCTCTCACCATTTGGTAAGTCATTCCGTCTATAAACCAAAAATAAAAAAGAAGTCTAGCCTACTACAACAGTATGCTAGACTAGAAACTTTTAGATTTGATTCCGCCATCTTGGTACTCACGAATATTGTTTTAGCAAAGGGTCTGATGGTGGTCTACCCTATGAGTTATTTTGTCTGCTATACCTAAGCATTCAGTCACTAAAGCAGTATTCCAAATAAATTTTATAAATTGGCATAATATTTCCTGCCGTTCAACAGTGAATAAGTTATTTTAATTAATTTCCCTTATACATACATTTCTTTTTAGAAACAAATTATCTGATATCAACTTACAGTAGAGCAAAACTATATTATGTTATTTGTAGTTAAAATGTATCTCTGTCATTGAATTACTTATTTATTATTAGAATTCCTATGAAGCATTAAGTGACGAGATATTTTGTAACTACAAAGAGTAGTTTGGTTATTAGGTATACATACATACCTATACATTTCTATAACAATAAAAATAAAATAAACTATTATATACATGTAACGTCATGAAACTCATGAAAATATTGTATAATGTAAGGTATACTTAGATATTTATCTGAAACATTAGTTACTTACTCATTATTTAAACACTAATAATGTTTTCATTTTAAGAACCATACAGTTATATCATTTGGTAGGCTTTAAGAAAATAATGCTATTTTTAATTACAATGTACATGAATTAAGTGCAACTGTTGTATCAACTTAATTGCGTGGCGTAATATTATTACAGAAAAGCAAATCATTTTGTTTTTTGACTTGCTTGCACTGAAATTATATTCTTTATTTAAAATATTATGATTAACCGATTTGGTTCAAGTACAGTATAGTATACTTTAACACATACAAATGAATAAATTAACAGTGCAGTGCCTGCAGTGATTAGGTAAGATACCGATTTTATCTATACAAAGAAGAAAGTGCAATAAGTCATTAATTCCTTTAGAGTTATTCATAAAATGCGTAGCTACTCACAATAATTAATGTCAATGGAATGACAAACTACAAGCTGCCAATAATTATATATTTGACTTGTCATCTGAATGACCAACTACAAGCTGCTGATAATGAAATAACAGTTTTTTTTTTTCAATTGAATGACCAGCTGCAAGTTGCTAATAATTATTTTATTTATTTGACTTGTCATCTGAATGACCAACTACAAGCTGCTGATAGTAAATTTGATAGCATTTGATGCCCAGCTAAAAGTTGCAAATGTCAATTGAATGACCAGTTACAAGTTGCTAATGTCAATTAAATGAACAGCTGAAAGCTGCCAATGTCAATTGAATGACCAGTTACAAGTTGCTAATGTCAATTAAATGACCAGCTGAAACATGCTAATGTCAATAAAATGACCAGCTGAATGATGCTAATGTCAATTGAATGACCAGCTACAAGTTTCTAATGTCAATTGAATAACCAGCTAAAAGCTGCCTATGTCAATTGAATGACTGAATAACCAGCTACAAGTTGCTAATGTCAATTAAATGACCAGCTGAAAGATGCCAATGTCAATTGAATTACCGGCTACAAGTTTCTAATGTCAATAGAATGACCAGCTAAAAGCTGCCTATGTCAATTGAATGACCAGCTGTACGTTGCTAATAACTGTTTGTTGTACATGGCAAACCACTAACCATTAACCAGCTACAAGCTGACAATATCAGAGTAATCATTGGAGTATTAATTGGATACATTTTCTCTTTATTAAGCAATAAAGCAAGTAGGTATGGTTCAATCGGCGCCTTAGCAGTCGTCCTGTTGAAGGCTGGTTTCTCTGTGACATCTAGGAACATACAATCTGCGAACAAAATTGTTAACCAGTATTATCGGTTTGGTTATGAATGTTATGATGCTAGTTATTAATCTTCTCTCAACTGAGATGAGCGTTTCTTGTTAAAATGTGAGTAGGTATTTCAAGAAATACTAAATTTAATATGAAATCACCTGATCATTTTCTGATCTTTTTTGATACTTTTTGTAAATAATTGTCTGAATTAACATACATTGATCCTTAAAATATAAAATTCCTTGCTCAAATAGCCAAAGAAACTAATTAGTTTCGCCTGGAGTAATTACATCCATAATTATGACATTAACAATGTTGCAAAGATAAGATCAACGTAAGGTTACCGAATTGAAGTTCTATAAAGTATAGATTACGTCAAACAAGTTCCGGTAACAAATCGGATGATGATGATGATTGGCAATTATGTTGGTACTATTGATGTTTGAATTGAAATATTTTCATGAACTAGTACCACCAAATAAGCTCCGAATGTGTTGTATATTATTATTATTCTCGCATACCTACACTGAGAATGTCCAATAAGTAAAACGTTTAAAACGTTAAACTTTGGATTTCAACTTAAAGTTTTTGTGACATCAGAATGTTCGTCACGCCGAATGTTCGTTACGCCGAATGTTCGTTACGTCGAATGTACGTTACTCAGAACATTCGTTACGTCAAATGTTCGTGACGCCGAATGTTCGTTACGCCGAATGTTCGTTACGCTGAATGTTCGTTACGCCGAATGTTCGTTACGCCGAATGTTCGTTACGCCGAATGTTCGTTACGCCGAATGTTCGTTATGCTGAATGTTCGTTACGCCGAACATCCGTTACGCCGAATGTTCTATACGTAGAATGTTCGGTACGCATAATGGTAATAAGTAACTTTTATTAGAGACCATTACAACTACGAAGTAAGACAATTACTTAAAAATGACAATGCGTCAATATAAGTATAAAAAACTATTGGAATAAACTCACTTGGCATATCTTGGTTACCTAATCCTGTTCGTCTCGAATCAAGACACTATTCTTAACCTTTGGTATGCCAGAACGCGGATCAGCATGATGAAAACCATTTATTTCTATTGTGTCTGGTTTTTCCGGCATACGAGAGGTTAATGGGCGTATTTTGGATACCTATTAGGCCATAATGACGGACTACAAGCATGCATTAGTATATGCTCACGACTACACTCCCCGAGGAGCAGTCAGAGACTCCAAAACCCCAGGACACCCTTGCCCCACCAGCACCGAAACTCCGTCCAGTCACGTGTGACGGGCAGTGAAACTGGAGCTACGGACAACGAGGCCCTTTTATATTTGCGGAATGCTTTGAATAAATTCTTTTAATCGTTTAAAGTAATACAGAATGATTACGTGACCTTAAAGATTGATGTCCACAGCTGGCGTACATTTGTCCATCCTAGGCGCCGCGCCGCGCCGTCACGTGTTGTCCCACACCTTACTCCTGTCTGGTCTCCCCTCTTTCCTCCAGCATCAGCATTCGATGATCGACATGTGGGAAAAGAAATGCAGTATGTAGATAATTCCAAATAAACGATTTAAAATCGGGACAAAAAACTATTTTTCCTTTTCTTTTGAAATATATTTTTATCACTGTGAACTTTAGGCAAAAATAAAGCAACGCTAGCAGAAACCAGATAATTAAGATAATTCCCAATAAACGAATTAAAATCGGTACAAAACTATTTTTACTTTTCTTTTGAAATATATTTTAACACTGTGTAACTTTTTAGGCAACAAACAAAGCAACGCTATTAGAAACCGTCTTCGATTGTGTTTAAATAAATCGCTTAGCTTCCTTAAAGGAACAGTGTAATTTTATTTCGTAGGCACCGTTTGTATTTTTAAATTTTTAACACTCAACAAACTGATAAGCACTTTACTCACGTGAATTTCGAATCCCGTCGTCGCCAATGTAGAATACAGCTTTCTACTAAGGGTTGGTTGAGGTTGATGTATATAATGAAACACAGATATAGTCTTCACTAGTCAATGTGACTAGCGCACGTCCGCACAGCACGGCGGTCGGTGCACGAATACCGAGCGAATGCACGATAGATATTCACCACAGACCGCGTCTGCCGATAGACGGCGCTACCGGCGCTTTCCACATTAACTACTCTTTATTGCTGTACACTACACTAATTAGTACACTTAAGACTCTGGCTAGTACCGGTGGTAAAAAAAAGTAGGTAGGAACGGAAGCACGACGTATACGCTTAGTAATACGGACCCGTTTTCATCTTCTGGGTACGGAACCCTAAAATGATTTGGCGTTTAATATGTGGGCCTCAAGCTTGAGTAAATAAATTTGAGAATGAGTTGAGTTTGGTATCACACCAAAGCCAACGGTACCGGTTCCAAAAATACCGGTATTTCAAGCCCTTGGTGTGGCGGGGGGTTCTCACAGTTTCTGGACACAATACATGGTATGCTTTGACTTCAACATCGAGAATTGAATTTGAAGTCACCTTTCTTGATATTATCTTTTTTTGAGACTAAAAATTCCCAAAGTAAAAAACTCTTTATCCTGAGCCTTTAAAAAATTCTGTACTGCGGCGACTACTGCCTCATCGTCTTCAAATTTTTGGCCTCTGAGGTACGCTTTCACTCGGGGCGAGGTCCGGTGAATATGGAGGATGTTCCATTAGTTCAAAGCCAGCATCTTCAATGGCAATGGCAGCTATCGCAACGCTGGACTTGTGCGCGGGGGCATTATCTTGGTGGAACAAAACAACTTTAGTCAGTATGCCATGTCGTTTCTCGCGTATTTCGTTGCTTAATTTTTAGGGTTCCGTACCCAAAGGGTGAAAACGGGACCCTATTACTAAGCCTACGTTGTCCTTCCGTCCATCCGTCCGTCTATCCGTCTGTCCGTCTGTCCATCCGTCCGTCCGTCAGTCATACCTATTTAGGGCTGTAACTTTTGAACCGTAATAGCTAGATAGTTGAAATTTTCTCAGATTATGCGTTATTACGGCGGATTTGTTAACAAAAAATCAAAATTTCAAAAAGTTAAAAATTAAGGGGGTGTTCTCAACTAGAAACTAGTTTTTATCAACGTTTTTTCTTCACGCTCTATCGTAAAATCGGTAATACATACAAGCGTCAAACTTAGTGTGATTAATATAGAGTAAACTCTACAGAATAACAAAAAATACTAAAAACCGGCCAAGTGTGAGTCGGTCTCGCGCTTAACGTCCCGGACAAAAAAGTTTTTTTTTCTAAGTTAATAATGTTGTGTTCTGTGGTGGTTTGGTAGTACGGAACACTCGGTGCGCGAACAGCCCGACTCGCACTTGACCGGTTTATTTTATTTGTCCTGCATATAAATTCCCCGTAATAGAGGCTCCACGATTGAGTTATACACCCCTTGGCTGTCCCAGAAAAGAGAGACCATGATCTTACCTTACGGATGGAGTTACCTCACTTAGGAGTTGGAGATGACATGACGGTCTCTTCCAAGTCATGGACAGCTGTTTCGTTCAATGACTAAAATAAAAATAAAAAACAAATGAAAATCAAAAACGTAATTGTTATAAGAACAAATGTCTAGGCAATGCCTGCCAGTATCAATTTTTTTTCGTACCAAGGAGTATCTATTTCATTTTCACTTTTTATTGAACACCCCTAGTACAACCAAAATTTCATAAAATCTACTTGTGCCTTGTAGAATTTATTCTAAGGTAATCATCTTAATTAGCTAATCTTTTGGACAGTAAGCGAAGAACTCTTAGACCATATAACTAGGGCCTAGCCTTTCGCATATGAATAGATAATAATAGTACACTATAGAAACGAAACTCCCGCGTTAAATGTCAAGATTCGCATACAAAATGGCAAAGTACCGCTTAGGTACCAATCTCGTAATGGTTTAACCATAGTTTCGCTTCTATAGGTACTATTATTATCTATTCCTAGGCCTTCTTTAGCATTCCTCTCTGCTAAGTTACATGATCAATTGATCATGTTTATTTACATACAATTTTATTCCTTATCAGTAAACGAGACAGCCTATAATTTTATTATTGAATAATAAATTCAAACTAGTCTAGTTCGTTTGGGGTTCAATCGAGACCGAGACCATTTTTAGAATCTTAAGGGAGGGAATAATATCAAAAATTGTGGAATTCGTGCTACCTCGTCCCTCATAAAAAGTGGTAGAAAAGTTTGTTACTAGAATTACACGCGAAAACTCGTCCATAGTTAAATGGTCTTAGGAGCCTACCTATTGTAAGCGACGACGTACCTTTTAATGTGGAGTGACACATTATGAGTCTTATCACGTTTCAGCGAAGTGACACCTGACTGGGGCATGCACGAGCTCGAAGCTGTGATGGACAGGACAGATATAAATGGAAATCTGTTCAAAGTGATGACTTTCTTCGGGGAGCACACCCTGCACCATCTTTTCCCTACTTTGGATCACGCAGTGTTGCCGTATTTGTACCCTGTATTCTTGGAGCACTGTGAAAAGTTTAGGGGACACTTTAGAATGACGTCTTCGCTAGACCTCCTCATTGGGCAGATCAAGATGACCTTGAAAACAGAACCAACTCTTTTGAAGGATAAAAAGAGTAAGTTCAATTATTCTAGTCCCAAAAAGTGACAAAATTGGTAATTATTTTTCATCACCTAGATTCACGTCCTGGTAGATTGAAGTTTGATATTCTTCAAATAATCTAGTAATTGTATTAAGGTATATGTGGATAACAAACGTAATTATAACTATAAGCACTGATACTTTATTATATTATTTATGTTATGATATTATGTTTTTGCCAAAATATATTTTTAAAATTATTGTAAACATTTTTATAATTAATTTTTGTTTTAGTATGCAATTACTATAATACAAAAAGGGGCTGTGACAGACGGACGGACGGACACGAGAGTGATCTTATAAGGGTTCAGTTTTTCCTTTTTGAGGTTCGGAACCCTAAAAAGGATGTTTTCATTAAATGATTTTTTTATTTAAATGAAATATTTTACTTTTTTTGTTTTTTTTTTAATAATCCCACCAAAAACATTTAATGTAAAAAAAGCCAAGACTCACTCGCCCTTTTTGGCCGACATCCTCATCCCATGTGGAGCCAATGCCCATAAGTCAGTTTTACATCTTGGTCTTTATTTTGTCATTTAGATTGGATCTATCATATGGGAAGACGAAGTCGGTCGGCTAAGCCTTTTATCTTGCTTTGACCGACATGAACACTTACTCAAGACTTGGCTTTAAAATTGGATCTCAAAACTTTTTAAGAGAAAAAGTGTTGTGAGTCTTACCTATTTTTTACATGAAATGTTTTTGATGGGATCTCAATTCCGTTTATTCATTTAAAATAAGCAGATCCTCAAGTCTAACGGGTTAGGTTCCCCAGCAACGGTAGGACTGAAGAGTAAGAACCCGGAGTTCAATGACAAAGTCTTTGCTTAATATCCAAAATACTAATTTATAATCAGCAGATCCTTAAACCGCATTTTTTAAGTTGGCAGTACTGCCATAAGCCTGTATAAGCCAAAAAGCGGTATCTCAAAAAAAAAAATTTTGTTTTTTGTTGCATCTGATAGCTTAAGGCTGGGTATTAGTAGAACAAGCCTCTCTTTCTAACAAGCAAACTTTCGCAATTAGCCATCCCGCTTCAATTGAAAGCAAGATCGCAAAAAACGCATTTTTCATCAATATCTTTTCTCTTGGGTGTTTGGGGAAAAATCCATCGGTTAGAAGCCCTGCTATAATTATTTACCTTTCAAATGATGGTATATTCAGAAGAAATGGTGTAGTGTGATTCTTGTAAAACTGGATATAAATCTGAAATCGAGCTTACTTTGCTCCTCTTTTCTATCGAGAAAATTTAATAGAATCGTGTTTTCAACGGTTAGATGCCCTGCAGAAAGAACGTATCTACACTGTTATGTGAACTATATATATTAAATGTAATAATTTGGTTCTCAAAAATCGGTTCGAAAACAGACAAAATAGGTATGACCCCCTCTTAACAAATTGCGCACCAGATGAACTAACCCAAATATCAATATCGCGATTTAAACAACCTTAAAAATCACTAAGAAAATATTTGGTATCTCAATTTCACCCTAAATTTCGAAGACTTTTAGCGGTATCCAAATTTTACGAAGCAAAATGGCCGTATATTTACATACGGCTATTTAACTTCAAAAATCGCTAACTGTAATATAGTATATTTCTAACGCAATAGGCGGTAACTAAATTTTTCGAAGGTATTTAGAGATACTGCATACCGCTGCAACTGCATATGAAATTGGACGTTAGGATCTTACTGTTATGGACTAATGTCGAATGCAGTTTATCGCCAGGCATGTACGATCCGATACACTTTTTGTCAATACTTGTTTGTTTTCATTTAGTAAAGTGAATCTCTGGTGAATTTAAGTTAGACAATCACACTTATTTCAGTTTTGTGTATATAAATTGGGGTAAATGTTTTATGATAATTTTACAAGTTATTTCATTACTATTATTATGTAATTATAGTCATAATTATTTAATTATTGCAATACGAATACCTTCTAATACAAAACACGTACTACCTACCTATTAAAATGACCTAAACATACCTTCACTTTAAAGATAGCTACCAAGTCAATTAAAACTTGACCTGTTTAGAGCTTTTAGCTGAGCTTTCTTTGTATTGATGATCAGTCAGTCAGTCATTCGGGATATTATTTTAGTAATCTATACAGGGTGTTAGGGTAAACAGTTGCATTACTTTAATGGGTGATTGTACCCATGATACTGAACAACTTTCCCAGAGATACCATACTAATACGAAATTGTCTATGAAGCGGATGAAAAGTAAGATTTATGACTTTGAAGACTTTTGCCAGGCTGTTAGTAGTGTAGGAAAAAATGTGAAGCCAAAGAAAATGACGCTTGATGACTTCTATGAATGGCAAGATTACACGACACAGTACAAACTATCTCGACTCACGCCAAGTCCTTATATCAGTACGATAGTGCAAGTAGAAGTCATCAAAGGCAAGTCACCTACAAAACTGAATTTGATAATGACCCTATAAGTGCGAGCATTGTTGGAACTATGTTTTTAAAAACAAACGCACTTCCATCCCCAAGGAAGAAAACCACCCAGAAATGCATTTCACAGGATAAAAAAATATATCTTAAAATCATTTAAAAATTTGATACCAAGCAACAAGATGTCTTTTTGGAGAGAAAACTCCCTACTTTTGACTAATTTTATTTTATAGAAACGGTTAATTTAGTAATATAATTTTGTTTCTAGGTGGTGGTTACTGTAATAAACATATTGAAAAATGAATTCATTTTGCGATTTCTTTTTATTTTCTATGGATTTTGATCAATCATAAGTAATCAAATTTTTCTATGAAATCTTCTAAGAGTAGTCTAATGGTAAAGGCGTTAACTCAGTTTTCAATCGTATTTATTTGAAACGAAATGGCGGTATCTCAAATAAAAGGCTTTAAAATATAAATTATTGATATTTTGAACATGTCACTAAATAAAATAAATCAAATCATATATAAAACAGTTTTAACACTTAATAAAAAAGGTCTCGAAAGTGATTGAAAAACGACATTTACAAAATGTTAATTTTCTCGAAATCGACTCTGACTGAGATCCCGCCTTTTAGCTTAGGAGGGCAGAGTACCCCTGCAGAATCAGGACTGAGGAGTTGGAACTCGAAATTTATTTATTTATATATTTTCTTTCTGGAGAACTTACAGCTAAATAACAGTTTAATTTCTACAAAGGCAAATTGATGGTCAGTTGCTGACAACAAGATCCCCCATAAAAAAATAGAGAGGAAAAAGAATTATAAATAAACCTAACGTTAAACATCTAGGGTTTAATGCAAAAGTAAATAAAAGTAATAAGATAAACTCACGACCGTAATACCTTTTGGAGTGATCAGAAACATTGCTACACTTAATTTTTCTTAATTCTTATTATTCCAATCCAATATTTATCTAACATTGTTATTATTATCCAATCGAATGAAAATGTGAAGTGTCTAATTGTATAATTATAATTTATAATGGAAATATGTAATGTAAATCGTGTTAATGCTTGAATTATTTGTTGATATTATTAACTACCGCATGACATCAGAATGTACCTACTAAATATATAATTACTAGCGGCCCGTCCCGGCTTCGCACGGGTGGATGTCTAATCTTTTCTAGCAATAAATATAGCCTATGTTACTAAGGGTGAATGTAGCTTTCTAATGGTGAAAGAATTTTTGAAATCGGCACAGTAGTTTTTGAGTTTATTCATTACAAACATACAAACATACAAAAATAGGTACAGATCTTTCCTCTTTATAATATTAGTGTAGATAGATACCTAATGAAAAATAATGTTAGAATTAGAATGATTTCTTATATTTTTTTTGTTATTGTATTGTTAGTTATTTGTGTTCGAAATTTAATAATTAATTAATATACCTAATGATCGCTCTCAAACATTGCTGTGCCCAACCGGGTTCACATGTATTACCTACCTTATAATGTAAATTTAGCACCTTTTATTATTATGTATACATGTGTAACGCAATGAATAAATGAATTATGAATTATGAAAGTATTTGCCTAAAACCCACAATGTAAATTCAAAGTCAGAATATTCTAAAGTATCACGGTTTAGATAGGCAGTACCCATGCAGCATCAGGACAGAAGAGTTGGGACCTGAAATTTAATAACGTAGTCTCTGCTTGATAACAACAATACTAATTCAAAATCAGCAGATTCTCAGATCTCACTGTTTAGGTTTTTTTTTTTTTTATTAACGATGGGTTTGCTCTTGACCTCAATCCAGTCCTCAGGACGAAGATGGGGTCGAAGATGTAGCGAGCTTACCCAGAAGAAGCCTGGTTGGTGGTGGCGCTCGGAAATACTGACGCAGGCAGGGCATTCCACTCCTATATGGTATAGGTAGGCAGTAGGTACCCCTGCAGCATCAGGATTTGAGGATCGAAGGTTGAAATTGACATTTTGTTGTAGTACCATACGTATACAAAGGTTCATGAGAAGTGTTTTTTTTTATTCCGTTTTTCGGAGCCTGGCTATGTGCGAAGTGGGTGTTGGGAACTGTCAAGTCGATCGCAGCGCACGCTGTGGCAGAAATTTGTACTTTTCCCGGCGAAGCTGTGTCAGATTTGCTTGAATCTATGCAAATCCGCACACTCATTCAATCCTCAAATATCTAAACTAGCAAATACTAATACTTAAAACTTGGCAGGGATGTTTTTATTGCTATCAAGGTGTTCACAAAAAAAAGATTTTTCGCAATTCAGCACCCCCGAAGGTGTGAAAACGGGGGTGAAAGTTTGTATGAGAATTTCGTAACAAAGAATGGGAATTTCAGCCAATTAGGTATTATAATATTTTTAATATCGACAATTTTGCTCATTTATTTAGTTTTTACTTTATTTTAATATAAAATAACAAACTTTATCCTAACATTTTATGTACAAATAATGCACGGGGCCGTGTTGCGCTAGATGGCGCTAGTGTCGTGCACATAGCCAATATGAGTAAATTATGATTATGAAGTTTAATTATACATTTAACAAAAATTACTAGTCTTGCAAAACGCCTCATTATGTGTGCGTAATTTCGTTCTATTTCATTGCGTTTAAAAAAATATACTGTAAGCACTTAAAAATTCTGATGTCTAAAGATAGAGTACCTCAGATTTTATTTAAATATTAATTTGAAGAGCTTGGCCTGAGGAGGCTATGTCGCTCTGTGGGATTTTCTATTGGGTAAGTTCAGACATTATAATATTTAAGATTTGGCAAATCTTTCGAACTTGCATATCCGTGTTAAAATACGCAGTTTAAAAAAATATTATCCCATACAGTTGCAATTTGTTATAAGGTATTATGAATTTATGATTAATCTTGTCAACCAATTTGTCAACAGATAAAACAGGTAAAAAATATTATTTTAATAACATTACATAATAACCACGTTCATAACATTAAGACAAACAGATAGGTTTGTTTAAACAGTTTGTATACAATCACAGATAATGGCGGTTAAAGAGCAAAAGGTTTCTTGATATCAGTGGAAACTTAAACAATTGGCTAAGAACACAGAGTGACAAAGATTAATTAATTATCGAAGTGTGTGGACGTGTTTACTTCTTTAGTGTACATTTGGTCAAATATGGCACCAAAAGACGCAGAGTATTTAGAGATCGCTCATCAAAGGGCAAAAGAAAAAAAGACTCACGTCAGTTTCCCCCAACTCAAGTATCCCTCGCTTAGAGACGGTGGTCTGAGGGACCCGGTACAATGGCTGACCGGCAAAGCCATGGACGACGGTGCAGAAGGCTTATGGCGCATTTACGATAAGATTTACGATTTGAATGATTTTATTAAAAGACATCCCGGAGGTGCCGAATGGCTTGAGCTTTCTAAGGTAATCTTACAATTTTTATTTGATTTTTGACCTACGTTGTTTGTTTTAACGTGAAACGTGTTTCATTTGATTTCGGTCAGTAGGCTTCTAAAAAACAGCATGTAACGAAATATGTTATGACAAGATCGCTTATTACTTTAGAAGTATAGCACCAACCAGTATTATTTTATTACCATTATTCAGAGAATAGAAGCCATTACTCGGACGCAATAAGTTATATACACTTTAGTACTACCTACGACGTAGAACAAAAGTGTATACAATTTATTTCGGCCGACTGTACTGCTCGACTGATTATAGCTTATAACAATGTATTAGAGTTCAATAGTATAGTATTTGGAAAACACTATTTTATTAAATTAAAAGTGAAAGTTAACATTTGAAACATTAGACCTGGAGTGCGATTTTTGAATCTCATACGTTGAACTCAGCAGTTGAAAATGTATGGAGAAACGCATCTTTCTAATGCTAATTTGATTTCAAAAATCGCTCTCCAGTTGTGGAAAGACAATGTAATATTTTTATGCGGCACACTTATTGACGTTGACGTAGAGTTAACTAGGGTTTGGAGGGTTGGGGTTTGGGTTTGGGTATTACTTTGTTCGTAGCAATAGGTACAGAGATTTGCAGTATTCGCGCCTTTTTTTCTTTTTTTGTGTTCAATACTCGTGGTGGCCAGTTCAAGTTTCGAATTAAGTTCTTTTTGGTGCAGGTCTCCATGATAAGTTTTCATACGAATTTTAAGTAAGGGTCTTAGTAACTATTAAATAATCTGTGGATGCGGTTCCATATTCAAATCTCATTATTGACCAGCGGGTTATAATGAAATTCAGTACAATATTATTGCCCGGCTAGTCCCAGGGCTATAATGACTTGCTTTAGGTTCGAGTTACATGACATATAATGTTCCATTTTCGAGCGGGTGGTGTGAAATAGTTATTTGTTATTCAAGAGTGCAAAGTTGCTTTTTAACCGCGTGCTCAATTTTGATGAACGAGCAAGCGAAGGATCCCAAATTGAATCACGAACGCAGCGAGTGATTCAAAAATTAGAATCCTGAGCTTCAGCGAATGAATCAAAAGAGCACAAGGTGAAAAATCTTTGCACTCGAGTGCAACACGTAACTTTTCATCCCACCTCAGCGAGGAAATGACGTGAAAAGAAAATGACGCGCGAAAAGCAAATTAAAAAAGTACACCAAGAAGATTACGAGTCAGAGTTTTTATCAAATTAAAAAAAAGTTCTAAGTAAGAACACGATGTTCTAAATTCAATTTACTTTATCCTCTAGAGGATAAAAACGGCTTTTGCACTCAAAGAACAAAAATACTCTTTCCGAGGTGGTGGGATGAAAATGTATTTATAAATAAATGCATCTTGAAATATTTTAATGTATTTTCGGAGAACTATTCTAATTCTTTGCTTAAGGCTGCCTGTCCATTGACGCGAGCTGGCTGTGCGAGCTGTGTAGATGTGTAAATATTAACCGAAATCAGGAAATATGATGAAATCAGGAGCTCGGCCGATCTCGGTCAGATCTCTGATTGGTTAATATTTACACAGCTACACAGCTCGCACAGCCAGCTCTAAATTATTAAATACAGAGACTTTAGTCAACACTTATAGATTGTATTATTTGTAAAAGGCTGATATGAAAATATTTTTATTTCCAGGGTACAGATATAACTGAAGCTTTTGAATCCCATCATTTGACTCCATCCGCAGAAAAGTTACTTCCGAAATTCTATGTTCGTGAAGCTAAGACACCCAGAAATTCTCCGTTTACCTTCAAAGAAGATGGATTCTATAAATCATTGAAGAGATCAGTCGTCGAAGAGCTCAAGAAAGTGCCAGATCATATTCCAAAATATGCAGACATGATTGCCGATGGATTATTTGGATCTCTTTTAATAAATTCGGTGCTGTCTTGCTGGTTCAAAAACTATTGGCTTGTGATGGTGACATACTTGATAGCATCTTTGTCTCTAGCATGGTTGACTGTTGCATCTCACAACTATATTCATAGAAGATCTAACTGGAGGATGTATTTGTTTAACCTGAGTTTGTGGTCATATAGGTAAGTGATATAAGATTATGATAATGTTTATAATTTTACGATGGCAAATTTTGTTACATTATAATATTATGAAGGCATGTATGTCCAAATACATTTAGTTTCATAATGCAACAGTAATGTTTAAGCAAAACAACTTGTCATTTTCTGATTTCAGGGACTTCAGAGTATCGCATGCTCTTTCTCATCACCTCTATCCCAATACACTTATGGATCTGGAAGTCAGCGCTTTTGAACCAATCGTCTTCTGGAACCCAAGAAAAGATGTTCCCTTCACTTCGAAGTTTGCTTTTTTATTTGAATTAGCAGTTTTTCCTTTCGCTTTCCTTCAAAACTTCTTGAAACGGTAAGCTTTTTTTTATTCTTAAGTTACCTATTTAAAATTTCTGACCTGACCCAATGATTTTCCTGATAATCGACTTATGTAAGTTACATTTAAGATAAATCTTACGTAACGATGTTGACATCTATCTAGCATGTACTAGGTGTAATAAAAGTGAGTAGGTACTAATATTCAAGACCTTTAAACGAGCCAGCAAAGAAATCGTGAAAAAAACAAGTGTTTCATACAAAACTGCGGTACTGACTTGACTTTAAATCTTATAAAACAACAGATTTTTTATTGATTTCGAGGTTGGTTTCATAGTAAATGTTGTCCAGTTTAAAGGTCTCAATAACTCCTTTAAATATTACTCTTCTGTTACACCCTGTGCAGTATTTTTTATCGATTTTTACAGTACTTGTACAGTATTTGAAATGAAATTCAATCAAATTATTCTCAGGTTTATCTCAAACTTCATACGGGAAGGCTTCTTCAAAAACCACTACCGTTGGCATGACGGCATAGGCCTTTTGTTGCCGATTTGGATGTATTTGGCAAGCGGTTGCACCTTCTCGGAGGCTATTGTTGCGTGGCTGTGGATCAATTGTACTGCCAGTTTCATCTTCTTCAGCATCGGGTCCAATGCCGCACATCATCACCCGAATATCTTTAAAGATGGTGATGAAGTCAGGTAATATTTTAAAATCACTTTCTAGTTTTAGTTTGATTTTTTAACAGGTTATCAAATCGATTTTCGCCCACTATTAAACAGTCGTATTGTTTTGAAACTCTGTAAACTTAGTGCGATGCTGGTGGAAATATAATATTATGATAAACTTTGAGGACCTGCAGAAAATCATGATATTTAAAAAAAAATTGTTCAGTGTAAAGACGGTAATATCCGTTTGAATAAATAATACATTACGCTCACATGCACAATACATTGTAATGATCCCCAGGAAACCTTAGACTTTTTGTTATGGGAACCATACAACAATGGTACAAACATATAACATCCATGACCGAACCAGGATTCGAACCCAGGACCCTAATTTGGCAGTTCAGTGTAGTAACCATTACACCAACCGGGTCGACTTTGGCAGTCCGGTGTGGTAACATTTGCATACATAATGAAGTTCATTGTGGCATTAGTTCCCAAATATGCAGAAATTAATTAAAATTGCATTAACAGAAAAAATAAAGTTGTTTAAGTAATTATTAAGTAAGTTTTCCTTTTTTTTATCTGTGAAAGATTTGACGTCACTCCAACGTAAACATCATGGCTACGATAACTTGGCATCTATGCTATCAGTAAAACTTGGGTAGATAAGTTTTTTGTTTGAAATAATAAGTAAATAATATAGTTATTAGGTACGTAATATGTGAATTAACAAGGTATCTTAGGTGGAAGTTGGGTCAGGTGTGGGAATAGGCTACTTGACAACTAGTCAATTCAGCTTACTCTTTATCGGACGTCAAAACGTGCGCTTTGTATGTTTGTATGAACATTTGTACTAAATAAAAAGTTATGACGTCATAAACATTTTATTACTTTTTAATGTTTATCTTGTTATTAAAAATAGTGTTCCAGCTAAAAACTCAATGAAAATGGGAGTTTAGCGTTATTTTCTAACCTTTTTTTATTGAGAAGATAAAAATAAAATATATTTTATGTAGTCAAGCACCCAATTCTGGGAAAATGTTCTTTTTGGTTTGTTCTTTGAGCCGAGGATAGTCATAAGCGATGACGTACCTTTTATTGGAGTGACACATTGGTGTCGATTCGAACTGTGCCACGACTTAACTAAATTTATTCCTGTCACTTTCTAAAACAAGATTTAAAAAAGAGACAGAAAACCAACTACTGACTTTAGTGCTGTCAAAGTGACGTTACACGCCCAAAATATGATGCCATCATAATGTACGCCATCTTATTTAAGGCGTTTTTGGGCGTGTAACGTCACTTTGACAGCATTAAAGTCAGTTGTTGGTTTTCTGTCTCTTTTCTTAATCTTATTTTAGAAAGTGACAGGAATAAATTTAGTTAAGTCGTGGCACAGTTCGAATCGACACCACTATGAGTCTTTTTATTATGTTTCAGCGAAGTGACACCTGACTGGGGCATGCACGAGCTCGAAGCTGTGATGGACAGGACAGATATAAATGGGAATCTGTTCAAAGTGATGACTTTCTTCGGTGACCACGCCCTCCACCATCTTTTTCCTACTTTGGACCACGCAGTATTGCCGTATTTATACCCAGTATTCTTGGAGCACTGTGAAAAGTTCAGGGGAAATTTCAGAATGACTTCTTCGCTAGATCTCCTCACTGGGCAGATTAAGATGACCTTGAAAACAGAACCAACTCTTTTGAAGGATAAAAAGAGTAATTAATATTCTCGTGCCTAAAATTGACAAAATTCCCCATCAATTTCTTCATGTAGGCTGCATGTAGGTATACTATAGGTTCTGGTAGATAAAAGTTTGTAGTAATTTTATTTAGGTATATAGCATATGGATAACAAACGTAATTATAACTATTATCACTGATATTTATCGACCTGAACACACTTGGCCGTTTTTTATTATTTGTTTTTATATTATAGAGTTTGCTTTATAATCTCACTAAGTTTGACGCTTGTATGTATTACCGTTTTTTCGATAAAGCCAAAAAAAAAACGTTGATACAAACTAGTCTCTTGTATGAGGACCCCACTAATTTTTTTTAATATTATGTGTTAGCAAATCTGCAATAATAACGCATATTCTGTGCAAATTTCAACTGTCCAGCTATTACGGTTCAACAGTTACAGCACTAAATAGGTAGGACAGACAGACGGACGGACGGACGGATGGGTTAGGCTTATGAATAGAGCCCATTTTGCACCCTTTGGGTACGGAATCCAAAAAAATAAGAGAAATAATGAGTTTATTTTAATTAAATTATTGTTTTGGTTTATTTGTTTTATTTTTTACATAGAGTTAGAACAAACTGTTCTCATAAAGCATTCTTAATAATTATGCTGACGATTTTTAAGTGATTTTTTTGACCAGACCATCAAACTGAACAACTTTCTCTGTGGGACCAACGTCGAAAATGTTTCGGTCTCTTGACTGAAATGTATGGGTCAACCAATGACGTGATCATCATATTTTTTCTTGTAGAGGATTGCAGTTTTTTATTTCGCGATTTCAACCTAGGCGAATAGAGAAAGTTGTTCAGTTAAATGGTCTGATCATTCGATCTTAAAAACAGTCAGCACAAGGAGGAGTCCTTAGTATTGGGTACTCAATCATCATCATCATTATCAGCCTATAAACGTCCCACTGCAAGGCACAGGCCTACCCTCCGGGAGGACTCAATATTTTTATGGCATTACATACTTATAAACTATGAGCTCATTGTGGATCCTGTAGGGCACAGCAACTATGAACATTACAAATAAATAAAGTAGGTAACTTATGAAAATTAAAAGTACCTAACATAGGTCTTAAAAGTAGGTAATAACAAAGTTAATAATCACAATCATAGCATAAAGTTTACATATTGCTATTTATAACTACATAATAGGTAGGTAAATTAATGAGTTGACTAAATATTTATTAATGGGTTTTCTGTGTTATGTGCCGTTACTGTTGGTATTGTTTTGGCACAGTATAAGACAGTAATCCATCTTTATACAATGGTACCAAACGCGGCTTGTATGTGTGCTCACCAGACGTAGCATGCACACACTGACAAAATCTCAACGTGCCACGAATGCGCCAGACAGGGCTACGCGGAGATATAGTCAGTGTGCGCGTGCTACGAGGCGTACGCCAGTGTGACCACTTCTAGTAGATTTCTACTTTTTTGGTAGATTTAAGGCAAAGAGAACGATAATTTAGTAGTGGGAAATCTTTTAGTAGATTTTGATAGAAATTTGGTGGTATTCGAAAATATGATCAAAAATGCAAGGTTTCAAGCAAAAAAAATCATAGCGGGAAATAAAAATAGCTGAGAAAACGATTGCAGGGGGTTTTCTGGAACTTCTAGTAAAGCTTTAGTGGTGTACAGCAAAATTTTTCTTATCGCTTAGTGTTGTTTTTATAAAAGGGGGCTTTTATAAGACACAGAAAACTGTACAAACTTGAAGCCTACTTAAGGACGACCAATAATATCTACTTATTTAGATTTAATTGGAGATTGGAGCATCCATGTAACAAAGTGATGAAAACCGATATTTTTTACAAAAATGCGATAATAACATGAGTAGTGATGAGCGTTAGTGTGAAAATGATAATATTTTGTTCAAAAACGTGTTTTTTATTGAATTTTAACCATCTGGAACGACATAAATATTAGTGGGTAGATTTTAAGTAGAATTTGAAACAGGACTTGGTAGATTTTGGTAGATTTCAGCAGTCATTTTGGTAGATTCTCTGAAAAAAAAGTGGTCACGCTGGCGTACGCCGTTCACCATTGTATTAAGATGGATTACTGTCTTATGCTGTGGTTTTGGTCTCAGTTTATGTTATTAGGTATGTCGGGACGTGCACGTGCATTTGAAGTACATCACCTTCTGCAGTGTGTAGTTTTCATTAAAGCATAATGCACACGATTAAATATTTCGAGGGGGTAGTCAAAGATTTTCTGAAAAAATCAACCCTTCGCTGGTCATAGTCTGATTATCTCCTTAAAAAACTGTCAGCACATTAACCCTGAACCCAGAACCCTGTATAACGCCATTAAATCATAACTTAGACCACAACATGGCGATACGACTTAAAGATTCACAAAGCGTTCAAACACGTGAAACAAAGTGAATATATTCCATTGATTTAGACGAATCATACCAAAGATGTAGATTCGTCATACTTGTTTACCGGCTTCTAAAAAGGGTGGTTCTCTGTTAGATCCATTTGTAAATGTATAATATATGAATTTCATTGCAATTAGCAAAATCGACTCCTGATGGATGAGGTCAACGGGCCGCGGAAACTATGACAGATAGGGTTATGGACCTCGAACAAATGTCATAGAGGACCCTGGTCAGATTTGGTTGGCGGCGAAAAAAATCCAAAATTGCGATATCCAAGATGGCTGCCATGAAAATTTCAAACGCCAATATAGCTTTTAAGGGTTCCCCGAACCGACTTAAAATTTGTATCTGGGGGTTTTCGGGGCTGATGATTAAGAATATGAAATCATTTTGTTTTTATCTTCAACTTTCATGAGGGTCGCCACACAAATTTCATAATTTTTGAAATGCTGTTACTTTCTCGGCCCCGTAGCCCTCAAAGGTTAAGTCCTATGACAAAAATGCATATTCTTCAATATTATGTACCAAAGGAACGTTTAAAAAAAGTTCCAAAACTCCGGAAATTATTTCTTCTGATTTATCTAATTTTACTGGGTTAATATACCTACGACAACAGACAGAATTAAGTCAAGTTTCTAGTAGCCTAGAAACCTTAGGGTTGAACCTCATCTGGCAGCACCGCATTGCCTTTTTCTGTCGCTCCATCCCTACGAATAAGAATAACTATGGAAGAATAACTCTAAACAAAAGCAACATAATTTTTGGCACCCTTTGAAAAATGACATTTTGTATGAGGTTTGGCGGCAAGGTGTAGTTTTTAAGGAACAAATTTCGAACACTGTACTTTTTTTGGGGTCACTTTTTGAGCTTGATTTACATTTCTATACATTCTTATTCGTAGCTCCATCCTTTTCTGTCACTCAAGAACGTCCTTTGGTAGAGCAAAAAAGACGCGCGCGGGCGGCGGTGCGGCGTGCTGTCGCGTTCCGTCTACCTTATTTGCTTTAGCAAATGACGTTCCTGAGTGACAGAAAAGGATGGAGCGACAGAAAAGGGCGATGCGGTGCTGCCAGATGAGGTTCAACCCTTAGCCTAGGCACAGTATAAGACAGTAATCCATTTTCATACAATGGTACCGAACGCGGCTTGTATGTGTGCTCGCCAGACTCGCCAGTACGTACGACGATATCTAAGGCAGCCAAGGCAGCAACAGACGGGGCTACGCGGAGATATTGTCAGTGTGTGCGTGCTACGAGGCGTACGCCGCGTTTGGTACCTACCATTCTATGAAGATGGATTACTGTCTTATACTGTGGCTTAGGTTTCTGAAAAAAAAAAAATAACTACCTACTTTAATACACAATTTTACTAATTCAGAGCAGGCAGTAAATTGGTGAGCTACGTTCCAAATATAAATTGAATTGAATTATAAGTGGTAACCGAGGCCGCGGTAAACGCGACGGACCATTAACTCTCTAGGAGGATCTTCATCACGACCAGCCGGATGGCAATTAACACTGAGAAATCGCTGCTTTTAAATTAAATAAGCCTTCACTAAGGATGTCTGAGTGAAATTGTTTGTCTGGTAAGCTACGACGATTATTTTCAATGAAAATTTATGTCTGTTTTGAAGTTAATGTGCAAATGGACATAATGCATGTCCGTAAGAATATTAGATTTCACAATTTCCATCTTAGAAATAAAATAAACTTGATACCCTTGTGTTCAAACTCAGTAAGGTCAATACATCATTTATGGACTACTGTATACGTTTTTAAAATAAAATTCCTGATGATATTATATTAAATTTATCTAAAAGAAAGTTTCAATTCCATATTAGGAAGGAAGTCTTTATCTGACAAGGCTTTGTCTGTGAACTTACCCAATAGAAAATCCCACAGAGCGACATGGCCTCAAGCCAAGCTCTTTAATAAAGATAAAAAAAAGGCTTATTTGTAATTATAATGATTATGTTGAAGACACTTGAAGAGACAAATGTACGCATCACATCACTATGTCGAGTACGACAATGCGCTCAAAATAGGAGAAACAAAGATGAATGTGTTCTTTTCTTGATGTTTGGATGAAAAGTTACTCGTTCAAACACGCTCTAAATAATAAGTTTAAAGCACTTTGCACATCGTTCTGTCTGTCTATCTTCTTCTTCTTAATGTGTGGGCACAGCCCTGGTGTCAGAGTTTTTCAGACCGCCTTACGGCCTCTGACGTGCTTTTTATCAAACGACTACTATCACCAGAGATAGTAGCCGGGACCAACGGCTTAACGTGCCATCCGAAGCACGGAATCATTTTTCTTTTCAGACAATCGAGTGATTCAGCCTGCTATGTCCTAACCAACTGGAGGATTAAATTCCGATGTAAGGCACTTTGCGAAACGCAGTTAATTTTAAAGTCCCGATCTATGACCCTAAGTCCCGATTTGCCTTACCTCGGCCCCGATTTAAAAAAAATTTGACCTGGCAACCCTTATTGTATCCTATCTTGAAGAAATGTATTTTTGAGTTTACACAAAAAATAGCTTTAACAATGTTTCTGACTACACGTCCAATTTACATTTGCGAGTTTATGTGTACGTATGTCCTTTTCCTTTATACCCTTTGTCGCTAAAGAGTTGCATAATATGTTTACACATTCAATCATCGACGACCTCTCAGCTTGTCTTCCAAAATAGAGCCTATTCCAGAGACCTCCAGAAATATCCATCTATCCCTCGCGCACTACACCTACGTAGGTACGTATATATTATGTAAAAATAGTGGTTTTTCTAATCATTATCAATAATTTACTTAATCATTGACAGCGTATTAATAGTTTACTAATGACTAAACCAACATAATTTGCAAAGCAAATCCTCGAATTTGGTAATACAAAGGTATAAAATTTCTTGTATCGAAAATATACTATATTCTCGTATAAAATATAAGAAAATATACGACGGGCGATGGGCTCACTCCCCGTCACACTGGACAGAGTTTCAGTACTACTAGTGAAACGTGGACGTTCTGAAGTTTCAGAATATCTCTGACTACCCCCTCGGGGAATATAGTCGTGAGCACTATGCTATGCTGTGCTAAATATACGAGCAATAAAAATTGCATAAAATTATAAGACATCAAAATCAGGATACATTTTTTAGTTGTTCATAAAATAGCCGTTACTTACTTACTGAATTCATACATTATCTGGGTTTCACCCACAAAGGTTTCTTCTATTATCCATTTACTCTCTGCTACGAGCTACGCGGTACTACGGTTCGTAGCAGCACGTAACTTAGGTCTACGGGTCATAAAATTTAATGTAGTCTTACGTTTGCTATATTCCTAGCCGGCCTAGATTAATAGTACGTCACAACATCTACATCTTGGACTATGTATGAAAACAAAAATTCATTAAAATTGCTTATTTTTTTCCAGCTTTTATTGCACGTTTAGTACACTATCGAATCTAAGCATTTATTATTACGTTTTTCTCACTATGAAGATTTTTTTTTCCTATAATGTTACGTCTGCTATAAACAAAAAACCGGCCAAGTGCGAGTCGGTCTCGCGCACGGTGGGTTTCGTACCACGCCATACTTACAAATATTACCAAAAAATTGTGTTTTCTCCAGTATCATTTTTGTTAATTGTTATAAAACAACAGAGTACTTAAGAATTTTATCTATTATCATTGATACAATAAAATAACAATAAATAAAAACAAATACAATAAATACAATACAACACAACAAACAAACAATAAATAATACAATACAATACAAACAATAAAACAATACAATACAATACAATAAGCAATACAACACAATAAAACAAACAATAACAACAACATACAACAATACAAACAACAACATATACAACATATACAATTAATATTTTATCTATTATCAATTAACCAAAATAATTTTTGCTTGATAATAATTTATCAAGCAAAAATTAAAACCTAGAAACAAACACGTTTTTTTGTATAATACCTCCCAGATTTTTATTACTTTTTTAATTTTATGTCATTTTGTGACCAAAGCTTGCTCTCACTCCCCGTCTTAACCACGCATAAAACATTTTTTGTGTTTAAAAAATATATAAACTTTTTTCGACGTAAAGAGTATTTGAAAGATATAACAAATCTCTCATCTTTTGAATATTGTTAGTCATTATAAAAAATACAACCAAGTGTTTTTTATTAAGAATGATTTAAGAAAAAAAGGAAACACAACCAATATCCCCGTAGAATTGGGGAAAAGTAATTTCCGGCGGGCCTGTAACTCGCATTTATTCCTGGCACAGCGCCCCTTAGCTGGGTCCTGGTGAAATGTTGCCCGCATAAACACTCAAATTCTGCCGGTTATCCTCATTTAATTATTGGAAAACATTTTTTACGTACTTCGAACGGTCTTTTTTGTAGCGAAACCTAAATTCAACAAATAAAATTGCAAATTTTTAGGAACAGGGATGCACAATAAATTCAGAATAAATATCTTTACTAATATAATAATATACAAAGAAAAACTCGCTTTTAGTTAGTTTTTTTGTTTCGCAATTTATAATCACCTACATCAATAGAAACTCATTGACCTACATTTAGGTATGACGTCTCCAGCTAACCATTGAGACAAAATAAAAAATAAAACTGCTTTTTCATACAAAACTAAAGTATCTACTCGACTCAAAGGACGGCTGCATTTTTGCCTAAGTTTTGTTTCCTGTTGTGCAATGTATTTTGTATTCGGTGTAAATAAAGTAAATTTTATTAATTAATTTCATTCATTCATTCATTTTTAGTGTTCCGTACCCAAAGGGTGAAAACGGGACCCTATTACTAAGCCTACGTTGTCAATCCGTCCGTCCGTCCGTCTGTCCGTCTGTCCTACCTATTTAGGACTGTAACTTTTGAACCGTAATAGTTAGATTGTTCAAATTTTCACAAAATATGCGTTATAACGGCGGATTTGCTAAAAAATAATAAAAATGTCAAAATGTTAAAAATTAAGGGGGGTACTCAACAAGAAACTAGTTTTAATCAACGTTTTTTCTTCACGCTCTATCATAAAAACGGTAATACATACAAGCGTCAAACTTAGTGTGATTATAGAACAAACTCTACAAAATAAAAACAAATACAAAAAACTGGCCAAGTTTGAGTCAGTCTCGCGCTAAAGGTCCCGGACAAAAAAAGTTTTATTTCTTATTTAATAATGTTGTGTTCTGTGTTTGTGTGGTACGGAACCCTCGGTGCGCGAGTAGCCCGACTCGCACTTGACCGGTTTTAATTTGGTTCTTCATCTCCACTCTGAAAGTTCAGTTTGATGGTCTTATCTCTAAGCCAGCCTTTAAATATTACTAGGGTGTACTGTTTTACACCCTGTATACATAGAACTACCTATCCTATCCGTCGATTTAATTATAAATCCTCTCCTAGTAGACAGCTGTCTACAAACGTTTAGGTGTTTACAGCGAATGAGTAACAAAATGTAATTTCACGCATGCCTACATCCCCTTTTGTTTGTATGGCTACTTCTGTGACCTGTGTGTGTGTCAGAAGGTCTTATTTAAATTGAATTACTACGGGCTTTGAATGTCTGGACAAGGGAAGCGAAGGAAATAGTTTCATTTAAATAACTTCTCTGAATCTTCTTGAATTCTTTTAGTACATTTCTATTTCAATATACAGAGCCCTTTTTAACATACTAACACATTGTAAAGGGGATGACCAGACCATCACACTGAACAACGTTCTCTATGGGACAAACATCGAAATCGCGAAAAAGAATATCAGCTGTCTGTCCCATACATTGGGTTCGAGTATAGGCTTGCTGTTTGGAAGAGGTGATTTTTTTTTTGCGATCGATGTTGGTTCCATAGAGAAAGTGCTTCAGTTTTATGGTCTGATCATCCCCTTAAAAAAGTGTCAGCGTATTAAGAAGGACTCTATAATGTATTATTTTGCGATTTAAATTCAAAATAATTATGATGATGTTAAAAGTCAGTAACGATTACAGCGACAGTTTAATAAGTTGCAAGTAAAATACCAATAAACCAGCCAAGTGCGAGTCGGAGCCGCACACCGAGGGTTCCGTTCCATCATAATTACCTACCAAAAATAAAATTTGTTCTCCAGGATCCTTGTCCTTAGCGCGAGCCCGACTCGAACTTGGACAGTTTATTTTTTTATTTTTACGGTTGCGATAAAACAAATGTTTTACTTTAGGTAATAAACTAATAACACCGATTATGACATTTGTATACTATGTATTGTCGTTTTTACGGTACAGAAAAAACAAAAAGCCTTGAAAAAGACACAGCTTTATATTTTCTGTGAAAATTTCAACTCGGTACCTATTACTGTACAGTTCAAACGATACAGCCTAGATACAACCGTTTCAAGTTAGAACGGAAGAGCGGCCAGCGTAATAGCGTTAGCACTCTTTGGGTACGCAACCCTAGAAATGGTAATAATATTCATGCCCTATTCCACTAAATATTTTCTTGAAAAATTTAATTAGTCAACTCCCGCACCTACCTACGTGACTCAACTGCTTGCGCATTACCTTCCTCAAAATGATTTATAACATAAAAATTAAAACAGTTTCACTCTAGTATTATAATATTTTACCTTAATGAAGAGCCAGTGCTGTTATTTGCAAAATAAAGCAGTAAATTTAGTGAAGAGCACACGTGGGAAACATCTCTCTTCCGGGGCAGAGGGCCATTTGATTGCGTCTGCACTAGATTTATTCCACCTCTCCATTTCTTTGAGCGAATTACTTTTATGACCACTCCGCTGCGATGCAATTTGTCAAGGAAATGAGTTTGGAATTTGTTTTAAAACATTAACTTGCAGGAAATGGTTGTGACGTAGGCACCTTAATGTTTAATAATAGCAAGGTATTTTTATGTTAATAACGTACCAAAATGTTATTCATTTTAATTTTTTAGTGACGTCACTTTGTGCTTCAGTAAATTTATAAACCTACTAGAGTTAACCCGCGACTTCGTCCGCACAAATTATATACCAGATTTTAAGTCAGATCATAAGCTATCAAACAAAAAAAGTTTCCTCAAAATCGGTTCAGTAGTTTTTACGTGATGCTCGATCAAACGACGGCGAGGAGACGGAGTGGCGACGGGCTCACTCCCCGTCACACTGGACGGAGTTTCGGTACTAGTGAAACGTGGATGTTCTGAAGTTTCAGAATATCTCTGACTACCCCCTCGTGGAATATAGTCGTGAGCATAATATGCGTATGCTCGATCAAACAAACAAACAAACACACAGACAGACAAAAATTCTAAAAAAGGTTGATTTCGAGTCAGGGACACTTAAAAACCATATCGTAATCTTGTTTTTTTTAATATCTTCAATGTACACACACACTTCTCTTACAGTTTTATAATAGTTTAGACTACGAAACAGGTTCTGTGAAGAAGATCCAGAAACACCCATGATTATGGTTCGCAGATGCACATCAACTCTAGACTGCCCACACAGCACAGAATATCTACTAGATATCTATTAGATATTTTGTAGACACTTAGATATTTTGTAGATATCTATTAGACATCTTGTAGACATTTGTGTTGTTGGGGTTAGCCATCTTCTTATCTCTGGTTATTGGTCGTATCTGGGCCAACAAGTAAATTCATAAGCATAAGCATAAGCATAATGCTCATGACTATATTCCCCGAAGGGGTAGTCAGAGATATTCTGAAACTTCAGAACATCCACGTTTCACTAGTAGTACCGAAACTCATAAGAAAGAAGGAAAAGAAGAAAAGAAGTTTAAAAGAAGAAGAAGAAGAAGCAGAAGTTGAAGTTTTCTATGAAGTAAATTTATTCCATATAAAAAACATCAGCAATTCTAAGAGCATCCAGGAATTGATAAGGGACTAAACAAAACAGAAGCAATTCACGAAAGAACAGCAATGGTCAAAGTTATATAGGTACGTTCCACTTACAAGAGATAATACCATAGACATTATTATACTACCCACCGTAGGATAATACAGACCGGTGATCGATATCTTAATGACAAATTTTCTTGCCCAGAATCTCTGGTTCCTTAAGTAGGCAATTTCAGACGACGGATAAAATAAATAAATTATTAGTTAATGGTCGTCTAGGTCCGAAAGGCGCAGCGTAAGTTGGCCCTCACAAGGTGGACCGACGATCTGGTAAAGGGAAACCATTAGATGTTGGCAACGCAGGATCAGTAGTTGCGGGTATCGATGAAATAAACCGAAATAAAAAGAAAATTATGTCAGCAACAGCCTTAAATTTAAAATTTAGCATTTATCTCGTTCTGAAAAACCTGACGGATTTTTATTTTCACATTTTTAAGGCTTTACCATTATACATATTTACTTCAAACATGGTATTATTATTTTTGGCAACTTCAAAGGCTTTGAAAAATACAATGATATTTTCCATAAAGTTATTATACCTGTCGGTATTTTCTAATGCATACCTAATTTTTTAAATTTCAATGCCTATTTTTTGCTCAAAAATAATGTTTATATTGTTAAATCTAATTCAAATCAGTGCATTGGTAATAACATTATTAAATTAAAAGCCTTCTGGGCTAAATTTTGATTTCTATGTTGCGTAGGGTTTTTTTTTATAAATTTGTTTTCAGATAGTCTTTTTGTCGCTAAATGTGCCGTCCCATTGATAATTACTCCCCACTCCTCCTAAAAGAACTCCGTAAAATGATTGGGCTAAATACATTATGTAATCGCCGCTCCTTGGAAGCTGTTACTCTGTACGATATTCTGTGCAAGAGCCTTACAAAACTTAAATAATAACAGGCCCGTTAATATCAAGGGCGGATCCAGGATTTCATATTGGGGGGGGCCCTCGGCCGACTCAGGCCACGTATTAAGATATAAAAAAATTTAGTTAGAGACACAGACCCGACACTTGTATACATACCATAGATAAATTAAAGTCATACATAGAAAATTAAAACAATCAGCCCCAGATCTACGATTTTTCCGAGGCGGGGCAAAAACATGACATTGGCGCCGGGCCTCTACAAGGGTGTAGCAATAATTTTTTCTTAGGTAGGCCAGGTCCAGGTTGAATGGTTGATATAAAACGTATAACATAGAGATTTTACTGCAATATGACTGCAATATGTAATTTCAATACAACAAAAATACTAAGAGCGAGCGAAGCGAGCAGGAGAGCACGAGATTTCACTGCAATTTAATGAGATGACTGAAATGCGATCTGAAATCAGGAGCAAGCGAAGCGAGCACGAGCACGAGATTTTTTGTAATATTCTCAAGTCGATGCGATATTTTCATTCCATCTTGATTTTATTGCAATATCCATAATTTTATAACTGTAATACGATCTTAAACCAAGAGCGAGCGAAGCGAGCACGAGATTTCACTGAAATATAATGAGATGACTTCAATCAGATCTAAAATCAAGAGCGAGCGAAGCGAGCTCGAGATTTCACTGCAATATAATGACATGACTGCAATACGATCTTAAACCAAGAGAGAGCGAAGCAAGCTCGAGATTTCGTCACTGCAAACTGCAATATAATGAGATAACTTCAATGAGATCTAAAACCAAGAGCGAGCGAAGCGAGCTCGAGATTTCACTGCAATGTAATGAGATGACTGCAATACGGTCTAAAACCAAGAGCGAGCGAAGCGAGCTCGAGATTTCACTGCAATATAATGACATGACTTCAATACGATCTTAAACCAAGAGAGAGCGAAGCAAGCTCGAGATTTCGTCACTGCAAACTGCAATATAATGAGATGACTGCAATGAGATCTAAAACCAAGAGCGAGCAAAGCGAGCTCGAGATTTCACTGCAATATAATGACATGACTGCAATACGATCTTAAACCAAGAGAGTGCGAAGCAAGCTCGAGATTTCGTCACTGCAAACTGCAATATAATGAGATCTCTGCAATGAGATCTAAAACTAAGAGCAAGCGAAGCGAGCTCGAGATTTCACTGCAATGTAATGAGATGCTGCAATACGATGTAAAACCAAGAGCGAGCGAAGCGAGCTCGAGATTTCACTGCAATATATGTATCAATCAATCTATGCCCTATAGTTTTTTTTTTTTTTTTTTAATGTTCGATAGGTAAACATTTGACCCCAATCTCACCTGATGTTGAGTGATGATGAGGCCGAAGATGTAGCATGCTTACCTAGAAAGATGCCTATTCACTCTTGCCTTGAAGAGGCCCAGGTTGTATTGCTCAGGGAACAGGTCCGCAGGCAGTGCGTTCCACTCCTTAGCCGTGCGCATTATAAAAGAAGAAGCAAACTTCTTCGTGCGAATTGCTGGTAGGTCAACGACATAAGGGTGGAAACCCAGCCTGCGTCTCGTCCCCCGCAGATGAAAGGGAGACGGAGGTATTAAATCGTGTAATTCCGTCGCACACTCTCCGAAATGTATCCTATAAAAAACAGATAGACAGGCTACCTTGCGACGATGCTCAAGACTTTGTAGCTTCGCCACAGAGGTTGGATCACCTATGAGCTTCCTGGCACGCCTGTCGATTGAGTCCAACGCGGCCAGCTGGTATTGGGCAGACCCGTCCCAAAGATGGCAGCAGTACTCCATACACGATCGGACTTGTGCTTGATAAAGTTGTAGAAGCTGTCCCGGAGTGAAGTACCGTCTGACCTTCGAAAGGACGCCCAGTTTTTTCGCTGCGGTTTTCGCCATGGACTCAATATACCGCCCGAAATTCAAATCGGACGATATTTTAATGCCCAGGAGCTCCAGGCGATCAGCTATCGGTATGGACACATTTCGGAAAGTCGGAGTCAAAGCGAAGGGACTCCGTTTTGTGGAGAAAAGGCACGCCTGTGTTTTGTTTGCGTTGAAACTGACCCGATTAGCGTCACCATAGTAAAGTGCCGTCGTTACTCAGCCTCAAAATTCAATGCAATTCGCAGAGGTCCGTGGGGGGGGCCATGGCCCCCTGGGCCCCCCCCCTGGATCCGCCCTTGGTTAATATTCAAGACGAATCTGTACAAGAAGTACAAATAAAGAACAACGGTCTCGAATGTAAATAATCCGTGTTACGATCCCGATATTGGATTCCGTGCCTCCTATTGCAATTCATTGGTACAAGTCGATGCTTCGATACAGTCAGCATCAAATAAATCTGTGTAATTGTAAAATATAAACAACTCTAACAGTTTTCTAACATTTGTACGTAATATCAACTGCTCTCAAACAGCGAAAGAAAAAATCATGGGGAACATGCGTATGCTGAAGAAGAAATTTTACACAATAGTTTGCCTTGTAATTATCAACTGTCTCTTTTGCGGGTCTGCTGGAAGAAATCTCTTCAGAGATAAGCTCGCCCTTTGCACATGTTTTCTCAACATTCTGTATAATTTGTCTGTGTGTAGGTGCAATAAAGTTTTATAGTAATAAGAAATTTTGATGCATAAGTGAAGTCTTTGCAAAGCAGGGGAGAGGCCTTTGCCCAGCAGTGGGATGAAATAGGCTAATTAAAAAAAAAGTGAATTCTAACAATCCGCAATGGGGACGCGTCGTGGCCCAAGTAATAAACTAACAACGCCCATCCTTGAGGGTATAGGCCTGTGTCCTGTACTGGGACGTTTATAGGCTGATGATGATGAGTTGGGCAAGTGAACGAACCGCCGCGCGCCGTCCGCTCTTCCTCAAGTCTACCAAGGCTACTAGCCACAGTGGTAGTCTTAAAAAAATCGGTTTGGTTGTATCAGAGATCCAGCAACATTGGAGTAGATACTTAAACTGTTTTGTACCGAGTAAGGGCTTACATCCTCTAAATAATGGTAATAAAATAATGCCGGTAGGGTAGGTGCTACTTCCAAAGTAATGTAAGCGCAAGTTATACTGACCGAAGTGAAAGATGTTTTACGTCAAAAATCTGTCCTAAACTTAGCATAGCTCTATGGTCCTAAATAATTGTTTTCCTTTAGTAATATCTAGTTTTCAAAACCATAGACATTATTATTCTACTACCGTTCAAAACAATCAATCATTCAAGAAGCCGTAGCATGCTACACGTGATTCGGCTGTATCACGTCTTTTATATCTCGTTCGTTCGCGCGCGAATAGAAAGAGAGCGAAAGTGTGATAGCGCTGTATCACGGTGGCATGCTGCCCATGCTGGTCATTTCAGTGTTTTGTGACTGATTGTTGTTTAAAGTTTTTGCTTACTTTACATATTTCAGTTTACTTCACATATTTCGTAACATTCGATGTTTACTGTCCAAAAACAGCGAGCAACCTTCGTCTGAGCACTGCTTTATAATACTCTACCCGCACATTTTTTGCCCTGCATATTTTGCTCGTTGACTATTTGATATATCACTATGTGCCTGGGGAACTTTCCCATTCTCGGAATTTTCTCATCTCTAAATATTCCCCACTAATACTACACACTACAGGATGCTACAGGCCAGCATACACCGGGCTCAAGATCGAGCGGCCTGGCGAGCTGTGGTGGCACAAGCGGCCCACGATGGTCACGTCCCTCAGCCATGAGGTTACGACCAAGCAGAAGAAGAAGAAGAAATATTCCCCGTACATTTAAGTATCAAAACATTCCTTGGGTTTAATGCATAAAATATTATAATATCAACCAATCAACGAATTAGACTTAATTTCTTTCCAAAACATAACCACCTGGCGATTCAGACCGTCAATCTGGACCACTATTCACTATGGGACAAGCATCGAAATCGCGAAATGTAACGCATTTAATTTTACACGCTGTATAAACATGGAAAGAAATTATTTTCCCACATGTCGCTTTCATCGTCTCGTCGGTCGTGTCGTGTCGACACGGCGCACTTATTGCTTTTCCATAATTAACTAATAAACAAACGATCATATTAAGAAAGACCTAGGTATAAAAAGTTTTACAAGTTGGAGCATCTAATTAGACGTCAACTAAAGAAAAAAGAAAAATCTTGAGTGGGAAATTGTCTTCGTTTCCCGCAATCCTAGTCAGAGAGTTTCCGTGTGAACAACAAAAAATTCTTTGAGAAAGAGTTCTTTATGCAACTACGTTCAAAGAACGCCCTCCATTCAAAAGTGCTTCTCGGACGTTATGAAGTGTGAAATCCAACACAATTCTCTTACTTTAAAGCTTAGTTTACAGTGGAAACAGAAGTGTAGCACGAGGACATAGCACTTTAAAACAGGAACTGAATTCTTGTCTGCAAATGAAGACGTAAATTACAAAAGAGCTGAATATAAACTACTATAAAATCTCAGACTAGCAGCTTTATCAAATATTTTATAACGAATCATCACCCTTTTTAATACATCAAAATAAATGGCTGATTTTTATCAGTATAATTTCTGTTATTTAATACTGTAATACAGTATAATTGCGGCGAGCCTATTCAGTCGATGGCGCACCTGCTAGAATGCCCATTGTGCCCAAACACCTGCACTAGAGAGGATCTCAATAAAGCTACACTAGACGCTGTCAGGCTGGCGGAATATCTGGCCAATAAAATATAGAAATAGTAGAATAATTGACACGAAAAGAAGAATCAGTATAATTTTAGCTAAAATACGTCTACTGTTGAACATGCTACTCCTAAATAGGTCTCCACAATTATCGATTTCGTGCAGCTCTCTATCTATCGGTTTCCCGTTACTTTTACGATGTCTTCAGCCCACCTGCATGGGTAGCATGCCACCGTGATACACTGCTATCACACCTTCGCTCTCTTTTTATTTGCGTGCGAACGAACGAGATAAAAGACGTGATACAGCCGTATCACGTGTAGCATGCTACGGCTTCTGGTATGAGGCTTTCCAACAAAGCGTCTTTCGGTTCGATGTCTTCACTTCACATAAGAAGTAAACGTTCTGGAAGTTAACTTTTTATTTTAGGCATAATTTCTGCGAGCTATGTACCCCGCTCGTTATCACTTCTTCTTTTAGTTTCAATTGTTATACGGTGGTGTATTTTACTGGCCAGGTATTCGGTGAGCCTTATGATAGCTTCAAATGTAGCTGTGTTGAAGTCCCCTCTCGTGCAGTTATCCGGGTACAAGGAACATTCTAGCAGGTGTCCCATTGGCTGGATAGATTCCCCGCTTTCACTAGGCCAGGATCTTTCTACCCCCAATTAAACTTTAGTCTACAGCTGTCACTCTAACTTGCTTAATTCGAGCTATATTAGCAAGTAGTGACAACAACGGGGCAAATAGTTTGTAGAACTAGTACCCAATGGCGACTATTATTGAGATTTCCTATGACGCCCATAGCGATTGACCATGTTTAGGAGCCATAAGTCATCACATCACTTACGGTCTGAAACATGGTCACACACTTGTAAAATACTTATTGTGACACAAAGAGCTATTTTGATCGAGAAGATGTTTACTTTATACTTCGAAGCTTTATCAGCAAGATATAAGTATAAGTATAGGTAGGTAATTTATGATGTTTGGATAAAAATTGGATATAAATATAATACAGAAACTGTAGAAAAACAAATTTCAAATACAAACCTGCTTACTCGAATAGACCGCCCCAGGTCGTGTTTGTACCGAACGTACCCATTACGCTGGCAGCATTGCCACGTTGGATGGCTAACGAGATGTGTTGGGTAAGAAACGCCCCAGAGCGAGGGTCATTACCCCTCTCCCGTAATCTGCTGCCCAGGTCTTTTATAAACTTTTTGGCCTCAGCTCCCCAAGGCCCTGCGGTTTCAACTGCCACTGGCACGAACAGATATGTGCGCTCTAAGTCTTGGTACCAGGTGAGCTTAAACCGAGCTGCGCTTTCTGCCGCCGATCCAGCCACCCGCGTGGTACCCTGCAGATGAGATGGTGCGTAGGTGCAGACGCAAGACGCATCCCACAACAGGGACCTACCCTTCTCCCAAGGTACCAACGTTAGGCCGCCTGGTCTCTTTCCGTCACCACCGCTCAAGCCTGGAGGCTCCGTGATACATGGGATATAATATTTCCTTTATTATGTGTATGTGTATATAAAAAAAAAGACATTTAAAAACGCATTCCGTCACCTACGAATACAGTCATGATTTTAACGTAGAATTCAATATTGTCAATTACCACCTAACTTCTTTCTTTTACATTAACGATTTTGCAATATTCGTCAATTAATTCATATTATAGGTATGACAAAACGATAAACAATAAATATTTAATACAAGCGGATGTGTCGAAACTATGTTTCCGGCACATGCTTTGCCCGATTTTACACTGCTGAATATGGTATATCGGCTCCGCTTAATTCTTTAGTGCATGCACGCATGCACTAAATATAATATACACATACTGGGTGGAAACTTAAGATGGGTCACAAAGGGCAGCTACACGAAAACGTTGTTAGGAGACTAAACCTAACTTTTGGTGTATTTCACTTCTGCATTCGAAGATTTTGAAAAAATGTACAGTCATCGAGAAAAACGACAATTTTCACAAAAAAAATTTTCATCCCATTCGATCCTCTTACTGATAAGGAACAAAAGTCTCTAAGGGGTCAACCGAGGTCGAGGTATTAGAACTCTCAGAAAATGCAAAATTAAATTCCCATACATTTTAGTAGGGACATAACCAAATCACCTATAGTGCTGATTTTATAAACCCTTCAAATTTTCAGGGGTTGTTCAGACCATCAAACTGAACAATTTTTACTTTGGGAGCAAACTTGAAATCTCATTAAAAAAACCAGCTGTTTCATAGTAAATTGCAAGGACTAGGTACTAGACTCAATTTTTTTTTGCTATTTCAGATTCGCTTCAATAGTAAAAGTTGTTCAGTTTGATGGTCTAAACAACCCCTGAAAATTTGAAGGGTTTACAAAATCATAACAATAGGTGATTTGGTTATGTCCCTACTAAAATGTATGGGAATTTAATTTTGCATTTTCTGAGAGTTCTAGCACCTCGACCTCGCTTGACCCCGTAGAGACTTTTGTTCCTTATCAGTAAGAGGATCGAATGGGATGAATTTTTTTTTTTTTGTCAATTGCCGTTTTTCTCGATGACTGTACATTTTTTCAAAATCTGTGAATGTAGAAGTGAAATACTCCAAAAGTTAGGGTTAGTCTCCTAACAACGTTTTCTTGTAGCTATAATGCTTCTGGTAGCTGCCCTTTGTGACGCGTCTTAAGTTTCCACCCTGTATATGCTCACAACTATATTCGCCGAGGTGGTAGTCAGAGATGTTTTGAAAACTGAAAACATCCACACAACAAACATTAGAAATTCTGTAGTGTTTACTGAAATCGTTTATTTGATAGGTACCTCAGTTATATTTATTTACAAGGTATCAATTGCACTCAAAACCGTTAGTGTAGGTATTCGTTAAATAAATTTTAAAATCTTTATTGTAGTTACCTGAAGATATGTCGCGCTCTTTAAGTTTCTAAAGTGTGTAGGCTCACAGACATTTATAAAAACACTAGTAGCTACAGCTACACGGATAACATGAAAATATAAAACAATTTATTGTTTTCCTGTAAATGGAATCAAGTGCCTTGGTTGCAGCCGAGGTAGGTGTAGCCAAGGCACAATTGCAACGCCCGATATAAAAGACTGCAAGCCATCAAACAACTGTCTGCTGAGAGCCTCACTCTGCACACACTCTACCACGACATGAAAAACGTCATCAACTACACCATGGTTTTCACAATTGGGAGATACGGTAATACCCATCAGATGTTACATTGATCTAAGATCAGATGTGTGAAGAATTTTGAAAGACGTAAACGAAGGCAGACAACGAAAGGAGGTTTAGATGCAAAGATATAAAAAACGTTAAAATATACTTAAAAACATTATACTTACTCATACAACTGGAAAAAGAATTTCTAAAGAACTGAAACATAAAAGCTAATGTATCAGAATTATTGAAAGAGGCGTCTCAAACATATTCACGTCAAAACATGTAAAGGGGGCGAGCTTGTTTTGAAAGAGTCTATAGAGCTACGCATTTTGTGTTACAAACATTTGGGATTATGTCGGTAGACAAATAAATATTTCAATGCGACCCGGCGCAAAGTGTGCGGCATTCAGCCCTGCGAGTGTCATACAAATGTGATTCATGAAAATGTAGTCGCTCAAGCCCGTAGCTCCGTGAAGTAAGAGGTGTTTCACACGGTCTCTGAGCTTTGCTGTTGTGAATATCAATTTAGCAGAGTTCATGGTTGTATGACTACATATTATATTTATACTGCTGCGTATATTTCTAGCAGCACGCACCAATAAAATTTTCTGAACCTACTTAGTGCCTAAATAACAATATACTCGGTTGGAGCGCCCCTCTGCGCTCGTACCCTAACAGCGAATACAGTTAGGGTACGGCCGTCCCCCGCACACCACGCTCGATTGATATGCCGCGACCTGTTCCACTATATTGTTTTTACGCTATGATAGTGTAATTTATTGATTTTTATTCATTATTTTGTATGTATTTCCCGAAAGTTTCATTGGCTTTTACAAAACAAGCACGGTGCACCTTCGACCACTTCGTTACTCCCCATCAGGTGAGACCTGCAAAAAGAACAAACAAATGTTAGCCAACATGCATTTTTGTGTTACCTTTATCAACTGAGTATACAGCTAGTTTTCAAAACTTTATGGAACATGTACTGCACACTCACAGAACGACATTGTCTTTGACAAAGCCAATTCACAACAAAACTAAAGCAAAGTCGTAAGAGACAAGCCACGACTGCAGTCCAGTAGAACAAAACAAAAACAAAAACTAAACATGATACAATAGCTAGTAATCTGTATTCTGCCCGCGCGGGCACCTATTTAGCTGCGAAGTTCGGAATTAGCATATTTAGATATTTCTAACACAAAATGGTTATATATTTACATATGCATCATAGAGTTTATAGTACAACAGATCATTAATTTTGTAGTCAAAATGTTTCAAAACTTCGTAGCCGTTTAGGAGCAGTAGGAAATTTAAGCAAAAAAAAAAAACCATGATTTTGAAATTGTTTTTAATACATAAATATTGGTACTACGAGAAAGATTTGCTTACAAAATGTTGTCTAAGAGATGATAATTCATCTGTAGTTTTTTTCAAGCGTTTCGGTCAAGCCGTAACCGAGGAGTAGGCTTTCGAAAGTACGTCTTTGAGGAATGTAATCGCCCTAAATAATAACAGTTAGATATCTGCAACATGCTTCGTCAACGAACTATACTAAAATCCACCACATACTTCATCAATACTCAACAAAATCAAATAATTAAATACTTATAATTATGACGAGCTCACTCTCATGTCACACTGGACTGGACAGAGTTTCGGTAGGTAGGTAGGTACCTGTAAAACGTAATGCATTCTGAGTTTTCAGAAAATCTCTACCCCCTAGGGACATATTATAGTCATGAGCATTATGTATGTATCAATTATAACATTTCATACATTATCTTAAAATACCTATATTTTAAGATAATGTATGAAATGTTATATTGAATGATCTATCACAATATAATTGAATTGATACTATTTTAAAACGATGATTTACTATATTACTTGTTTATCATGAGGTTAGATATTTAACAAAATCAAATTCGTATTTGATTGGTACCTAAATAAAAGTGCTAAAATTTCTGTTTCGTAACATTGTTCAAACTCTCCTATGCAGCATTGAATGTATTAATATGTAAAGTCTCTTACATTTAAGAACGTGGTATGCACTGCACCCATCTCAGCTCTCTAAAAGCTTTCGTCCTAATACGCACGCTTATTTTCCTGAGATAGGTACTCCCACTCGCTTAGGATGCATACTTTATTATCGTACCTGCATGGACTTATACAAGTATCCAAGTTCCTTAGCTAAGTAAGTTTTGAAATTCAGAAAGTACCTACATATTGTCTAGATACGAACATTTGTTTCAGAGAAAAGTGTTAAGGTGACGAGGAAGGATAAATTGATTTTAATACCATGTTATGTATTTTGTATCCTTATATTTGTAAACTTACAAAGGTCAAACAGGAATAGGTATATTACCCCATCTCATATTATCAACCCGTCGGGGGTCGTAAGAGGCGACTAAGGGAGAGACAGCAATATCTTTTTAACCTTGGTGCTTGGTGCTTGTCTTCTTGGTGAACCAACTTTTGCCAAAACCTTGTACCTACAATATGGATACATAATAATTATAGCGTCCACCCCAAATAATAAGATAAGGGCAGAAAGACGTATACTACTAAAAGAATGTATCTATGTGTGAGTATTAAAACAAAGTTTTACTTGTTCTTTTATTACGTTTTTGATATGATATAACAACATAATATAGCTAAAAACGTTGTATTCCATCATGCATTTAGTGTGTAACTTTTCAGAGCGACGTTTTTGATATGCTATAACAACATAATATAGCTAAAAACGTTGTGTTCCATCATACATTTAGTGTGTAACTTTTTAGAGCATAAATCAAATTCGTTTGTAATGGGATTTTGATCAGATAAGGTTTTTATTGCGACGAAACCTGTCGAACGTTATGAAAGTAAGTTTGTTTATTACATTTTCACGACTCAGTAGCTAAACCAATATTCGATCTATATTATATTCGGTTATAGAATAATCTAACGGCGTGAAAACACACGTAGGTTATTATTATGCCATACTTATGGTATGTCTAATTATAGTTTGAATGAAAAAGTAATGGTGACATAATTATGAAATGTGTGAACACCTTCCGACGCAGTGGTAGAGTCAAAAAATTACATAAAAAGTTTGTTGTTTTCATAATTATGTTGAATTTCCGTAACGGTGACTCTCGTTACATCGTTTTACTGGAATTTTAAAGGAATTACCTTTTTTTCCTATGTTTTTCTAGGGATTCCTAGGTATCACCACAGTCTTCGTGAATAAAGGTAACAATTGCAAAAAAATAACATAGAGGGTAAAGATTATCAAAAAGATGCTAACTAAGTCATTCCTTGCCCCCTTAACACAAAGAAAAAGACTGCCAGCGAATAATCGGAAGTTAAAGAAGTTAAAAACGCGAGCAAAGAACTAGAAAGGAAAACAAAACTATCGTTTGCTTCTCCTGGGATTGTTTTAAGAGAATCCCATTTAACGAACACATACATAGGTAGTTCTGCTTAGATTCTTATAGATCGGTCTTGCTTCACATTGAGCAGGGTCAGAGATAAATCAAAGCTCCTCCATTTAGAGTTCCAAAAGTACTCTCGAGTCATTTGAAGAAGGATTGTTTGGGTAAAAATCAATCAACCGCCCTTGTTCTTTCTATCTTTACTTCCAGTTTACTGGTTTTTAGAACACAGCGTTTTTACGATGTGAAATAAATCTTATAGGTACTTCTATACTGTACTAAAAAGAATTTGCTCCTCTATTTATAAATACTACTGCGGTTTCTTATTGGTCGGTAAACCGCAGAGCAAAACCTTGACGTGGGTATGACCACATTATTGGTAAATATAAAAAGAAAGGCGATAAGGTTATAAAGATGTCTAAAAGGAGTCCTTTTCCGTTTCATCTACTTTTGCTATAAATCACCTCATTCATAGGTACCCTTCGATTTTCGCATACTGCACATTTAACCCTTTTTTATCACATCCCCAATTTGTTCTACGTGACCGACAGCCTAAAGCACCTCTTTCCTTCTCAATCTAGCCACTATACCTTTTTAACCGACTTCAAAAAAGGAGGAGGTTCTATGTTCGGCTGTATGTATTTTTTTTCTTATCATGTCTCTTATCAAACGGTCAGACAAATATTTGAAAACTTTTATACTGCAAAAGAAAATTGTTTAATTCTGTTTTATTTCATTAAAATTCAAATAAATATAAACTCAGGACCATAATTTCTTTTCCGGGTGGTCAGAAATATTGCAACCCAATTGATTTAAAAAAAAACCGGCCAAGTGCTATACTCCATTCAGGAATTCGAGCGACAAAATGTAAACAACGGTGATACCAGTGTAGAAAATACCATCTCGAGACGGAAGAAAACTTATCTCCGGAATGAATAACAGAAAATTATCTATTCTATTCGCAAAGGATCACGACAAATGATATGTTAATTTTGTATGGAAAATAAATTTAAAAAACGCAAGTTATAATTTATTTTAGATTAAAAGAAAGCGTGACTGTAAATATTTTATTTCGTGGTCTGGCAACAATCAGATATTTTAGACCTTTGGTTCGTTTTAACAAAGTGCTTAATGAAAAACATTTTTTATTGTAAACAATAACGTAAACGCGTCTATTGATTGTTTAATACCTTCGTCTGAGTCCGTACGCTATGCGCGAATGCTACGCATAGCACAGAAAGCCCACACAGACAGAGTAACGGGCTACATAACATAATTTAAAAATTTCATTCAAATTGTCACGATAATTTTTATTATTTATAGATAGACAATACATTTTTAATGTCAACGCAGTTTATTATATGCCGTGCCGACATAATTTTATTCTTAAAAAATGCACCAAAGGTTTCTGACCACGTAATGTCACTTTGACAGTGACGTTTCTTTGTTTACATTTTGTCGCTCTAATTCCTGAACGGAGTATAGTCGAAAACGGAGGGTTCTGTACCACCAGTCAATAATACCAAAAAAAAAACTATATTACAAAAAAAAACGTGTTTTCTCGGCGATCCTTAGCGCAAGCCCGACACACACTTGATAGGTTTTTATTATTTTTGTTTTACCTTAGAATATGCGCTGTAATCACAGCAAGTTTGACGCTTGTATGTTCATTTATTACCGTCAAAGCCGTTGGAGCAAAAACAAGAATCGTTGAAAAAATTACGTTTGTTGTATGGGGACCCCTTAATTTTTTTTTTTATTATTTGTTAGAAAATCTGTCCTATTAAAGCATATTATGTGAAAATTTAAACCATCCAGCTATTACCTATTATAGTTCGAAAGATACAGTCCTTTATAGCAATGGCAGACAGACAGACAGAGGACGGACGAACAGCGTAGGCTTATGAATAGAGGGTTCTGTGGGTATTTATTATATTTTCGGAAGATTTACAGCATTACAATTTTACCTACGTATCCCTTGGGTACGGAACCCTAAAATTGAATGATGAATGATATTTAAAAAGCCAAATTGCGAGGCATATAACGGGACACCGCTAGTTATAATAAAAAATAACCTCTATTGCTTTTGAACAATAATAGAGCACACGTTTCCATCTAGCAGTATACCTAGTTAATGTACCAACCATAAAGAAATACCGCGCTCCCCTATGCCAACTATGCCTTCTTCTCAATTTCTGGCACGTACATAATGCGTTTGATCTACATTGTTTCAATTTCCTGTTTCAATGAAAATGAAAATACATTAGCGGAAGCAATGGACTTCAAACGCACTCTCACGTGCCTCACATATTGATAGAAATGGATTCTTTTGCGCTGGCAACAAATTTTTCCTGTTCTTCCAGCAATAATTATCGCTTAGTGGAATGTAAAACTACAGAGTACGATAATCATTATCGTAAGTAACCTAATCCAATATTTAAATACACTTCTCTGTTCAAATTAATTTCAACTCGCATTTTTATTCTACAGTATTGTAATGCATCAAAGCATTTTAAATTATTTTTTTTCTAGACAAATCTACAAAAATACTTTAGCGAAAAGCATACAACATTTTTGTAATTTGTATTTAAAAGCACCCCTCACGAAATCGTTTCAAAATGTTAATTGAGTTAAACCTCATCTATACAAAGGTACCTAATGAAAGCAATCCCCAAAAAAGTCATTTAAGTAATCACAAACGGCATTCATTGGGATGTAGCTCGTATAATTGAGTGCGTTAATGGAATAGTTAAAGAGAAAATGTTGCGGTGTCATGACCTCATCAGGGAGATGAAAACATAGAGCTGTTCATTTGTCTAGACTTTTCCAAAAGCTAATACTGTTTTTAGAAAGTGTTTTCGATGAAGGTTCACTTTAAGAATTATAAATTTTTATTAAAATTGTGTCTATTCGATCGCCTTTTTTGCTCCTGAATTGGAATAAAAATGTTCTTACAGACAATCAATTGTTTTAATGCATCTGTACAAAGCGTATTTCAGATGCGTTCAGATTAAAATTGTTACCAATAAAAATGCCAAAGTAATAAAATAATAACATTAAAATGTAATGTCATCAGTGAAATACGATTACAATGGTTTTAATTTATTAACCATAAAGTTATTTTATTAACCATTAAACATGATAATTGTAAACGATTGGATGTTAAAACAGCCTCGTTTCGGCCGCTCATTAGTGTCATTTGCTAATTTAAGAATTCAAGTCACGTAATAATTATTCGCACCAACGCTATGAATGCCCTTTTAATGAAAAGGTTTTAACTTCTAAAGGCAAAGTTTTCGGGCGACGTGGCGCTCTCTTTTGTAACAATTTCTTTTTCTTCGCATTACAGAATTCATAAAGTAATCTAAATAGAATTGAGGGTACACTGTGAATCGCCAGCTTTAGAACATTGGCTATTGGAATCATTGTTGTCAAAATATCTTTGTTCGAGGAGTGCACGAGTTCAATAGCGTGATGTCAACGGAACGGGTACCAGAAATGTATAAATTATTCATTAAGACGATTGGTATTATAACAACGATTGTATGGACTATGAAGTGACGCTTTACTATATGACGGGTAAATGATTAGGCCGCTATTGGACTATTTTATGCTGATTTAAAATTTCTTGGTGAGTCATGTCATGTAACATGAAAACATGAACATTTAACGCTTTTCTTGTCCACAAATAAACTAGTCAATACGTGGATGTCGATAGGCTAATGATGATGATATACGTTAAGGCTAGAAAGCTCCTGCTTCAGTTACTGTATTGTATTATTAAGTTCTGTAAAAGGACAGAGTAAAAATAAAATACATGATAATACATAATATAATAATTATAGTAACACTAACTGGGAATTCATAATAAAGTACGAATAAGCAGTAGGATAAAATCTTCTATCAAGTTTTCACACATTTTAGTGATCGAACTTCGGGAAAAAAAATTTTATTATCGTACCAAGAGAGACATTACCGACTTGACACAATTTTTAGTTTGTAGGCATAGACTTTTAGGTTCCAGAGATAAAATTATGCTAATGAGTTACAGAGTGAGTGAATTTACACATAGAAATAAGATTAACTACGCTACTAAAACTAATAGTAGCCGAAGAGTAGAGGATGAAATACGCGAGAGCGAACAGGAAGAATACTATAGCAATTTTCATAATGAGATAATTAGTCTCGATCGCTGGCTCCAGCGGCCATAGAGTCGGACTGGCGCCGGTGCCAGACCGATTATAATTATTTACGTGCAGTTGACGAATAAAAGTCCAGACACAACATATTATATCAAGTTAGAACAAATGTGATTGTGGTAATAAAGAGTACAGATCAATGTGGCAAGCAAGCCCGATGACTTTGTATAACCGGCCCATTAGAAGCGCTTGTCATGTAGACAATCATGTTCTTTGAAACAATGGAAAGCATTTAATTTAGGAAAATTACCAATATACGAAAACCAGTCGGATATTACAGTCATAAAAATCCATTATTCCTCGAGTTATTTGAAAAATTACGCTTACGTTCGAATGGAATGCATATTTCTTTTGCCTGAATCTGAATTTAATCATCATTTGACATTTCTTAAAATTTTTCAAAAATTTTCTTAATCATTTTTCCGGCAAAGGTACCTAACAATAACCATGATGCCGTCATCATGAAAATCATGAAAATTTTCCGATTGTAATGTTGTTATGTTGCTCTTACAGACAAAAAAGTTGGTCATTTTAATCATCTAAATTCTAAAGTACCTACCCCAGAAATTTTGACCAGCTATAAATAGGTAAAAACTCGTATAAGGATCATTTTAAAAGTTCACAGTGGAAGAAGACGAAGAAAAGACTTATCGTCAAAACTTTGTAGAAAGCTATTAAGCTGTGGCCAAGTCATCAAGACCAATGAAAATGTAATTATCCTGATATCGCGCTCATCAAGTAATGATAAAGTTTTTTGATGCTGAAACGCAATGTAGTTACAATCATATTTAATTTAATTGCATTTCAGCGTAAGTACCTGTTATTTATTCAGACCGATGTTATGAGCGTTCAAAAATACGCCAAATAATGCCCTAGATAATAATAATGTATTTTCGCTATCGAACAATTTGTTTTCAACGGTAATTATTCTAAACTCTAAAGAATGCTCAATTGAAATATACCTGAGTACGATTTCCATTTACGATAGCGTACGCTAATAAATTCGAGTAATCTACGTGTCCCTTACGGAACCGAATAATAAAACATAAATATAATTTTATTGCTCACAAAAAACATTCAAAAATCACTAAACTAGTGACATTCATATAATATAACCTTTATTTTCGTTTGATAAACAAATCAATCAATCAATTATTTGTATGTAGGTACTTGGTGGCCTATTTTTAGGGTTCCGTATTCCAACAAGGAACCTTTATAAGATCGTCCAGTCCAGTCCATCCATCCATCTGTCCATCAGTCACTGTCACAGGATCATCATCATCATATCAGCCGATAGACATCCACAGCTGGACATAGGCCTCCACCAAAATGGGGGGATCTGCCATAATCGCCACGCTTGGCAGGCGGGTTGGCGATCACAGTTGGATTGAATGTGTGTACTCCGAGGATGCTGCTGCCCATCCTCCGGTATCATACATTCTGCGCGCCTGCGGCGCCTAGCGCCAAGATAAAACTAACTAGGTACGGAACCCTTAGAGCGCTTACAGACGAGCGGCACTTTGCGGACGCTGTGTGTCGCGGAGGGTCGCGCAACCGTAAAATGTATAAGCGCGACGCTCTGCGACCCACCGCGACAGCAAAGTGTCGCTCGTCTGCAAGAGCCCTTATGCGTGCTCCGATACGCGCTTGGCCGATTTTTTTCAATAAACAAAGAACAAAATCAATAAAATAATATTACTGAAAGACTGCATATTTAATTAAAACGAACTGATTTTAATTGCTCAAGCTAGCTTTCGGATTGTTGAATTTGATTTGTTGAACTGATTGCGACATCGTTGGATTTGCATTTCAAATGCTCTCCACTTTTCGGATTTTTTTAATGATCCTAGATGGATGTATAATCTCGAATAGCCTAGATAGATTCTAGTATAATATTTTCTTTTCTATTTAAGTTATGTTCTATTTAAAAATCATTCATGCGCGGTAGTCAAAGGGTGCAAAACTCTACTAAATCTAAATCTTTCGTAAACGATTCTTCGGCGGAAAGGGCGCAAAAACAATTAGCCAATAGCGACAAGGGATATCAAACGCGCGAAGGTGGCACTGATTAGTCAATATAATTTCGCACGCCATTAAAATTTGTCTAATCGAAATATAATTTGTCGAATACTTAAAAACTAACTCTAATATAATGAGAACAGTATCATAATTCATAACCCAATAACTAAATTTTAAGTTTAATCTATATACTTTAACCCCATATTTTCAAAAGTCGATAACATGAACATAGAGTAGAGATATACCCCGTTAGATCGTCACAGGGTCCCGTAGGGGCTTGCTGGGAGAAATATGGGCTAATAAATAACTATATTATCGGACAGTCGTGCGCCTACCGATCTTTGGTCACTTCATTACTTGGCGACATATAGTCGCCTTTTGCAGCGTAATTGGAGGGTTGGCATATCAAAGTTTCTCATTAGAAAGTTGATACTCTTTGTGTGGAGAGATTGGTACGAAATAGTTATACATCAAGGGGTAGACCGCATACTTTAAAAGTTTTTTGTTTTGTCTTTTAAAGTATGCGGTCTTCATTAAATCACTAGGTACCTTACCTATACCTGGTGGTTTACGGTAAAAAACGGTAATTTCTGACATATTCATAAATCAAAAACCTTTTATATTTTGCTGGTGGATATTTGGTAAAGTTGCGTTTCGTATGTATGAAAACTGGTCACTGTTTCTTTTTAATACGCTTATACAGGGACCTTCTTAATATGCTGACACTTTTTGAAGGGGATGATCAGACCGTCAACTTTCTCTATGGGACCAACACGAAATTGAGAAACCAAAATTAGCTGTCCCATACATTTGGCTCGAGTAGGTTTGCAGTTTTGTATGGAACAGCTGATTTTTATTCGCGATTTCGATGTTGGTGCCATAGATAAAGTTGTTCAGTTTGAAAGTCATCCCCTGAAAAAAGTGTCAGCGTATTAAGAAGGACCCCATAGATTTACTGACAAAAGCGAGTTTTTAGTTTTTTGAAACTATTTCATTATTGCACTTTCGAATGCTCTTATCTTTTTTTAAATATGTCGTAGGTATCAGAGTTTGAATACTTCCTCATTGACCTAAACAGATTTAGCATTCAATGTCTTCGTCAAAATGTTAATCCATGAAGTTGATGACTTCTTCCACAGATTGAAAATTAGAAAAGACTTAAAATTCCGCATATAAACAGCCTAGTTGGGCTATAAATGTACTGCAAAACGGAAGTTAGTAAAGTTTGGCTATATTTAAAAAAAAAACTTTTTTTTTAGGCTGAATCAAAAAGCTTTGTAGAGTTCAGAATGATTTTCTCGCGACCATTTTGCATTAAGAGAGTAGGTAAAGATCAAAATAATTTAAAAGTTAAATTATTTTGCACATAGGCACTTACCCTGAAGAGAAATTCTAAACCATCCCGTAACTAATTCGTTACGTTCGTAACGTTCGGTTTGTTGAACAATCGTTGCTCACGTCTGCATTTATTCATTTTAAGCTTCTCTTGGCACACGTTACTTACTAGAGTTAACTAACCTTACAATTGAGGTTACAAATGGAATTCAAAATGTTTCGTTGATTTAACTAGGGTGTTATTACCTACATCGTGGGGACGCTGCTCTACCGAAAATACTTGATTTTCATGCCAAGTTTCTGTAGATTGTATTTTGAAATTCCATTCCTAAATCTGATTATAACATAACATTGTAGACATGGTTATCTTTACGTTTGTATTTTTTGAATTAAATCTCTGTTTCTTGGAAGTAATAAAGGTCGTATCAAAAATTACGTCGCATAACAAAACACTTGCTCCAAAATGTATTAAAAATGCTTATTTTTTTACGAAAACCCTAGAGTACCTAACTACCTAGTTCTAGTACCTATCAATATTATTTTCTCGTTTTCCTTGCAGACATCTGAGTTCACAATGTACACACGGCGACACATCAAGCTATACAAAACCAATATAAGCTATTATAGTCGTGTGACCTTATACATTACTCGTCGCGCGCGCGGCCAGCTTATTTTGATTTTGTATAGCTTGAGGTGTACCTAATGCGTAAGAAAATTGAATGAAAATTATTAGCGGCGACGTACTCACTCGACATCGTGGATATTCTAAATACCTACTGTAATCATCATCATCATCATTTTGTATTTTTTTAGCATAGCATATGCTCACGACTATATTCCCCGAGGGGGTAGTCAGAGATATTCTGAAACTTCAGAACATCCACGTTTCACTAGTAGTACCGAAAATCTGTCCAGTGTGAAGGGGAGTGAGCCCGTCGCCACTTATATATTGCCACTTGTATTTTTTTATTCTTAGATAATGCTGTCCAATAGAAATGTCTATAAAATCTACGCTTGTTCGACTCATTCCTAATAATAGATGGTATAGTTGAGTTGTGAGCGATATGCTATGATACTTTTATAACAGATTAAAACAATTTTTTTTTACAATAAAATGTAAAAACCGACTTCAAAAGTAAAAAAGTAAGAAATAATATTTCAGCCTATGACTTTAACGTTCAAATCTATAAGGAAATTAATTTGTTTTATAGAAGTCGCTGTCAAGCCGGTACGATTGGCGACTGGGCTTGCAGTAATTTTTTGGCTTGGCTTGACACCGACTCCAATAAAACAAATTAATTTCCTTATAGATTTGAACGTAAAAGTCATAGGCTGAAATATTATTTCTTACTTTTTTACTTTTGAAGTCGGTTTTTACTTTTATTGTAAAAAAAAAATTATTTCATAACTTTCAGTGATTAAATATGTTAGTTCGATTCAGATATCAGTTATATACGCAAAGGGTACATTGAAATGAAGCAAATGGTTCCATCGCAGACGATTTGCTGTCAACTTTTGAGGAGTTCTATTGTGTAGCTCCGAAGCGCGTCATTAGATCTTCACAAAATTAAAATGGGACCACTTCGGGAGTATACCCTTTCAAACAATAAAGTGAAATAATTTTTTAAATTGGTTCACAATTGACGAAAATATCGGTGAACATACATACAAAATAAAAATACATACAGCCGAACATAGAACCTCCTCCTTTTTTTAAAGTCGGTTAAAAAGAAAACAAATTAGACGCATAAGCGAGCTTCATGTTTTGTCTGCTGATCTTTCCATATTATCACATGTTTATGGAAACTGAATATTATATTAGAACATAATTTGTTGTCAATACTGTTATTATGTCCGTCATTCAGTTGTTTCGGAGCGTGACTTCCCTTAGAAAGAGTCTATTCACAACGGAAGACATTGCTTACCCACTTCGCTTTAATATATAAAAGGATGATAATACGATAATGTCACGTCTTCTAACATCATGACCTCCTTCGTTATGTTATTATTGGAAAAGTAAGTGTGTTTTTGTTATTATAATTAGGGCGAATACAGAGAAGTCTCATTTTCCTTACAATAGTTTTCGTTCCTAGAAGAAGACGTCCAACAAAATAGAATTTCCTCACGAAAGGCATATTCATTTGCTCGGTAAAAGAAAAATAATTTAATTTGGTAATAAATCCATGAATGTAACCACCACATCGAAAGAAAATGGTGGTTACGATCATGAATGGCTTCAACGATGATTAAAATTAAATGGTTCTAGATGGACGGTCGGAGTAAATAATATTCCACTGAAACTTAAAGGACATCCGGCACATAATACCAAAAAATGTATAACCGTACTTCTATTTTTATTATGGACTACGGAAAAAGAGCGAATTCATGGTCTTTGGGGCCGAAAATAACAATCCTGCTACAATACCTATAAAACTCTATGCAGTGCCACTACAAAGAGTATACAGGTCTAAGTATCTGGGACATATACTGACCCCCGGCCTCAAGGACAATGAAGACATCAAGAGGGAGCGGAGGGCGCTGTCTTTGAGAGCGAACATGGTAGCTCGTAGGTTTGCACGTTGCTGAAAAAATGTTAAAATTACACTGTTCCGAGCATACTGTACATCTTTTTATACGTGCAGCCTGTGGGCTACATATACTCAAAAGGCATACAGCGCCCTTCGCGTCCAGTATAATAATGCCTTCAGAGTGCTGATGGGGTTGCCCCGTTTCTGTAGCGCATCAGGGATGTTCGCCGAAGCGCGAACAAATTGCTTTTACGCCACAATGCGCAAGAGATGCGCGTCCCTTGTGCGCAGGGTGCGGGCCAGCCCCAACAGCATTCTGGCAATGATCGCGAGTAGGTTGGACTGAGAGTATATGACTCATTGCTGTGCTATCTCAAGTGGAATGGCGCAGCGATGACTCATTCCGAAGATGTGCAGCTGACGTACCCGTCAATTCAATTTAATTTAATTTATGTATTCCTACTAACATAGAATAAGAACATACTAACTTTGAGTCCTAGTTACTTGAATAAATAAATATTTTATTTATTAATATGGAACACTCGAAACTAAATGCAGGCGTTAGTTTATTTTATAATGATTTATTAGTTTTTATCATTTTTATATAAAAAAAACATATTGCTTGCATCACCTCCTACTAAACAACATTGACACCCATTTTGGGGTTGCTGCTTTTTATAATTTATTAATAATAAATGACTAAATAACTCGTTAAATAAAAATAAATGATACCATCTGAGTCGTTTTTATAAAACCCCATAATTTGTTACACATTTGACTTCAGTCAAAACTTCTATACATTTTAAGGTATTTTTTCAAGGGAGAGCGGCATTTGTCCTTTAAAAGTTGTTCTTCCTTTTTTGTGTCATTACCTACATTATAATCGAGAAAAAGAAAGAATGAAAAAACAAATTACTGCGATAGTTATATCATTTGTTTTATTACAGTAAAGCACTTCGGTGAAAATACTAGACCAGACGAAATGTCACGTCCAAGATCCAAGTCACATTACTGCCAACAACAATAAATAAATGGGCGAGAAATAACAAAAATAAGCTAGATTAAGTGTTAATCAAAGTGCCCATCTGGCATGATAGGATCAGTAAAACTGTCTGGAGACTATTCATGTGTATCAGACTAGGGTTGGAATCCATTTGTCTTGTCAACTGAATGACTGATGAGACGGTGACGCAAGCAGACGCATTTCAATGTGTAGGTGCCTTGAAAGGATTTATTTTCTTTTTGGTTCACTTTGGAAAAAGCTACAGAAATATCGGGTTGATTTTGTCTTTCATTTTCGTAAAATTTTCTTGACTATTCAAGCGAAGTTTGTTTTTACTTTGGAAAATAAGTAAGTACCCTATAAGTAGACAAGCCAATCTTTTTGAATGTCAAGTAAAACAAAGCTCTGGGCTTTTTTGTAAAAAATAACAACGATTTATGATGCTAGGTACCAGTAGACTGGAAACTTTAAGAATTCAGTTTTGCAAATAGTTAATGGCAAAGAAATAAATTATTTACTTTTTACATACGATTTTCCAATGTCATTATGAAATTCACTTAGAAGGATTTAGTATCAGTTCTATAGGCAGGGTCTAACTGAACAACTTTCACTATATTATGGAGCCAACATCGAGAAAAAATAAATAAAATCTGCTGTCCAATACAAAACTGCAGTACCGACTCGACTAAAATGTATGGGACAACTAATTTTTTAATTTTTTTCGATGTTGGCTCCATAGTGTAAGTTGTTCAGTTTGATGGTCTGAAGCACCCCCTTAAGTAATACTAGGGTGTTTTATTATACCCTGTATAGGAGTGAGTTTAATAAAGTGGTTTCAATTACTTGCGTAGGTACTTGTTACAAAGGAGTGGAGATAGATAAAAGCTTTTGAAAATGAAAGATTTTACAAAAAAAAAAATGCTTCCATTGCTGTAAAATATTTTATTTTGCGAACCTGTGAATTGGTTCGATTGTAACCGACTTGGGCATGCGTAACACTCGTGTGGCGTAAATTATGGAGCACTGCTGAGGTTCTCATGTAACCAATTACACGGTTCGTTAGCTTTTTAGCAAATTTCATACGATGACGGTAATGGTGGACGAGGTTGGCGGCTTTATCATTTACTAAATTATGTTGCATTTAAAATACATTTTGTGTATATTTTGTCATTTTGTAAAATAAACAGTTTGATAGCGACCATGACAAAAAATGACAAAAAGGTACTTTTTATTTAAAACAGGAAATGGTTTAGATTAGTTAGACTATCAAACTGAATAACTTTCACTATTGTAACAACGTCAAAAAAAATCTGATGTACCATACGTTTGAGCCGAGTAGGTAAGTATAGTTTTGTATAAAACAGCCGATTTTTTAATTTTTTCTCGATGCTGACGCCATAGTGAAAGTTGTTCAGTTTTATGGTTTAAACCAACTAACTATATAAATATCTTGGGCTTTTGTTACACCCTGTATAGGGTCTTTCTTAATAATATATATTGATGGTTTTAAGGAGATGATAAGACCATCACACTGAAAATCTTTCTAAGGGACAAAAAATCAAAACTGCGAACCTACTCGACCCAAATGCTGGCCAAAGCCTACGGCAGATTTTGAAAATACACGTACGCTTCTTTTCTTTTGATAGCTTCTACTTCCACGAAATCCATACAAAAACCAAAAGTGTACCAGAAAAACTAAGTCATTTATACCGAGAAAACCGTTTGCCCCGCGATGCCTGTAACTTGTAATTGAATTCAACAAAGAAGATAGAAAAAAGTAAACTCACTACGTGAGTAGAAAACGGGATTCCTGCTATCAGCACTTTGTTTTGTAAGTCAATGAGACAACCATCCGGTACATGTTCATTGTCCAGTTTTCTAGTTTATAAATTCATGCACATACTGGACAAATGCGTTATAAGTTTTGAGAAATTCTGCATAACATGAAATACTGGACTATGAGCAACTAACGCGACACGTACGCACGGCGACACATCAAGCTATACAAAACCAAAATAAGCTGGCCGCGCGTAGGTCGCATAACGTATAACGTCGCGCGGTCGGCTTATGTTGGTTTTGTAAAGCTTGACGTGTCGCCGTGTGTACGCGCGGACCATTGGTTTTAAATACCCATAACTTTTGATTTAATGAACCGATTGCGATGAAATAAAGCCTATAAATGTTAAGTACAATGTTCTAACTTTGCACCTTTGAAACGAAAAAAGTAGATTCTGATTTTTTAGGCACTTAGTCCATTTGTAAATTCCGCGCCTCAATTATTGTAAAAACGGACTTAATGTAAAATCTATTACGTATCACCATGATCCCTCCCAATTAATTTTTTTGCAAATATCTTCTATGTACATCACCGCTAAGAATACAATTGAAGAAGAAATTGAGACTCAACTAAACTAAATGCCGAAAAATAAATACTACACAGGTTTGAAGAATTTAAACCGCAACTATCGCAAGTAAAGTAGTAGGTAAGTTAGAGAAGTGCCATCAATCCTGGTAACATGTACATTCACTTTACAGAATCGATTCAGGCCAAAAGGAGTCATATATCTTACTCAACTCCATGCTCGGTGCAGGTTTAACTACGTACCTAAATGCATGTTCGTTGCAAGGAACAATAATATTGTTATCAAACTAAACCAAACGATGAATGCTATAGAACAGAGTAACTACTTTTTGTAGTCTAGGGAGAAGTTACTGATAATGATAACAATTGTATCGAGGCTTTCCTAGTTTGTATTGTAGGTTCATTTTGAAGTTCTCGACGTTTAGAACTACACCGTGGTGGTTGGGTATCATCAGTCTATCATCGTCCACTGCTGAACATAGGCATCTCCAAAGGCGCGCCACAAAACTATCCTCGGCCTTCCTCATTCAGTCGCTCACCGCTACCATTTTATAACCGACTTAAAAAAAGGAGGAGGTTTCTCAATTCGACCATACGGTATACAACGTGTTAATGAATTAACGCAAAACTAGAAAGTAGTTTGTTTAGAATCGAGAGCAGAGTCGAATTATCATGGTTTCAACACAGGAATTTTTTTTCAATATATTAAATAATTTGTAAGCAAAATTTAAAATATTCTGAACCCGATGTCAACCCACCGCACGGGCACACTCACCCTACTTACTAACAAAACAAGATTATAAAAATGTATCCATGAGTACATTAGCGCTTTCTTTCAGTGCTGAAATGATAACAAATCATTTTTGCCTCAAAACTTAAAATGCGAATAACTTTAAATTTTAATGATCAAAATAATCAAATTATTATTTCAATCTAATTATTTTGTTATAAATCAGTTGGGGTGTATGAGGTTTTGCGCTAATTCATTAACACGTTGTATATACATAATATATATATATTTTTTTATGTATGTTCGCGGATAACATCGTCGTTTATGAACCGATTTTGATGATTCTTTTTTTGTTCGAAAGGAGATGTCCCAAGGGTGGTACCATGATAAGGAAACCAGGATCTGATGATGCAATCCCAGAGAAATCGAGGGAACCTTCGAAAATTGTAGTGCCGACTAGTGCGTTTGTTAATTTAATGCACTACTATTAAATCGAACTAATGAATTCATCACTGAAAATTGTGAAATAAACAAATTTTTAACAAAAAATTAAAACCGCCTTCAAAAAAACTAAAAAGTTAAAAAATAATATTGCAGCCGATGACTTTTTCGTTCGCATCATAAGAACATTAATTAGTTTTATAGAAATCGGTGTCAAGCCAAGCCAAAAAATTCAAGCCCTGTTGCGAGTCGTACCGGCTTGACAGCGACTTCAACGAACGAAAAAGTCATCGGCTGCAATATTATTTTTTAACTTTTTAGTTTTTTTGAAGGCGGTTTTTGCCGGTCCCATTCCCACGCTACGCTTGCTAGATCTTGATCTCCACCCTAGAATTCTGACTCGCCATCGGTTGTCAGTTCTTCGGCAAATATGCCTATTGCAGCCTATTGCTACACTAGCTTGCTAATTTTCTGAGCTGTGTCATTGAGTGTTCGGATAGTAAATGGGAACTGGTAATGGTAACTGGTAATGGTAACTGGTAACTGGTAAATGGTTACTCGGTAAGAACATATTGAAATATTTTAGTTATTGCTTAAACGCTGGAATCCTGACTAATTGTACCATAAACTTTAACACACGTAACAATAGTGTAACACTGTAGCTTCAATGCCGTTGAAAAAGGCATTGTTCATTGTCCAATAAACATAATTATTAAACATTTTATTTGAGGATACGATGATACTAACCGAGTATTTCCTTTTGATCAGCTTTTGTATGAAAATGAAAAACGAGTCTCGTCTAAACTAGAAATTGAAAGAAAACAGGGCGAAAATAAGTTAATGAAATTGCATCCTCGGAAAGTTCTCCGATTCTCGAAAATAGTTTTCGTGTCCTCTGCAAAATGTTTTTAATTTTCTTTCATTAGATTACGGTGCTTTCTTCGAGTGTACCCAGTTCAGCATTAAATTTAATTTTCCTCGAAGGCTAGGAGGCAAGCGTCGCAGAGGACATAGTCTTCACATCTTTAGAAAAACCTCTGCCTCTTCAAGTAGCATGAAAATCAATTTGAAAAAATCTTTCTAACATTTTTAAGAAATTGTCTTGCAGCATTTTCTTAGACGGTATAATATTTACATAACTCACGAATGTGAACCCTTGTGTTCAGAAACAATTAAAGCAGTGCTTACATTTAGCATAGAATGAGGTGTCAAGTGATAATATGTAGCTATAGCCTTTTGGCCAAAAACTGCACAAGAAACTTTTAAACTTTAATCGTACTACATCTAAGGGAAGAATTGGGGTGGTCCATTCGTAGCCACACACATAATATTTAATATTGAGGAATTTTAAATAAGTTTAAAATTTCCTACCAAAACACAAATAACATCGACGAAAATAAAGATTAAGTAGTAAACTGCCGAACATGCTAGAGTTGCAATTTGTCAAAGAAACGGACTTACCGAATAAATCATTCATTCAGTGAGCTTAAGCATTTTGGTCACGGAAAGGACAAGGTAGGTATGTAGTCACAGGCTACATTCAAAACATTGAACAATACAGGTAGAGGTGGGCATTATTTTAACGATAAACTTTTAAAAGGGAACACACATGTGATAATAGGTATTCAATCTAAGAATTCGATTCAGATTTTTCCCGATTTTTTACGTGAAACGTTTTTCATATCAGAGCATTCAGTGTAGTGCAGTCACTTGCAAAAACCATAACACATTAATTATGTAACGAAATGTGTTATGACAAGATGACTTATTAATTTGGAAGTATAACACCTACCGGCAAATGCTATTACCATTGTTTCTAATTACTTTTTTCCAGATACATTTCACGCACTCCTGTGCGGCTGCGTTCCTGGTACCTACAGCCTGCCCGATTGTTTCAGTTAGAGATAAATTATAGTGAGAGAACAAAACATTTTTTGAACAGCTGTCTTCTTTGATTTAGATTTAATAAAATGAATTCTAAAATCCAATAATAAAAAAATTATTAGATTAGATTAGATTTCTTTATTGCATTGTACAGCTTAAGGTGGTAAAGAACAAAACAACAGCGTGTACAGCTAACATCTGCAGGTACCCTAATTGAGTGGGCCACTCTGTACCAAATACAAATTTTCTGCGTCAAATTGTAAATCGAAATAAATTGCCTGTGACAACTGACACCGGAGTGATTCCAATTTTGCTACGGATTGCTAAAAAAATATCGTTGAAACGCTTTGTAATACTTTGATTCCCATCTCTAGAAACAGGTGTAAGACAAGAAAGGTCTACCTTGCGACCTTTTGGGATCAATTTAGTCTGTTTCGATCTTGCAAGTTGTACAAAGGTTGTCTTTTATTTGGACCGCCTATTTAGTTTTACGTCGAGATATCTTGAGGTATTGACGTGAGTTGAATTTATGCCATTGCAATTTAAGGTTCGTATTAGGTATGGAGAGCATCGGTGGCGCATTGCGTATGGGGGTCACTCTATTGGGGGCCGGGTTCAAACTCATAAACCAATGAGTTTTTCTCGCTTATGTGTAATACCGATTAGGTACTCTAAAACGGCGAAGAAAAACATCGTGTGGAAACCTGGATCTGCTCCAGAAGAAATTCTGATACGTATGTGAAGTTTATTCGTACCAATTCACATTGGGGATGCGTGGTGGACTTACGCTCTTTATAATAATGTCTATTTCATTCGAGGGTAGGCCTAAGCTCTACAGTGCTAGGATAGGATGGTGATGATTTTGGTATCGGCTTTTCCTTTTAATTAAGGGCTTTTCACCGGAACCCGTCCGAACCTGCTACATTTAGGTACCAACACTCGTTGTTAAAAACTTTGTTAAAAATATGTTTACTCTAGAATATTTAAGGCAAACTCTAAAGGTAACGTGTTCATAAGTATAAAATATGAGCTCAAGAGCGCGCGAAGATCTCCCACAAACGCGAAACTATTGAACCACCAATTGTTTATCTATATTGTTATCTCAGCCGGGTTGCGAGCGGTTAATATTCAGTTCGTAGAGTTTGGAATAAAGTTTCAAGTGGTGATACTGATAGACACTGACCAGGAAGCTAGCATAGGTATTATATTATCCATGGCACTGACCAAAAACTTTCGCGTATCCCTTCTCCCTCTACGGGTGATAAGTTAGTTTCAGACATTGAAATTATAGTTCCATTTCATGAAGTGAAGGTACGTGAAGGCATTGCTGTAGTTTTCGTTTGTTTTATAAGGTTGCTATTCCAACAGAAAGAGAAAATGTGGCGCTTCTTTCAGACGCCTATTTGTCGGAAAGCTTTATGAATAATTCTTTTATATTCCGCCTTTTTACGGTACATTTTATATTCGATGCTAATTTGCATCGGAAATTGTTATTGGCGAAATGAAGGATCGATCTTTAAGGGGAAAAACATAATAAATGTACTTTATTTTATCAATTCAGAAATTGATATAAATATGTAGGTAATGAAAAATTTGGAAATCCACCGACACGGACGCTAAAACATCATAAGCCTTTAAAAATACGTATGTCTAAGTGTTACTAGCTGTATACTAGATATAGTACTAGTATTTAATTTAATTAATAATAATCATGAGTAACTGTTTTACCTATACTTATGTATAGGCACAGTATAAGAAAGAGTATCTAGTACTAAGGTAAACTAAGGTTATCCTTAGTTTAAGAATTTACTTTTGTAACAGTTTATAGTTCTTTAAAATTATAATATTACGAGCTTTTACCCGCGACTTCGTCCGCATAAATTATATACCAGATTTTAAGTCAGATGATAAGCTATCAAACAAAAAAAGTTTCATCTAAATCGGTTCAGTAGTTTTTGCGTGATATTCGAACAAACAAACACCCAAACAAACAAACAAACAAACAGACAGACAAAAAATCCAAAAATTGGTGATTTGGAATCAGGGACAGGTAAAAACCATATCGTAATTTTTTTTGTAAATATCTTCAATGTACAGACACACTTCTGTTACAGTTTTATAATAGTTTAGATTCGGAGGAAAAATAGAGGGGAAGAGAGGCAGAGGAAGCCCAAGACAGAGTTACCTAGTAAAGAAAGAGACGGTTGATGTATTGTGATGTCTGTCGTATCAGGGAACTCAAGGATCTGGTGGAAAAGAGATTTGATTGGCGAATACTCCACTGAGAATAAGAACGTCGCGCTTAAATAAGATGATGATGATGATGAAAAGTTTATAAAATGTATTGTTGTTCTTATCTTTTTATTTTTAAATTTATTGTCTTTTTCTTCTATCGCAGAATTGCATTTCTGTCAATGACGATGATTTTAAAGTTCCAGAACAAAATAATTTTGGGCACCCTCATTTTTGTGCCTGTACTGTATGAAACCGCCGAAACCATAGCTTTATTGGTGATTTAATTCGACCATGCATAACGTTATAGTTTGCGGTTACATAATTTGTTTCACTCTAAATTATAGCATTTAAAATATTGAACTGTAATTTTTTTATATTTATTTTCAATCAATTAATAATTGAATTTGAATCAGAATCAGAATCATTTATTGCCATAAACCATAGGTATAAAGTACAGAAGGAGAGTGATTATAATAGGACCAATACAGTTTGCCCTTGTTTGCCCTTGCTTTGTTTGATTATGTTAAATATGATTTTCTTTATTATTTTTTTGTAACTATAGTAATTTTTAATGAGATATATTAAAACGAAATGTACAAAGTGCGTATCCACGACAGGCTTCGTCATTATGTTAAATTGCTTATGACTATGTAAGATAGGAGTGAGTGCTGAAATGATGGTTAAGAGAGATGAATGGAAGAGCACATATTCCGCCGACCTCAAATAATGGGAAATGGGCAAGAGAATGATGATTAAATTGCTTATGACGAAAACTATCGATTAAGAGCATTGACGTACCAACGAATGGATATCGAATCCGCGTTCAAAAGTGTCCGAACGAAAAGAGTAACAAAACTTAAAAAGAGTAACAATTACGCGCCAGTTTCCGTTTGATCGACCGACTATGCGCACGTGCTGTGAAAATTTGTAAAAACTAGGAAAGCAAAGAGAAAATAGAATTTCAACAACCAATGTGTTTTTATAGGTAGTTTGTATATATTCCTCGCATATTTTAATATGTCTAATTAATATGGTTTAATAGTCCGGGACCCATTTTTATAGAATTTTGTATTAGACCCAGCGTCCATTACTTAGTAAGTGAATAAAGAGGCATTTTACCGCTCATTGGCAACCTCATCACAAAATTGTACCTACATAAAAAACCAACTTACTACAAAAGCCTACAAATTTTATACGATGCAGCGGCCGTAGTGTGGCAGCGTGAAATAGCGGTATCGCGCCGTAGCTCTCTTTCGAACGAGATAATAGTAGTCATATAGCCTTATCGCACCCATCATACTACGGCCTCAGGTCTTAATACCTATCATAACAAACAACGCAAAACATTATAACAGGGAGTGCCTCAAACGGTGATCCTTACTTCTTCCCTTCTCTGATTACCATCCCCTCCATTTATAGCACCCCATAAATCCGCGTGTCAAATTTGCAGAGTGGGATACTACTCGTATATCACCGCCTTATTTCATTTGTTAACGAATGCTGTTTTACGGCACATAAACTCACAGCGAGGCCCATAATATCTAGTGATAACAAGGCTTGCTGTTTTACTGCCGGAATCAATCACAATGATCTTCCAACCTATCTGGTTTTTAACAAAATACTTCGTGTTTACTTTAATTTGGTGAAACGTTAAAAACAAGTCGAAAAAAGCGGTCAAGTGCGAGTCGGGCTACTCGCGCACCGAGGGTTCCGTACTTCCGTACCACACCACTCACTACAGAACACAACATTATTAACTTGCAAAAATAAAAAAAAACTTTTTTTTGTCCGGAACCTTTAGCGCGAGACCGACTCACACTTGGTCGTTTTTTAGTAATTGTTGTTATTCTGTAGAGTATAATCTATAATCACACTAAGTTAGACACTTGTGTGTATTACCGTTTTTACGATAGAGCGTTAAGAAAAAACGTTGATAAAAACTAGTTTCTTGTTGAGAACCCCCCTTAATTTTTTATTTTTTGACATTTGTATTATTTGTTAACAAATCCGCCGCAATAACGCATAATCTGAGAAAATTTTAACTATCTAGCTATTACGGTTTAAAAGTTACAGCCCTAAATAGGTAGGACAGACGGACGGACGGATGGACGGACGGACGGATGGACGGACGGACGGACGGACGGACAGACAGACAGACAGACAGACAGACGGACAGACGGACGGACGGACGGATAATGTAGGCTTAGTAATAGGGTCCCGTTTTCACCCTTTGGGTACGGAACCCTAAAAACGAGTTAATGTTTACTATCTCTACAATTAAAATCAATTAATTTCTTCTTTATTTAATTTTGAATACTATATTAATTGTTATTTCATTTTATTTATTAGGCACATAAAACAGATTACAGTTATAAAAACACAAAAAAAATGAATAAATGAAATGAACTGGAATAGATCAACAATAAATTGTTATATTTATTAATTTTATAGCATAGCATATGCTCACGACTATATTCCCCGAGGGGGTAGTCAGAGATATTCTGAAACCTCAGAACATCCACGTTTAACTAGTACCGAAACTCTGTCCAGTGTGACGGGGATCGAGCCCGTGATGTATTTTATTTATTGTATTTATTATACAGGGTGTAAACTTAAATGCGTTACATACTTAGAGGGGTGCTTCACACGAAACTGAGCAACTTTTACTATGGGACCAACATTGAAATCGCAAAAAAATAATTGTGTCGAGTGTCATTTTCTATGGAACAGTTTTCTTTTTCGCGATTTCAGAACTGGTGCCCTATAAAACGTTGTTCAGTTCCTTGGTCTGAAGCACCCCTTTAAGTTGTTTACACTCTGGATATAATAATAATGTATTTTTGTTAGATGTAGGGTCCTTCTTAATATGCTGACACTGTAAGGGGATGATCACACCATCAAACTGAACATCTTTCTCTATGGGACCAACACGGAAATCGCGAAAGAAAAATCAGCTGTCCCATACATTTGACTCAAGGAACAGCTGAACTTTTTCGCGATTTCGATGTTGGTGCCATAGAGAAAGTAGTTCAGTTTGACGGTCGATCATCCTCTTAAAAAAGTGTCAGCATATTAAGAAGGACCCTGCATACACATAATACATTTTTTTGAAAAGGTACCTACTACCTTACCTACCTATGTTTTATAAGTTGCACATATAATGGTTGCACAGTATCGCCTGTGCTATAAACTCTTTCTCTCCGACACGAAGAAATCTCTTCTGAGATAAGCTCGTCCTTGCTCGTACTAATTCAATTCCCTGCAATAGTAGGGTGACCACGAGTCTTATGTTTAATAGCTTTCCCTTAAAGTATGACCACGAGTAAAATAAATTAAACTCGTCGATACACTGGTGTATAAAAACGGTGTACCCACGATTCCGGCGCGTGAACATCATTTGTCTACTTTCTTTGTGTACAATAAAGTGTTAAAATAAAATATCATGGGTCATCAAATAAACTGACTGTTCTCTGATCTCAATAGCTTTGTGTCCGAAACTTGAAGAGCAACAAATCTTTTATTTTCTTTTCTTGTTTAATGATGTAGGCGACAGTATCTCATCTGACATTGTACTGGTAAAGAGTGGAATAAAGCTTTTAGAAATGGCCACCCACTTAAATTTAATGCGATGTTTTTATAAAAACATTGTCGTATATTTAGGTAAGTATCTATATATTTTTTTCAGTTATATTCTCTTACTTAATAACAATAATGATAGCATAGCAAATGCTCACTACTAAAGATGGACCAGAATCTCATGAAAAATACTGAAATCAAATTTTAGAGTAAGCAACACTGGGATAATTAGATTAGGGCCATTTACACACTGCGATTTACTCGCGATGCAGCATCGATGCAGCCACGATGCAAAACTTTCGTAAAAGTTATTTGTTGACAGCCTTTGCCACAATGCACATGCGCGTGTGCATGAATACAAACATCTGTGTGCATCGCTACAATCATGCGTTTGAATCGGTACAAATGGCGATTCAGTCATGCGATAGACAAACACGCGTTTTTGTCGCTGCATAAAGGCTCAGTCTGTACAGGGCCTACTTTGACTAGACAGGTGACATTTTGACATTACCATGTGAAAATCCAAAGATTTTTTTTGGTCTATCGACTAGATACCCATAGATACCGCCGACGACATAATAAAATGCGGCAAGAAATATCACGCCACATCAGGCTTGATATTTCCCGTCTCCTAGCAACGAGTGTTGCCAATCGAATGATTTCGGAAATCGTACGGACTAGGTACACACGTCTTTTGGAATCTTGAAATCGTAGATCAAATCGAGTTCATTATACAATATGATATTGTTGTTATATTTTGAAAATTTTGAAGGAAATATTACCTTATACTCTATACCCTATACTATACTATAGGGTACGATACAGTGTGGGCATCAATCTATTAATTTTGTAATTAATTACCTAATTTGATTAGTTTTAATCAGATTAAATTTTTTTATTTGAATTAATCACGATTACAATTAATTATAGGGTATACCATGTCTTTTTAAATTAGTCCAAGAATCCACCGAAAACCTGCACGGCTAGCATGCCACCCACGACAAAGCGTTTAGCTGACATACGATTTTGGAGGCAATCGGTTAAGAAACAAAAAAGTTTAAGATGGCGGCCACTTTTCTAAAATCTGACATTGAATTCGTGTTCGGAGTCCACGCAAACCCTCAGATATAAATTTTTGGAAGCAATCGCTTGAGAAACTAAAAGTAAATATGACGGCCACTTTTTGTGATTCCGACAAGTTACAGCCCTAAATAGGCAGGACGGACGGACGGACAGCGTAGGCTTAATAAAAAAGTAACCTAACTACTGGGCTTACCTACTATAAATGTTCATATAATTCGGATAAAAGTTTAGAGTTGGCAACATTATTTTTTGAAACTCGAATTTTAGTTGCCGCATTTTAGGAGCTCTTGTTCTTAGGAAGGGCGGAATCTAGTCGTACAGACCAAAAAAAATCTTTGTGAAAATCTATATTTTTTACTTTTTTTCATTTCACGAGATTCTGGTCGACATAAGTATATTAAGAATATAAAGACAAATAAGTACTAGAAGATGTCTTTAGTTTCTTTATCTGATACGGTAGACCATTTTTATGCTTTGCAACTCTATGTAGGTAAGAAGTAGTTGACATGTAATTTTAGTTTGATTTTTGTTTACAATACTTACTTCCTACATACCTACTGAGAAAAAAAAATAACGCTCTCAGTCAAATACATTGTTATGATCCCGACCGTAAGCTACTAATAGTTTATAGAGAAACCATACAACATCTCTATAAGCATAAGTAGCTATATACCTATACTTGGCTAAATAAAAAATTCAAAGGCATGGTGGTCATGATAAAACAATGGAATGAAGTCGGTCACATTCATTATTCACTACTGCAGGGTCGGCTGGTCCCGCTCTGTGTCCACAGTTACTACTGTACTGATTCATGTTTATATTTCTTAACAATTAAACAATATTTCCAAAAAACAAGAATGTCACATTGTACCTAGTCACTGCTGATTTTTAATTTATCGGATCACTGCGGATGTGCTTTTATAACGTTTGTAGTTATTATCTTTAAAACCGCCAAAAGTGGCCACTTTTTACAAGCATAAAACATAATAATCCGTGATGTTCTATCGGGACTATAATGTGACATTCTTGTTTTTTGGAAATGTTGTTTAATTGTTTAGAAATTAAATAAATACAATTGGGGGCAGGCAGCACAATAGGCTCGATACAGCCAGTAAGGACCTGTTTCATCACTTGTGTATAAGTTCTCGTTAGCTTATCTGCTCATTAAGCATAAAACATAATATTTTAATAGCAGAAAACAAACACTACCTATAACAATCATGAAAAAAACAAATCCGTAATAACATCCTATTAATACAAAAAAATTACAAAGATTGTGAAGATGTTTTTAAAGATTGTTGTTGTAATATAATATTCTGGAATAGCACATAGTATAGTTTTTAAGATCCTCGCAGACGGAGTTGCGAGCAAAAGCTTGTTTCACATAATTATTATAACCACGAGTACTAATAATTAATAACTATGCATAAACTCAGATTCTAAAATTTGTACTGTGCCAAAGGTGAAAATAATCACAATATCACATAAAATTAAGTTCACTAGAAACTTTTTTAAAACATAAATATTTAATGGAAAAAACATCAAACGTAATTAAAAACTGCTTCGTGATTCTCCCATAGAAAAAGGAGCTGGAACTAGAAAGCAGGAAAACTTTTCATTTAAGGACTTTGTAGCACGCCAAATAGTAAAAGTAAAGAAAGAGTCCATCCCTGTAACTTGGAAGCATGATAAGTTTGATTTAATTTTCCTTCTCAACATAAATTACATACCTATGCCATTATTTTCACACAAATTTTGACCTAACTGGCTACTAAGTATATTTTGGATACTGAATAATTAGCCAGGAGTGCGATTTTTGAATATCATACGAGCGACTCGGCAGTAGAAAGATGCATAATCTCTATATTTTGACATTTTCTACTGCCGAGTCGCTCGTATGATGTTCAAAAATCGCACTTCTGTACTTAAGATCAAAATTTTGTGAAAATTGCTGACATTGCTTTTCTTCTATCCTCTAAATAATGGTATTAAAATAATGGCGCATAGTGGTAGGTGCTTTACTTCCAAAGTAATATAAGCGATCTTGTCACAACTAATAGATGCGTGCGGAAATGTTTCCGAATTATTCCCATGGAATACTTCCGTTCGAGGGATGCAAGTGACCCCTTGACTGCCAGAAATGTTTACGTCAAAGGGCTCCAATTTCGCCATTCTTCTCTCTTATCCGTATAAAACAACGGCATATTATTATAATCGCGTCGTTCCCAGCTTAAATAGATCCAATTTTTGCTGGTTTCGTTCGAGGCGAATGAGTATAAGGTTTCTTTTGCTATGTTTTTGTGGGCGGAAAACATAATTTTGTTTTCAAATAAAAATTCTGATTCTTAATAAAATAAATAATAAATAACGCTCACAGGCACATACATTGTAATGATCCCAAGAAAGCACTATTGATAGGCTGTTTATTATGGAAACTATACAACAACGGCACAAACATATAAACATCCATGACCGAACCGGGATTCGAACCCAGGACCCTGGTTTGGCAGTCCGGCGTGGTAACCATTACACCAACCGGGTCGTCATAATCTTTCTGTAATGTATGGGATTCCGCAAATGAAACGCTCAAGCATCCGAACAAGACTGATTTATATTAGACGACATATCTCGATATCCAAGAACACAGGGTATGATAGGACGACACCAGATGGGATACAAACTATTTCATTAAAAATCTACTGCGATTTCTGGCCGCAGTGGGGATTGGTAAGGAACTTTAAAAAGGGCGATAACAAAGAACCAGCGATGGTCTACAGGCTTAGCAAGCCTGTCAAGGCCCAAAAACACCAAATAATAAGTATAATGAGAGGATACGACATTCCCACACTACCTACTACATGTTATTATTGTATTGCGGTGACCACACCATAGATAGATATCTATAGGTAGGTATGCTGTAGAGACTAGTTTTATCAATAAAAAGCAAAAACTTGAGTACACGACAGAAAAAACATTAAATATTTATCACTATGGATTCGAAGTTCACACAAAAGTAACTGTTTATAAAACCTACAGAAGAATTTATTGCAGTCTTTTTGATATTTTCGCTTTCAAAATTTCTTTCACGTTTCATCCATTGTAAGTATTGGTAATGTGCCAAGTTCAGTATTTAGCACGTTAAAGTAGTACCTTTGTATTATTGAATGATTTAAAGAGTAGCTTTTCTTTATTATTTATGATTATAGTTGTTTATATAAGTACCTACTAAGTTACTATATTCAATAAAAAATGTGAGGTACAATAGTAAAAAAAACAACGAATAAAGTAAATATAAGAATTCGGGGCACCGTACCCAAGAGGCTGACAGCATTCCCCCTCTGGAAAATATAGATCATTGATGATCATTGCTAGGCTTATCCGCTGCCCTAGGAAGCTGCCAGCTCTCCTGTTGCCTGTGCACTCGACCAGGCGCGTGGTGAGAAGTTTTGCTTGTGGTCCCCATGGACCTAATTATTTTTATTTTCTTTGTGTGAGCCAATAAATACCTTTTACTTTTTTTTTACTTTTTTACCTAGGGTTTCTACCCCACAAGACATAAATACAGGGTTACTTCAGAGACAGTACGAAGATCATTCAAAATAAAAAGACACGTATTTTATTATTTTACCATGTCTCATACAAAAATATTAAAAGTCGAGCGTAAACAAGACGTGTGCGCACTCTGCGGAGGGGTTGGAGGGGTTGCGATCAGTGACTCACCCTCGAGAGAGGCCACGGGGCGCGTACGCCGCCGGTCGCCCCCGCGCTACCCTCACACCTGCCTACCCTTTTGACTCACGAGTGTAGTGTAGCAAAGCTGCAAAAAAAAAAAACCAACAAAAAAAAAGTTTTTTTCCACTTAATGTGTTCTATTAACGATACTGATTGCATGGAAGAAAATGCGCACTGTCTCCGAAGTAGGTAACCCTGTATGTATCCCTCCCCGATATTGGCAACTTCCTACTCAGAATGTGTTTGTTTATTTGCTGTTCTGTATTTATAAAGACTAAATAATGGCTGTGAGCGTCATTAGGCTGCCTGTCCATTGACGCGAGCTGGCTGTGTGAGCTGTGTAGCTGTGTAAATATTAACCAATCAGGAGCTCGGCCGAGATCGGCAGGCTCGGCCGAGACCGACAGGCAGCCTTGGCTTCCCACCAAAGCTGTGTGTGACAGCGAGGCTGTGTGCGAAAACACCCTTTTCCGCCATGCTAAATTTTAGGTAATACTGACGAATTACGTTCAAAAATATAATACATTCATTTAAATTTGGGCGGACAGGGACAATTGGGTGAAGGAAAAAATCGTGAAGAAACCTGCGTGCTTCAGTTTTGAGGCATGTATTATAAGTGGCGACGGGCTTACTACCCGTCTCTACAGATCCCCACTACTCAATCGTAGTCCGCGTAGTCCCAGCAAGGGAACGTACCCATACTACGTGACCAGTTTAGGGGGGGGGGGGTCTTCAAACTACCACCCTTGGTCACAGGGGGGGAGGGGAGGGCTTAGGTTGTCGTCACGTAGTCAAAATCCTTTAGGGAAATCTCGCAATTATAGAAGAGCTATATTTATGTTCAACCAGCTTCGCACCGTTAAACGAACTATTATATCGCCTTTATATGCGCTAATAAGGACAAAAGATGAGCCAAAAACTTTTTGTTTACAAGAAATGATCTAAAACCATATTTATGAATTACTACGTGAAAACTAGAAGGGGAGGGGGGGGGTCTTGGCATATACTACGGGTGGTCACCGAGGGGGGGGGGGGGGGGGGGGGGGCTGGAGGGTAAAAAATGATAAAAAATGGGTCACGAAGTATGGGTACGTTCCCCAACGCCCTTTGCGGAGGTCCGTTCCCCTTAGGGGTGCCCCTGGGCAGGTTGCTTAAGTTCACTCATTGGTTCGGTAGACCTACCAGGGCTCTTCGCCCTCGCTGATGTGGTCCCTCCATAGGCTGCAGTAATAAGCAGTCGATGCTCTCTGAGTAATGGTGTATTGGTCAATTCGAAAAAAAAAACTACCCGTCTCACACTGAACAAAGTTTCGATACTACCTGGTGAAACGTGGATGTTCAGAGTTTTCAGAATATCTATGGCTACCCACTCGAGGAATATAGTCGTGAGCATATGCATACATGTACTGTACTTGTACTTAACTAACGTCTAGAGCTAAACTAGTCAATATCCTTTTATCTAAATACGTAGATCGGATAGCGGAACAAATGGGAGCTTTCATTAGGTTCAGGACTATAGCTGGTTGAAATGCGATTAGTGCGGGGCTTAAAAGGAGAGAAGATGCGAGCTTAGCGATTAATTTAGCCTTTACGTAGGTAAAACTTTGCGGGATAGTATAAACAGGGTGTAAAATTAAATGTGTTATTTCGAACAGCGTGCTACTGAACACAACTTTCACTGTGGAGCCAGCATCAACATCGCGAAAAAAATATCTGCTGTTTCATGGAAAATGCTTAGCTACTCGACCAAAATGTATGAAAGAGTAGATTTTTTTTTGCGATTTCAAATATGGTTCCATAGTAAAAGTTGTTTGTTAGATGGCCTGAAGCACCTCTGTTTGATATGCAACCCATTTTAGTTTAGACTCTGTATGTATACTTAATAATAGAAATCACCTCCCACGGTCGTTTTGAAACATGATGGAACGATATGGTCGCGATATCGCCGACCTATCGCCGCGATATTTAAAGATCAATCGCGGCGGAATCGTGGCAAATAAATCAAGAATGTTGCCAGGTTTAACTAAGTGAAAACAATCATATTATGTCGACAATATCATTGTTCTCCGGTTTGGTTTGGCTACTAACTGCCTAAGTTCAACTTTCATTCAGCCCATTTTTGAACTCGCTTGGTGCTTGTACAGTTTGAATGAATAACCAAGTGAGACTGCGGCTGCAGTAAAATAATTCTTGTGCATATTCAAGTTAACCCCAGCCGAGTGCACGTGGTTTAATGTTCGTTCGCACACTAAGTCCCGCGAATTACGCAATTTTCATACTTATTAAGAAGACTTCACGGTTCTGTAAGGAGACGTCATGATGAGTGCACTTTGGTCTAGTTCTACACTTTGCTGTTACTAAGATGTGAATTATTGCTAAAGCATATTCTACAGCTCGAACTCTGGAGGATTTATCTGATATCTTAGGCTGTTTGTGATTATTTCAATAGATATTTTAAAGATGTTTTCGTATTTGTACTCTACCAATAACAGTTTTTACTGCAATTTTACGATATAATATATATGGTGCAAAATTAAATACAATACGTTAAATATTTTAAGGGGGAGGGGGTGCTTCAGACCATCAAACTAAACAGCTTTCACAATTGAGTCAAGTTCAAAAATAGCGGAAATAAAATTGAAACAGCGGATTTTTATCGCGATTTCAAAGTTCCATTGTAAAATTGACCATTTTGATGGTCTGAAGTACCTCATAAAGAATGCATTTAAGTTTACACCCAGTATAAAATGTGTTAAAAAATCAGATGAGATTAATATTTACGTTACGGTAAATGAGTTTTTATGATTTCGTTAAACTTTCAAAGTGCCCTCATAAATGTCAGAGCGTTTACACGAAAAATTTGCCCATGACACGGCCGGCGTCATAACAAATTTACTTTCATAACTTATTAAAGATTTAGGCTCTAACTAAACTGGAGAAGTAATCGAGGGGCCACAAAAAGTTAAATTGCTGAAGTTTTAATTTACAAAACTCCGTAACTCACTTTCTCGCTCTTCTTGTTATGGAATTCGTCAAAAAATGAAACGTCATTTTAGGTTTGAAGGGGACTCAGTCAAAGAAAATATACACTACGCGAGAAGAAGCGACACTCATGCATGTGTGCTCGTAAAAGCGCTCGCGGCTATGTGTGCGGGTCGTGGCGAGCGCGGGTAGGAACGCGGGTTGGGAGCGGGTGGGACGTCATGTCAATGACGGCCGAATCCCAAGGCTGTTCTCGCTCGCTCGACTCAGTGGACGACGCGAGTAGGTACACGACTATATTGTCACGTGCGGAAACATGTCATGTCGAGTTTATTGTCGTGTTTCCTACATGCCTACTCCTACTTTACGTCCTTTAAAACAGTTAATTCAAAATGTAGGTATTTTAAGGTGTTTAAAGGCTAGGCTCTTTCGTGAGTACACTTGATACATAATCTACTTATAACCTACCACCTACAACCATGTCATTGCTACAACCTCGATTAAAAAAAATACACGACCTAGGTACCTGATTTGGATTATAATAATTGATTGTTACATTTGCTACCAACTTTATATTATGGGTATCGAGCATGACGTGAAATTGACACTACAATACTAACTGCAATGATAATATAAATTAATATACTTTACGTAAATAAAATATAACCAATAATACGTGGATAGATACATTTATTTTTTGTTTTCGGAAGGTATCGACCCTACCGCATACTCGCGCCGGCCCAAGGTCACCGGAGCGGGAGCGTTCACGTACACGCAGTGTCATGGCTGTGACTCAGTGCCCACTTCTGTACAGAAGTCTGTACAGTGCCACAAACCTCTCTGCTACTTTTTTGCGTGACCGCGTAAGCTGGGCCACGCCCTAGGTGTGACAGGGGAAGGGTAATCGAGCACAGCAAGTAGGTATTTACACACACCTCTATATCGGTAGTACAAAAATGGCTAGATTTGGATAATATCATTTCAAAAAGCTTTAGAATAAGTTCGTCCATCCTAAAGTTCAATTTTAAAATGTATGCCACTGATAAAAGTTTAAAACTTATAATACCCATCCATAGGTTGTAATTGTAACACCCGGACCAAAAAGCTTTCATCATAAAAAATCTGACCATCGCCGTTAAAAAAATGAGTAAAAAGTTCGGGAGTATTATGAAAGCGAATAAAAGCTGATGGAACTGTGCCGATTTATGATCGAACGATGATAAACGAAAACGAGCGAAAATTATACGACGGAACTTATCATCGTAAGCGATCAATCTTGTTCAATTAATTGTTCACAAATTACCACGCGTTGATTGTATTCTAACATTATTAATATGAATTATCTTAGTTCAGTGTAGTTTGACTTTGAAGTTACGTAGGTACAATAAGGTGATATTAGCGTTGGCGCGCTCTATACCAAAACAGACAAAAACAGATTAAATATAATTTTTCTCTTATTTATTTTACCCCTTTTAGATGACCAAATGCATATTTTTCTACCCAACGTCTTTTTTGTCGCGGGTTTTTAAAACATTAAATTATGTATTTGGTTTATTCTCTCTACAATATACAATATTTTATACTATTTTTTTATGTTGAATATCCCTTTCTTTTCTTTGCAGCTCAAAGCCATGAGGAATCGAAGGAAATAAAAGAAAACAGGAAAAAATACAGGTGACGGTTGATCCGATTGGTGGAGAAACAGTAACAACTTTCGAATCCATACGATCAAAGTTGACATCAAGCTCAATGACAGACATCAAAATACCAACGTACCATGTAATATGTCAGCATTAATATGATTATTTTACAAAATAATTCTCAAAATTTTTTTAAAGTTAACAAATCGTATGAAAGAATAAAAATGTCAGCTCAACCCTATTACGGTCCAAAAGATTTAGAGCCAGGAAGGATGAATGGATGGACGGACGGACAGCGTAGGCTTGTTGGCACCCTTTGTGACTATTCTTTGGGTACGGAACAATGATATTATATACCAAACCGAATCAGATATGTCACTAGCGCGCGCAAAGTGAAGACTGGAAAAGGTCCTATGTAGGATATATTTCAATCGGCCGCGTCAAACAATACAAGTGCATGACAGCTGTGGTGCGGCACAATTTTACGCGCCATTTTCTATGGAGGTGACTTATCTGGTGTAAAATATTATTGGTACGGAACATGAAAAATTTTGGTTTTCAAAATATGTTCATCAAATATTATTCATTCTGGAGCGGGGTTTCCTTTTCATTATATTATAATAAAATAACATTAGTCTGACATTTTAAAGAAAGTCATCTTAATTTAAATTGTTCAACAACATACATATTTGTATAACTTAGTTAATTATGAGCGGCCTTTGTTTCAAAATATTGTGATCGTGCTTTCAAGCCGAACGTGTGACGATGAATTAATTAAGTGGCTGTTAATTATTATCCTTATTAGCTTAATCTCTCTCTTTTCAACATAGCAGGGCTCATTGTATATATTGATACTTATACAGGGTTTAACAAAACACCTTAGAACTTAATAATAAAAGGGGTGGTTTCATCATCGAAAAAAAAGAGAATTAGTTGTTTCATACAAAACTAACTCGACTCAAATGTATGGGATGGCAGATTTTTTTTCTCGACTTTGTCCCTATAGTGGAAGTTGTTCAATTTAGTGAAAATCCACCGCTCCTTTAAATATGACAAGGGTGTTTTGTTATACCTACCATACATATATGGATAACTAGCTGTTGCCCGCGACTCCGTCTGTGTAGAACTTAAAAAAGTATCCTATGTGTTAATCCAGAACATATTCTATCTGTGTGCCAAATTTCATCCAAATCCATTCAGTAGTTTTTACGTAAAAGAGTAACAAACATCCATCCATCCATCCATCCATACTTACAAACTTTCGCGTTTATAATATTAGTAGGAGTAGGATCAGTATGAAATATATTGTGTGCATTTGACTAGGATCAATCGTCTGGATTTATAAAAAGAGTTTTTATTTACCTGTAAATTTTCCACAAAGGAAATAAATAAACAGATAAAATAAAATGAGAAAAAATTCACATGAAGATAGTAACAAAAATCCTGTAGCAAAAGTTGTACCGGTAGTCTACTCAGACTCTTGAAGGTAATAACACAGTAACAAGATCACAAACTAAGCAGCTTTGCGAGTAATACTTCCTTCGAAACATTCTTGACTTATTCTTATTACGTACTGATCTTAATAGTCTTCTACGACGATCCAATCAGGCTGATGGTGGCTGAGGAGAATATTTTCTTTTCCATTTGTAAAATTATTAGCTGTATTAAGTTAAAATTTTTCCACTTCATCATTTGTATATTAGGTTCTCTGAGAGATTTTATCAGGAATAATGTGATGCGTCAGAGAACAAAAGTGAAAGATTGTTATGGCTCAGAAAATTAGCAAGCTAAAGTGGTAATGGGTTGGTCGTGCTTATCTGCCGAAGAACTGACAACCGATGGGGAGTTAGAGGGAGGTTACACGGTCAGTATTTCATCATTCTGGTCCATCAGTCTGGTCATGTATATTTGATTTGAAGGGAAACTGACTCGAGATTAACCCGACTAACATGGTGCTTCAGTATATCAGTTTCCCTTCAATCAAATAAACATGACCAGACTGATGGACCAGAATAACGAAATACTGAACGTGTAACCCCCCTCTCAGAGTTCTAAAGTGGAGACCACGAACTGGCACGTAGTGTGGGACGCCATGCGGCCCGCTGGAACGTCGACTTTAAAAAAAATTGCGGGGAGCGAGTGGATGAGGAAGGAAGAGGATAGAGTTTTGTGGCGTGCCTTGTTAGAGGTCTATGTTCATCAGTGGACGATGATAAGTTGATGATGAAGTACCGGTACCGGTTTCTGTTTGACACTGAAATTAGTTACTCGCACTTATGGCTTAGACACAAAATGATTTCTTCAATTGCTGAAGATTCGTTGTCATCTGTCGAGGAGAAACTTTCTCAACGGATAATTCATCTCCGAAGCTTTTATAAACTCCTCACCAAATTTTAATGAGACCATCTCAGCTATACTACAGGGTTTAAGGAAAATTATCATTTAAAACACATACTCTATCCATCAAACTAAACAACTTTTACTATGGGAGCAAACCTGTCAGAAAAAAAAAGTGTGTAAAAAAAAAACAGAAGAAAAAACATTTTGTATCGAGTAGGTATTACAGTTTAATACGGAATGCAGCAGATTGTTTTTTACTTACACCCTGCATAGATTTCCAGTAGGCCTCGCATGCCACCCCCGAGAAAACGATAAAAATTGAGATGTGCCTCCATCTTTATTATTTTACGTATGCCAGAAAGAGCACGCATGGCGTTTTTCTCGTTTAAACGCTTTGTCGTGGGTGGCATGCTAGCCGTGTAGATCTAGTAGAGTAGAATGTCTTATCGTATTGAGTACCTATTATTTGACTTTAATCAATGAAATTCCGTAATATTATAGTACTCTATGATAATGCTAAGGGTCAGCTTCACCACTTCTGAATAAGTTCTTAATAGCTTATTGACAAATCTCTTGACATAACTTTCTTATAAAATATGTCAACATTTTCAGATAAGCTATTAAAAACTTTATTCTCCAGAAGACCTAACAGGCCCTAATAAAACATAACAATTGGACTTTATTAACATTAGCAATGTAGGTACTTGGTTTCTCAGATGGTCTATGATGTAAATAGCGAGAAATAAATATTAATTTATTGTGAGTAGTACTGTTACAGTGCAATTTCAGTATTCAGCTAATGTAGGAGTTCCTGCTGAGAAACGAATATCTAATTTCTGGCTAAGGAAGCAAAGCTGCCGGAGCACTAGACATGAATATTAAACGGTGAATATCTGCCTGAGTGCAGACATTGTGAAAATCCGTTCTGATAGAGAAATGGAAATCGTACGGTTCACTTGCATTTTGTCATTAATATGATTTGAAATGTAAGTTGAAACAAGCAAGACGAATATTGTTTTATTCTTCCTTTTAAAAGACTTTTAGTGCACATATTCAGGCGTTCTATCTACATAAAACGTGTGTAGGCGCTATTTCTATCTACATTTAGCTAATATTATTAGTTTTTGCTAGCGATCTTTTCCAATTTGTACATACATACATACGTACGCCACTGTACCATGGGGGTAGCCAGATACCACAGCCGCCACAAGTATGACTCCGACACACCTCTTCAGCCTCATTCACATTCATACATCTTCAACTCATGCACTTCCGACGATTGAGGATGCTTTGTCCATTTCGGAAAAGATAATTAATTTGATCATAGTTTCACAAGCACTACTACAAACGAAACTTCATCGGAAAGTCGCCTCAATTACCTGCCTATTTGTGCAACACCAGACAAAACTTTGTGAGATAAGCTCTCGGTATGCCTTATAGAAATATTAAGTACTACTTGTACTCTTATAATTATATTCCATGGTACTACGTACAAAACATCTTTTAATCATGATCGTTAAATATTGAAATTGAAACTTAAATATTTTATAAGCTTTCAACGAGATTACGGCGCTGTGTTTAAGGTATCTATAATTTATTTAAATGGAAAACGTGCTAACTGCGTTAGATCAAAATTAGAAGCTAAAGTAGGGCCCTCTCGTGTTAATTGCTAGCGGTATGTATGAAGCAGACTGCGACTGTAGTGTCATGATGTGCTCTAATGTACGCCTAATGTGTCGAGGGCCTCTCGTGCCGTATTCCCACATTCTACTCTTCCTATTATGTCCCATTAAACTACACTTATTTCAACGCCGTAAGGATGAAAATTATTGTATTTGCAGGTCTTCGTTTCTGAAACGAGGTACAGAGACTGTCGTTAGGACACGCGCAAATGTGTTAAAGTTGCTACCTATGATTGCATGTTGCGCTAGATTCAAAATTTAAAATTTAAGAATATGCAGTGAATCATGGGACAGAGAGAAAAGAGAGAGTGGGACAGACTTATCTTTCTTAAATAAAAAAACCGGCCACGTGAGAGTCGGACTCGCGCACGGAGAGTTCCGTACCACCATACAATATTACTAAAAAAAAAAAACTCCGTAATCCTTAGCGCAAGTCAGACCCACACACTTGATCGGTTTTTTTATTATATGTACTGTAGATTTTGCACAATATTCACACCAAGTTTGATTCCTTGTATATTTTTACCGTTTTTATGATAGAGCAAAAAACGGAATACAAAACATTTCGTGTCGATATTTTCAAACGCAGGAGAGAGTTGCAATTTCCATGTGCCAGTCACACGGAAATGGGAGTCGAGGTTCGATAACCATCCAAACGCACTGAAATCAAAATTTTCGATATCGAAACCCGGACGGAAGGTCCTACGAACAGGAAAGGAGACAAAGCATTGTTTGAATATTTTCATGGAATACTCGTACCATGTTCTGTGTCAATATATATATATAGCCGCACATCTCTTGCTCTTGTCCCCATCTTCAAAAGACTAATGTGATAAAATATCTTGGAGTCTTAATAGACAACACATTATGTTTTCAGCCGCATATTGATCTCCTAACAGCGCGAACTCGTAAACTGATCTATATCTTCAAAAACTTAAGGCATGTTGCCGACACTAGGGTAATAAAAATGGTCTACCTGGCCCTGTGTCAGTCTATTCTGACATACTGCATCACTACATGGGGTGGTGCACCTAAAACTGTTATATTAAAATTGGAACGTGCCCAAAGAGCAGTGTTGAAAGTTGCCTCATTCCTTCCATACTTATTCCCAACTAAAAATTTGTACGATCGCTGCAAGGTCCTTTCCGTACGACAATTGTTTGTGTTGAATACGATACTTTTGAAACATTCCCAACTTGAATACAATGCAGATCTCGAAAACAAAAGACGCAAATATGCTGTCTGCCCTATGACGTTCTATCAAACTCAATTCTCACACAAATATTACTGCTTTCTGGGAGGATACCTATATAACAAAATCAATCAAATGTTGAGAATCTACAGCCTAAATAAACACAAATGTAAAGCAATAGTGCAACAATGGCTCCTCACACAGGATTACGACTCTACTGAGAATTTATTTACAATACCAACCTAACCCGAGGCTTTTCTGGTAGCCAATATTTCGTTCAAATCAGTAAAACTCAACATTCATATTCACTCTAATCATCATGCTTGTCTATGGCAACAACTGACCGATCCCAAGACTTATATGTCGCAGGGTGGACAAGCATGTAGTGGGTAGGTATCACAATCATAACTACAAGTAGGTAACAACTTCATTGAAAAACTAAACATTGTGTTCTGAATCTTCGTATGGTGAAGCATTAACAAATGAATGTAGGTAATCTTATTCAACTGAATGGTAACTGAAAACTATAAATAAATAATATAAAACTCCCCACATACACAAACAATGCACACACACACACACACACACACACACACACACACAGACAAACACACATACACACACACACATGCAGACCTGCAAAACATAAAATTAGTATTTAAGAGGCCTCTTTGATTATTGAGCTTTTAAACCTACTAGATGTTGGAGTTGGAGCTCAGTGATTAAAGATGCCTTACATAAGTTTCTTTACTGTTATTTTCATGTCTAACATATAAATTTCTTTAATCTGAAATGTATGGAATCCAGTCGGGGGTGGGAGCCCGGTGACTCGTTACCCAGATTTGCAGGTGTTACCTGTAAATCTATCACGTGCACCGGTCTCTCACATATAGTACTAAGCTCAGCTTAATTTGTAACAACATTAATGTTTCACTGTCCCTATATGTGAGATGAAAATAAATACCTTTTTTATTTATTATTATTTATTATATATATTTAAATAATATAAGAAGGATGTACAACGTGTTTAATTAAATGTATGAATAAATCGGCATTAAAGGTGATGAGATGACATGGAGGTCAGTAAAATAAAAAAAGTTATTCCATTCATGATGTTCACGTTCAGTCATAGAATGCTATTTCAAGAATGCTGTGCTGTGTGACACGTTGTCCGTCCATCCGTCCGTCCGTCCGTCCGTCCGTCCGTCCGTCTGTCCGTCTGTCCGTCTGTCCGTCTCTGTCCGTCTGTCCGTCTGTCCGTCCGTCCGTCTGTCCTACCTATTTAGGGCTGTAACTTTTGAACCGTAATAGTAACTATCTAGATAGTTAAATTTTCTCAGATTATGCGTTATTACGGCGGATTTGTTAACAAATAATAAAAATGTCAAAAAGTTAAAAATTAAGGGGGGTTCTCAACAAGAAACTAGTTTTTATTAACGTTTTTTCTTCACGCTCTGTATCGTAAAAACGGTAATCCATACAAGCATCAAACTTAGTGTGATTATAGAGCTCTACAAACTCTTTAGAATAACAACAAATACTAAAAACCGGCCAAGTGTGAGTCGGTCTCGCGCTAAAGGTCAAAGACAATTTTTTTTTTCTAAGTTAATAATGTTGTGTTCTGTGATGGTGTGGTACGGAACCCTCGGTGCGCGAGTAGCCCGACTCCCACTTGACCGGTTTAATTTTTCATTTATGTGAGTGGTTTTTTTTTTATTTGCATCCTAGTTTGTCAGCTTCTATTGAACATTGGACCGGTATTAAATTTACAAAACTTAGGGCTTCTTTTATCTCAATTTCATGACGAACGTGATAAGACCAGAATAATTAATATAATTATACTATCCTACTAATATTATAAACGAGAAAGTTTGTATGAATTGATGGATGTTTGTTACTCTTTCATGCTGAAACGGCTGGACCGATTTCAATGAAACTTGAAGTATAGATAGTTCATAGCCTAGAATAACACATAGGCTACATATATTATTATTATGTGTCCACGCAGACGGAGTTGCGGGCGAAAGCTAGTGTACAATAAAGCTATGTACAAGAGGCGGAAGAATAAGAGTTATCTATATTAGCTCAAGTAAAGGAAAATAACTGAAGTCACTGGAGGAAAAGAGACAGCATTGGCGAATACTCCACCGAAAAGAGCGTAGCTTTTAAATAAGATTATGGTGGCAATAAAGCTCTAAAACGTTGGTCATATAAGCCAAATATAAGCAAACTTTTGGAAAGACATTAAGCTTGGTAGAATAACGTTAATGGTTTGATACGAAAACCTATTCAAACATTATTATTCAAGGTTAAATCAAATAATAGTCATTCAAATAATATTAGTAAGCCTTTAAGAAACCGTGAAGGACACGCTAATTTTTTTAAATTTTCTTTCTTACTATTATAAAATTGTTGATTTCATCTCAGAATCACATACTATAATTGTCATTTTTTCCACAAAGAAGTTTGGCGCAAGGCCATATAATTTGAGACCCAGACATAGAGGTCCTTTCGTATCAGGTGTCCGATCATCTTTCCCCTCCGGTAACGACAACTTCTTTAAAACCATACTGGAGGGGAAGATAGAGGGGAAGAGAGGCAGAGGAAGACCCAGACAGAGTTATCTAGCCCAAGTGAAGGAAAAGGTTGATGTCGTGTCGTATCAGGAACTCAAGACACTAGCTGAAAGTAGACAGGATTGGCGAATACTCCACCGACAAGATCGTAGCTCTTAAATAAGATGATGATGATGATGATGATGACATAGAGGTCCGATACACGAATGAAACTTAGTAATACGTGTAGAGTGAAACAAAGCTAACAAAAATGTAAATTGGTTGTAATGTGTAGAAGTTGGGGGAAAGGTATTTTCTCTTTATTATACCTTTTGTATCAAGTGTGGGAAACTCATAATCTTTCTTATTAGATAGTCCACTCAATCTTCTACGCATTCATTGTGTTTATTTTAATGAAAGTTCACGATAACCGTACAATATTATGATAATGGAAGAAAACGGAATCACACACACTATCAGTTCAACCAAGCCAAATACGTTCCGTAACGATCAAAAATACCTCAGTGATAATATTAGATGAAAATAGCTGTCGTGGTTGCGTGATTTTTGGATGATTTGTCTATTTTAGTAGTAATTTCTACTTTAGAATCCGGACTTCTGGAGATGTGGAAATTTTTTAAAAAAATGCCTTAATTTTTTCTTTTTATAATAATTATGACCGCCGTCCTGAATGGCTTTTAGTTTTAGTAAAAAATGGCTGGGTCCAAATCTGCCATTGTTCTTTAAAAATTTATCACACAGACGGATACAAAATTATTTCTTTTAGAAGTGGGTAGATTAGATTTGATGATTCGATAACTTTTATATCAGGCTTCTACTTAAACACGAGTTTATATTATAAACGAACTTAGTTTGGGACCTCGTTAATATTTCTAAGGGTACTTAGTAAAATGCCTGCAGGAACTTAAAAGCTTATTGTTGAGTTTTCTTCAAAGACAATTCTCTTTTCTTCAAAATAAGGTTCATATTTCTATAATAAGTCTTAAACAAAATCTATCTTGGATTAGTCATTCCTTTATGCTTTAATAAGTTATAACGTTTAGACGTTATTAACCTTATTTCGATTAATTTAATGTAGAATGAAGGAAAGGTAAATTTCTACCAACTTGACTCATAAATAATTAAACTTCAAACGTTTCTATATAAGAACAAAACAACATTAAATCAACTCTGCCTTAGGTAATTGTGAAAGTTGTTGGTATTTATGCGCTCAACGTAATCAGGGCGGAATTAATGATATGAGAAATTTTTGTTTCTTTTTTCATGAATTTTACTGGTAGGCAAGGCACGAATACGAAACGGTATCATGGTGGCCTGGTAACGGTATCAAGTTCCTGATAGTATTGCAAAAAGCTGAAATATGCAAGTGACCGAAATCGACCATTTTCCTATTTTTTGGCTTAGTTTGGGACTCCGCCTCCGACTACTGCCTCCGTGGTCTAATGGTTAAGAGCATTGGCTCTCGATACGGAGGTCGTGGGTTCGATTCCCACGGGGGACACCTAGTGATATGTCACTTTGTGCATTTTTCCCCAGTTGGTTAGGACATTGCAGGCTGAATCACCTGATTGTCTGAAAAGAAAAGTGATTCCGTGCTTCGGATGGCACGTTAAGCCGTTGGTCCCGGCTACTATCTCTAGTGGTAGTAGTCGTTACATAAAAACCACGTCAGAGGCCGAAAGGCGGTCTGAAAAAACTCTGACACCAGGGCTCTGCCCACACGATAAGAAGAAGAAGTTTGGGACTTTGTTAAACAAGGTATATTTCACATATTTTCAACTTTACACTTTGTAATTTGTATGATATGAATTATAGATATGATAATGAATGAATTTTTGTGTTGATTTCCTGACTTTTTCTTTTCTATCAGTGGGAATTGATGGGGCTGCAATTAGATACGCGCAATGTATGGTGTACATAATACCAGCCCGGGTGTGCTGGTATTTGATTTGTCGCATATCTAATTCCAGCCCTCGTCTAAACATCAAGGATGCCACAAACTAGTGTGCTTAAGACATCGACATTTTGAGTAATTCCTGCATATGACTGTCTTAAATATGTGCTTATTTAATATTTGTATCATGTTTTATCAGTACCTATAAACGTCCCTACGTATGTTCTTTTTAACATAATATTAATTTTATAATTGTAAAAATGAAGCTTTAGCCATCATACAGAATAATTAAAATGCTCTAAGCAAACAATAAATCACAAAATTATTTAGTTTGATTTATACAACGTGTTAATGAATTAGCGCAAAACCTCATACACCCCAACTGATTTATAACAAAATAATAAGATTGAAACAATAATTTCATTATTTTGATAGTTAAAATTTAAGTTATTCGCATTTTAAGTTTTGAGGCAAAAATGATTTGTTATCATTTCAGCACTGAAAGAAAGCGCTAACGTACTCATGGATACATTTTTATAATCTTGTTTTGGTAGTAAGTAGAGTGAGTGTGTCCGTGCGGTGGATTGACATCGGGTTCAGAAAATTTTAAATTTTGCTAACAAATTAATTAATATTTTGAAAAAAATTACCTATGTTGAAACCATGATAATTCGACTCTGCTCTCGATTCTAAACAAACTACTTTCTAGTTTTGCGTTAATTCATTAACACGTTGTATACGTAAGCTGCAACACAAAAACTCAAAAGGTATGACCCTATGCTGGGCTATATTTATATGTTATATTTATTATAGGTAGGTATTTATGATAACAAATATGTATTAATTACCTATGTAAATAAGAATTATATGTTTATTTATTTTTGTTAGGTATTTTGTTTTTATATAATTTTTTTTTTCTTTAAATTTTTTTTGTAACACCAACCCGTATTCTAAGTTAACATTTCCTCTACCCCAAGGTTGTCTGGAAGAAATCGCTTTTTAGCGATAAGACCGCCTTATTTGTACCATAATTATTTTTGTATCCTGCTCTGTACTGTATTTATGTGTTTGGTGTAAATAAAGTATATTTGATTGATTGATTGATTGATTATGCTGGGCTGGTATTAGGTACAAGAAAAACCGGCATTAGGGAAGAGGGGCCGGCATTAGAGCCATAGGGTCTTTTTCTCTTTAAATATTTTTTTAAAATTTACTTTGTAAATATTATGATAAATTTCGATATAGATTACATTTCTTAGATAAATATCCTATCGATCAAACCATTCACTTACTCATATTGAGCTATAGTTAGAGCAGTACGATTTTCTGAAATTGAATTTTGCACTAAAGGGCCGGTATTCGGGGCATCCACCCTACTATCTGTAATTAACACATGAAAGCAATAAACTATTTTGATTTGATTTGATTTGAAAGTCGAATATGAACTTATTTGAAATGAAAAACAGGCCTTCAGTACATTTAGTGCCCTTTCAGTCGTCCCGGTCGCCGGGTATCCGGCAGCGAAGTGTATAGGGCATGCCGGGTAAATTACACAGGTATCTACGCGTCAAAGCTCTCATACTACATGCACATACACTTTGCCGTCTATCCAGCGAGCGGGACATGAGAAAGTGCACTTATAACTTATGACGTTACGCTGAGCAAGAAGTGATCTGTGTGGTTTTGAATGGCTTACTCCCCCTCACCTCCTAAGGAGTGCAGGCTTTAGCCATACAGTGGGATCCTGCAGGCTGTAACTAACTTATTTACGAGTATGCCGCAGTCTTAATTTTAAGTACCTATCTGTTACTAGATTCGTCGCCCTCTGATACATCCTCCCTCAGCTACTAGGTAAATCATGAATCATAAACTTTATTGCATCCTTGAAGTAGAATTTAAAGATCTTAAAAATAGGTTATAGTACATCTCAGGGATCCTGGGCACAGCAATTTTCGCAACAGTGTCTATAATAATTAGAGATCAGGAGTGCGATTTTTGAATCTCATTCGCTGAGTTCAGCAGTTGAAAATGTCAAAATTACTGTAGAGATATGCATCTTTCTAGTGCTGATTTGACTTTCAAAAATTGCACTTCTGAAGTATGATTTTTGAAAGACAAATCAGCAGTAGAAAGATGCATATCTCCACAGTAATTTTGACATTTTCAACTGCTGAACTCAGCGAATGAGATCCAAAAATCGCACTCCGGATAATCGGATGCATATTTACCTAAACTTCACTTTTTTCCCTACAAAAACATAATATGGATATGCCTTTCTGAATAAAGATAATTAAAATAATCGCGCCACCCGCACCGTTTTTCATGTTGTCCAATTAAGTACTTTCGACAACAAAACATCTCGGACAACTTGGTCAACTCTGACAACATTGTATATATGTTGACTAAATTGCCAGAGTTTTTCATGTTATCCGAGTTGTTCATGTTGTTCGATTTGTTCAAATGTACAAGTTCTACGATATTTTAGCAGTCCCGGGATTCAAGAACGATCCTGGGATTGTTTCATTAAATAAATAAATTAAGACGGGTCCATATTATTCTTATGAAAAATGAAGTTTAGGTAAATATGCATCCGAATATCCGATTTCTAATAATAATGTAGCTATACCTAGCTACATTATTATAGACAATCCTATAGGCCTATTGATAATCTTACAAGAATTATTATAATTTTACTGATTGTGCCTATACTTCATCTACACTAATATTATAAAGAGGAAAGATTTGTACCTATTTTTGTATGTTTGTATGTTTGTAATGAATAAACTCAAAAACTACTGGGCCAATTTCAAAAATTCTTTCTCCATTAGAAAGCTACATTCACCCTGAGTAACATAGGCTATATTTATTGCTAGAAAAGATTAGACGTCCACCCGTGCGAAGCCGGGACGGGCCGCTAGTTTCAAATAAAGACGACAAGATTTTCTGATTCCTATACCTATAGCTTTCTGGCTAATTCTGATTAGCAAATACAATTTATTTATCAGAAAGATATACTAGGTATCCGATATATTATCTTATGGACGTTACTAAAAGCTGTTCTAAGAATAAGAGGAAGGAGGAGAGGAAGTGTTTTAAATATCTGTTTCTGTATTTGAAAATAGCCTGAAATTTTCGTTGCTATTTGAAATTTATAATATCACTGAAACTAATCAGTAAAAAAATAATTCTATCTAAACTAAAAATAAAACTGTAACAGAAGTGTGTCTGTACATTGAAGATATTTACAAAAAAAAGATTACGATATGATTTTTAGATGTCCCTGATTCCAAATCACCAATTTTTGGATTTTTTGTCTGTCTGTTTGTTTGTTTGTTTGTTTGTTTGTTTGGGTGTTTGTTTGTTCGAGTATCACGCAAAAACTACTGAACCGATTTTGATGAAACTTTTTTTGTTTGATAGCTTATCATCTGACTTAAAATCTGGTATATAATTTATGCGGACGAAGTCGCGGGTAAAAGCTCGTACTGTTATAAAACTGGATCGATTGAAAATAATCCAGACGTGATTATAATATAATTTTATCGCTTTGACAATAATCCTGTGACATTTGTAAGAAGTCAACTGGAGTGCGATTTTTGAATCTCATTTGCTGAGTTCAGCAGTTGATGTCAAAATTACTGTGGAGATACACATCTTTCTACTGCTGATTTGTCTTTCAAAAATCATACTTCAAGAGTGCGATTTTTGAAAGTCAAATCTGTAGTAGAAAGATGCGTATCTCCACAGGAATTTTGACATTTTCAACTGCTGAACTCAGCGAATGAGATTCAAAAATCGCATTCCTGATTCTTTTTACCTTCGTAATAATGTGAATTGTAAAATAATTTTGTGGCGATATAGGTACATATTGTCTAAAATGTGCCACATTTGACGATTATTTAACGAGCTAGCCCCAGTGATTTAACTCACCATATTCTAATATTCCCTCGGGTTACTTATGTTTCATTTGCTGAAAATGGGCAACCGAAATATTATTGCAAAATGAACTATTAGAGGAAATATATTGTGTTTAGGCGATATAACGGCATTTTAACAATAAATACCTACTTTTTACATATACCATTTAAAATGTGAACTCACATGAAGTGTCGAAATAATAACGACAACAAAATGTTGTTACATTTCATTTTCATTTTATACAAACACGGGCGTCAAGCGAATTGAATACATTTAGTGGTATAATATGATCTACAAGGCAATTGATTCCAACCAGAACATAAATCGATGTTTCGCTGATACATCACATCACATCACATCAAGAATAAAGTGACATGATAGAGAATTAATGTAGTTGAAGAACCTAGGTCCAAAACTTTGCAAGTTGAAATGGAAAGTGGACTGAATTGAGTTGGAAGTAGAAGTTCAGGTGGTGGTACTCGTTTTAAGCCAAATTAGCCCAGCGGTTTGCGTTAGCAATAAAGCGGCTTGAAAATACTCTAGAAGTAAACGCACTGTGGGCCATAGTGAGGCGAAATAAAAACTGGTCAAGTGCGAGTCGGGCTACTCGCGCACCGAGGGTTCCGTACCACACCACCACAGAACACAACATTGTTAACTTATAAAACAAACGTTTTTCGTCCCGGACCTTTAGCGCGAGACCGACTCACACTTGGCCGGTTTTTAGTATTTACTGTTATTCTGTAGAGCTTGCTCTATAATCACACTAAGATTGACGCTTTTGTGTATTACCGTTTTAACGATAAAGCGTGAAGAAAGAACGTTGATAAAAACTAGTTTTTTGTTGAGAACCCCCCTTAACTTTTAATTTTATCACATTTTTATTATTTGTTAACAAATCCACCGTAATAAACCATAATCTGGGAAAATTTCAACTATCTAGCTATTACGGTTCAAAAGTTATAGCCCTGAATAGGTAGGACAGACGGATGGACGGATGGACGGACGGACGGACGGACAACGTAGGCTTAGTAATAGGGTCCCGTTTTCACCCTTTGGGTAGGGAACCCTAAAAAAAAAGAGCCGTCCATCTATTTGGGTCGAGTAGGTTTGTGTATGGAACAGAATGATTTTGTCCCATTTCTATGTTAGTCCCCCTATAACCACCAAAGACCACAAGCCCGCCTCAAGAGCCGAAGGAGCTTCCAGCACTACACGACGGCTATACATGGTGACTAGTCTGCTACAAGGTGCACTCTGTGGAAAGAAAAGGTACCTCCACCAGCTGAGTTCATTTCCCCACAGGAACAACTACCTCCTGGACACAATCTGCAATGGCAAGTGTGGAAATCCTTGAATCGGCCTCGCACTCAGGACAGCCGTTGCAGATTAAACCTGTACAATTAGGGGTATAGGGATCCTGGTCTAACACAGTGTGATTGCGGCGAACCCATCCAGTCGATGGGTCATCTGCTGGAATATCCGCTGTGCCCAAACACCTGCACGAGAGAGGATATAAATACAGCTGCTCCTGACGCTGTCAGGCTTGCCGAACACCTGGCTACTAAAATATAAAACACCAAAGAAGAACCATTGACACGAAAAGAAGAATGTTAGTCCCATAGATAATGTTGTTTAGTTTGTTGGTTTGATCATCCCTTTAAAAACGGTCAATACCTACATTAAAAAGGTTCTTGTATAGAAATTACAGCCTTGTTTTCTATCCTAACAGATAAAGTCTGTTTAAAATCGACCAGATTTAAAAATACTTGATAAAATAAACAAAGGTACACATAAAGTGTACATTCAGAATAAAGTGAAAACATTTATGAATTTATACAAAGTGATAGGCAGATAGGATTGCTTGCCTCAGCAATGAAAAATCCCATTTGAATTTTAATTGATATGCAATGGAAATGAATTTTCTGCGAATGAATCTACCATCATATTTCAATATTAAACACAGAAATAGTAAATAGGCGTCAGGAATGGTTTATTTTATGTTGAGGAGGCGAAAGATGTGTTAGAATCGTAGCATGTGGCGATCTGTTGTCTCTGCCTACCCCAGCAGTGGGACATAGGCGTGATACATACATACATATGCATGTATGTATGTTAATTTTATAATATTATGAACTAGTAGGTGAATAAAATCTGTTCGATGGTAAGCGCATTACTTGAGAATGGCTGTACCGATTTGGCTAATAAATTTTATCAAATGTTCGTTCGTTCGTAATAGTCTGAATAAGGTTTTTTATACGTCTGTCGATTCAGCTAGCAAACAAAATACAGTTTAGCAAGATATAATTTTTATAATTTGCTATACATGGTACTATCTGGAAACAAGTTCCTACTTAACGAACCTTCCGAAGTACGGAGGCGCTTGCGTGTAATACGACTAAAATGGTCGCCTAGCCAAAAACGTGCACCGACATTTCTACTTCGGTTTTATATTATTCTTCTAACTTCTTTCCAGCCTAACTTTGTGGTTGAAACAAACTCCGACCAAGACAATAGCGAACGGCTTTGCCTATAGAATCGTTATAATAACTAATGCTACTGAGTTCCTGCAAAGATGTAAACCTATTGTGTCAGTTACGTAGGCAGTTGTTGCAATGAAGGCTGTTGCAGTCAGACAAACGTCATGTCCACGTCCTGTTTCCGGTAGGCTGCGCAAAACTGTGTTATTCTCATACTATATTATTCTCGTGGTATTGTTAAACGGCTCCAGGTTGAAAGAATCACTTTAGGACTCAGCTGATTTTATTTTGCGAGTTCGATATAGTAGATATAGTAGATAGTGAAAGTTATTCTGTTTGATGCTCTGAAGCACCCCATTAAGAGCCTATGTCGAAAAATAATTTAAGCGAAACGGGCGTGTGATAGCTTATATTACTGCCAGATGCGAGAGAAACAGATGGGGCGACGCGCGCGCCTGGAACGAATCAAGCGAAAAAACAAACTTTATTTAATTGTGATTGTACTATTTATGTAAGTTCAATTCTGCTCTAATCAAAACTTAGATAATAGCAATCTCTTTTTTTAAAATCAAGTCTCATGTTTCTATTATTCACCGTTTAGCAGTTACAAGCGTTTATAGACAAAAACGGAGGCCACTTTGGCTTGTTTTTCTATCGAGAAAATTTGTCTTAATCGTGTTTTGGCTCTAATCAAAACTTCAATTATATGTTCAATTTACACATATCCGAAAATCATACTCCTGCTGTTAGTACTTCATGATAATATAATGGAACTTTGAAGAATCCAATTTTTTTTACATAGCCCCTTAAGTATGCAACGCATTTAAGTTTACACCCTGTATAATGAAAAATCTCACAGCGAAGAACCTAGAAAGTACAAACTTGAGTAGTATTCTGATGTATAGTTTAAGAAAACTCAAATTCAATTTCGTGGATTAAAAAGCAGAGTAAAAGTGGCAAACTATTGTGAGTTAGAAAGTTAACAGATATTTTATAAACCGAAATTCACTGCCAGCTGTTTCGCTTTCTGCTCCGATATTTTATTCGTTTTATATTTTAACTCCAACACCATATTGCTCAGATGCATTTCCTGGACCAAACACACCGAGGTCAAAAAGTTCATACTGAACAATAGCGGGAGTAAAACTCGTGCCATAGTCGGAGCTCGTGCCATACTCCTGGGAGATGGTTTTCCAAAACCGGGAGATTACATGTCTCTTCCCGTGAACGGTATTGCCTCCCATCATCTACCATGTTTTTGAAGAGTGAAGAAAATATATTATGTATATGTAGGGGTCAACACAAAAGATCATATTGGGTTGCCTGGCTTGCCAGCCCCCATATAAGATAAGATACACTGACATCAAGTAAATTGTTGTCTTTTAAAGTAGTCTCCAGCTCTATGAACACGCTATTCTTGTCCGAGTATGCTATTCTCACTCGGCAGCCGTTCATTTTAACGCTCGTAAAAAGAGGGGCAGTTTATTCTCAAATGCTTTGTTTAGGAAGCTTTGTGGAGACACTAGATAAGAGTGAATAAAGGAATGTCATTTGTACTGCTTGATGGATAATCTACTCGTTGAGATTCGTTTGTGGCTGTAATTGGAATCGTAAATAGCTTTTTAAGCTTATTATTTTCAATTAGATTTCTTAAATTATGTTCCGGTTTACGAGGTTTTTGGATTTTTTTTAATAATCAAGTGATCTATGGACGAACATTGATATGAAATCATTCTAAACATGTTTTCAAGGAAATCCAAGTATGTACACACGGCGACAGGTCAACCTACCCATAGTTGAACTCTATGTTCATGGACATAAGGTCGAACTATGGGTAGGTTGATCTGTCGCCGTGTGTACATTATAATTAACACCCAATCGATGTTATTGATATACCTAATTGATGATAGTGATGATTGATATGGCTGGACAGTAGGCCTCACATGCCGACCCCGAGAAAACGATAAAAGTCGAGATGTGCCTCCATCTTTATTATTTTACGAATACCAGAAAGAGCGCGCATGACGTTTTTGTCATTCAAACGCTTTGTCGTGGGTGGCATGCTAGCCGTGCTGGTCGTACCATTAGATTTTTTTTAATTCCGTGCCTTTATTACAGATTTCAATCCGGGATACATGAAAAAGGTTTTTTTTTTTTTTCAGGTTCAGTTACCCTGAACAGGCATGAGAAGTCTCTGAAGAGTCATTATGAGACTCATAGCTTAGCATAGAGCTTTAGGGGACCATGAGAAAAATAAAAAGCTAATTCAACACCACATTATATTCTTGTGGAATCGTTAAAAGAAAGAAGTATTTCTCATTCACCTGAAACGCTTTTAATTTTTAATGCCACCAGGAACATAAGGACACATGGAGGATTGTTTGTCGCCCGGCACCCGAACGGGACAGGATATAAAAACTGTACGCTGAACGCTGCACTGCGCCCCCGGATACGTGACACGTATGCAAACACCAGTGGCGGTGGGACTGGATTCTGCTTTAAGAGAGTAAGCATTTTTTTAAGCATCGGCACAATTTAGACTAGTCTAAATCATAGTAGAGAGAACCCGGCTTCGCCTTAATTGAAGTAGCATGCAGGTGCAGCCTGCATGCCACTAATATGGTCAATATTCCATACATTTTCACACATTGCGTTCAGAAAAAGGTCATAAGTAACTATTACAATTTTAAGAAGATTCAGTCACAAGGTCATAAGATAAGTTTGAATTTAGCAATTATGTTATTGATTAGTTTCTTTTTTTTTCACTCCAGTTCTAAACTAAGTACCTAGTCTCTTTACCTAGGCGATTTCTACTGGTTCTCTTTTCTGTGGTCTGATTGGACTTTCTGCTCCGTTTTCCTTCAATATAAAAAATTACAACTACCTTGTGGATTTAGAAGCATCATCGATTTAATTACAAATGGAAAGAGAACTTACTGATTTTCTGGATGGTCGAAGGTCAGAATGTCTCATGCAAGCACTATAGCTGATACTTACTGGAGTGAGTATAATTCTTTTGGAGATAAAGTAATTTTCGAGGCCAGCACAGGCTTTTCTTGCTAGAGACATAGTGAATGAATGGAAGGAAAATAACTTCAATAAAACTGATTAAATTTTAATTAATCAGGTTGTTGTTGGGAAGGGAAATCGGAACGGGATGAAGTGCGGGCCGTTTTTTTCTTTATTCAGAATTTGTATGTTTAGACCTTTAAAAAAACCTATAAAAATATTCTATGAAAATAGTTTGAAGACTTTTGTAGTTTATCTGTTGAGCACTTTTTTAATTTAGGCTTTCCTTATTGAGAAATCTTTATTATTATGACGAGGGCGCCACTGCACTTGTAATAGCCCTCTTAAATAGTTTTTGTTTAAAATACAAAATGAATTTGTTGGGTCCAATAGTAATTCTAAACACTGCTCTGTTAGTCCAGTCATGGAATCTACAGAATTATGGAACAGTTTATTTTTCACAATATGGCTTTTATTTTCAAAATATTCCGGCCGAAGCGAAAAGCTTTGTATTATTTATGCCCCCTTACCCCTTGCACATGAAAATTATACCTCCATGTTTACAAAATATTTTGAAAAGGAACAAAGAGGAAATTTTTAACGATATTCTTACCTACCACAAATAAACACGAAACGGTTGTAAGAATAGTAGAAAATCATAGAATAGGTAACATTTATTATGCTTGAAATGTCTACTAAAGTATTGGTCAACATATTTTACTATAAAAATGACAGGAAAATGAAGTGTGCCACTTACTTATCTCCACTATTCCCCTGTGATGGAGGCCTACCTATCATTAAGAGCCGACCGAGCCTATTGTGCTGCCCTGAATCGTATTTTTTTAATTTCTTAACAATTAAACAACATTTCCAAAAAACAAGAATGTCACATTGTAGTCCTGATTGGCTTTCAATTTATCGAAACATTACGCATTATTATGGTTTATGCTTGTAGCTATTATTGGCGGTTTTAAAGATAATAACTACAAACATTACGAAAACAAATCCGCAGTGACCCGATAAATTGAAAATCAGCAATGACTACAATGTAAAATTCTTGATTTTTTTAAATATAGTTTAATTGTTAAGAATTAAAAAATAATACGATTGGGGGCGCCACAATAGGCTTAGTGCAGCCTTAAACTTATTCATGGCCTTTGCCCTGCAGTGAGAAAGGCTTCAATTTACTTAAGTGCTCACAAAATTATCTCAAAAGCTAGGTCTTTTACTTGAAAAGGATACACAGTTGTATTTTGTATGCATTTTGTGAAAAGGTAAACTCATTATAGACAATGACAAAGCTTTTTCTGAAAAGTCGAGACGGTGGGAATCGATCCACGCATAATGTAGGTTTCCGTAGACGTAGTCAGCTTGTTTTCATTGACCGAATTCAAAAGTAAAAAGAAATTCCACTTCGTTAATTTTACGGAGAACTTACTACCTACTTCATGTTTCAAAGTAATTTAATTTTGTACAGTTTATTGCCAATATGAGCATTTTAGTCCGATGTCAAAATATTCAACTTCGAAGCTGTCTAAATAACTTACAATGGATTTTTGTAATCTAATTTTTTTACCGTTTAGTGCAGTTTTCATTAGTTAACATAAAATAGTTTTTTTATATGACAATATCTTAGTTACCCTGGTAACCACGTAGATATCATTATTTCTGACTAACATTTGCCCGCGACGTTGTCTGCGTTGACTTTAAAAAAAATCCTATGTATTAATCGAGAACATTTTCTATCTGTGCATTAAATTATTATGTTATGCATTATTGATTCACAAACATTTACAAACTTTCACATTTTTAATACATAAATTAGTAGGATAAGTACTACATTAACCTATGAATAGGCTTAAGGGGGCACCGAGCCTGTTGTGGTTGTATTTTTTTATTTATAAACAATTAAACATCATTTCCAAAAAACAAGAATGTCATATTGTAGTCACTGCAGATTTTCAATTTATCGGGTCACTTTGGATTTGTTTTTATAATATTTTTAGTTATTATCTATAAAACCGATACCGTTTTAACGATAATAACTACAAGCATAAAACATAAAAATCCGTAATGTTTCGATAAATTGAAAACCAATCATGAATACAATGAGACATTCTTGTTTTTGGAAATGTTGTTAAATTTACTAGAAATAAAAAAAAAATTATTGAGGGCAGCACAATAGCCTCGGTACCCTCTTAAAAAATAACGCCATCTAACATTAAGTGTTTATAGTTTTAAACTACAGAACCTTAAAGACTACTTGCAGATATTTTTCGTGCTCTGGTAAATATTCACAGCTAGCCCTTAGGCTAACCCGGCAAGCGATATCCTTTCTGAGCCATTGTTAAAACCCGAAAGAAAGGTTTGTTTGAAAAAAAAATACGCACATGTTGTTATAAAGAGCTTTTATTAAACGACCATTTTAATTGGACTGACATCAACATCCACTTGAAAAATTACAGTGGCGTTCCGAATAATTTGCTCGTTATTCTCGAAACACTGCATTTATAAATTGTTGGCAGAGTTCCAGTGGTAGTATGCACAATTTGTAGTGTCTTCGGAGGTTCTGAGTTTTCGTTGACGAAGCAAAAACGTGACCGGGAAAGGCTTCTCGGTTCACGAAGACGCACGCAGTGTGACCATTTTTAGTAGATTTCTACTTTTTCGGTAGATTTAGGGCAAATAGAACGATAATGTAGTAGTGGGAAATTGTTTAGTAGATTTTGCTAAATATTCGAATATATTTTGATCAAAAATGCAAGGATTCAGACAAAAAAAATCAAAACTGGCAATACAAATAGCTGAGAAAACGATTGCGGGGTTTTCCGGAACTTCTAGTAAAGCTTTAGTGGTGGTACAACAAAATTAACTTATTGCCTTAAAGTTGTTTTTACAAAAGAGGGCTTATAAGACACAGAAACCTGTAGTAACTTTAAACCTTGGACGACTAATAATATTTAGTATATGGATTTATTTGAAAATTGAAGCATCGATGTTACAAAGTGATGAAATCTGTTTTTATTTGATGAAATCCGTTGTTGTATGGTTTCCATAATAAACAGCCTATCAATAGTGCTTTCTTGGTATCATTACAATGTATGTGCCTGTGAGCGTTATGTATATATTTTAGATGCGAAAATAACATGAGTGATTACGAGCGTTTAGATAAAAATGATAATATTTTGTTCAAAAACGTGTTTTATATTGAATTTTAACCATCTGGAACGCATACATATCAGTTAGTAGATTTTAAGTAGAATTTGAAACAGGACTTGGTAGATTTCAGCAGTCATTTTGGTAGATTCTCTGGAAAAAAAGTGGTCACGCTGGACGCACGACAACCCAATACCAAACAGTTTGCATTTAGAGGCATAAGTAAGTAGTCTACTTTACAACATTAAGTAGCTAGCTATTATAGCTTATACAGGGTGTAACAAAACACCCTAGTAAAACTTAAGGGGGTGCTTCAGACCGTCAAACTGAACAACTTTCACTATGTAGCCAAATTTCTAAATTGCGAAAAAAATGTGTTTCATACAAAACTGCAGTACCGACTCGACTAATATGGCAGATTATTTTTATCGCGATTTCGAATTAAGCTCCATAGTGAAAAGTGTTCAGTTTGACGATCTGAAGCACCCCCTTAATTATTTCTAGGGTGTTTTGTTACACCCAGTCGGTAACTATGGCTTATAAGCAGTACTATGAAAAGCTACAATTTCATGCTTACGAATATATTCCCCCAGGTGGTAGTCAGAGATATCTATACAATATAATAAAATAGTTCCGTGACTGACTGACTGACTGACTGACTGACAGACTGGCTTGACCGTATTCCGTTGCAGAGAAGATTGTCAAGACCAAACATTTTGGGTATTCATAATATATAATCATCGAGTTTATAGAGTTTATAGAGATTATAGAGGACTTGTTTCATAAGAAAATTACGTTTTCTTTGAGAGCGCCATGTTCTTGGTTCAATGCAATTTGCTTTCAGCAAGACAATTGTCTTGTGTGAAAGCAATCGGTAAAAAAGATTTCTTGAAATAAGAAAACGTAATTTTCTTATTTCAAGTAATCTTTTTTACCTGTGTAATGGGACTTATTATTGACAAGTTTAGAATATCCTCTTATTATAATAGCGTATACTTAACAGTCGTGCCCCATGAAATATGTGCTGACCTTACTGAGTCGAAAATATATGTTTTTATTTCTTGTATTTTAATTATGACTGTTTTTGGGAAAGAGAGACTATGTAATTTAGTATGTAGTTAAAGTAAATATACCTAACCTTTACTACCAGTGTGGAGTCTTCGTCTCATTTTTAACCGACTTCAAAAAAAGGAGGAGGTTCTATGTTCGGCTGTATGTATTTTTCTTTTTATGTATGTTCACCGATATTTTCGTCAATTGTGAACCAATTTAAAAAAAAAATTTTTTTTGAAAGTGTATACACCCAAGGTGGTCCCATTTTAATATTGTGATGATCTGATGACGCACTTCGGAGCTACATGGTATAACTCCTCAAAAGTTGACAGCAAATCGTCTGCGATTGAACCATTTGCTTCTTATCAATGTACCCTTTGCGTGTATAACTGATATCTGAGTCTAAATAACATATTTAATCAATAAAAATTATGAAATAAAAATTTTTTACAAAAAATAACCGACTTCAGAAGTAAAAAAGTACAAAATAATATTTCAGCCTATGAATTTTTCCTTCGATTCTATAAGAAAATTAATTTGTTTTGTTGGAGTCGGTGTCAAGCCAAGCCAAAAAATTACTGAGGCCGTCGCGAATCGTACCTACCGGCTTGACAGCGACTTTGACAAAACAAATTAATTTTCTTATAGATTCGAACGTAAAATTCATAGGCTGAAATATTATTTTGTACTTTTTTACTTCTGAAGTCGGTTTTTATTTTTTTGTAAAAAATGTTCTTATATTATTTTCAGCGTACGTTCTAATTACAAACTTTAATTAGGTATATATGCGTGTCATGTTCGTTTATTCCCAAGAGTGTTTTCCTAGTAGGAAAACTGACAGAAATGAGATTAATTTTGATAATATGGTAATAAAATTATTGGTTTTATGTCCTCACATTTCACCATAACATGGCATGCATATTTCGAGTTGATACATTAATTTAATAATTTTGTTCTGTGAAATACACTGTTGTTTTACCAACACTATTTATTGATTTACCCGACTGCGTGACGCAAAGGAAGGGTAATATGTTTATCAGACTATACGTATGTAAGTTTGTTCCTTTGTGGCAATTCGTCCATGCATTCTATAGACCAAACGCGTGGGCCGATTTTTATGACTTTTACGTCAATCGATTTGTATTAATCTTGCGAGTGTCACTAAAGATATGACATGTAGGTAATCAATATTAAATATGGTGACAACATAAAGATATTATACCTTACGGAATAGAGTAAGTGACATGAGTTGTCAAATGTAACCGTTTTTGGACGTTTTTTGGAGTCCTCGGCAAGGTAAAAATTCGATTTCTGTGTATAATTCTCAATCTAACGTGAAATCGTGAATAATTTAATGAAACAGTGTTAGTATATTTCACAAAATTATCTACGATTTCACTTTAGGTTCACGATTATTCACAGAAACCGAATTTTTACCAGGACTCCAAATCCCCAAAAACGGTTCTATTGCCTCGCGTCACGTATCTCTTTCTATTATACAGGCATGCCACTAGGTACATCTCGCTCTCTCAGTTGTCACTGTCTCTCTTACGTAGTATAATACCTTTATGGGTGACAACCAGACGCCATATTTTGAAAAAGAAAATAAACAAATAACTCTTCCTTTGCGTCGCGCATTCGGGTAAAAAGAAAGTTTACGATCTATGTTGAGTGGGGTATCATTGAATGGGTATTTGAAAATCATCTTTAGTTTTCTCTTATCATTTTTCATTTCGAATGGATAATAAACATGGAGTTTCCAATTACAATAAAAAAATACGAACGCACAGAATAAGAAAAAAGGTGAAAATAAACAAACATAGAATCAATTTTCATCGTTCGATCATGAATTCATGACATTGCTGGCACGTGATATCGGCACACATGATTTTTCTTGTAGACCGGATCACTGGATCCAATTCGTCGCTCCAGTGGGCACGACGTCTATGTAAATGTGTAACTGGGGATATTGTAAGTGACGGTTGGTGATTCGCACGCTGTCAAATTGTTTGGATATTGGTAGTATGTTGTTTATTGAGTGAGACAGTTTTATGCAATTTGCTAGGTGAAAGATATATTTCATATAAGACACTTTCGTTTCCGAAATGATAATTGAAGTAAATTATAGCAGCATTCTGGAGAGGACAGAGGCCAGGATTGCTGCTACTGCCCCTAGGTACATCTGCTTCTTTTAAATTCTAGAAGTACTTCATCATCATCATCTGCCTATAAACGTCCCACTGCAGGGCGCAGGCCTACCCTCGTGGAGGGTGTATGGGCATTAGTCCACCACGCGTGCCCAATAATGCGGATTGGTTGGTATAAACTTCACATAAGTACACATGAGAATTCCTTCTTCAGTATATGCAGGTTTCCCCACGATGTTTTCCTTCACCGTTTGAGAGCAGTCGGTATGACGTAAACATGTTAGAAAATACCTGGCAATAGTCCGTGCGGATTTGAACCCGGACCCCCATAATTGGGTGTCCATACCTCTCCGCAACGCGCCACCAACGCTCTCTAGAAACACTTACATTATTTATTTACAAAAATAGTGAGACAATGGATTTTGAACGGTTAAAGGCTTTAATGGCATTTAATACCTCCGTGCTTCAAAAGGAATGCTTAGCAGTTGTTGATACAGTTTAACTTAGATGTCTTGTTAAGCTAAGTCACAGCTTATTGTTTGTTCCCAATCTGTTCTGGCAACGTGTGTAGGTGTATAGTAACTTATTCCAACTCCATCTCATCCTAATAATTAAGAAAAGACATGAGCACTGCATTTGGAAGTATAAAGGCTAATGATTGAAGATGATGATTATGATAGGTTTGTATCAGGCGCGAGCACAGACTTTTTGGATAGGGTAGACATAAAATAAAAAACCGGCTAAGTGCGAGTCGGAATACTCGCTCACCGAGGATCCGTACCCCCGAACAATATATTAAACATTCCACAAATTTTAGTTTTTCCGAGGACCCTAAACTCGAAACCAACACACAATTTGCCAGTTTTTATTATTTGTTGTTGTTCTCTAGAGTTTGCACTATAATCACACCAAGTTTCAAGCTTGTACTTATATGTTACCGTTTTTGCGATAGAGCAAGAAGAAATAACGTTGAAAAAAAGTTTCTTGTACTATTATTATTTTTTGTATTTTTATTATTTCTGATAAAATCCAATAAAATAATACATAGGTATATTGTGAAAATTTCAACCGGTTACCTATTATAGTTTAAAGTTCTAAAGATACAGCCCTCTGAAGCAAGGACGGACGGACGGACGGCAAGCGTAGCCTTATGAATAAATAGGGTCCCGTACTCCCGTGTTCACCCTTTGGGTATGGAACCCTAAAAATCAAGACAAACTTACAGGTTGTATTAAAATCAAGACAAACTTACGGGTTGTATTTGATACACCATGAGATTCTTTTTTTTGCTTCAAATGATAGGTTTGTTAACGCACTATTTTGTCATTTTTGCAAACACACAATGATGCCCAAACCACAACAACTCTCACAGTTGGTAAATGCTTTCCATTATAAGAATAGAATAGAAATAGAATACCTAATTATTAGAATAGAACAGAATTCCAAAACAAATTTCCATAACAAAAATCTAAAAAACTTTTCCTGACTGCAATCGTTTGCAATGGCGACTTTTCCAAAAAAACTAATAAAATTTTCGCTAAAATGTATACGACAGAAAAGTGTTGGTATTGTAATTAGCACTTTAAGTAAAGAAACAATGCAGCATTTAAAATTGTCGCATAATACAACGCTCGGCTGGCTCTGATTGGTTTAGACTCTGTCTTTTTTGTGGCTTGTGTGCGTGTGTTGTTTCATTTTGAGCCAAGTATTTACAGAAACACTACTACACTATACTCGTGTACGTTACGAGGCACACATGCATAATGTTAGAGCTTTTGATTCTATCTCTATAACGCTAGGGGCGCTACTGCAGCGTAAACTCAGTATTGGTGATACAGGTGATACAGTGCGCAGTTGCAGATTAATGACAAAAGGTGGCGTTGTTACTAATTTTGTACCAGTCAATATAATTTAATTCCGAAATATAAATCGCTCTGAAGTTTGTTTGTTTGTTGATATATTAAGAATGCGTCAGTGTTTTAATTTACTAGGGTAGACAGTGTCTTTGTGGCTCTATAGAGCGCTCGCCACTAGTTTGTATAGATATTCTTAAATTAAAACTCTTAGTACTTGCTTCTTCCGACCCACACTGGGCCCGAGTGACTAAATATCGTCTATCATTACTTTCCTCCCTTATTCGTGAAAGGAGACCTATGTCTTTAAATGACAGTGTATATATAGGGTAATTTTCATACAAAGTTGTTGATAGAAAGTGTTACATTTTCATTGTATGTAGAGTCTCAAATAGTATCATAGAACTATACAGGGTGAAAGGAAAAGTATCTTTAACCATTCTGTATACTATTACCTAATCTGTACTCATGGCTAAAGCATGATGGGGCTGACACAACCACAGGGTTAAAAGCTCATAATTAGAAATAATAATTATAAAGAAAAAAAAAAAATATGTATAGGTATTAGTCGCAACAAAATATGTACGACTTAAATATGAGAAATATAATTAAGAATTGTTTATGAATATCAAACGTGACGTTGCCTGCCTCCGTGGTCTAATGGTTAAGAGCATTGGCTCTCGATACGGTGGTCGTGGGTTCAATTCCCACGGGGGACATCTAGTGATATGTCACTTTGTGCGTTTTTCCCCAGTTGGTTAGGACATTGCAGGCTGAATCACCTGATTGTCTGAAAAGAAAAATGATTCCGTGCTTCGGATGGCACGTTAAGCCGTTGGTCCCGGCTACTATTTCTGGTGGTAGTAGTCGTTACATAAAAACCACGTCAGAGGCCGAAAGGCGGTCTGAAAAAACTCTGACACCAGGGCTCTGCCCACACGATAAGAAGAAGAAGAAGAAGAAGAAAACGTGATTAGCATGTTTTGAAATTGGTAGGATATTGTCGAAACTATATGCAATTTTACAATTATCAGGCTAAATTTATAAATCAGAAATTAAACATGAAAATCAGTGTTAATTACAAACTGAATGCAACTGAAATGCATAATTAAATAAAACGATTCGAACTAATTTAGTCAGCAATAAGCGTAGTCACACGCGGAAGTGTGAACCACGCATTATGACTATAATTCGACGCAATAAATTTTTTAAAAGTGTCTGCGTATAAAGCGCCCTTGGGACGCATAAAGTTAACAAATTGCTGCAATTCCAATGTATAGCGTGTATTTCGATGGCAGTTTTCTCCGTAAAATGACGCTCAAGTGCCTTAACGATCGGTATCCATGATGGATTTAATTTGCCATCAATTTAAACAACGTGTTAACAAAGTAAAGTAATTCTTGAAAACCGTGTTATGACAAAATACTTTTTGAAAAACAAACCACATAATCTAAATCTTAATTATCATATAAGTCTTCAGAGCGTAAGGAAAAGTATAATTAACCTGTCAACCAAATACTCTACCTTTCAAACTGAACAACTTTTATAATGGGAGCAAACCAATCGGAGCAAAAAAGTCAGCTGTTCCATACTAAACTGCAATGCCTACTCGACTCATATTATGATGTATGCAACAGATTGCAACAGCAGATTTTTTTTTGATCCGATCGGTTTGCTCCCATAGATAGTAACAGTTGTTCAGTTTGATGGGGAGAGTAATGAGGTTTAAAGGATAATGATACTTTTCCTTATACCCGAGGGTAGGCCTGTAACTGTGAAAAGTATACCTAATACTTTCCACAGTTACAGGCCTACCCTCGGGTATGGCATAAGATAACCTCGGGTGCCCAATGCTGATTTGTGAACTACACATACGCATCAGAAATTCTTCTTCAGCGTACTTATGCAGGTTTCCTTACGATGTTTTCTTTCACCATTTAAGAGCAGTCGGTATCACCAGTATCACGTACACACGAAAAAAGCTGGCCGCGCGACGCTATACATTACACTATACAGCTTATTTTGATTATTGGAGAAACCAGAGTTAATCAAGTAACACTGGATTCAATTCCTACTTACCGTCTCCCATCCAGATCACCTGTCTGGACTGATGACAGAATTCACTCATCATCACCATCATCATCTCAACCGATGGACGTCCACTGCTGGACATAGGCCTCCATAACGACCAAGGATCGCCATAACGACCGGTCCTGCGCTGCCCTCATCCAACGTTTTCCCGCCACCTGCACCAGGTCGTCGATCCACCGTGTGAGGGGCCTACCCACGCTGCGCTTTCTATTTCCGTTTCGAATTCACTCCCAGTACGATATTAACAGTGCATGGCGGTCAGATTGGGGCCTTTTTGACCATCTGCATGCAAACCTCGTGCGAGACCCGACTGCCAAACCGGCTGGGTTTGATAAGGACCAGAAGACTTGGGCTAAGCTAAACCGGTTCAGAACTAACCACGGAAGGACCAACTATCACCTCTACAAGTGGGGCCTGAGTAAATGAGTGTCAACTGCGCCGTTTCCCCGGTGGAATTGAGGAACTCCATAGGTTAACCCTGGCAGCGGAAGACTGGCAAAAAAATCTTGATCTCGAAATTTAGACCTCCCCGGCTCCAAGCAGGAAGACAAAAAATGCCATGCGACATGATGATCAGTCATCAATAATTAATTTTGCTCTATGTCGTTGTTTTACGTGTTCCAAGTTATTAGTGAACACATAATCAAAACAATCCTGCATCATAAAAACATTTAGCCAAAAGCAATTCAGTTAATAATTTGGTCTACGAAGCATTCATGTCTTCTTTTTTGTTTTCCCTCCCACAAATTACGTACAAAGAGAACGACTCAGTTATTCACTTTGCTGTCCCTCCGTTTCGACCACCAGATCACAGAACCTGCAAAAGCAAATTACTCATTTCTCCGAACGTTATAACATTTTCAAATTCACAAAGTTAAAACCAAGTTACACGTTGCAGCAAAAGTAATTCAGTCGCTTTAAATAATGCAAATTCGAGCTAAAATTGTAACGTCCGCAATCCTACGAATAGTTTCCTCTGAAATTAGTCACGCATTAAACTTCGCAGTGATTAATGAAACGTTGCAAACTTCAAGGGGTCTAACGAGGAGTACGAATGAGCTCAGTGTTCATACATCATTGGATGCTAGTCGTAGTCATAATAGCCGAAAAGCTTTGAGATAGAGTCTATTTTCGGTGTTGTTTGTGTGCAATGTACTTGGGGACTAATGGGAAAACCTTAAAATCTGTGAAACTTCTTAGGTAAACACATCTTGTTGGACGGAAATAGATTGAGTTGAAGCTGGTAACTTCTACCCGCTGCTGCTAAAATATCTGAAAGTTCGTTGTTGCATGTTTTGAACTAGTACTGATAGTTTGATGGTACTGAGTAAACGTAGTAAATGGCTCAAGTTAAGTACCTATTTAACTTCTACAAACATTACAGAGTGAGGAGTTCTGGGTGCTCTTACACTGAAAAAAATGCGAGCGAACTAAGAAGTATAATTTCTCTTAATGGTGGACTTCCGATGCTAGCGGCCGACGCGTCTGACGCGCGCGGCTCGCGGCCGACGGCCGATGCGGCCATACTAGTTACTATGAAAACGTATGGCGCCGCTTCCGTGGCCAGCGACTGACGCGCGCGTCAGACGCGCGCGGCTATGCGCTGACGTCACGCAGAACAAGAATGTTTGCCAGACATATTACGATGTTTTTACCGAAAATTTGCTTAATTTTCACTATTTTCTATTTGTTTTTTATTATCTGCAAGGTCGCTCATCCACGTTGCGATAACACCATCTATCGATCCATTTGAAACTAATTTTTCTGTTTTCGGAAAATCCCTCTTGCCTACATAATTATTAGCTAGACAGCGATCCATATATAGGTTAAAAAGCCAAGGGGACGCAACGCATCCTTGGCTAATTATAATAACTCTTAAAAATGTTTTTTATCAAAAATCCTGTAAAAAAAAATGCATTCATATATTTCTCTCATTTTCTTCTTTATTTACCTATCAATTTATCAATCAATCAAATATTATTTATTAAAATATGTATTGTTTTTTTTATTTGTGTTTTTAAACAAAACACCAAAACATAAGAACATACCCTAAATTTCGGGGAAAATACCCTAAAGTGATAACACTCTGCACAATAGGCACGCGTCAGTCGCTGACCTCGGAAGTGAGGTCTGTCGTCGGCCGCGCGCGTCTGACGCGAGGTTCTGTCATATTTGACAGAACCTCGCGTCAGACGCGCGCGTTAGTCGCATCGGCCGCTGGCATCGGAAGTCCACCTTAATTAGCACCAAAATAATTGAAATGACGTTATTATTGTTTACTAAAAACAAAAGATGGTTAGTTGTAACAACAAGCCGAATTCGTTTAACAAAGTTCTCTTAGTCGGAGAAGTCATGATGTTGACAGGCTCATATGGATACATGATGTTGGTTGAAGTAAACAAAATTTTTTTCATGGTGTGGAACATACACAAAAGTCATAAGGGGAAGGTACAGGACAGATTCGGCGCACGGATGTCTGCGCCGCATTGACTTACCAACTTTGCTGTTGTGCTGCTATAAGAAAGAACGTAGGGTTCGCGCACAAAAGTGTCCGAAACAAAAAAAAAAAAAGCGCATTAAGAGAAAAACAATTTCCGCGCATTGTCGGACTACGCGCACGTCTGCATGTCGTGCTGCTGTGCTGTAAGAATTTGTAAAAACTACGCAAGCAAAATAAAATTTCATCAGTTTCAGTGTTTTTAGTTTAGTCAAACACTTTTTTCAAGAATTTTGTATAAGACCCAGCGTCCATAAATTAGTAAGTCAATGCTGCGCCACGTCCGTCCCGAGTCTTCGCCTTTCGCCTCTTCAGTATGTTTCAGGTGGTACGGTCATGGTGTAAATTCTCTATGGGTACGGTTGACCTACCAGGGCTCTTCGTCGTCACTGGTGTGATCCCCCATAGCCCGTAGTAATAAGCAATAGTTGCTCCCTGAGTAAATGCTTATTCGTTATTATTATATAGGTATGAGAAAGTAGGGATCGGTAAGAATGTTTACATTTAGTGAATTATCTATTTTAAAACTACTTTAGCACATGAAAGCAAAGACAGACTTCTTTGTTTTGCAGTTAAGAACGTGTATGTGTGTGTAGCTCCTGACCTATTTCAGCCACAGTGACTACTTTGTAGAAGTTAAGAACGTAACACTAATGTCAATAAATCTGTGTCCAAAGACATGCAAGTTTAAAGTTCGACTTGCACACGGTAAATTTTCTTATTTACGTAGATATCTCATTTCATCTCTACATACACCCTGCTCAATAACAAAATTTTGGCAGTTGCATACATAGAGAATTTACACGCTCCCCATGGTTGCATACAACTCGCGCTGAAAATGAAACCACTAATACAAATGTCAATAAATTGTAAGTACCTACTCTTCAACATTGTGGGCGGACCGGAACTAAACATTTTCGGCAACCCAAATTCTATAGGCTGTTAATCGCATTACGTGAAAACCTTTTACGACTTTCTGTTCTAGACGAATGTCCGCATTAAAGTCGAATAAATACGTATAACAAATACAAACATAAACACACGAACGTAATCAATTTCTGTATTTCTTTCCCTTTGTGTATATTTATGATGAACTTTACTACACAGTAAAGTTTATTATTAATTTACTTCTTAGGGTTTCAGAATGGAATGAACTACCTATGAATTTCATCGAGACTATAATAATAAAGAAAAAATGTTGATGTCTCCTTTTTTAGGGTTCCGTAGTCAAACAAGGAACCCTTATACTTTCGTCCATTCTGTCTGTATGTATGCTTCACCTCGATTACTCGTTCTCATTTTTGCACCAATTGAACCGAAATTTGGCATGACGATAGACGGCAAGCACCTTAAAAACATTGTATTTGGCTCTTGTGGAATCAATAGTGAGCTATGGTCTGGAAAGCTATGGGCTCACTTTTAAAACTCATATAGATAGGATTGAATCATTACAGATACGGTTTCTAAAATTATTAGTAAATAATAAAACAAAAAATAGTTGTAAAGATAATTACTTATAAAAAATTGCTTCATATTTATAAAATTCTCCCAGCATCATTAAAACTAAAATACTTACTGGCCACTAATAATGGCAATCCTCACTATAGGTCACACTTGAATCACAACTACGAAACGAGAGCGATATCGGCTGGTAAGTTCGAAGTACCGCGGGCGAACAACTACTTCGGGTATAGGACCCTAAGTAGGTGTGTTCCAAAGCTGTATAACGAGCTACCAGCCGATATCCGAAATGAGGTGAAGAAGTCGAAATTCTGTGGGTTGTTGAAGGATCTGTTGCTATCGAATGTCATCAATGAATAACTAGTAAGTACGTACTCAGTACGCCAGTCATGTTATGTGTATAAATAGTCTATATTATTGCGCCTATGTAATGCGAGACTGATTCTCGGTTCCTGCAGCCAAATCGTAAAATACGGTTTTGTAGGACTACAACTAAAAACATGTAATTTTGTAACTTATTATTAAATAAATTAAAAAAAAAAAGTTAACAGTAGGTACCCCAAAAACAGAAATGAACAGTCATGAAGAAACTATTTTTAGACACCCGTAGTTATAAAGTTAAATCGCGCTATGTTGTTCAAAAAAGATAAACAAGTTGAATACTTTTCTTCTAATTCTATCTATACTATACAATGGCTACGGCTATGACTAGGGTTTGGATACTATTAGTGAAACGTGGATGTTCTGAAGTTTCAGAATGTCTCTGACTTCCTCAAGGAATTTTGTCTTGAGCATATGCTATGCTACAATGGCTACGGAACAATATCATGGGCGAGTGTGACACGCTCTTGGTCGGTTTTTTGATACAAAGGCAATTAGAATCTAACTAGACTTTATAATAAATGTCAAATAACGGGGCGCAAACAGGGCGTGCCAAAGAATTAGCATTAGACATACATACAATCGTACATTATGTTTACTGGGTGTAAAATTAAATATAATACTTTATGGGGTTCTTTAGATCATCAAACTGAACAACGTTCAATATGGAGCCAAATTCGAAAAAAAAACTGCTGTTCTGCTTACAAGTAGCCGTCGACGTTTTCTATGGAAAGGCTGATATTTTTGTAGCGATTACGAAGTTGGCTCCAAAGTGAAGGTTGTTCAGTTTGATGGTCTGAAACGCCCCCTAAGATATAATGTAACGTATTATTATAAATTTTACACCCTGTTACCTCCACATGAAAACATTAACCTTCTGGCGCAGTCGGGTAAAAAACTGCACAAGAAACTCTTTCGCTTAGTCGCCTCATATTACACTCACCCACGGCAAGATGTGGGCTTTATTTTAAGGAACCACATAGCTCTATTACTTTTTTTCTATACTCGGGTATGCAGGTTTCCTCACGATCTTTAAATACAACCGTACATAAATTCTGTAGAACTTAGTGGTACAGGCTAGAAATCATGATAGAGTCGCTAGCTCTTTTCCGTATGGACTATCATCGCTCTTATCTCGTAGGTATAGCTCTAAATACACTATCTCATCTAATCGTTGACAATCATCGGAGGCAATCATTTTGGTCCCTCGGCAGCAATTTCGGTCGGGTAGAGTTATGTGGCTATGTCATCCGATTTACTCTGGGCAACTATTCCCTGTGCATTTGTCTTGCTGTCATTCATCTTCTGACGTAAATTAGTTTCCAATACTGCTTTTGATGCTGTTATTCTGCAGGGCTATTGTGTAAGTTTCCGATTATATCGTTTACAAAATCGCAAAGAATTTTTTTGGTCTGTCGTATAGACAAAAAAAAAATCATTACAAAATCGGTTGTAACTATTATGACAGCAGTGCAATTTAAGGTTGCGACGATGTTTGTGCTTAGTGAATTGCATTGCTGTACTAAGCAATTTTTGTTTAATATTTTGTTTCTGTGATCATCATATCCATCCAATGTCTGAAATTAATAACTAACTAAATATTAAGAAGCAAAATCGCTGAGAACCGCTGAAAACACCATGCCGATTTGATACTGATTGAATCGGGTAGTTACTTACAGCCAGAGAACGGAATTTTCAATCTACAGGGTGAAATTGATATCATCATAGCATCTTTTTAATCTAAGAGTCTACCCATCAAACTGCACAACTTTTACTATGGCAGCAAACCAATCGGAACAAAAAAAAATCTGCTATTCGAGTTGCGAACTCGCGCGTCGACATTGTTGTTGTTTATTATGGAACAGCAGATTTTTTATTTGCTCCGATCGGTTTACTCCTATAGTAAAAGTTGTTCAGTTTGATGGGAAGGATGCTAATGATATCAATTTTACTCTTTCTCTGGGTAGTGGACCGAAATTGGAAAACACAATTCTCCGGTTTGGAAGAGTACGGGTTCAAGTCCCGCCCGAGACTTAATTTTTCAATCTTTAATTTGATATAATGAAATAAATGTTATAAATAAATAAATAATAAATAAATATCGTCCGTTAAAAAGAAAACTGTCATAAATCGAAAACATTAAACTTTACACTACGAGCGTTTAATGTTTTGAGTGTGTTTATATTCATGATTTACAAAAACGTATTTATAAAATCTATAAGCATAATATATCATTTTTTTCGTATTTAAGTAAGCAATAAGATGGTTTATAAGCTAATTGCAATAATTATTAAAAAAGACCCAATTTGCACCATGTGTCACTTTTCTATATCAATTATTGAATTGAATCACACGGATTTATGACAGAAAAACCTTGTTAAAGGCCAGAAAATAGTTTTAATGGTTATAAATCGCTATATTTAACCCAGTTAACGAACTAAATGTGAACTAAGCATACACTTTTTAATGAAATATAACAATAGGCAACTGAAAACTACAAAAAATAGGTCTTTAAATTGGCAACAGTCTGAAACCATACTTAAGAACTATAATTAATTAAAAAGATAGAACCAATAAATGTAAACTGAAACATATCGTTTCCCTGGCCACCATCTCTGATACTGCCTTGATCTACTGGCCGTCATCCTGCCTGTCTAGCCTAGTATGCTGTCCATCTTCACTTCAATTTTGTGATCACCTACCCACGACTTCGACCCTGGTTCTTAAAAAGAAATCCTGTATTCCAAAAGCCGCCCAGCTTAACTGAACACGTCCCTCCAACTCCTATAACTGGGTTCTTTAGTCAAAGGATAAAACAATGCAAGATAAATACGATAGACGTAATCGTTAACTACATCTACGTGCTCGCTACCTACATTTAATTTTATACGAAGGTGTATTATTTCAACGCTTCGTTATGCAATAAATTTATTTTTGGACATGTTCATCCGCAGACTAATTTTCAGGGGAATCTTGGAAATCAGACGTCCTCCCGCTAGGAGTATACGATCGTTGGCGACCTTTCCGAAAGCCAGCTTGCTCGTCAGGCTGATAGTCAAGGAACCAAGGAACGGGTCTTTCCATGGCACAGGGTCTTGGCAAACTGTTTGTAAACCTGAGAGAGTAGACTGATTGGGCGGAGTTAGAGAGCTTTTTTTTTCCTTTCTTGTGTAGGATCGTGACCAGCGCCGTTCTTTCATCACTTTCGGGTTGCACTTAGTTGCAGCACCATGTTAAACAATAAACTAACGAGAAATCGCAGTACCGGGAGGCCCCTGATTGTAGCATCTCCACCTATATCCCACCGACCCTCGGCACAGCAGGCAGATTCACTTTTCTGACCTAGAATCAATAACGTCCGATGCGTCTGGTTTTCGTGTTTCGGACGCCTACAATTCTGCATAAAACTCTTCAATCATAATCACAAGAGTCAACTCATAAGGTCACCATTACTAGACTTGTTTGTGAGTTTATTTATTCCTGTAAAACCGATTTCATTAACTTTTCTCAAAAAATTAATCCCTTTATTACAAAATAAATTCAGGGGAAAAATTACATGTTTCAAAATTCTAGTCTAAGAATTATAAAGAACAGTGTCATAATTCAAAATGAGTCACGTTTCAAAATAAAATTTTGTCGAAGCAAGGTTAAAATTTGAAAGAAACGTGGCATTGTACAAAATATGTAATTTTTCTGTAAATATCACAATATAATTATCCACTTAATTGTAGTATTTTTTCGAATAATGACACCTTTTCCCATAAACGCACGCATGTTCACCTCTCAGATTGGGACGGAACTGACAAAATGACAGTTTTCTACATACAAGACGGTGGATAACTATAGAATGGACATGTGACACTTGCGATTTATCTTGAGTTTAACGAGAAACTGTGAAGCGCCACTTTTCTACATGAAAATATATCGACTTTTATACTCATTTTTGCCAAAATCCGAAAATCCGAAATTTTTGATTTATGCCACTTTTCTTTTTAACGGACGATATCAGAATCAAGTCTGGACTTGTATTATGATGACTAGACAATGATACAGATTACATATATAAACACAAACATCCATGACTCGGGTACAAATATTCATATTCATCATACAAATATTTGCCCCTTACGGGATTCGAACCCGCGACCCTCGGCACGGCAGATAGATTTACTACCGACTATGCTACCGGGCCGTCTATGCATATGCATGCATGCGTGCAATAGTCTTTACACATGGCGGGGACCATCCCCGTGTGTATCATGTTGTGCGCTCGGAGATGGTATCCGCCATTTGTGTATCCTTTACATTTAGATTAACTCGTCTTTTGAACGGGCCTCTACATGTTGGCTTCGGCTCCATGCACGCCTTCCAAAGGTCCGGGACTTAATTGCCCGTGATTACGGAACGTAAGACATACAATAATAAAAATAAAAAAAATTATAATATTATAAAATTAATATAAATGTAATATTATAAATGTTTATAATATGTTTATTTACTACTTTGTATTTAACGGATAGCTCCTAAACCTCCTTAGTGAATTTAGTGATCCACTCAGAATAGGCATTGTGATAAAGCTGAGTTCCCGGTAACTACCTACCTACTGGTATTGAAAGGGAAAGGTTAGCCATGAATCATCGGCTATTTTTCCGGTTTATAAATCAAATCCAAATTCGTGGGTTTATCCGGTTAAGGGCCAGTTTATTCAGGAATGTAATGGAATTTCGATTGAATGATTAGATTTCGGAAAACAATTTTTAATTAATGGATGCCCAATTGCCTAACATTTCTGTTGGTTTTTTACGCTGCTGCTGAACACAGATTTTCCAGTCTGTTTGAAGTACCAGAATATACAGGGTGCTAGGGCAAACAGTTGCATTACTTTAAGATGTGATTTTACTCATCATACTGAACAACAGAAGATATATACAGGTATAAATAGGTTATACAGAAGACTGAAGAGTACAACCTGCCCCTTTGTTTGGCGTACGTGGACTACGAGAAAGCCTTTGATTCGATCGAGACTTGGGCGGTACTGCAGTCTCTCCAGCGATGCCAAGTAGACTACCGGTACATCGAAGTGTTGAAATGCTTGTACAAAAACGCCACTATGTCAGTCCGACTACAGGACCAGAACTCGAAACCTATCCTTTAGCAGCGAGGTGTGAGGCAGGGAGACGTTATATCTCCGAAACTGTTCACCGCTGCTCTGGAGGATGTTTTCAAGGTTCTGGACTGGAAAGGGCTAGGCATCAACATAAACGGCGAGTACATCAGTCACCTTCGGTTTGCCGATGATATAGTCATCATGGCGGAGCCTATGGAGGACCTCAGTCGAATGCTCGATGATCTTAGCAGAGCCTCCGAACGAGTCGGTCTGAAGATGAACATGGACAAGACGAAGGTCATGTCAAATGCCCATGTTGTACCCACTCCTGTAATGATCGGAAACACTGCGCTCGAAGTTACTAACGATTATGTTTACCTAGGACAAACTATCCAGCTATCCAACTTCAAGAAAGAGATCAACCGTCGAATCCAACTCGGCTGGGCAGCGTTCGGAAAGCTACGTAGTATCTTCACGTCCCAAACACCGCAGTGTCTTAAAACGAAAGTCTTCGATCAGTGTGTGTTGCCAGTGATGACATATGGAACAGAAACGTGGTCGTTCACTCAAGGCCTCATAAAAAGGCTGAAAGTCACCCAAAGGGCAATGGAGAGGGCTATGCTCGGAGTCTCCCTGCGAGATCGAATCAGAAATGAAGAGATCCGCAGAAGAACCAGAGTAGCTGACATAGCCCAAAGAATTGCTAAACTAAAGTGGCAGTGGGCGGGGCACATTGCTCGCAGAACCGATGGCCGATGGGGCCGAAAAGTTCTCGAGTGGCGACCACGTACCGGAAAGCGCAGCGTGGGTAGGCCCTCCACACGGTGGACCGACGACCTGGTGAAGGCGGCGGGAAAACGATGGATGAGGGCAGCGCAGGACCGGTCGCTATGGCGATCCTTGGGGGAGGCCTATGTCCAGCAGTGGACGTCCGTCGGCTGAGATGATGATGATGATGATGATGATGACTGAACAACGTTCCCAAGAAACCCAGAGAAAAGATTAAGAAGAAGAACCAACTAAAAACATTATTCAATGTTTTTAGTTGGTTCTTCTGAAATTTTTTTCCAGCCCTCGCGTGCGCGTAGTCGGCAGATCAAACAAAGACTGTCGCGTAATTGGTTATCTTTTTACGTTTTGGTGCTCTTTTGGTTCGGACACTTTTGAGCGCGGACCCTACGTCCAGTACTAGGTTAGTCAATGCCTGGGAACAAAATATTCATTTGACCAAAAAAATTGCGTCATTCCTGATTTGAACCTTCAACCGTCGGTTTCGCTGGTAGGGGAACTTAAAAAAGCTATCGGACCGTCGCATCTGTCTAAATAAAATATCAGCCTAATGCTTCTCACAAAAAGAGAAAGTACGCAATAAAATTTTGAACTGTTTTAGACATTTTAATTGTACCATGTTCAGCTTCGTAAAATAAATAAACTAATTATTAGATCAACAGCTGATTTAAGAATAGTTTATATTTATTATTTATATTATTTTAACATTTTATTATACACACAGACACAATGATACAGACACTCATAGCTGAGAAAACATGCACAAAGGGCGAGCTATGTCTATAAATAGATTTCTTTCTAATACTTACCTACATTTGTACCTATTTTCGTACTTTTTTTTAATTTTACTTTTACACTTTTTAATGCCGCAGTTATTTGGCTCAAATAATGCAACAATAAATTTGAAATTCAGCTCTATTTCATAACTTAAAATCTTATTCAGACAAAATTTTGCAAAATACAAAGCATACCTAATCCAATATTCTTATAATAAAATCTTTTTTTTTAATCATTATTTAGTTAAAAAGAAAAACTAAATATGGTGGCATGTACCTTAAGTAAAGGTATTTACGCAGGATTGGAAGCGCTTTTTTCGTAGCTTTGCCCTCCAAATGTCATAGACGATGATAATAATTTATTATATACGAGCTTTTTCCCGCGACTTCGTCCGCATAAATTATATACCAGATTTTAAGTCAGATATCAAACAAAAAAAGTTTCATCAAAATCGGTTCAGTAGTTTTTGCGTGATACTCGAACAAACAAACACCCAAACAAACAAACAAACAAACAAACAAACAAACAAACGAACAAACAAACAAACAAACAAACAAACAAACAAACAGACTGACAAAAAATCCAAAAGATGGTGATTTGGAATCAGGGACATCTAAAAATCATATCGTAATCTTTTTTTTGTAAATATCTTCAATGTACAGACACACTTCTGTTACAGTTTTATAATAGTTTAGATTTTACTAATGACTTGGGTACCTTATGTCCGCTCGATGCTTCGCTGCGCAATGTTAATTGACGTATACAGGGTGTTAAATAAAATACGTTACATATTAAAGGCGTGCTTCAGACCATCAAACTGAACAACTTTCATCATGGAGCCAACATCGAAATCGCGTAAATAATCTTAATGTGTCTAATATTATCGTTGCAATACATAATTACCTGTAACATTTCATTATACCTACATTTTTAGGATATTCTTAAGTTCTTAACCTAAGAATAAAAAAAAGGCTGATAGGAATGTCTTTGTACCAAATCTATTATTGTTCGACTCATTCCTATAAATATGTAGTACCTATTTACTTTAGTTGGGTAGACTCTTAATTTAATAGGTTGCCAACTTGTTGCCACTGATGTCAATTTAACCCTGTACGTATTAAAATACATCGTTTTTGTAGTTTTATGTACAAACAAAAAATCTACACTTACAGTTAAAACAATTAATTATCCAAAAAGGTGCACATTACATGGCTGGTAAAGTTTACAATCACTTGCCAAAGTCTCTGAGAGAGCTTCAAGGGAATAGTTTGGATAGACAATTAAAGGCAATATTGTTGGAAAAATGTTATTATACAATTAATGAATATCTGAATGACGAATTGAATTAAGCAAATATTATTAAGTATATTTATGTTATGTTATTATTAAGTATAATCAAATTATAAGTAGGGCAAATTGTATTATATAATTAATGATATATCTAAATGACAAATTATTATTAAACAAATATTGTTAAGTATCAAATTATAAGTAAGTACTAACGAAACTAAACTAGCCTAAATTAACTGAACTAATAAACTAACACTGAATACTTGCACACCTCGACGAGGTAGATTGTTGAAACCTAAATATTCAGATAAGAACTCTATGTACACAATCAAGCAAGGAATAAATGATTATGATTATGATTATATTTTTATGGGCAATAAATTACCTATTAAATATCATTGATATGCAAAGGTTTCCCCTTCACAACATTCAAATCAAAGTTATTTTGTATAACAAATTAAAATCTACGCCAACATTAATATACAATTCACTGATTTGCATTTCATATTACATAACTAAGTTATATTAACTAGACAACTAGTTAACTCTTAAATGTGCAAGTTTGTACATAGATACTTGTTCAGAATTGCGTTAATTCAATTATCACGTTTTGCCTGTAATTATGCTTTGTCAGCTAATATTGATGGATGTGCCATTGTTGTTGTCAGTTCCATTTCATTTGATGTGATATGTGGGATGTATACTGTCTAGGACCAATATACACACATTTACCTATTCCTATACTATATTATAGTGGTACAGAAGCCGTGGTGGTCCAGAGGCGAGTAACCTTGCCTGCCGTGCAGGAGGCGATGGTTCGATCCCCGTCCAGGCCGACTCGTACCAATGACTTTTTCGGAATTTATGTACGATTTGTAACACCACTGGCTTTTCGGTGAAGGAAAACATCGTGAGGAAACCTGCATGCTTCAATTTTGAGGCATGTATCGTACCTACTGTCCATTACAAGTGGCGACGGGCTCACTCCCCGTCACACTGGACAGAGTTTCGGTACTACTAGTGAAACGTGGATGTCCTGAAGTTTCAGAATATCTCTGACTACCCCCTCGGGGAATATAGTCGTAAGCATATATATATTATATTGGTATATTATGAATAAAGAAGCTTATGGACTAAGCAAATAGCTGCTCCTCCTACGTAGGTACAAGTATACTCAGAGATCTTCTTGCTGGCTTGTAAAGTACTCTACTTGGATAGGATCAAAAAGAAAGACTTGTGGACATGCTGAAGATAAGATACGCTCAAAAGTTGCTTTTGTGATATTATGGCTCTATGAAATAACTTGTCTGGATGTCAATGTTAGCTCTTATGAAAGTAATTAAGTACGATGGTCTGAATCACCCCTTAAAATACAGGGTGTAAGTGACAGCCTAGCAAATACTGAAACGGTGAACTCAGACCATCAAACTGAACAACTTTCACTATGGAGCCTATCTCAGGAAACGCGAAAAAAATCAGCTGTCCCATACAAAACTGCTGTACCTACCAGACTAAAATGTATGGGACAGCTGATTTTTTTCGCATTTCCTGAGATAGGCTCCATAGTGAAAGTTGTTCCGTTTGATGGTCTGAGTTCACCGTTTCAGTATTTGCCAGGCTGTCACTTACACCCTGTATAACCACACCTTCCTGTAACACCTTGTATAATTATGTAGGCATTGTACATACCTACGTGAATTGCAATACATCGTTAGACAATGAACTTAAATACCTCTTTACAAGCTTTGTTTTAATTTGTATCCATTACTTCCTCGGTTAATTAACGCACCACTAATACTAACTAATTAGGGAGTTGCAAGAGAAATAAAACACTTTCCCACTTTGTCTGCAAAGCGGAAACGGAAGGATTGAGGTAAAAGTTCTTCCTAGATCTCACCACTCTGTAACACGTGTAAATTTAAATTGTACGGAACCGAGCGAATTTTCTTGCTGCCAATCTCTCTTTTGTAGTTTCGTTTTGAATTTGTGAATCCGAAAATAGACCAACTGAAATCTACGTTCGCTACGGAATTCTTTTGCCTTATTCGGATATAGCTTGAATGTGTTAATAGTATTATAGACCGATCGAATTAATATAAAAGTAAGTTACAGTCTGTAGGATCCCACTGCAGGGCAAAGGGTGAGAAGGAGTGGGCCATACTCCACCACGCGGACTTAGTGTGTATTGGTAGAGTTAAACCAATTAATATTCCTTAACTTAGTAAAATACATACATACCTACATACATACATTATTAATATTAATTTATGTCAGAAAATAAACGCTTTCAAACCATATTTACGCTCATGCCAGGGATAAGGATATGATAAGGATATATCTCCCAGGGATAGCAGTGACAACTGTAACTTATTCGTCAATTCTGACACATCTCTCGCCTCTGCAACATCATCATCATCACAGCCTATAGGTACGTCCCACTGCAGGGCACAGGCTCCGGGACGGGAGGGTGTTGGGTGATAGTCCAATGCGGATTGGTAGACTTCACATACGCATCGGAATTTTTTCATCAGCGTATGCAGGTTTCCTTAATGTTTTCCTTCACCGTTTAAAAGCAGTCGGTATTACGCACTTAAGTTGGAAAAACTCATTGGTACATGGCATGTCATCCATGCGGATTCGAACCTGGACCTCAAGATTGAGTTTCCATAGCTGTTATACTGTACTAGGCTTAACGCATCTAGAAAAATAAATAAAATTACTCTAAAATTTAAAATACGTTCTGAAATTTAAAAACATTTTTTATAGAAAAACTCGTTATCTCAACTTAACTAGATATTAATACAAAAGTTCCATAATGTACCTAGATATTTCTTTAGCGCTACGATATTGCTTCTCTCCTCGAGCCATCCATTGTCGCCCCTACAAGAAATTGCCTTTACGCTAGAGTACACAAATGCGAACGAATTACACAACACTCGTTCAGTTGATATGTTGCTGGGAAATTGTTTTACACAGCCATTTGGGGGTTTCATACAATTATTTACATAACATGCCCAATTTGTCCAGAAATCTATTAGGCATTTCATTTCATTTCATTTCATTTATTTATTAGGCACATAAACAGATCACAGTCGTAAACATTATAAAAAAGTACAGGAAATGGTTTTAATTCTAGACGTGATCCAAAACAATGTGCACAGCACGATCGGTAACATTTTAGACAAAACTTAGGTATAGTAGGTAATTACAAGTTGTTTTACTTTTTGATTACATTTAAATGCTTTTAGATCAATTTTCAAGTGAAAAATTAATTTAAGAAAATAGGCTACACAAATAAAACAGTACTTACAAAGAACATGAAAACATTTAAAATCTAGGAGGGGTGGAGGACATTTTTGAGATTTCTTTTGAAACGGTTAAAGGAATCAAACACATCGATGCTCGAATCAACTAATTCATTTAAATAATGCGGCCATCATCAAGTGCAAGCCGAATTTACGTGACGCCTTACAGAAATCTACTATGGTTTTGGTCTCGTGATACAGGGTAGGTACCTACGCTATATAGGAGCAGTGTAAAATTAAATACCTACGGTAAATATCGAAAAGAGTGCTTCAGACTATTATCGGACCGATTCTGAAATCCCGAAAAAAAAAACCGAAATAAAGTCTGTTATTTTCAAAAATATACATTTTGGTCATGTAGCTATTGTCATTTTTTATGGAGCAGCAGATTTTTTCCGCGATTATAAGTCGGTCCCGTGTTAAAAGATGTTCTGTTTGATGATCTGAAGCACCCTATTGGATATATAATGTATTTAATTCTACACCCTACTAGTAGATTTATGAGTAGCAATTTTACTTCAAAATAACTTCATTTGTGTGAAACAAATTATATCTACATGTAGGCAACACTATGCGTGAGTTGAAATTCCGATATCTAAACTATTATAAAACTGTAACAGAAGTGTGTCTGTACATTGAAGATATTTACAAAAAAAAGATTACGATATGATTTTTAGATGTCCCTGATTCCAAATCACCAATTTTTGGACTTTTTGTCTGTCTGTTTGTTTGTTTGTTTGTTTGTTTGTTTGTTTGTTTGTTTGTTTGTTTGGGTGTTTGTTTGTTCGAGTATCACGCAAAAACTACTGAACCGATTTTGATGAAACTTTTTTTGTTTGATAGTTTATCATCTGACTTAAAATCTGGTATATAATTTATGCGGACGAAGTCGCGGGTTTAGCTCGTCTAGAAACTAATCGTGAAATATAAAGTTACGAAGGTTTATCAAATTATCATACAAGTAACATAAAGAAAAGTTTTGGATTGTGAAAATGAAAATGTATGACTATGGAGATTGGCAGATTCCCAGTTCTCTTAACTTTGATGATGATTTCGAACAACAAAGCTCCACTTACGAATGCCTCAATAATCCAATTGAAGCCAATCCTCTATGTTTGAGCATAAACAATGTAACTACGAACTGATAATTACCAAACACATGTAACCGCAAGTTTCAATCCAAATGCCCTTACTCCCACCATGACAAACTCATAATTTTAATTAAGCAGTGCTTAGCGGTCGCTTAATAATGCTAGAGCAAATACGACTTCTAATCCTATTACACGACCATTTACGAGCAGTAGGTGCTTGCCCGCAAATCGTTAACTCGTAATGACTGCACTATTTAGCCGGATAATAGACTCTCTGCAAGTTCATGCTATTGTTACCTCATTATTGCTTTTAGATGGACCCGAAGCTACTGAGCGCTTCTCATTGTGCATTCAGGCGTTAAACGACTTGGTTTGTAATGCTAAATGCTACGCTATCTGTGGTAACTGCAACTTCTGTCAGCGGATACCTTTTGTAATAAACGTAGAAAGAGAAGGTAATACAAGTAAAGGAAGCACGTTTTTTGTCATATATATATTCACTCAATAAGAGATGCACATAGCAAATTCGCTCTAGTTAAAAAAGGAGATCGCTACTTATTGCTGTCCTTTCCTTATCGACGTAACCCCTTTTTTTATTTGTACTACGACGGCTGTCTGACTTCGGAGTCAGTCGTCTAGCTTCATATAAATTGTATAGGATTTTATGACTATCACTATCTCATACGCGGTTACACTGATATTACGTCTATCAGCGTAAGCGAAAAAAAAAATTGTCTATGGTAATAAACCAAAGATAGAGTCACAATGCAGGTTTTGCTACGAGCACTTGTCTTTCGCGCTATTATTATGTTAAAGCACAGATTATTTAATAGTTACTAGTTAAAGGTAGTTAATACAGGGTGTAAGTGACAGCCTAGAAAATACTGAAACGGTGAGCTCAGACCATCAAACTGAACAACTTTCACTATGGAGCCTACCTTAGGAAAGGCGAAAAAAAATCTGCTGTCCCATACATTTTAGTCGGGTAGGTACAGCAGTTTTGCATGGGTGGGATAGCAGATTTTTTTCGCGTTTCCTCTTGTAGTGAAAGTTGTTCAGTTTGATGGTCTGAGTTCACCGTTTCATTATTTGCTAGGCTGTCACGTACACCTTGTATAGTCAACTTGTTGTCAGAATATTCAACCCTCCTAAAGACCTAAAGTTTTTAATTTGCTCAAAAGCTCATTAATTTAATTATAAATCGCGATAACGAAGGCAGCACTCAATTAAGAGGTAATTCTGTTACGTACAAATGAAACACATTCAGGCTTAAACAAAGCTCATAGAAAATCGGATTCAAAAAGAAGCAAAATGCGGTTCTCTCAAAATAAGCAGAAAATAGTCAAGTTAGTTTGTCAGCTCAGCTATTCCAAGTTCCTCGAGCCCGAGCCCGACGGGCTAGCCGCTCTAAATTGAAATCTAGCAGAAATAGATCGTTCCTAAGTTAGATAGTGAAATGACAACTCTTGTGGACATGGTTTCGTGAAATCGCTATTCAAATGACTGCTTACAAACTTAAAATGTGGTCTATGTTTTGATTTAGTCGCCAAAACCAAACTATTACTATTAGGTAAAGTTATTGAAGGAAATATTGGTAAAGGCAGATCTAAGAAGATGTAATGAGACCTGGGCCTCAATCGCCCTAAGTTTGAACGATACTACCAATACAAAACCACAACCAAAAACGTTACGTTATGCACAATAACGATTTAGCTTTAATTCGGAAGATAGGTACGTTGGCGTAACGTTTGATGTCCGTTAGATCGAATTTTCTGTAGTGTGCGATTTAACCGTTCAGAAAAAAATATCGCGATAGCTTTTTTACTTCAGCTAAACCAAATCTAAACCAAAACTAAACCAAAACCAAAACCAAACCAAAACCGTATAAAATTGCGCAATTGAGGCCCAGATTATGTGGATGATATTAGTTAAATGTAGCCGAAATTTACGTATTTATGACAAGATGTACACACGGCGACACATTAAGCTATACAAAACCAACATAAGCTGGCCGCACGACGTTATAATTACTCTACCTGCGCGTGGCCAGCTTATTTTGGTTTTGTATAGCTTGATGTGTCGCCGTGCGTACACAGGGTGTAACAAAACACCCTGGCACCCCTTCAAACCATCAGACTGAACAACTTTCATTATGGAGCAAACATAGAAATCGAGTCGAGTCGGTTCTGCGGTTTTGTATGAAACAGCTGTTTTTTTTTTCGTGATTTCGATGTTGGCTCCATAGTGAAAGTTGTTCATTTTGATGTACTAATAGCCCATCATAACCCCTTAAGTATTATTAGGGTGTTTTGTTACACCATGTAGATCTAGAGAAAGCGAGAGAGGTATGTCCGGAGTAGTCAGGACAGGACTGTCCAAAGTGGAGATCCATTATCATAGTCTCTATAAACGCGTTGTAGTATAAAGACTGTTCAAACTTAAATGAGTTAAGTACATATTAAAGCGCATGCTTCAGACTATCAAACTGAATACCTTTTGTATGGGCCCAGCTCTGAAATCGCGACAAAAAAAGTACTCTGTTTCAGTACATTTTGGTCGATATTGTTATTATCAATGAAACAGCTAAGCAATTTTTTTATCGGAATTTTATAGTTGCTCCCATATCCCATACAAAAATTATTTCCAATGAACAGTCTGTCTGTGTGTTGTTGTTGCCTGTCTTTGTTAATTTATGTTTTCTTACCAATAAGTTACATTGTGAAAAGGTTTTAGCTGTAATGCAATGTAATACATTTGTTAAATAAATAAATAAATAAATTTCATGTTGATCATCTGAAGCCCCACGCAAAGTATGTAGATATTGCTTTTAAGTTTACATCCTGTATTAGTTTTCTATAGTAAAGTTGTGGAAGTAATATTGTTCTCAAGTGACTAAACACTGTGAAAAATCCGACTTTTCCTTTGAGTAATTTTACCTCGTTTACTACTAAGGTAGGTACATAACATCTGATGCATTGAGATTGGAGCTCATTAATTCGTTCGTGCATCCTTCCAAAGGAAGATTCCTTTGAACAGATTTACACACAGGCACAGAAGTGCTATTTTTGTATCATGAGACGAATGATGCATAGTAATTTTGACGTTTTCTACTGCTGACTTGGACGAGTGATTTTCAAAAATCGTACTCCAGTTCACTTACTCATAATTATAGTGATAAGTATAATTATAATGAATCTATTAGACGGAGATCCGACCGTAAAATTATGCACCTATTCCTTAGGCGAACGAAATGTAATTCTAGTGTATGTTTATACAGGGGTTAATACAACGCCGCCAAGTTGCTTAAAAAAATCTTGCCGCAAGTGCCTTTTCCATTATAATTTTTGGTATAACTTTTTCCACGTGTTTGTTAGGGAAGTGAATGAGGTGCCATCGGAAGGAGACTGGTCTAAAGTACTTTAAAAACTAGGGTTGCCACCTCTCAATCTGCCGCAACTACAGGGTTGCCAGGTCCAAATATGTCATTTTTGAATCTGGTAACCCTAGTCTTGCGGCAGATTGAGACGTGGCAACCCTAGTTTTTAAAGTACTTTAGACCAGTCTCCTTCCGATGGTACCTCATTCACTTCCCTAACAAACACGTGGAAAAAGTTATACCAAAAATTATAATGGAAAAGGCACTTGCGGCAAGATTTTTTTAGGCAACTTGGCGGCGTTGTATTAACCCCTGTATAAACATACGCTAGAATTACATTTCGTTCGCCTAAGGAATAGGTGCATAATTTTACGGTCGGATCTCGGACCATATGCTATAACAGGGTACGCAAGTGCCGGCCATGCTTCCATTGTCCCATGTCACGCTATAAATAGGATATCGGACAGGTTTTTTTTAATGGATTTTCATAGAGTTCAATAACGTACAATTGCACAACTATCCTTTTCAGAACAATGGAGTCTAAAAAAGGTAGCGGGGAGCGACTGAATGAGGAAGGCCGAGGACAGAGTTTTGTGGCGCGCCTTGGGAGAAGCCTATTTATGTAGAGCGTGGTTCGCTTCGGCAGAGGACGATGATGATGATGAATAACCGAGCACTATTGCGTCAACTTTTCCAGTTGCAAGTGAGAACAGGATTACGAGTGCGCTCCATACAAACCTTTTATTCTTATTTAAGACATTTACTAGTCAAAATCAATGACATTTCGAAGAATTGAACCAGAAACTAGCATAATCAAGGCCGTTTGCACGGGACGGCCGTGAAATCCACGCGGATGAAGTCGAGGGCAAAACCTAGTAACTACATAACTTAAAGTTTTTTTTTTACAGTTTTGATTATGTTTTAAACACTATTATATTATAACGAGAATTTACCCGCGACTTCGTCCGCATAAATATCAGATTTATATACCAGATTTTAAGTCAGATCATAAGCTATCAAACAAAAACAGTTTCATCAAAATCGGTTTTTGCGTGATGCTGGAACAAACAAACATACAAACAAACAAACAAATAAACAGACAGACAAAAAAAACAAAAATTGGTGATTTGGAATCAGGGACATCTAAAAACCATTTCGTAATCTTTTTTTGTTTATATCTTCAATGTACAGAAACACACACACACTTCTGTTACAGTTTTATAATAGTTGAGATTATATTAGAGAGCACTCGTAAAGTTGTAACAAACTAAAAGTAAATTATTGCCTGTTGGATCCCACTTCAGAGTAAAGACCTCCTCTCGTGCCTTTCTATTAAACTGACATAATAATATTGTTGCTCGTAGCTATTTGTATGTACACACGGCGACACATCAAGTTACCCAAAACCAAAATAAGCTGGCCGCGCGACGTTATACATTGCTATGCCGACGCGCGTCCAGCTTATTTTGGTTTTAGGTAGCTTAATGTGTCGCCGTGTGTACAAGAAGTTATCATAAAAGTTACTTGAGGACTTGCCCGTAATTAAAAAAACTTCATTGACGTCACTGTCTCGGTTTAGTAACAAAATATTCCACTGGAAAACATTGTCATTCGTCGGTAAACCCAATAGGCAAATGGATTCATGTAATTACAATGGTAATTACATGAATCCATTTGGAAAATTAATACATCTCGCACCTTGCCTAACGTGCAGGGGCGATGGTTCGATCCCCGTCCAGGCCGACTCGTACCAATGAGTTTTGCTTTCGGAATTTATGTACGATTTGTAACACCACTGGCTTTTAGGTGATGGAAATCATCGTGAGGAAACCTGCATGCTTCAATTTCGAGGCATGTACGCACATGTCGTAGCTGCACGTGGGGTTTACTTTCCTTTATGTGCAGAGAGATATACTTTATATCCACCGAATGAAGACGGGATAAAATGTTGCGTTTGTGATAGCTGGTGGCATGAACAGTGTACCAGTTTTGAACATACTGTTTTAAATTGTGATAACTGTGCTGATAAATAAGTACATTTATTAATTAAGATATTAATCTAATTTTTTGGTACTGATTTGACTTTTGTTTTCAGTTTATTAATTACTGAAACATAATTAGATATGTTAACAACTCAAAATGTTGTTGATTAAGCGGCGTACACTTACCCCCACCCACTGCGCACAGTTACCCACCTACTGGGGTAAGTGTACGCATTTTGACTAACTTTGTATTTTTTTAATTTCAAAGAATTTGTGGCAATATAGATGATTATTTTCATACTTAAATTGTTGATTAATAAATAGTCTAACTAATAAGTACTGTTTTGTTTCATTTAGATTATAATTTTCATTCAGAGAGGTTTCAAATCTGAAGTGCGCACACTTGACACACATGACTCTAATAGGTAATTAATAATTATTAGTACTCTCTGATATACATTTTTATAAATCCGAACAAAATAAAATTGTAATTTCCCAGACTTAGGTAAATAGGTACTATTCTAGTAAATAGCCTTAAAAATTTGTCATGCTCTTATAATATAACGACTATAATAATAGAGTTGACCATAAACGATACAAAAATTTAATTAAAGTGGCTGACGCATAAAGTTATTTATGAACTGACGTCAAAGGAATACCTAAAACCAGAACAATTAATTATCTACGCAAATTGCGGTTGTTTGTTCTTTTTTATGTACCAATCCGTTGAAATTTTTATATGACTACTACTTTTGCAAAGATCACGTTGCAGGAATTGACCCGAGCACTTGTCTCGCGTGGTTTCGCGTGTCGCGTTTTTGCCTGCCACGAGGCTCCGCAATCCTCAATCTCTTCTTATTCTTGACCTAAACAATCCCTGAGATAGATTGGGATAGATTATCCCATAAACTACTTGACACTGGCGGAAATGCAGTGCTAAAAAAATTATACCTACTTTTTGTTCGCTAACCTTGAAATATTCAATGTAGAACCATTCAATTTGGATATAGGGTAGAGGTTAGAGCAGAAAAAACGACAAAACAATGATCAAGAATGGGTCTAAATGAAATTTTACAAATCAGACAATCAGTCAAGATTTTGCTATACAATAGGGTCGTAGGTTGTAGGCTTAACAATAGGGTCTCGTTTTCACCCTTTGGGTACGACAACCAAAAACGAAGTCAATTATCGCTACAGAGTTGTCTTCTGCCTCGTGCTAAAAATATCGACTATATTATCGTCTATTTATGCTTGGCAACCTTCTCATAGTATGAAAACCATTAACCTAGAACGATCTCATGGCCAATTCCTCACAAAATTCGCGTAATTGTTTGAACAAAACAAGTCGTAATCCTAAACAAACGGACACCTTGGTCAGTGCACCCACAGGCATAGCTATGTAAATAACACCGCATTGCTAAAATATTCATGTTTTGCGTTCCTTCCGTAAGGTCGACCAGTCACGAGTAACAATTAGTTTTTGTAGTCTTATCGAGTATCGAATATCGATACGATAAGATAAAACTTGTTAGCTAGTGATTTCCGCGTAGTGACTAACGGTAAATGCATTGTAATTTTAAAAAACTCCTTTCACTAATAAAAAGGTCAGATAAAGGTCCTTCTTAATACCTTCGCCCTCATAAATAGTTCTTCCATTCAATGGTTGTATGGAAGAAATCGCTTTTATTGATAAGACCACCCTTTGTACCCTTCTCAATCTTGTTATATATTTTTTTAATTTTTATACATTGTATTTGTCTATTCTGGAATTCAATTTTTTATTTCGACAGATACATAAAAAAATAGTGACACCAACGGACCGGTACAACTAACTAAATACACTGTTTGTTAATTCTGTAAAATCTAAACATAATTGTTAAAGAAATCGTATCTTCTTACGTTCCTCAATCATTCGTTTGATAACATGAAACATAATTGATAAATATTACATATGCCACAAAAAGAAACCCATAAACAAGTCCCAAGTCCACGCGTACGAAGTCGCGGGCAACAGCCAGTTACAAATAAAGTTAAAACTAAAGTAACCAAGGATATTAGGGTACCCAGAAAACGCTGTCAGAATTTTGCTCGCTGAATGGCTATGCTTTGTCTATTCTTGATGAGCAAATAAAGAATATTTATATTATTTTATATCCTGATGGTTTTTTAAGAGGATGACCAGAGCATCCAACTTATTATAGTACCTACTCTGTTGTACCTACCTAGTCTCTCTCTCTCTTTGATGACCCGGTTGGTGTTATGGTTACCACGCCAGACTGCCAAACCAGGGTCCTGGGTTCGAATCCCGGTTCGGTCATGGATGTTATATGTTTGTGCCATAGTTATTGTATGATTCCCATAACAAAAAGCCTAAGGCTTACTTGGGATCATTACAATGTATGGGCCTGTGAGCGTTATTTATTTATTTACTCTGTGATCAAATTATAAAGAACCAACATCAACATCACAAAAATAATAATTGTTTCATACATAAACTGCAATCCTATAGGTACCTACTCGACCCAAATGTAGGACAGCAGATTTTTTGTTCGTGATTTCGATTTTGGTTCCATAGAGAAAATTTTTCAGTTTGATGGTCTGATCATTCTCTTAAAAAACCGCATTATTCAGTTAGACCCGTATATTGATTATTACTGCTGGACAATTGGTGGGGTTCTCTAATTCCTTGGAGACGACAGACCCAGAGCAAAGTTAAATTAAATATTCTATGGGCACCTAGGGGGTACGGAACTTGAATCGGCTTAGAACGTTGCTGGTGACGCGGTGAAGGAATTCGACATCCATTCTTTGGTAGGTCAATGTGATTAAAAAGTAAGTAAGTATCCGCTCTAATAAATGTTCGTGAAAAGAGGCATTACCTATACTGTTACTTATCTACTTGTAATTAAATTAACACTGGTATTTGATTCAGTTTAAATAAAACTACGTAATAAATAGGTATTTCAAATTACTTTAAACACGTAGCTTAACTCAAGTACAGTGTAATAGCTTATCTTATCACGAAGCTATCGAATGTGAATGTGTTAATCAAATAACTTATTTGCATTCTCTATTTTGGACAAGGAGGTCTAATTATTTCTGTCCGGAAAAAGCTTCGTATAATAATTATGGCAATATAATTGGTAATATTATGGCATGTGATGCAGACTAAGGATGCAGAGATAAAAGTGTCATACTACAAGACTAGTGTTAATGAATGAGGCTGGCTGCATGTAGAGAAGACCACCAAAGAAAAGATGGATGGGTTGTGCGAAAGATGACATGTTAGGCCAGTCATTTTACGGAGTTTTGTAAGGCGGGGTAGGGAGTAATTATTAATTGGACTTGACAAACTGTAACCGGCACCATTTAGTGACAAAAATACTAAGTATACTAAACCATATTTAAAAAAATTTGCTACGCAACATAGAAATCAAAATTGTGTGTCCCAGAAGGCTTTTAAATTAATTATATTAATACCAATGCACTCATTTGAATTAGATTTAACAATATAAATTATTTTTGAGCAATAAGTTAGGAACTGAAATTTAAAAAATTAGGTATTTATTAGAAAATACGAATGTATTTTTAAAAACCTTCTAAGTAGACAAAAATATTTAAACCATGTTTGAATTATGTATAATGATAAAGCCTTAAATATGTGCAAAAAAAAATTTACCATCATGTTTTTTAGAACGAGATAATATCTAAATTTTAAAATTGGAACTGCTGCGACGTGATTTTTTTTAATTTTGGTACATTTCTAAGCTCATATTGGCTCTTTAATATTATAGCGAAAAAAATCATTATTAATTAGTCCTGGCTCAAACCGTAAACTGACTGGGCTAATGTATAGAAAAGTAGTAGACAGATGGCTTAGAGAGATGAATGGAGGAAGTCGACATACTACGCCGACCCCAAGTCGATCAGCATGTTACACTGGAATACGGTTTTACCGTACCGCATTGGATGTTACCTAGTTCACTTCGTTCGTATGGCAATGACAGACCGCAATGTGTCATTTTGTGTGACGTATTATGTTGTTTCTATGAACGTGCTTGTCTATCTATTAGAGTTTAAGTCAATGGCCGACCCTAAGTAATGGGATAATGACAGAAGATGATGATGGTAATATCGCACTATGGTTCAACAGGCACTTTTAGCTAGACAGTATTATTTGAAACTTTTAATTTGTTCTAAACCCAACATCAATTCATGTTTTGTCAAAATATATAGTTACGATAACATTATGAGTCTTATTTACGGCATAATACAAAAACCAATATAAAATGACCTCCGTTTATGAAGATCTAGTACGTGTGTGAAGGTCTATGTAAATTGGTTTCGTAAATAAAATGCAATATATTTCATTTTTTCATTTATTATTATAATTTTATTCGTAATTTTGATCTTATGACATTGGTGAATTATCCATATAACATGTCAATATAAATTTTAAAACGGTCCCGTGTATTGCCACATCGAATCCACTTTTTAGCCAATTTCTTTTTTAAATTTGGGCTATATCTATTTTCATATTTCTGAAAAACTCATCTGTAGCTTCATTTAAATCTTATCTGCCGAAAATAAGTGTTAATAAATGAGTATTTTTATAATATTTAGGGTAATAAAAATAATCTTAGCATTAGCTTAACTTAAAATTTGGGGGGGGGGGGGGGGGGGGTTCCGCACCAGTCCGCACTTTCTAATTTACTTAGAGCAATACTATATAAATGAGACTAATACATAAAAAAGTTGCAGCCATGGTACAAGATGGTACATGTAGTTTCTGGTCCAAGAAACATAAAGTTCTCATAAAAATTTAATATCCATCTCATCACATCAGACTGCAATTTTTTTAGTAACCATAAAGGTATTTGCAATATGAATAAATAAAAATAGTAGTACTTATCGTCAACTTCACGAACCATCACTAAATGTATCAACTAATTGTATAGGTACCCACTTAGTAATATCGACACATCAAGTGCAGAAAAGTGAGTGATTTCATTATGAATGCCACTGGTAATCGCACTTTAAAATTAAATATTAATTTATTGGAGGTAAAATTATCACCGAAATAGTGACCTCGGGAGTGTCTGCTATCGCTTTTGCTAGTTTTAATATAGAATTACAGTAACCCTTTTTGTCTTGCTAAATCGGCCTTATGAATCATAGTGTATCGTTTGTTTTCATACCTACAATGACGATACAACGTAGGATCATAATTTTCCGTCCCAGCCACAGAAAAACATAATACCTATGGATTAAAATATACGCCGTAATATTTTATCTTATCCATCGTCTAAGGATTACTAATGCATCTTATACAATACGTAATTTTGATAATGCAATGTTTTGTTTTCTTGTAAGATAGATATGTAAATATGCAGCTAGTAAAAGGATTACACCATCGTTAATTTGAATCATCTTACTATCACAATTATGTAGGTCACGTTAATTAAACGAAAGTAAACGAGAATTGTTCAAACATAATTTATTTTTCTCTTACATCACAACTTAATCTATTATTTACAATAATATACCTAATTGAGTTATACAATATACATTATTATTATCTATTAACAATAATTAAAAGGATTTAACTGTGAGGCCGCCCGAGAAGGCTGCATACAAACGGAGACTCCGTGATTTTTTAAACACGATCAGGAAATTAATCTGTCTGTATTTTTATAGAGTTTCGTTAGAAGATACAGGATGTAAAAAATACCATCGAAATATTTAAAGGCGTGGTTTAGTTAAGACCGTCATATTGAACAATTTTTACAAATGAAATTTGCTGTTTTATACAAAACTGCAGTGCCCACTCGACTCAAATGTAGAGTCAAATGTAGAGGCTTAGACCATCAAAATCTATGTAATATTTAAAGGGGTGGTTAGAGTCTAAACTATTATTAGATAGATAGTATATTTTCAATGCTAGGATTAATTTAAGATTTGTATGGAACTCTTTGGGCCACGGTAACTTTGAAAGGAAATCTGACAAAATACAGACAAAGAAATTAGAGTCTAGATCATAAAAAAAAAACATTGACTGTAATTGGTTAAAGACGAATCTTCGTTTGTACGGAGCACGCTGCAAGGACTATATACTCTTAAAGACTACAAACGATTTGAATGGTAAGGCGTGGTGGTCGGTTTGATGAAGTCGAAATTTATTTGATTCGTGCGTACGATTTCACGATAGTTGATTGCTGAGAGTTTTGGCGTACGGGTCCTATCTGGACTGTTGAAATCCACTTCGTAGATACCGAATTTGGAACTGAAAAAAAAAGTTCAATTGTACATAATTATCTACTTGAACACACTCACACACACACTATCTGGACTGTTGAAGTCCACTTCGTAGATACCGAATTCGGAACTGAAAAAAATGGTTCTATTGTACGTGTATATACACTCACATACACTTTGTTTAATTTAGAAAAGGCGTAGGTTTGTAATTAATTAATCATCATGGATCCATATCAAGTTCGGGGAATGTAGTTTTTTAATTACCTAGCGAAATAGTCCATTACCTTCGTAAAAATACTATTAAAAAGTAATAATGCTGGTATTTATTCTGTCCTACGTTTAATTAACTATTTATTTCTAGTTTTACAATTATGAATGTGTTTTAAATTGCCACATTAAAAATAATTATAAAATCACATTTAGACTATTAATGACATCCATCTACATGAACACATGTAATTTATCGCAATAATGGGCAGATTAGTGTCGATCTCTAAATATATGAAATGATTTGAATGAAATTTGCAACAAATAATTAATTAAAAAAATTTCAATTTTAATTCAACAATATTTTTTATAAAAAGGTGTTTCAAATTGGGCGTTTTTATAAAAAAATTACAAAGACACTGGAACGATAGCGTTACAATTATTAAAAAAAAACGGGTTGCACTCCGGGAGTGCCAGGAGATCTTAGTCTTAAGGTGGACTTCCGATGCCAGCGGCCGATGCGACTAACGCGCGCGTCTGACGCGAGGTTCTGTCATATTTGACAGAACCTCGCGTCAGACGCGCGCGGCCGACGACAGACCTCACTTCCGAGGTCAGCGACTGACGCGTGCCTATTGTGCAGAGTGTTATCACTTTAGGGTATTTTCCCCGAAATTTAGGGTATGTTTTTATGTTTTAGTGTTTAAACAAAAACATAAAAACACAAACAAATAAAAACCAATTCATATTTTAATAAAGAATATTTGATTGATTGATAGATTGACAGGTTTAGAGAATATATGTATGAATGCATTTTTTTACAGGATTTTTGATTAAATACATTTTTAAGAGTAATTATAATTAGACAGGGATGCGTTGCGTCCCCTTGGCTTTTAAACCTATATAATATGGATCGCTGTCTAGCTAATAATTATGTAGGCAACTTATTCATCAAAATCCCTCAGATTTTCCGAAAAAAATTAATAAGTTTCAAGTGGCTCGATAGATGGTGTTATCGCAACGCGGATGAGCGACCTTGCAGATAATAAAATACAAATTAAAAATAGTGAAAATTAAGCAAATTTTCGGTAAAAACTTCGTAATAGGTCTGGCAAACATTCTTGTTCTGCGTGACGTCAGAGCATAGCCGCGCGCGGCCGCGGCCGACGCGATAGACATCGGCCGCGCGCGTCAGACGCGCGCGTCAGTCGCTGGCATCGGAAGCGGCGCCATACGTTTTCATAGTAACTAGTATGGCCGCATCGGCCGTCGGCCGCGAGCCGCGCGCGTCAGACGCGTCGGCCGCTAGCATCGGAAGTCCACCTTTACGAATGTCACGTGACGTCACGGTCCTGACGCGAGTTTAAAATCTTACGTAATCGTCTTACCAGTTTTGTCTTAGGCAGGGTTTATACAGAAGAGACGCGTGGCGGTGGCGGGTAGTCAAAGTAACACCAATATGAACCTTATATTACGTAGCATAGCGTCGTTTTTTGACGTAAAGAAAAATCGCGCCCCCGCCACCAGGCGACGTCGCCTGGAGGCGCGGGCGTAATTCTCCAAACGACTTTATGCTACGTACTATAAGGTTTATATTGCCGCACCCCGCCCGCAAAATGACCGCGCCAAGTCACTTCTGTTTAAACAGAATTTTACGAATTTTCGATCAGGGTGACTTCACGATCCTGACGCGAGTTTAACATTTTTTACCCATCCCAAAAAGTGCACAACGCCGTTAAAGAAGTTTTCACTTCAAAAATTTGCTGTCAGATCAACATTTTTCTCGATTCCCTAACTTTAGGGAGCAATTCGTATTATGGTTTTAATAATGGAAGACGTTGTGATACTGAATTGAATTCATCTACTTTTTGTGCAGTCAATGTTCATTTATGTTGTAGGTATTGGCTATGTGCGAAGTTTGTGTTGGGAACTGTCAAGTCGATCGCAGCGCACGCTGTGGCAGAAATTTGAACTACCGACGGCGAAGCTTGCGTCAGATTTGCTTGAATCTATGCAAATCCGCACACTCACTCAATACTCAGATATCCAAAAAAGCAAATACTAATACTTAAAATTTGGCAGGGATATTTTTATTGCCATCTATGTGTTCACAAAAATAAAGATTTTTCGCAATTCAACCCCCAAAGGTGTGAAAACGGCGGTGAAAGTTAGTATGAGAAATTTGTAACAAAGAATGGAAATTTAGCTATTATTTTTAATATCGTCAATATTGCTCATTTATTTAGTTTTTACTTTATTTTAAATTTAAATAACAAACTTTTTCCTAACATTTTACGTACAAATACTTCACGGGGCCGTATTGCACTAGATGGCGCTAGTGTCGTGCACACAGCCAATAACAAACTAACATTTTCGGTGTTATTGCGTTATTCATCGGTAGTAAACAATTTAACCATTGACAACGCCACCAACATCAAACGTCCTCAGATAAGGTTATTCTTGAATTTTAATATTGCCATTGATTGCCATCTACATATTTTTCGTATTACACTTCTAGCCTTAGAAAAGGCCACATTCGATTGTTGAGTAACAGATAGGCACAAATAGCATAAAAAAGAAACAAGTGGACAGCAACTGAGATCTTTATTTATTAATTCAGCTCTACAAGGCTTATACAAACCAGTCTGTCAATCGTGCCTCACGACATAATGGATCATTTATTGATAAAAACCGTTAAGATCATTCGTACCATAAAACTGTTTTGTAATTAATTCGTAATTAAAACGGAGAATCAATGTTTACAAGGTAATTGTCTAATAAAGCACGCGTTTTTATTAGTGTTCTTTATGTGGTATGAATCACTTTCGTGTCAGAACCAAATCGGAACGTCAAAACGTCGTTCCACAACTCACGGGTGTACAATTAAAAAATACCTGTATTAAATAATACTCATATTAATGAGGTTTTGATTAAAAGATAATTATCTCGAGTGCATTAGGTTTCATAGTTGCTATGTATGTTATATGAGTACAAAACATACCATGTTTTATGGCTTTTTTACAACAACACTGTTTTTATTGTGAACCAATTAATTCAAATAGTTTATGATTTACTCTAATCACTACTAATTTTTTACACTCAAGGCAAGATAATTATTATTTTACGACTTATTGTTAATAACTAATTGTCTCGCTAGTTACCATCAAGTACTAATAATTACTGTAACTATTATCTAATTGATCTTGAGCTTTTTTGTCCCATTTTTGCACACAAATATAAGTCTTATTTTGAAGTACTGAACTTTAAATTGGTCTCAAAACATGTTTTAGTTTGGTTCGATATAGAATTTGGTTTTCAGTATATAATTTATCTACGTATATTTTGACATTCGAATAACATTGGAATTGAGATCGCACGTTGCCTACTTTGCCAATAGTGCCAAGGGAAATTTTGTTGTCAGCTGCTATCGATGGTCACGGACGTATACGCTTTATATGGAGATAAAAATCACAACAACCATAAAAAACAACATTCCTTCCTACTTAATCCATGTTAAGGTCAATCATCGACCAAGTAAGATTAATGGGTAATCTATTACATGACATAAAGGCACATAATAGGTAATAGTATATACTTATAGTTCTTTCTATACAACCTGTTAATGAATTAACGCAAAATTAGAAAGTAGTTTGTTTAGAATCAAGAGCAGAATCGAATTATCATGGTTTTAAAATCGATATTTTTTTTCAAAATATATAATAATTTGTTTGCAAAATTTAAAATTTTCTGAGCCCGATGTCAACCCACCGCACGGGCACACTCACCCTACTTACTACTAAAACAAGATTATAAAAATGTATCCATGATACCTACTTTAGCGCTTTCTTTCAGTGCTGAAATGATAACAAATCATTTTTGCCTCAAAACTTAAAATGCGAATAACTTTAAATTTTAACTAACAAAATAATGAAATTATTGTTTCAATCTAATTATTTTTGTTATAAATCTGTTGGGGTGTATGAGGTTTTGCGCTAATTCATTAACACGTTGTATACAGAACGGCCACTCCCTGCACAACTCTGACTTTAGATACCCCACCTGACTTCACACTTTCTGGGGACAGTTTAGGAGAGCCGAGTCAAGGGAACGCAGTCAGGCGTACGCAATGCAACGAACCCTACACGCAATTTCATGGACAATTTGTAAAAATTGCGCATGTGCAGACGCCATTTCGAAATTCAAAAACGTTCTATAGAGTGCCGGACCTGTGACAAAGGTAATACTTACGTATATCCGTCCGCCCATTCGAAATCGTCCATCAACGTCCAAGCGAAATAACCTTGAACGTTGCAGTCGTCTTGATACATAGCGAGTAGCAATTGATACAAATATTTGTTGAAATATGATACTCTTCCGTAGTCTTGGGTTCCTCCCCAATCACACATGCCGTTTTCTGTTATTATTATAGGAATATCTTTGCCGTAATTCTTCGTGAGCCAGTTAAGGACTTTGCGGAAGCCTTCTGGATAAATCTGTGAGAAAAAAAGGTTTAAAATGTATATTAAGAGACAGTTTAATAAGTTAACCTTCACCTTAAGATAAAAGTGCATGAATGGGAAAATAATAAAATTTTGTGTCCGGGTTTTTAAAGATTTACTTGGAACAAACAATATAATATAGAACGAAAGGCATTCAATGCTATCAAGTTTTAAAATCATGAGTCATGACTATCTTATCTTGGGACGAAGGAAAATATTTGAGAAAATAAATCAATAATTTTTAGTTCGTACATTAATTTTATTGAATATCATCGTAAATAAAAGACTTTTAATAGTATAGTCGCCCAATTCCTTACTATTTTTCTTTAAAAGAGTGATATAATTTTTACTTCGACTAATTATATCCGGACCGGCCTTGCGGTAGCATTTCTCCTCTGCCACGGTATAAGAGCAATGATCATGCACATTCAACTCAACATTCAATTTTATAACTTATCACTAAACTAGACAGCCTATTATTGCGAAACAATAATTTCGAACTTAGAACGTTTGGGGTTTACACGAGACTACTTTTCATGATTTTGAACATTCAAAATTAGAATCTAAAGTCATAGGGAATAAAATCCAAAGTTGCGGATAACATGTTACCTCGCCCCCCGCAAAAAGTGGCAGAATGTTTGTTAGTAGAATGACACGTGGTTACGCGTCCCCATAGACGTATAAACTAAAGACCGGCAATATCAGTTACACAAATGGCACCACTTTTTAAGCAAATTCAAGCAAAAGTCGTTCTTAACTTAAGGAAATAGCGGAGTCTTCCAGCTGGAGGTCTGGTGACAAAATGGTTCAAGACGGTATCTGTTTACTATTGACATTTCACTTATTCTAATGGGCGGTTGTCATAAGTGTGAATAGATGGCAAGTAGTGTTGTTATGTCTTGCTTCATAATATTTATCTACCCTATAATATATATATGCGCGTCCCGATATAATTAGTCTAAGAATTTTTATGACATCATACAAAAATCTGACTTCTTTCAGTGCCGCATATTAACCGTCGCAGACTGATTCCTCGTTTATCGAATGCATATATAACGTAATACATAATAATGATTGTTTATGTCGCAAATACCTAGCCTATACTAATGCTACTCTAATGAGAAGATTATATGGCACGTAACAAGCTGTTGTCTCGGCAACAAATATAAAGTACTTGTTATATCAAACTGGTTTATTTTTAACCGACTTCAAAAAAGGAGGAGGTTCTCAATTTGTCTGTATGTATTTTTTTTTGTATGTTTGTTATGCCATAACATCGCCCTTTCTAGACCGATTTAGATGATTCTATTTTCATTCTGAAGAGGTTACCCCCGAGTCCGTCTCATTTCAATTTGGTAAAGATCTGATCACGTGCTTCGGAGCTACACAACTGTGTTCTACTTCAACTGTTCCAACTGGACTCCTCAAAAGTTGGCAGCAAGTCATCGGTGATTGAAGCATTTGCTTCGTATAGATGGACCCTTTATGAGTATACCTGATATCTGAGTTGAGCCTTTATTTTTACCACGAAAAATCGTGAAATATTTTTTTACACAATATTAAAACCAATACTTCATAACACTAAAAAAAAAATATATTGCAGCCAATGTAACTTATTTTCGCATCTATTAGAACATTAACTACTTTGTCTTATTGGAGTCGGTGTCAAGCCCAAAATCATAATCCAAGCCCAGTTGCGAATCGTACCGGCTTGATACCGACTCCGATAAGACAAAGTCATATTCTTATATTAGATAGTTGCGAAAGTAGGAGACATTGGCTACAATACAATTTTTTCCTTTTCATGGTTTTGTCTATTCCGTTGAAACTTTATCCCCTCGATATTCGATTTAGATGAATCATTAGGTACTAGATAATGACCCAGAGTCCCAGAGTTAATACAAGCGTGGAAACATATTTCAAAATATCTAATTAGATAGAAAATTGAACTTCCAATAAAAATAAGTGCTCTTCAAAGTTAACCTACGGTTTACGGTTTAATGTAGATTGTAGATACCTACACATTATTCTTTAAGATTAGAATGTTATCTTTGTTTGTTTTATTCTTTGATTATATATCAAAGGCTTTATTAATATTTTTTTCTGTCTCTAGGAGACATCGCCCAATTAAATTGGAAACATAACACAGATTATCTAGAACCACCATGTTCTTGGTTAAAAAATGTTGTATTAAACAACGAACACATTTTTGCGATTTCGATGGAAGTCCCTTATACAGGGTGTACAATAAAATGGGACAGCTACTCAAAGGGGTGCTTCAGACCATCAAACTGAACAACTTTCTCTATGGGACCAATATCGAAATCGCGAAAAAAAAATCCGCTCTCCCATACAAAACTGCAAACATAACTCGACTGAAATGTATGGGACAGCAGATTTTTTTTTCGCGATTTCGATATTGGTCCCATAGAGAAAGTTGTTCAGTTTGATGGTCTGAAGCACCCCTTTAAGTAGCTGTCCCATTTTATTGTACACCCTGTATAAGAAGAACTCTACGTACCGTAAACCATTCAGATCCGGGTTTCGGCCAGGCGGGATTCTGTTCCAACAGAACTGCTGTGTCATGGTCTACCGATGGAATACTCCAGGTCGCGTCTAAGTCCAATGGTGACATCAGGAAAGTGGTGTAGTGATTCAGACCGAAGAAGTCTGAGCTGCCACGAAGAGCATCCACCTAAAAATGTTTAGGAAAATTGTATTTGTTTTTCGTAAGTCACCGTCTAAGGCCGCGTTCAGACGACCCGCACCCGCCCCGCGCCCGACACGCACTTAACCCGCGCTCTCCCCGTGCTCACCTCACGTCCTAAAATGCATTGCTTGCAATTTGAGTCTTATGACACGATAATAAATCTCGTATTGTATTTTATGGGAGCACCGCGCCTGCCCCGCACTCGCCCCGCGCCCGCCCTGCGACCGCTCGTCAAAATACAATACGATATTTATTATCGTGTCATAAGACTCAAATTGCAAGCAATAATATTAGGTATAGGGAGAACTATTTGTATGATAGATTGTCAATTGAAGTGAATGTGTAATGTTGGTATTGTAGCGGTATTTTCCAGCTTATATTCATCCGGTATTGTACCCAATGTTGAGTCACCGCTTGTCATTTAAGAAAAAACTACAGTACACACAATATTTAAATGTTGTTTCAGAAAAAATTAAGGTATTTATTAATATCAAAATCTAATAAGTGTGCTAGCTATACAACCTTATTAGGTGTTTAAATTGAAATAAACAATTATTCAAACATCGCCATTCGCCACGAACTTTCAACTTCTACTAATATATCTTTTTATACCTACATACATTATACAGGGTGTACAATAAAATGGGACAGCTACTTAAAGGGGTGCTTCAGACCATCAAACTGAACAACTTTCTCTATGGGACCAATATCGAAATCGCGAAAAAAAAATCTGCTGTCCCATACATTTCAGTCGAGTTATGTTTGCAGTTTTGTATGGGAGAGCGGATTTTTTTTTCGCTATTTCGTTATTGGTCCCATAGAGAAAGTTGTTCAGTTTGATGGTCTGAAGCACCCCTTTGAGTAGCTGTCCCATTTTAATTTACACCCTGTATATCCTCACGCCTGCTTCCACTGAGGTAGGCAGAGGTAACAGAACGCTACCAGCCACAATCCTGGGCTGACAGACCTCTCTACTAATATCCTAAATGTAAAAGTTTAGCACGCATAAAAGGCACAACGTATTTAGATATGGCACACAGTTAAAATATGTTATGGATTAAAAAAATATACTTTTTGCTTAATAATATTAGTAGGACACACGATACCAACCTCTTCTGGAGAAAAATATGGCAAACGAGATCTTGTGTATCCTTGATGCAGGCTCATATTGTCAACCCTTTGACGCACCATATCAGGGTAGTCTCCAGCCTCTGAGAAGATCGGGTGTGCGTATAATCCGAACTGATAGAAAGAACATTCCGATTAATATGAATAAAACTGGTCAAGTGCGAGTCGGGCTACTCGCGCACCGAGGGTTCCGTACCACATCACCACAGAACACAACATAACATTATTAACTTAGAAAAAAAAATCGTTTTTTGTCCGGTACGGTATAGCGCAAGACCGACTAACTTTTGGCCAGTTTTTAGTATTTGTTGTTATTCTGTAAAGTTTGCAATTGCAGTTTGCAGTTTGTTTGTTTGTCTGTTTGTTTGTAATCACACTAAGTTTGACGCTTGTATGTATTACCGTTTTTACGATAGAGCGTGAAGAAAAAACGTTGATAAAAACTAGTTTCTTGTTGAGAACCCCCCTTAATTTTTAACTTTTTGAAGCTTTTATTATTTCTTAACAAATCCACTGTAATAACGCATAATCTGAGAAAATTTCAACTATAACATAACATAACATAAATATTCTTTATTTGCACACCAAAAACATACAGCTACAAAAACAGAATAAAAGATCGTAAGGGTACAAATGGCGGTCTTATCACTAAAAGCGATTTCTTCCAGACAACCATGGGATGGAAGAACTCTTAAGTAAAAAAACTTGCTATGACGGTGTAATAAATAAGATATAAAATATATAGCTTACAATAGATACAAGTATATTATAATACATACATAAATTATATATATATACATACATAATATCTAATAATGAATACATTAAAATACATAATATAATGTCGGTAATGGATCAAAATGTAAAGTCAATAATAATGAGTCAGAAGGCGAGGTAGTGATCTCTTACTCGTTTTTTAAAAATGGCCAGGGACGGAGCTTGTCTTATAATCTATCTAATCAACTATCAACTATCTAGCTATTACGGTTCAAAAGTTACAGCCCTAAATAGGTAGGACAGACGGACGCGGACGGACAGACAGACGGACGGACGGACGGACGGACAACGTAGGCTTAGTAATAAGGTCCCGTTTTCACCCTGTGGATACGGAACCCTAAAAACTAAATAATTTTCTTTACATAACCTATGACCATCTTTCACATATAAGATTATCGAATAGCAGCATGATAAACTCCTGTGATGACAATGTACAAGAATAACGTTTGATTTGCGCCGCAAAACCACAAAATGTACCACCTATAGGTAGGTACGTAACAATTTAGTATCGTCATTGTTATTTTAAATTGGTCCCGCCATTTTATGATGCCGCCATTTTATGATACAAAAAAATATATAAGTGTTATAATAAATGTTACTGAAAATCAAGGCCTTGAATTAAAAATAGCATCATTATTTCAACATAAAATAAATTGATAGAGTAATAATGACACAATACTAAATATGTCACTATTCGATTTTCAGTTCTTTGGAGAGCAGCGTCAGTGGCGCATTGCGGAGAGGTATGGAGACTTCAGAAAGAATCATGAGGGTCTGGATTTGAATCCGCCAACAACATGCCAAAATGTACCAATGTAATTTTCTAACTTCTGAAGGTAATACCGACTGCTCATAAACGATGAAGGAAAACATCGTGAGGAAACATGCATACGCTAAAAAACAAATTCTGATGCGAATGTCATCATCATCATCATCATCTCAGCCGATGGACGTCCACTGCTGGACATAGGCCTCCCCCAAGGATCGCCCTAACGACCGGTCCTGCGCTGCCCTCATCCAACGTTTTCCCGCCGCCTTCACCAGGTCGTCTCGGTCCACCGTGTGAGGGGCCTAACCACGCTGCGCTTTCCGATACGCGGGTTTCGGGATGCGAATGTGATGTCTACAAATTCGCACTGGGCACCATCTTTAGAATAGGCCTGTGCCCCTGCAGAGGGACGATTATATAGGCTGTAGATGATGATTATGAATGTTCCTTAATCAATTTTATCTTACGTGCATTTGAAGATATCGCTCGGCCGCCTCAAAGTCTTCTGGTTTATTGTTGTCTTTTGGTTCCGCCCAAAATGCATCTAACGTTATACCGATTTTTCCTGGAAAATTTTAACGATTTGAAAATAAACTAGTTCAAAGTACGAAATGAACATTCTACCAAGGCTACCAGTAAAATATTCGAAATTTGAGCTTTTCGTACAAAATGTACAACAACGACGTCAACGTTTGGTCTTGTATTTTATAGTTCAGTAACAATAAAACAGTATTAAGCGTGATTCGGACTCAGTACATCGCGTTGTTGTGTATTCGGTAAATTCGCGGCCTGCAGTTTATATTGAAAAAAAAAATGACTACAATTTAACATACTTGTTTTTTTTGGAAATGGTGTATAAATGCTTAGAATATAAAAAAACCAATTGAGGGGCAGTACTATAGTCTGCGTTATTAATGAAAATCACGCTTTAAATCTTACTAAATTACCTGTTATTTAACAGTTATTTTATGATCACTATTTTAAATTGTTTAAAGTAACTCGGTAATAGGCACTCTTTAAATATACGTTAATTACATTCCGGATTTTCGCATTGCGATGTTCATAATTAACATGTTCAATTAAAACGATTCAAAATCGAAATCGAAATTAATATTCAATGCATGATACGGTTTGAGGAATACAAATCAGAAAGTATGTTTGTTACGTTTTTACTCAATATACTGAACTGGAGTGCTATTTTTGAATCTCATTCGCTGAGATTCAAAAATACTGACTGTTCTGTTCAGCAGTTGAAAATGTCAAAATAACTGTGGAGATATATAATCGCACGCCTGAAGTATGATTTTCGAAAGTCAAATCAGTAGTAGAAAGATGCGTCTCTCCATACTAATTTTGACATTTTCAACTGCTGAACTCAGATGAGATTCAAAAATCGCACTCCTGATACGAAGAAATTTTCGGATCACTGATTTTTAAGGATGGCTTAGAATCTAAGCCTAAGATGCTTTCAATGAAACAACTTTAGTAGCAAAAGGTAAAAAATGTCTCACGTATAAAAGACTGTGAGCTGTCAAATTATCATTATTAAATGTATTTATTCAAATTATATCGTGGCTCTTTTGTTTTTTATTTTGGCTTGCTACAACTTCGCATTGTAAATAACTATAAAATCTGTTGCAAGCAGAACCTAATGTGAATAATGTGTCGTTTAAGAATTATCTTACTTACTTACTCTTCTTATACGATAACATTAGGTTCGGAACCTCTTCTATGTGCGAGAACACGCCTCATAATTACAATCGTGTTTGTACATAACTACTATAGAACTTACCTTTTTGTTCAGGTCTGAATTTCTTGTCATAAAGATGGTAAGCCCGAGCATGTGCCAACAACATGTAATGGGAACACAAATATTCCCCGGTACCGTGCGAGTTTAAGGCTGGAACGAAGTATTCTTTTCCGTAGCCCTAAAAATAACACGGTTTTTAATAGAGGTATTCAACCTTAAAATCTGTTAGATAAAAATAATTTATTTTCACAATTCTTAACTAAAGTAGGTATTTGCTTGGGAAAAAGGTTCTGGTGTTTTTAGACAATTTTCGCAAAAATTATATAATTTTTATGTTTCAAGTTTATTTCAGTCGATGTATATAAATCCTGCATTAGCTGTCAAAGTATTCGACAACAAGATAGAATTTCCGGGTTTCACTAGTATTTTTGGGGAAAATTTCTAAAAAAACAACAGAACCCGTGTATATCACAAAGAGATAATCTTTAAGGCGATAATAATGATCGATTATTTGTTATCAAATAGTGAACTAATAGGTACTCGATGTGCTCCATAGGGTTCATATTTGATAGTCGTCTCGTATAAATACAGGGTGAAATTGATATCATTGGTATCCTTATAAACTAAGAGTCTACCCATCAATCTGACCAACTTTTATAGCAGATCAGCAGACCGATCGGAGCAATTAAAAATCTGCTGTTATGGCTATACATTTGAGTCGAGTAGGCATTGCAGTTTAGTATGGGACAGCTGATTTTTTAGTTGCTCCGATCGGTTTGCTCCCATAGTAAAAGTTGTTCGGTTTGATGGGTAGACTCTTAGTTTAAAAGGATGCTAATGATATCAATTTCACCCAACATCCCGTCTGTATAACAACAATATGTCGCAGTAGTAGGAAATATAATTTCCTATCCCTAGTACTTACCTATGAGAAGATTCGCCCACAAATTTAATAATTCACACTTACATTATAGCAATGCTGGTGCGGTTCGTTCATTGTTGTCCATATTTTAACAACATCCCCGAACAGGGTGAAGGCAACCCTAGCATAATCTTCGAAATAATCCACCATCTTAGGGTTGCTCCAACCGCCCAAGTCCATGAGCGGGGTGGGTAGGTCCCAGTGGAAAAGAGTAACTAATACGGTTACGTTCACTTTTTGAAGTTCCTCGAATATGGTTCTATAGTATCTTGTCCCATCTTTGCTAATATAGTTGTCTGTTCCTTGAGGTAACAATCTGTTTTGGAACAAAGTCTTTAAATTATCAACTTTATCACCTTATTTGCACTAATTAGTATGCAAAACGGGAAAATTGCCTGCAGGAGATAAACTTTGATGTAAAATGCAAATCAGATTAGAAACTTAACAATGATTGTTTAGCATAAAATCGCAATTTTTTATTATGTATCGCTTTCATAATTATGGAAAATCCTGTTATTGTTTTTATTCTATACGAATCTTTTATGAATTTTAGGTATAAATAGATATTCTAGCATGGTCATGATAATATACATAATTAAATAAACGAGTTGTCTATCTGTCTAATTATAAGTAATTCCACTAAAATAAATAATTCATTTCCGTTGCTAAACAATAAAATTAGAATTCGATTATAAAAAAACACATCGATATCGTTCCACACGTTTTGCCTCTAGATTGACACAGATATACAGACAGAGCAGGACACCGCTCTTTTTGCGTCTGGGGATGATTTTTAAATCATCATCATCATCAGCTAATCATCGTCACTGCTGAAAATAGGCCTCACCCAAACCGCGCTACAAAACTCTATCCTCGGCCTTCTTCATCCAGGGGTCTCCGCTACTTTTTAGGTCGTTGGTCCAGCACGTAAAAATGATGTTGGTTCCGGATAAGAATGTATCACTACATTTCTTCCCATGGGTGTCGTATGAGAAGACTAAGGAACAATGGTTTCTTATGCTGTGTTTTTGAGCTTGAAAGGCTAGCCACCTATCACCCTTTACGCGTAATTTCTACCTACAGGTGAGCCTTGCTAACAACTAAACGCTTAAAATGATAGTTGTAACAATGTTTCTGACCACTCCTAATGGGATTATGGTCGTGAGTTTATGGTTATTGATTCTCATTGGCTCGCCAGTGCCATCTACAGCAGTCACTCATCCGATTCAAAAGTCTATTTGACATATCTAATCTTTCTCATTTACAGTTTGAAGTATGCAATTCACTTCGATTTTTTAGCCTCGGTATACCTACGACATATTATGTTCGTATCAATTATGCTAATGTAGCAGGAAGACAATAATAAGAATGTGACAATAATTTTTGAAACCTCATGTCCATTACAAGTATTCTTTACTATCAAGAACTACTTGTAATTAATCATAAAAATATCGGATTGACTGTAGTAAGTGTAGTATTTACATACTAGTCTACTATTTCACTAGGAAACAAAGAATACTTAAGCGGTGATTACTGAGTCTATCGTTACTTGAAATAAGATTATCATTATTCAGAATAAACAACTTATGTGTCAAAACAGTCAAAACTTCGTGAAATCAGAACAATACCATGCGTAAAATTGTAATGTGTGAAATTATTTGACTGTTACATTTCAGCTTCTTTCACAAAAGATTATACAATTATTATTGTATTTTAAAACGTCTTATCATGGAGGGTAGAATTAGGATTGGAGGTGTCGCAAAGCAATATTTCTATTATTAAGTGTCGTCAAAATGCAGGGACGGGGGGACAAGACAGGATCTGCCCTTAAAACCGAATTTATTAACAGCGCACTTTCTTCATTATACTTTGATGAATTTCATTGACAAACCCCGTCTCAGCGAAAAGAATGGTGGTCCGCTTAGAACTGAGCATCATAGGCCACGCCCACTGCGACGTCGTGACCTAATTATAATAGCGACGGACCTAATTGCCTTGCGACACATCCACTCCTTTCTATCCTCCGTGGGTCTTACCGTGGCCATGAAATGGACATGCGGTAGTACTTGACTCCGAGTTCCTGTATAATGTTGATATCGTCCCGCCACTTGTGATAGGAGTCAGCCGCGATGTCTCCGTTCGATCGGTCCGGAGTGTATTCCGGGTGCTCGTGTAAGTACGTGTCCCACATACTCTCTCCTTTATCTAACGATAAAAAGGATAGTTTAAAAAAACTTTTATTGTTAGTAGTTCTGCTACCGGTGGATATTTTTAGAAAATGAGATTCTGCGCTGAAGCATAGTGTAAATAAATAATAGTGGTGAAGCTCAGCGGTCACGGCAGGCCAATCGTGCGGGGGCCGGGAGCAGTGCGACCCGGCCCGCGCTGCCTGCGCGCGTACCCTAACAGCGAATAGAGTTATGGTACGCCCGTCCCCCGCCGTACCCTGCACGCCGCGCGGGCATAGACGCGCCGTGACCACTGAGCTTCATCACTTATTTTATTTACACTTTGGCTGAAGTCAGGAATGCAATGAGCGTTTTTATTTTGGTTTTCTAGTGGATCGATAGAAGGCATTACGGTCTGTGCGAATACAGGTCAAAATTTCAAAAAGTATTCTTTAAAATAATAAAGAGGGAGAAAATGATCAAAAAGAAGCCAACGCATCTTTTGATTGAATATTTCATTGTTTATGAAACTGTTTACGTCTGACTTGATTGTATGAGCCCAATCCCTTGGCCTTTAAAAAAAAGTCAGGCTCAGTCTTGACATGATTTTGACAGGATCTCGCCTACGTCTCTATGGAGCGATAAGCATGTCATCTGTCGAGTTTTAAAGGAATTAAATAATAAAAAAAACGCTGATTCACTGAGCGCAAACATCTTCACAACCAAGGAATATAAAACTCCCATGTCACAACCTTAAATTCGTCATTGACACAATCGGCGAGCTGACAATTCGGTATTCGCTCTGGTTATATCATTTGTGTCAAACTGATATAAAAACTTCGACGATCTGTAGGATGCAAGAAGGATGTTACATTTGTGAGCTCGTCGATGTGTTCGACAGCGATGTGACGCTTAGTGAATTGCACTTCAGATAATATGTGTGATTACACGGATCTCTCATGTTACCTCATAATGCCATAAACTGATTATGATTATTATTAATTCCTGCATATATAAATACCTAATTTATTGCTACGTGTGGTTACATGAGATGGAATCTTAGACTATGTACGAGTACCTAAGTATAGTATAATACCTACATGTACATACTATAAGGGTGGAATAATTTAAAAATAATGTGCTCAGGAACCCTGAAAGGGCACTGCAAAATAATGTTAGTAATAGCTTATTATTATTTCTTTTTTATTTGGAAATAGGTACACACTAGATAGGACTACTTCTTTTTAGATATACATACAGGGACACTAGATTTTGCCCACGTCTTCGTCCGCATGGATTTTGGAAAACTACAACTCCCCATTTGCTCCACTTTAGGGGTTAATTTTCGAAATGTCCTGTTTTGGTGCACCCTTACATTAGATGTTATGTTTCTATCTTCAGTGGTTTCGAGTTGTCTATCAGTCAGTCACGGAACTTCCAACACGTAACTAATGGGAATAAACGTTAAAATATACCTGAAACATTCCATGCCCCTTCGATCTGGAACGCGGCAGTTGATACTCCGAACATGAAATCATCGGGAAACGTGTAATTACTTAATCCTGAGTATACCGCCGCAGTTGCTTGTGCTGAAGTGAACAGGCTGCAAATAAACAAACAAACACTTTATTTAAACGTTAACATCAATGAAATAATTAAATTTCTATGTTGACATAGGTGTAAAGGGCCCCATTAGGTACAAGTCTCAATAATTTATTTTTTTCATAAATTTCTTGTTTAAAGTTTTATTTTAAACTTGTGGTTTTAAAAATCTAACTTTTTTACATCATAATACTCTTTCCTTCTATCGTGTGGGCAGAGCCCTGGTGTCAGAGTTTTTTCAGACCGCCTTACGGCCTCTGACGTGATTTTTATGTAATGACTACTAACTACTAACTAACGAACCACCAGAGATAATAGCCCGGACCAACGGCTCAACGTGCCATCCGAACCACGGAACCATTTTTCTTTTCAGACAATTAGGTGATTCAGCCGGCAATGTCCTAACCAACTGGGGAAAAACGCAACAAAGTGACATATCACTAGGTGTCCCCCGTGAGAATCGAACCCACGACCTCCGTGTCGAGAACCCAATGCTCTTAACCATTAGACCACGGAGGCAGTTATCATTAACATTATACTATAACATGTACCTACGTAAGTGTCGTAAGTAATACCGACTACTCTCAAACGGTGAAGGAAAACATTATAAGGAAACCTGCATACGTAGAAGAAGAAAAAATTCTGATGCGTATGTGAAGATGATGATGATACTACATACAATGTAGGTAGGTACTAACTAAAATTTAGTACCTACATGTTTTATTTTAATGAAAAAAAACCTACTAAAAAATTAAACCTACAAATCTGGATGAACCTGAGTAAATAGAGTATGAATGGTTGATTAATTGTATTCAATTGTTACTTACATTGTCAACACAGTTAATTGCACCAGTTGACATTATAATGTAGGTAGGTATATCATTGCAACTAAACAACACTTTGCGTAGAGATTATCTCTTGATTATCAAGCTCATTCTCTATTCAAATTCAAACTCCATCAATAATTATTTTTAGTTATACTGGCCTTAAAAGAAAATTAAAAAGATCAAAAGATAAATAAGAATTTCCGATTCAATCATAATCATAATTATTCTACTGAATATTAAGTTTTTCCTAAAACGTGGGCTTGAGATCGATCTTCAATTTATTCATTCAGTGTCTTCAAAATATTGCTCATTACATGCTCATTACTCATCAATAAAATTATAAAAGGTTATTAAGAGGATATACCAGTTAACACACTCCGTAGAAACGAAGTTTGATTAATCAATTTTAATCATCATCATCATCATTAGCCTATAAACTTCTCTTCTCACTGCAGGGCACAGGCCTAGCCTCAGGGAGGATGCATAGGCATTAGTCCACCATGCCTATCCAATGCGGATAGATGGATGGATGCGGACTTCACATATAGACACAATTTTAATATATTAATCAATTAAAGACATTTTTTTTAATACGGTCTAGCAAATAATCTCTGTGCCTGTGGTTTCTCAGTTTTTCGTTAAGTATATAATTTCAAATTTACAGTGGCTCAAACATATCCATATAAGTTTTAAATTAGTTTCAGCATTAAAACTGATTATTTTAAAGGAAATCTGAAAAACCACAGGCACAGAGATTAGTATCTAGGTCGTGTTTAAAAATGGAAAATATATTTATTGAAGAGAAAGACAGTAATTGTTAATAGTACATAATAATAGTATAAAAAGCATAAATGTATATAAAAATCTAAACTTTTCGGAGGATCATTAAATAATAATTTCAAAATTTTTGTAATTAAAAATTGCATTTACTACAATTAGTAAGCATCGAAAACAGGCATAAATTGAATAAATTATTTTGACTATGACTTTGACCTTGAATTTGATCTAATTTCATATACATATATACAGCGCGCTCGGGCGCGCTGCAAGGACTATCCTCTTATAGCTATGATTAATGATTATACTATACAGTTCGATGTTGTTTATTTTTTTGTTATGAAAATATTATCTGCCTATACAGGGTGTAACAAAACACCCTAGTAATACTTTAGGGGGGGCTCCAGACCATCAAACTGAACAATTTATACTATGGAGCCAACATCGAAATCGAGAAAAAAAATCGGCTCTTTCATACAAAACTGCAGTACCGCCTCGACTCAAATGTATGGGACGGCAGATTTTTTTTATTTTTTCTTGATGTTGTCTCCATAGTGAAAGTTGTTCAGATTGATGGTCTGAAACACCCCCTTAAGTATTACTAGGGTGTTTTGTTACACCCTGTATACAGTGATTTACACATTATATTTCATGCCAGTAAACAAAGTAAAAGTGCGCTATAAACTTATAGCGCACTTTGACTTTGTTAATTATTAAATGAAAATGTGTGTTTAAAGTGTCAAATTAAATTAAATGCTGATTAGATTAGGTTAATTATCGTAACTGTAATTGAATTAACCAAGTGTTAACCGTGTTATTCACTTCTAAATTAGTCTACTGACAATTGATCCAGTTAAATATGTAAATTTACCGAAATAAAACCGAACTTTTGAAACATTTTAAAATAAATAATAATAGCGTTACAAAACACAACCTACCAACTTTTAGATTAAACGAAATTAGGTAAGGAAAATAAACATTTTTGGTTTGCCGGTTTTTGGTACCTAATTAATTAAAATTTTCAAGCAGTACTATATAGTATACGCACAGGATTTTAATTTAAATGCATTACATAGTTCTATAGTTTAGGGGGTGTCGCAAACTATACTTAAAAAATGCGATGCGATGTTTTACTGTTTTGACGAAGCCTACGTTGCTGATACGGACATTTTGTAAATTTAGTCGAGTTTTTTATTTATTTTTTCAGATAAATGATTAAGTTATTTTTAATTAAAAAAATCGCGAAAAAGAATTCATTATGTTCCATACATTTACAGGTCGAGAGGCTATTGAAGTTTAGCTCTATGGTGTATGTTGTTCAGTTAGACGGTCTGAAGCACCCTTTAAAGTACGTACCTTAATCAATTTTCAGTTTACACCCCAACTAGAAAAACCATAAACAAAATTCTGACACAAATAATTGTTGTAAAATCTGATGCCAGGAATAAACTCTGTAAAGTTTTAAAACTTACTCTATAAAATAATCACCTGTCAGTTTAACAACTTTATATAAACCTATGAATTTCGTTATAAATATAATAACAAAATATTCAGTACAATTATACTAGAAATAAAACTTTTGAAGTATTTTTAAATCAAACCACTTTCGCACTGTTCATAAAATAATTTTAGCACAAACAAATCGAAGTCTTGAAACACACAAATTAAAAAAATATTACGACAGAGAAGTAAGTCCCTTGGTACAAAAACCTCAAGAAAAATTTTACTAAAGGTCTCGTCTTACCTAAGGCACGCTAGAAGCGCTACCTGATTAGCGACTCCACTCGAGCACGACATTCTGTTAACTAAGACAATATTCAATGTTTTATTATGAAGTGACAGTTAATGACACTTCATAGACGCGGAAACCGGGGGCTTACCTTAGAGAAGTCATCAAGGACAATCAGATGTTGAACAGGTTCCATAAATTGATTTGCGTCCGTGAGAAATTTTAGGATTTAACGATTTTATCTTAACGTCGTATTTCATTTAAAAACCGGCCAAGTGCGTCACGGACTATTGCACGGAGGGTTCCGTACAACCGTAAAATGTAAGAAAATTTTTATTTTCTCCGGGATCCTTAGCGTAGCACACACACTTGAACGGTTTTTATTATTAGTTGTTTTTCCTTAGAGTATGCACTGTAATCGCTCCAAGTTTGACGCTTACATTTGTATTAAGTAGCGTTTTTACAATAGAGTAAAAAAACAAAAAAGTTGAAAACCCTTTTTGAAATCAAGCCACTTTTGCACTGTTCAAAACCTCGGAAAAATTTTACTAAAGTTCTATTAAACTGCCTCCGTGGTCTAATGATTTCTAAGAGCATTGGGCTCTCGACACGGAGGTCGTGGGTTCGATTCCCATGGGGGACACCTAGTGATATTGATATGTCACTTTGTGCATTTTCCCCGAGTTGGTTTCCCCATTGGACAAACTTGATGTGATGATAGAGCCAACTATACAGTATAAAAACAAAATAATAAAATCCGGCCAAGTGTGTGACCAAGACAACATTTATATCTTATCTTATCTTATCAATATTCCGTGAAAATTTCAACTAGTTACCTATTACGATTTAGAAGATATAGCCCTCTAAAGCTACGACGGACAGACGGACAGCGTAGGCTTATAAATAATTATGGTCCTGTTTTCATCCTTTGGGTACAGAACCCAAAAAATAGCCAAATTGTCCAGCCCTTCTTAAGTGATGCGCTTACCGACGAACAGAATTTAATTTTTCTTTTTATTAAAGAAGTCATAAAATTTTAATTATGTAATTACAATTTTATTACTCCTTTAAAAAGAAAACAGAGCCCTGCAGGATGTAAACAAAAATTTTATTCTAAATAAACTCTAATTCAAACTAAATTATTCTTAAAAAAATGTAAATAAATAGACTAACAATATTTTTACACAATAATATTATGTAGGTATTTTCTGAAAACGTGATTCTTTGAGATGTAGAGTTACCATTTGAATTGTAGAGTTTATCGTCCATTTCTGTTATCAAGGCCTCTTCACATTACTAAAATATCCCTCATAGTTTTATTATTTACGAGCTTTTACCCGCGACTTCGTCCGCATAAATTATATACCAGATTTTAAGTCAGATGATAAACTATCAAACAAAAAAAGTTTCATCAAAATCGGTTCAGTAGTTTTTTCGTGATACTCGAACAAACAAACACCCAAACAAACAAACAAACAAATAAACAAACAAACAAACAAACAGACAGACAAAAAGTCCAAAAATTTGTGATTTGGAATCAGGTCCAAAAATTTGTGATTAAGCCTAAAAACCATATCGTAATTTTTTTTTGTAAATATCTTCAATGTACAGACACACTTCTGTTACCGTTTTATAATAGTTTAGATTGAAGAAAATCTAACTGTAGACACAAGTAAGACAAACATTTTCAATGTTACTTTTAGTATTTAAACATATGTTTTTGTGCTCTATTGGAACAAACGGCGCACTCGTATATTTTTCACTTTTGAATAATAATACAAATTATACATTATGAAACCTGAAACAAGAAGAACGATTACGTGACAAAAAAATATTTTCTTTGTCGATTTTCTCTTAAAATATCCAGTATTTTTCTTAACTGACTAAATAGTTGGTTTCCAAAATTTATATTCAATCTGATGCCATCAATAGATCCTATATTTTACATGCTTTCAAATACCCTATTAATTTAGAAATTCATAGCAGGAATGCTGCCAGCCTATTAGAAACCATGCATCCATACGGAACAGGATTCTTCCCTCTTCTGTGCATGCCTCAATGTAGTAGCTACGTTTGATGACTTATTTTATTATCTTGTAAAACGAAAATAAATAATCTTATCTAAACTATTATAAAACTGTAAGAGAAGTGTCTAATGTATGTACATTGAAGATATTTGCAAGAAAAAGATTACGATAATGGTTTTTAGATGTCATTCCAAATCAACCATTTGTTGTGTTTCTGTTTGTTTGTTTGTTGGTTTGTTTATATTTTGTTCGAGCATCACGCAAAAACTACTGAACCGATTTTGATCAAACTTTTTTGTTTGAAAGCTATATTATAATTATATTATAATTTATGTAGACCACAGAACATTATAAGAGGGGTTAGAAGTGCAAAGTAGGCGTGGAAAGTCTCGCCACAGGTTATGCAATGATTTGCATAACACCATAAAGAGTGGGGCGTGTTACGAGCGAGAGGGCATGAGTGATTGTAGCAGCAAGAGCGGGAAGCAGTGTGACCACTTTTAGTAGATTTCTACTTTTTTGGTAGATTTAGGGCAAAGAGAACGATAATTTAGTAGTGGGAAATCGTTTAGTAGATTTTGGTAGAAATTCAATATTCGAAAATCTGATCAAAAATGTTAGGATTCAAGCAAAAAAATCAAAACTGGAAATAAAAATAGCTGAGAAAACGATTGCAGGGGGTTTTCTGGAGCTTCTATTAAAGCTTTAGTGGTGTACAGCTAATCTTATCGCTTAATGTTGTTTTTTACAAAAGGGGGCTTTTATAAGACACAGAAAACTGTACCAACTTTAAGCCTACATAGGGACGACCAATAATACTTATTTAGATTTATTTGGAAATTGAAGCATTCATGTTACAAAGTGATGAAAACCAATATTTTTTTTACAAAAAAAGCGATAGTAACATGAGTAATAATGAGCTGAGGTGATGAGCTAGTATGAAAATGATAATAACGTGTTTTTATTGAATTTTAACCATCTGGAACGACATAAATATTAGTCGGTAGATTCTAAGTAGAATTTGAAACTTGACTTGGTAGATTTTGGTAGATTTCAGCAGTCATTTTGGTAGATTCTCTGAAAAAAATGTGGTCACGCTGGCGGGAAGACAAGAGGCGACAGCCGTCTCCAAAGCAAAAGCGCTACTTTGCATTTGCATTTCTAACCCCTCTTATAATACAAAATACAACAAAAAAAAAATACAAAAACTTTATTTAAATATTATTATTAAGATAATGTTCTGTGATGTAGACGAAGTCGCGGGTAAAAGCTCCTTTAAACTAGGTAGGTATAAGTATAATTATATGAAGCTTGAAAGCAGTTTGAAAATCGTAAAGTTATGTTATAAAATTATTAACTTTATCTTTTGATAAGGCAATCTTTTATTTGTTTAGTTAGAGCAATATTCAAAATAACGACATCAACAATTTTGTGACGGATTACTTCCGTTTAGGATTAAATAAAGATAATTAAACTATAATACATTTCAGTGATTTTGAATATAAGAAAAGAGTCCTTCTTAATACGCTTAAGGTTTTTTAAGGCGATGATCAGACCATCAAACTGAACCACTTTCCCACAGGGACCAATTACGAAATCGCGAAAAAAATCTGCTGTTCCATACAAAACTGCAATCCCATGTGTGGGACAGCTGATTTTTTTTGTGGTTGTTCCAAATATTCTAATAATTATAAAGGTTCTAAATATTTATTATGCAGGGTGAAATTGATATCATTGATATCCTTTTAAACTAAGAGTCTACCCATCAAACTGAACAACTTTTACTATGGGAGCAAACGGATCGTAGCAAAAAAAATACAGCTGTTTCATAGGGTTGAGTTGCAGTTTAGTATGGAACAGCAGATTTTTTTTTGCCATGATCTGTTTACTCTAATAGTAAAAGTTGTTCAGTTTGATGGGTAGACTCTTAATTTAAAAGAATGCCAATAATTTCAATGTCACCTTGTATGAAACACCATAAAAAGACCAAAACAAAAACACTGTTTACACTATAAAGAAAAACTCTGCAAGTGTATTTTCAGCAAATAAATCAATCGGAACCTAAATTCCACATATTATTTATGAACTAAAAATAAGGCTATAAATAACATTACGGCACCCAAAGGCCGGATGTGTGTGACGCCTCCACGTGGCCTGTGAATAAATCAACGAAAGGCGTTGAGGTAATAATTTATATTCAACTCTTTTTTTCCTGAAGGAAATCGAGTCCGACTCCAGATCCCTTATTACACAAACGAGGATGAACCTACTCTAACAAAATGCTGAAAAGCTTAAAAGGGTTCGCGGGGTAGGTATCCCTAAGATTTACATTAGCTACGGCTACGGCTACGCCATCTCGATTCTCGATTAATTTACTGACAAAGTAAAATTACTGAAGTCAAATCAACTAGAATAGAATAGGATTTCTTTAATAATGTGTTACAAAACACATCAATATATTACACAGTGAGTACTTAAAAATATATAAGAAACACAAAAAATATACATATTCAAGACAATATGGTCTGTGACATCAGTATGCCGTAGTTGGTCAGACCAACTACCACTGCTATTATTGTCACAGCCGAACATAAAAAAAAAGAGATCTACAAAGTACTACAGAAGTCTTAGAGTTTTTGAGATTTACGCGGTTATTATTTAATCTAGAATTAAACATTTTAACGGGTTCTTACCGCGTTTTGGTAATTGTGAGTTCCCGATATTTCGGCAGTGTTACAACTGCCATGATCACGGGATGACTGAGGAACTGCAGGTAGATTTTTAAGAGCAGACAAATCTGTCTACCTTCACTCTCGTTCGTTTGCTCCGACCACTACTATCGGAACTCACTCGATTGTCATCGTCACTTTTGTCACTTGGTCCAGCCCGACAAAATACACTGACTGTGTCACTCCGAAGTTTGTTCGAACCCGAGTATGACGGTGAAGCACTTATTCCTTTGTTAACCACCGGATTCCACGTACTTGACAATTTGAAACCATCCTCTCTGTTGAAATTACGATGTTTCTTAATTTCAATCGCTTCCCTCACCATTCTTGGGTAGTAATGGCGGTCAGTAGAGAGGACCTGTGGTTTGTGCAGCTCAATCCAATGGTTAGAGCCCGCCTCAATAAGATGTTGTGCGATGGCGGACTTTTGAGGGTCATTGTTTTTCACCGCTTTAATGTGCTCTTTCATACGACACGAAATGGTTCTCTTCGTCTGCCCAATGTATGAGCTACCGCAGCTACAGTCTACTTTATATACGCCAGGGCACTCAAGAGGAATCCTATCCTTCGGTGAGCGTAATGCTTGCGTAATCTTTCCAAGAGGAGTAAACACAGTAGAGATTGAGTATTTACTCAAAATCCTGCCTATCTTGTCCGTTACTCCTTTGATGTACGGCAAAAACGCATTTTGTCGCTCTACCGTTGGTGGCTTCTGACGCTTCCTCTTTTGTTTTAACCTGGCGATATCCACACCGTATCCATTCAAAACGCGGTAAGAACCCGTTAAAATGTTTAATTCTACAGAAGTCTTATTAACTAGTAACAATAAATACAGGGTCCTTCTTAATATGCTGACACTTTTTTACACAGAAACTCTATAGGTGATAAGGATCACATTTCATTAAAAATATCACACGGAATTTACAGTTTTAAAATTATTTTCTAAAACGAAATTACTCTAAAAATTCAAATAATGTCTTTTACTTATAATGCATAACACTTACCACTTTGTGAAACCCGTACGGGGATCGATGAATGAAATACTATGGGTACGATGCGCGTACGCACACTCGTAACAAAACCACTACTTGTTTTCACACTGCACTGAGTTCGATTTAAAGTTCCCACCACACTTGTTCAGACTTTTGTATGCATGATCAAATTGATCACCATCTAATAAATGTAATGTGATATGTGGTGTTTGGATAAATTAATACAAAGCACAATAAGAAAACCGCTAGTTGGTATTCTGTATCGGTAACTACGGACACCGCGAACGCCAATACAGAAATTCGCACAAATTGTTACTACTGTTTGTTTACACGACACGACCATTTGCAGAGTTGGAAAAAAAAAGACTAAACAGATCGGACTCATTTTTCCCCAGAATGGAGAGTTATTTTAACGTGCTTATCAGGATATCAATCGATACAATGCTTTAACGTAATGTAAATAAGAATAAATTTTCCCGGGCGCATGCACCTTATTGCAAAATTTACAAAGCATGCCGACAAAAAATAGGCGGCTTTCTTTGCAATCGGCGTTTCTTTTATGAAAGGGGTTAAAATTATTGTTAATGTAATATTTCCACGAAGTCAATATGAGAAATGTTTTGTTCCTATTAGTCAAACTTTTATTTTTCATGCCAATATGATCTTTATCGCCTACTCACTGAGTTCATGTTTACATTTTTCTACTGTGAGAATATTACTATTCCATTCATAAAATAAACAACACATTTTTTGATCTCCTTTGTCGGCCCGCACAAAGCCGTTTTGCGAATTTGGACATAAAGAACCTGCGGGTGCGCAATTTTGCTTCTTATTTGTACCAAGCTAAAGCGTTGTATCGATTGATATCCTGATAAGTCCTGATAGTATGCAAACTCCCGACAAATGATGAGACCTTGAGTTCTCGGTCAGTTATTCATTTGAACAAATTAGTGAAAGCACGTGTAGTTGGTACAAAATAATTGTTTAATTAAGGGAGAAATGTTGGACTTTCGTCAGTACCCTACGACCAAAAGATGCTGTTGGGGTATTTAGTCAGTGAAACATTGTGACATTTATTATGACTCACTTCCGTCGGTTGAATTTCAAAAGAGTGCAAGAATTGTTGACAAACTAAATTATCACACGTTTTAATTAATTAGTCAGACAAACGAAACGCCCGAAGAAGTGTGTAGGAACTTGAAATCGTGCTCAGTGTCAGTGCAATGAATGAAAACAAGTGTAGTAGTTTTGTTACCAGTGTGCGTGGAATAGTCCACCTATTTCATTCATCGATCCCATACGGGTTTCACAGAACGGTAAGTGTTATGCAGCAAAAGTAAAGAAATTATTGAAATATTTTTTTGTTACATTTTTTAAATAAATTTTGTATTATCATATTCCGCAAGATATTTTCAATGAATTGTGACCTTTAAGACCAATAGAGTTCCTGGTTAAAAAAGTGTCAGCATATTAAGAAGGACCCTATATAATAAATAGACAATATGAAAGAAAAACAAACAAAAAAACAAAAAAAAAACAAGAGAAAAAAGGTATGATATTAAACAAATAAATAACGGTTCACTGCATATTTTTCAGCTTTTCAGTTCTCCTTCCAAACTGAAGGCTTTTTGTTATGAAAACATACAGTATAAATATTGTGGGAGTGATTTAAAAATAATGTTTATAATAAACCCGTTTAATTTAAACTTTCAAATACGGATTACTTTATGATAATTTTGTATTGAATCTACTTAATACAGGATGTAACAAAACACCCTAGCAATATTTAAAGGGGTGGTTAAGACCGTCAAACTGAACAACTTGCACTATTGAGCCAACATCGAGAAACAATGAAATAAATCAGCTTTTTCATACATTTTGAGTAGAGTACTTTTTGAATCAAACAGCAGATTTATTTTATTTTTTCTCGATGGTGCATAGGTGCATAGGTGCATATTCTTCAGTTTTATCGCCTCCGCTTTAACGCCTGACAATATAAAAAATATTAAAACCCTGGTTTGGGGGCGCTGCAAACGACTATAACCTTTAATCTCTGTGTTCCAAGTACAAAAATTTGTTCCAATGATTTTCCGCAATTAGAAGTAGTAGTAGTACCTATTAAGTAGATTTAATAATAAGTAGATTTTTTATATTTTTTGTCGTTGTCTCCATAATAGTGAAGGTTGTTCAGTTTGATGGTCTAACTACACCACCCATTTAAATATTATTAGAATGTTTTGTTACGCCTTGTATAATAGTCCTACAAAGCCTACGTACCTAATAATAAAATATGGTTAGACTATAAGATGGTAAGGATTTAGTAACGGATCCTTGCAAAAACAATTTAAATTAGATTGTGTCCGAAAAGTAATTAAGGGGGTTACGAGAGGTTAATTGACCAACTCTGATATAAATCTACTCAGCTAGTGCCACCCATTGAGCAATTTGAAACTATTTTGACTTTAAAAGAAAATCTCTCATTGTTGTTGCCAAATTATACAGGGCGTAACATTTAATGCGTTTCATATTTAACAGGGTGTGACAGGATGCGTTTCACATCAAACTGGATAACATTAATTATAGAAACCAACACAAAAATAGAAAAAAAAAATTACTGTTCCATAATCTATTATTTTTTTGCTATTATCTAAAAATAGCAAAAATACATCAGATTTGTTCCATACATTTGGGTCGACTTGTGGTTCTAACCACATGTCGACCCAAATAATGTATGGAACAGCTCTGATGTTTTTTTTCGTGATTCCTATGTTGGCCCCATATTAAATGTTGTTCAGATTGATGGTCTGAAGCACCCTGTTTAATATGTAACACATTTAATTTTACATCCTATATTTAAAATTCTTTAACACGATAATCTGCTAATTTGCAAATCATAATGTTCATTTATCTACGATCGTTAGCAAACGATAATGAATCCAGTCTATCCAGACTAACTTTATCTCGAATATAAGCTGGTTTTCTTAAAACCAATCTACGAAAATACATTTTATATTTCTTGGTATAAAGTTGAAGCGAATTCTGCGATTTTGTATTCGAAGCAGTAAGTTGCAGATATTTCAGCTCGAATAAAAGCCTTTCCTGATCAGAATAGTTCTATAAAGCCTACACTGTCAACTACTTCGATAGACTTGGAAGATATCCAAAGCTATTTATGGCGAGTTTTCGGTGACTGGGTAACATACAATCATCTTGACATTACAAAGAGTTCAAGCTATGTATATAGTTGCTTGTGAATTTATACACTTTTAAATAATTAAATAGCCCCACTTTTGAAAGGATTTCATGGAATTAATTATAATTACTTACATGGTTTTCACTTAGGTACGAAAACACTGCACAAGAAGCCATATTTAAACGAGTAATAAAAAGTAAAAAAAAAGAAATCAAAATAGCGTCTGCGTAAAGTGAACTTTAAATAAAAACTGAAAAGAAAAAAAAACAAGTCCAGGTACCGCCATATTGAATCTGGTATAATGGCTTATTGAATTTTGATTATCATGTCTTTAACTCGCAAGATCAGGACTACAAATGGATTGACGTAATCGTAAGGAATCATCAAAATCGGCCCACGCGTTTGATCTCTAGAGTGCCACAAAGGATCAAACTTTCATACATAGGCTGTACCCTTCCTTTGCGTCGGGCAGTCGGATAAAAAGAGGTGCTGTAGTATACCTACCACTACTGTATTGTAGACCGTAACCGTACCGTGACCGTATAGGACTGCGACATAACAAATATTATAAGAAATAAGTGTACTTTTTGCGACCATCAGCAGCAAGGCTGATTCAGTGTGTATGGGGTGTAGAGCATCTCTGTGATGGGGATGGACCAGGTCTGCCTGCATTACTTCAGTCGGCTTAGGAGGCTGATCGTATGATATTATTGTAGTATGCACTGTAGCTATATGAACAGTACAAAAACTGATATGAACTGCCAATCGGTTTAATAGATACAGCCGTTCAAAGTTCGAACTTTGAACGGCTGTATCTCCTAAACCGATTGATGAACCATGCCAGTTTTTGTACTGTTCACATAGCTACAATACATACTACAATAATATCATACGATCAGCCATGCAGCTGATTGTAAATTTTTTACTGACCTTTAAACGTCTGTAACTCCTAAACCGACTGGATTTATGCAGGCAGACCTGGTCCATCCCCATCACGGAAAAGCTCTACACCCCATAAACACTGAATCAGCCTTGCTGCTGATGGTTGCAGAAATAACACTTATCTCTTATACTAAAGGAACACAAAATGTTCCACAATTAAGTAAAAGGCCGACAATTTGCTATGAATACATTAGGTAACTTTTATTTTGTTACCAGTGTTTATATAAATAATAATAATTGTTTACTTATTTTTGCTCTACAAATAGGTTCGAGTACCGTAATTTGGTAATTGTTGACATTAATTTAATAACGACTCAAGACACACTTGAGGGTGTTTATAACTCAGATTACCAGTCTTCTAGGACTCCATATATAAAGAACATTACACAAAAGTACTCAGAAAATATCGCACGCTTAATAATAAAGAGAAATAACACAAAAATACAAAATTTTGGGAAATCACGTTATAAGTTTTGCATTTTGACTTGTTGCACTAAATAATGAAAAAAAGGTAAAAATAGTCTTATTTCTCAAAATAAAAGAAAGGAATTAAAAAGTAGAGATATCGACTTTTAATTTTGTATAGCACTTACCATTCTACAATATTGGGAACCCCGAAAAAAACTTAAAAGAAACAAATACCTGTGACTTATTTCAGTTTATTACAAAACCAAATTATTCAAACCAACATCAGCTATGGCACAAAACTGAATAGTTCTCTTTTATTTTTAAAATAAAATTTAAAACTAAGGTAGAAATGAGACTTGTTTCTCTTTTGAGCTGTAATTATACGATTACTGAAATGTATATCTAAACATTGCCCTTTTTTATTAATACTATTTAAAAAAAAACATAATTTGAAACTGAAATCAGTTCTATATTCAAAGAATTATTTGATACAATTTTCATAAAAACAGTGAAAATCAAAACAGTGACTTGACTTTAATACAGTTTTAATAACTTTTAGTCTTAAAAATTTTCACCTAAAGACTTACCAACTTTAAATAATGCCAAACATAAGATTAAATGTCAATTGCGCCCCTCTTTGCATCTAATTCCGACCAAAAATAACAGTTCACATTTTTGTATGCTTCTTTTTTCTCAGTGTTGTTCTCTAGTTCTGTTAATGTCAAATTGTAGCTTGGATTTGTAGTAAAAAGCCGATGTCGTACCTCTAGGACATTGACACCAGTGGCTCTCACATAATGCGAATCGATATCCTTTCTAATATCCTCAACTAACTCCTTACTCAACTGCCTGTGATTCCCATGCTTTTGTCGAAGGTCTCCTTGAATTATACCTATGTATCATGCGGTCAGTCACATCTAGAGTGTTTTTGAAAAATAACTTGCAGACTCTAATCCTGACATTATTTGAGGTAAGGTAGAGTAGGTCTTCTTTGGAGCTCTTTTGATTTTCTACGTTTGTGTATTTATACTTGGGTATCAGATCAACCATAAACGAATTAATAAAGGCTCTTTGGGCACTTAAATCACCTCATCATCATCTCAGCCAATGGACGTCCACTGCTGGACATAGGCCTACACCAAGGATCGCCATAACGACCGGTCCTGCTGCCCTCATCCAACGGGTTCCCGCCGCCTTCACCAGGTCGTCGGTCCATCGTGTGGCCTACCCAAGCTGCGCTTTCCGGTACGCGGTCGCCACTCGAGAACTTTTCGACTCCATCGGCCATCGGTTCTGCGAGCAATGTGCCATGCCCACTGTCACATTAGTTTAGCAATTCTTAGGGCTATATCAGCTACTCTGGTTCTTCTGCGGATCTCTTCATTTCTGATTCGATCTTGAAGGATCTCGGTCTTAAATCACCAAATTTCCAGAAATTACGCAATATCTCATACCTTTCCTCAGTGCTAATGTTTTGAGAACATTTTAAGCGGCATTTCTCTCCACATAGTACAAAATACAATATAATACATTTCTGTGGATACCGGGTTCGTTTACGACCTTTTTGCTCAATACCACAGACTTGGAATCCGAAGAACTTGAGATTTCCGGGACTATATTAAACATCCTACGGCTTTTAGCAAGTGGATCTTCGGAAACAAACGTTGGATCTGCGACATCGTCAACCAAATCAATCTCATTGGTGTATATTGGAGATATTGTCCTCAAATTGCTATTAAAGCAGTATCTACGCTTACGTGAGGCAGAATTAATAGCAGGTTGTAGCTGCAATGAAATTAAAAGAACAAAATAAATAAGAAATCTGAAAACAGAAACCAAACTGAAAATTACTTCGTCTCTGCTGTATCTCGACTGATCTTTCTCCGGTGTATTCTCAATTATGTCATTTTGGCTCGATTCTTCAGAAGAATCATTCGCAATCTGGCCAGGTCGCAGTTCTCGAAAATGAACAGGACTATCTTTTATTTGCTCAAGTTTATCAGAAGACGTTGAACTGTCCGAATCTAAGGAGGATCCAGACGAACTTGAGGAGGAGCTCGAACTGGTAGATGAACGATGCGCAGCATTTGCCACTGTCTTGTCATCTTCTATGGAAGATTCACTATCAAAGTCACGTACAAGGCTCAAAGGAGAACTTTTTTGACTTTCTTTTACAGAAACAGTCTGGTCCGGTTTGGTTGAAATGTTGTTGTTCATTACACTGGAATTGGCGTCTGAGGTTTCTGTAAAAGGTAAGTACCTAATAATAAAAATGGATCTCTTTTGTTTTCAGACAACTTGTTAAACTAATTGAAATAATTATTTCAAATGGACGGTGAAAACAGAGTACCTATAGGTAGGTACTCAGCTCACTTCTAAATAACTTAATATCAAATCAAAGTTTTCGTTTGAGGGATCAATATTTTCCATGTTGGTTATAATATTTATCTTGATCTTGTGAATCCTGAAACAAAGCCGTTGATTAGATTTGTGCATACTTATGTTTGGAAATGGTAACTTGGTTGTAAGGAAGTAGGTACAAATAACTGCCTTACCAATATAGCTGAATCAATGTCCGTCACTTCTGACACGAATCATTTTCGACTGTTGGGATACTTATTTAGTAGACTTAAAATCTTTCGATCTCTTGAAAACCTTTTCACCATAGTCGCAGCGCCTAGATAATCAGAAAAAGTAATAACTCACAATAACATCAATTAAATTTACTTTGCTATAAATAATAAACTGAGATAAAAACAAAAGTTTTACCCAACTCTTATCACATTTTGATAAAAAACTGAAATAGGTTTTAATGTTACAAGAAAAGCAATAGCATTTTAAAAATAAACTGAAATAACTCAATTTACTTCTTAAAACCACCAAAACAATTCAAAACTAAACTGAAATAAGTACAAATAATGCGTTTGACAATGCGACATTTTATATATTAAATAGAATGAAATCGAAAAATTGCACTTTATGATTAAAAAAATATAAATAAAATACTTACGTTTTAATTGTAAACAGAAATATTTGAGTTCACACCGCTATAACGCACGTCAACTTTTCATAAAGATGGAGCATCACTAAGTGCATCGCTTTTTGACAGACAACATGGCCGGTCCGTTTGGAATGAAAGAGGCGACCAATGTTTTATCTCGCTCATATTCGTCCAAATTGAACGGCTGTCGAACTCTTCCTATTCTTTTCGCTTTGTTATTGCGTTTTATTACAAAATATAGAATTTCCCAATTTTCAAGTTATTTCTCTTTTTTATTAAGCGTGCGATATGGTGTTTTCTATGGCAAGTAAAAATAAAAATCTGCTGATGGTGTTAGTAAAGATTGAAAAGGGAATACTGAGTTGATTAAGTCGCATGGAAAGGATGAGTGAAAGTAGATTGACGTGTAGGTATGAAATATGAAATATGAATATTATATGAATATATTATAATCTAAACTATTATAAAACTGTAACAGAAGTGTGTCTGTACATTGAAGATATTTACAAAAAAAGATTACGATATGATTTTTAGATGTCCCTGATTCCAAATCAAAATTTTTTGGATTTTTTGTTTGTCTGTTTGTTTGTTTGTTTGTATGTTTGTTTGGGTATTTGTTTGTTCGAGTATCACGCAAAAACAACTGAACCGATTTTGATGAAACTCTTTTTGTTTGATAGCTTATGATCTGACTCAAAATCTGGTTTATAATTTATGCGCACGAAGTCGTGGGTGAAATATAAAAGCGAGTGTTAGTGGAATAGTCGAAAGGCAGTATGCAGACCGAAATTGAGTAGCTCCATACTTTCTATGTTCATGCTCATGACTATATTCCTCAAACGGGTAGTCAGAGGTATTCAAATACAGATTATTCAAGACTATGAAGGATTGAATTAGTCTGTGATTATGTTGTTGCTTTGAAAGCTAGCTGAAAGCGTGTTAATGAACGTAAGCTTGTACGGAATAATTTAATACGTAAATTGTTGAATTGTTTAGTAAACGGAGCAATTGTAACGTTTATTAATTTCATTCTAAGTTTAAGTCAATCAAACCTTGAATACAGCGTACTGTTCTGTATTTAATCTTTGTTAATTTAGGATGCCTTTAATAATACAAGTCGTTAACAAATGACCGCAAAATCTGATCCGTTTGTACAGAATTTATAACTTTTCGAGTTAGTATTTGAAGTCAGAACTTTTATTTAAATTTCAAACATACATGTATACTAAATGCTTAGGTATATTACAATAGTATGTTATACTGACTCGATTATACCATTATAATGTAGTAGTAAAGTAATAATAAAAGTATAGTAAAAGTATAGTATAGTATAGTATAGTATAGTATAGTATAGTATAGTATAGTATAGTATAGTATAGTATAGTATAGTATAGTATAGTATAGTATAGTATAGTATAGTATAGTATAGTATAGTATAGTATAGTATAGTATAGTATAGTATAGTATAGTATAGTATAGTATAGTATAGTATAGTATAGTATAGTATAGTATAGTAATATTAAAACTAGTTTAAACCTTTAAACTGAATAACTTTCAATATGGAGCTAATATGGAAAACGCGATAAAAAATAGCTGTGCAAAACTTTTGTATGAAACAGCAAATTTTTGTTCATAGTGAAAGTTGTTTTACCTACAGAATTATATTAAAAGGGGTGGCTTAGACCATGCAACTGAACAGCTGTTATATACAAAACTGCAGTACGAACTTGACTCAAAAGTATGGGACAGCAATTTTTTTTTTATGCGACCTTTTCTCCATCCCCTTTAGATATAACTAGGGTGTTTTGTTACACCTTATGGTATGTATAGCTTTTCCGAGGAATCATGTAAAAGTGTAGCAATGTAGAACTAAAATGATAATTTTAACAGGCGTTCAATTTCCGAAGAGAAAATTGTTTTTCCACAATGTTTTAAGGATCATTTAAATTCCAATCTTGCACTTTTAGTCTGCTGGTGGAAATGCAGATGGGCCGAGAATTTTGCACCGCTTTGCATCAGAGCTAAACTAAGTTATGGTAATCTAGCTATAAGTTACAGGCTTGAGCTAGTAAGCTTTTCAATTTTATTGGGAGATCCGATATTTAAAGTTTCATCTCCTGAGTGAAAATTGAATGCGTCTGCTTTTTATTCTTTTATTCAAAAGATAAAATTCCTATTCTTAGATTTCGCATTTCATTTTCCATATTTCAATCAGATTTCACAGCCATCCCTTAAAATATGCAGAGATATAAAACACCTATTGCTATGTGGAGTGAAAAGGAATATTTGATACGTTTCTGCCCCGAAACTCATTTCCGTAACAAACAGACTTCTTGTCTATTGGCTCGAACTGAATCGGAAAGAAAAACGGATTGAAAATGTTCTGTTGCAGATTTGTATCGGTGTCAGTACATCACTCTCTTCCCGGAAATAAACTTGCCAGATGAACACATCGCTGTTCTAGCAGCGAGCAAGATTTATAGGGATGGACTATTAACACCAATATTTCCGAGCTTCGTGTTTCTGTGTTACAATCAAGAAAGTTGTCGTGAGATTAAAGCTATTTTCATATATTGGTAGTTCTTTAGTAAGGTAGGCTTCAGCTGTAAAATATACAACGTATTAATGAATTAGCGCAAAACCTCATACACCCCAACTGATTTATAACAAAACAATTAGATTGAAATAATAATTTTATTATTTCGATACTTAAAATTTAAAGCTATTCGCATTTTAAGTCAAAAATTATTTGTTGTCTTTTCAGAAATGAATGAAAGCGCTAACGTACTCATGGATACATTAAAATAATCTTGTTTTGGTACAGTGTTTAGATGATAATAAAACGTTAGGTGGTACACAATTAAAATAATTATTATGGTAGCATCTTCTACTTTCAGTAAAAAGAGAAACATCAACTTTGAGTGACTCTTTTGAGTTATAGTCGAAACTTTTTGTCAGCATCTGACCTCAATTTGTCTTTGTAAAAATATAACTGTTATTTTTCTGTAAGTTCTGTAAGTCCAAAAAGGAAATAAATACATAAATAAAATAAATAATAAATAGGATGTCGTAGTCCGATCGTAGAATAAAGCGAGTCGTGTTCTGCCTGGGCGTTTCACGCGCCGCCATTTCATGATTCGGCCGTTTATTTCATGATACGCCTAATAGAAAATCGGTCGGATCGATGAAAAATTTCAGCTTATTATTTCGTGACATCATGACATGACTAGACATGTTGCAGAAAAATGATGGTGCAGAAAATATAACAACCATAAAATAACATAACGTAAATAGTACGGAAAATTTAATCAAGTAGTTAATTTTTATCTAAAGCTATTTTTTTTTGCTGCCCTAGCATGTCTGGGAAAATCTTCAAACGATAAGCGTTGAACGAAATGGCAGGTGGTAGAACGGTCAAATCATGAAATGGCCACAAAATCTTTCCACTAACAGCAGAAGTGATTGTCGTGAGATATAGCTCATACACACACGAAAGGAGAAGATGAAACAGCGGCGTATTATGAAATGCCTAGGCAAATCACGATCTGCCTGATTCTGAGATCGGACTACGACATTAAATATTTTATGTGAAGTAATTAGGAAACATTTTGAAGAAACTTTCATACACAAAAAGAATTTTCCAATAAAAATGTACGAAAGTGCTTTCGATCTATATTTTATGATTTATTGCTTTCGCTTCAAACTTCCCACAGTGACGGATGTTCGTGCTACTATGTCTTTACTTTAAAAATTGTGTTGCATGCGCTGGGGAAAATTTATTACCTCTAATATTTTATGCAGTAGTGACAGCTACCACCAGACAGAAGGAACTTGCGTTTCCTACATTCGAATATTCTATGAAACTTGACAATAACTTTGTTATGGCTTGGCAAGTTACTGCACATTACATTACATTCAATGTACAATTTTATACTGTACCTACTTAATTTATATAACGAGTCATATTTTAGATACAAATGTAGTTACTTAAAAGTTTTAAGATTGACTACATAAATACACACATAGGTACATAAACTAACGACCTTAAACCACTTTTTCTTCTTTTTATTTTCGAGTTAATGGTTAAGTATACGATGGTGATGGTTGATGATCATGAAAGATCATGAAATAAGTTTATTTGATAGAATCACGGAAATTTAAGATGATAATAATCATGCATGATCCGCCAAGGTATAGTAACCAAGGTATGGCACTTAACAAATAAGGTATTGATTGCCTGAATAAAGTAGTTTAAAATTTTAAGAAGGACCACCTCGTTTACATTACATTATTATTACAAGATGACCATCGTTAGAAATAAAAACACTTCGTAAAACTCCGTTTACGAGATCAACACTGAACTAATTTTAATTTTCAATTCAAAACCTCAAGAAATACTTGAGAGCAGTAAAGTTTTCAGCATACTTGTTACAAACGATGTTAGCGAAATTGAAGAAAATTTCAAAATGAGCCAAGTTTTGAACTCTTAAATCGTTTAACAGTCGAGTTTTAGTATTAGATACTCGACGAAAGCTCACTCATCGGGGATGAAGGGATTCAGTGTGAATCGCATGCGTGGACGGTCGAGCCCTATCTGAACACTCAGTACTGATGCTGATTTCGAGATGGGAGGACGTCACGTTCCTAACAATTTTCGTACGTCACGCGAATTTCGACTGATCTGAAAATAACAGAAGTAGTCGCAAGTACTAATATTACAGTAAAAGTTAATAGACAAAGTAAGTGAAAGTGATAGATGGTGGTTTAAAGTGATTTTAAGACTTAATATTGGTGCTTGTAGGTCTTCAAAGACCAAACTTCGAAGCAGTGATAATAAAACGAATTTAGTTTTAAAACAGAATAAATTTAAACATTTATCTATTTACGTGAAAGTTAAGTGGTAGAGGCAGATCAAGCGTAAGTTTTAGATTGAGAATAGGTTCGAAAAAAATGTTTAAATCACGAGCATTAAAATACAAGAACTACTATAGTATTAATCTTTCAGTAAGTTGGCCACTTCTTCTTCTTATCGTGTGGGTAGCATGCCTGGTGTCAGAATTTTTTCAGACCGCCTGCCGGCCTCTGACGTGGTTTTTATTTGTAACGTCTACTACCACCAGACATAGCAGCCGGGACCAACGGCTTAACGTGTCATCCGAAGCACGGAATCATCTTTCTTTTCAGACAATCATGTGATTCAGCCTGCACAGTGTCCTAACGAACTGGGGAAAAACGCACAAAGTGACATATCACTAGGTGTCCCCCGTGGGAATCGTGGGAGTTGGCCACTAATTTGCCTCGACTAATCCGCACTGCGCCCAAGTATGGCCCACTCCCTCTCACGCTTATTAGCGAGACGTGTGTTTCAATGGAACGTATATCAGCAGATGATGATGATGGCTGTGTTAAACTGAAAGCATCGCCATCGGTACAATTTCGCGATTTGTATAGTTCTCTGTTTACACAAATTATCAGTTCGTACAATGACACAAATTATCAATTGGTATAATTCTGGCATCGGTACAATTTAGCCATTCGTACAATTTCTCTGTTCACACAAATTATCAATTCGTACAATGAGCGATTGGTACAATTCTGGCACCGGTACAATTTAGCCATTCGCACAATTTCTCTGTTCGCAAAAATTATCAATACCTACGTACAATGGTCGATTGGTACAGTTCTGGCATCGATACAGTTTAGCCATTCACACAATTTCTCTGTATCTTCTAGAGGTTATTCTTAGGAACGGATTTGCATCACGAAAAAACCATAGAAGTATGGAAGCAACGCACAGACGCGTAGAGATAGGGAATTCTCTACATCATCATCATCATCAACAACATCATCAGCCTATAAACGTCCCACTGCAGGGCACAGGCCTATCTCAGGGAGGGTGTATGGGCAATAGTCCACCACGCGTGCCCAAAGCGGGTTGGTAGACTTCACATATTGATAACAAAATTCAAAACATGAAAAATAGTTTTTATTTGGGTTCCGTAGTCAAACAAGTCATACTTTCGTCCATTTTGTCTGTCTGTCTGTCTGCATGCCCCGGCTGAATTGCCCCCTCATTTTTGAACGTATTGAATTGAAATTTGGCACGAAGACAGATAATAGTAACCCAAAAACAGAAACATGGTATTTAAGAAGAAAACATTTTTTTTCGACCCCTCCCGTACAACGCAATCGTGGTACGCAAAAATGAGTTTGCAACATAAATTATTTACAGTCGACGCGACGGTCAGCGACTGTCAATAGATGAACTGAATTAAATCGCACTATTGTTTAATTTTGAAATTTTCTTAAGTAATTTAAGCTATGGTCATGATAAGTTTTTCATGTAATTGACTACGGAACCCTATCTTGGGCGAGTCTGACACGCTACTGGCCGATTTTATATAAAAGTTACAGAGTACTTACATGAAATACCTACTTTTACCTACCGACACAATCATGAAAAACTGTTATGTACTAAGCTTCAGTCTTTCAGTTATACAGGGTGTAAAATTAACGTTACATATTGAATAGACCGTAAATCTGAACAACTTTCAATAAGTGACCAACATCGAAAGCGTGGAAAAAAAAGTCTGCTGTTCCATACATTCAGATCAGATACAGATCAACCTACGCATAGTTGAACTCTATATTCATGGACATAGTAAAGCCCAACTATGCGTAGGTTTATTTGTCACCGTCTTAGACAATTTAATAGGGACGCGCCTTGCGGTAGCATTTCCCCTCTGCCACGGTATTAGATCAATTAATCTTGCGCATTTACACCCAATTTTATACCTTATCACTAAACGAGACAGCCTATAATAGCGAAACAATAATTTTGAACTTAGAACGTTTGGGGTTCACGCGAGACTACTTTTCATGATTTTTAACATTCAAAATTAGAATCTAAACTTATGGGGAATAAAATCCAAAGATGCGGATTTCATGTTACCTCGCCCCCCGCAAAAAGTGGCAGAAATGTTTCTTAGTAGAATGACATGCGTAACTCGTCCCTATTAAATTGTCTAAGGTCAGCGTCTTCTGTACACACGGCGGCAGATCAACCTACGCATACAAGAGTTGACCTCTATGGGGTATCGCATACAGAAGGAGTCGAGGCGGCGTCGAGGCGCGGTCGAGGCGGGGTCGGGGCGGCGCAGCGAACTATAGTTCGCTGGGGCGGCGGTATGTTCATGGACATAGAGCCCAACTATGCATAGGTTTATCTGTACCTTCGCATAGTTCTGTATCGCTACCGCTAACTATTGCGCGTTTGCATCGATGAAGTCGCAATTACAGCTCTTTTAAGACGAACTTTTCGCGATTTCGAAGTTGACTCTATAGTGAAGTTGTGAAGTTTGTAGAATGTATAAGTAAAGCTTAGCACTGACTAATAAAACCGGTCAAGTGCGAGTTGGGCTACTCGCGCACCGAGGGTTCCGTGCCACACCACCACAGAACACAACATTATTAACTTAAAAAAAAAAAAATTTTTTGTCCCGGACCTTTAGCGCAAGACCGACTCTCACTTGGCCAGATTTTAGTATTTGTTGTTACTCTGTAGAGTTTGTTCTATAATCACACTAAGTTTGACGCTTGTATATATTACAGTTTTTACGATAGAGCTTGAAGAAAAAACGTTGATATAAACTAGTTTCTTGTTGAGAACCCCCCTTAATTTTTAACTTTTTGACATTTTTATTATTTGTTAACAAATCCGCCGTAATAACGCACATTCTGTGAAAAATTCAATTATGTAGCTCTTATAGTTCAAAAGTTACAGCCCTAAATAGGTCGGACAGACGGACGGACGGACGGACGGACGGACGGACGGACGGACGGACAACGTAGGCTTAGTAATAGGGTCCCGTTTTTACCCTTTGGGTACGGAACCCTAAAAATTATAAATTGGAAGAGGTAAGTAAGTACGGATAAATTAATTTTATCTACTGCAACGGCATAAGTCTCCTCTGGCAAATAAGTGTAAGAAGTAGCGAGTCTCTACCACGCGGGCCCAGTATCTCTGGTTTAAACTCTAAAGAAAGCTCAAATCCAATTTGGTTTATGCGGAATAAACGGACGAAGCTTGGTCCTAAAGTAAGCAAATCGTAACTAATAAAGAACGAACATCCTTTAGAACAGTACGGTTCAGTATAGTAAGTAGGAGAATAGCATTTCCCCTTCCTTATACAGGGTGTAACAAAACACCCTAGTAATACTTAAGGGGGTGCTTCAGACCATCAATCTGAACAAATTTCATTATGGAGCCAACGTCGAGAAAAATATAAAAAAATTGCCGTCCCATACATTTGAGTCGAGACGGTAATGCAGTTTTGTATGAAAGAGCGTTTTTTTTTTCGCGATTTCGATGTTGGCTCCATAGTGAAAGTTGTTCAGTTTGATGGTCTGAAGCAGCCCCTTAAATATTACTGGGGTTTTTTGTTACAACCTGTATACTGACACTTTTTTAAAGGGATGATCAGACCGTCAAACTGAACATCTTTCTCTATGGGACCGAAATAGAAATCGCGAAAAAAATCAGCTCTTTTTTTTCGCGATTTCTATTTTGGTCCTATAGAGAAAGTTGTTCAGTTTGACAGTCTGAGCATCCCCTTAAAAAGTGTCGGCATATTAAGAAGGGCCATGTATTGGTGGTTAAAACCACGTCAGATAGCGTAAGGCGGTTTGAAAAATAATTATGACACCAGGGATTGCTGCCCATATGATTAAAAGAATGAAGAATGATTATGGAGTAGCGTTGCAAGTCTATTACTGAGCGTTCGCGTGTGTCGGGTGCCTAATCTCCGGCTTGCCATGAGGCTCCACCATTTTGCAATGACACAAGTGTGTGTTTTTGTATAAAAACAGTCCTTGAGATTAGGGAATTTACGGGAGCGCCCGCGACCGTCCCGCACCCGCTCCGCACCCGCGCCGCGCTCTCCCTGCGACCGCTCGTCAAAATAAAATACAAGATTTATTATCGTGTCATAAGACTCAAATTGCAAGCAACGCATTTTAGGACGCAGGGTGAGCGCGGGGAAAGCCCGGGGCGGCTGCGGGTCGTCTGAACGAGGCCTAACTGTATTGTAGTGTATAATGTAACTTAAATACTTTTCATCCCACATTTAATTATTTCGCGTTAGTAGAAATGGACTACACTACCAAAATCCCCGAGGCCATTAAAGATGTTATTTGCCTGTTTCTCTTGGTTTTCCAGATTGACCTTATCTGGGACGCCTGGGGATATTTCGGGTACAACGGAGCTCAGACAGAAACAATACGTATTACTACCTTATTACCAAGCTTTGATGTTGTCTATGTAATGGTTTATGATAATGTCTTTCGTGACAAATTATTATAAGATGGACCGGGTGCCCAGAAGCATTGAACGCTGTCTTCAGGGCACAGCCCGGACACTGCATACAAATTTTTTTTTATTGTAAGATGACATGCGAAACCAACGAAATTGAACCTTAAGTCTTCTTCTTAAGTAACGAGTAACCAATGCGAAGTAACCAGAGGGCGATAGAGGGGGTGAGGTTAAAAGTTGGTGGGAGGAAGGGAGTGTCCGTACTGTATAAATAAATAAATATCTTAATGTCACACAAATTATCTAGTCACATTTAAAGTACCAGAATCTAGCCTGGACTTGTATTATGATGACTAGACAACGATATAGAATACATATAAAATACAAACATCCATGACTCGGGTACGAAATATTCATATTCATCATACAAATATTTGTCCCTTACGGGATTCTAACCCGCGACCCTCGGCACAGGGGCACTTGTATCTAGTAATAGATACTCTTTCTTAATACAGGGCGAATGAAAGTTATTTCCCGTAATAGTGCTACATGTCCTGATTGTAAATTGTATATAAAGATCGTTTCTGTCTTGACTGTGTAATTGTGTATTCCGTGTTTGTGTCGAGTTTGCGACGATATTTATGGTTGTTTCTCCGTCGGTCGTCAATCACACATAAACAGTGGATGCAGATAATGTAGTGAATAAAATAATACTGGCAATAGTCTGATGTTTAATAAGTTAAAAAACTGATAAATGACAGGCAAAATAACATATTTTATATTTTTCTTTGAAAAGATCCTAACCTACCTACGTATCATCTGCAGTCAAACGTAAAAATAATTAAATTTTCTGCAATTTTAACGTAGTGCCCATGACGTACCTAATGGTAATTTTAATCTGAATTATAATCTCACTACTCAAGAAACGGTGGTTCAAAGATAAAATATTCATATAAGAGCTTGAGCAGAGCTAACAAATCGTGTTATCTCAGTGACTGCTCACGATTCATCCTACAAGGTTCAGGAGGCTTCTCTGAAAATACTGTTATGACCTTTGATAAACTGTTTTGAACATTTAAATGTTCTGGCCTTAGGCAGATAGTTTTATAGACAAAGAGGTAATAGTGGGATGGTTATAGAGGGAGGTAAATAAAATACATTTCTATAGACCTTTATGACTGTGTTGTAGTTTCATTTTTCATTCATTTTACTTCATTGTGTCTTTGTTTGTATAAAAGACTTTATGCAATTTATTTTCGCAGTGAAATCTGTTTCACAATTTCATACAATGAACTTTAGTTCAGTGCAATATACGTTAACAAACCTATAATTCGTGTATAACGATTTGTAAAATGGATATAAAAACTTACAAAAAACGTTTATTATCCAAAATAAATGACACAAAACACGATATTGTTTCAAGCATAAATTACCCACGTTACACAAAACAGTGTAACAACTAATTAGAACAAAAGTTTCGTCAAATTGAATAAGGTCCGTATGTAGATGATGCCCGTAGGCGTGGCAGGAACGTTTAATATTTCACTTGAACTTCACAAATCCGCTCCGGGGCTTTCAAAGCGATTGTTTCCATGAGCACTGCCTTCTAAGTGGCATTATCCTGCCTGCTATATTTTGTTTATTATACTTGCCGAATTAAAAAAAGGGATGTACATGTTTGACCCGCATGTATGTGCCTATGTTCGCAATTTACTTAAAAACGACTACACAGATTTCGATTATTCTTACACAATTTCCGTATTTGTGGAAAGGTTTTACTTAATAAAAAATAAATAAAAAATAAATAATAATAATAAAAACTTTTTATTTAGGACAACCGAGATCCAATGTGTTAGTAGCAACAAGAATGAAAACTATGGTTAGTAAACAATTACAAAAACGGAACTTGTGATTTGGGACATGTGTCGCAGCAATGGACACTGGTTACTATCAGCAATGCCCTTCAGGATGCTATTGCCACTACTCCAGACCCGGCGCAATAGAGATGCTGCCTTTTTGCGAATAATGGCCTGCGTGCAATCCACCAGTGCCTTAGCAAACATCTCTGAGGCACCACAAAATCGGGGCAGTCCTAACAGCATCCTGAATCCATTGTTGTATTGAACTCGCAGAGCGCTGTACGATTTTTGAGTATATCTGTTCCATGTTCCTGTTCTATCTTAATATGCTGACGGTTTTTATGGGAACAATAAGACCATAAAACTGATCAACTTTCTGTATGGGACCAACATCGAAATCGCGAAAAATAATACCGTAACTAGCATTTAACTACGGCCTTGCATGCACAGAAATCGTGATCTTTTTATTTTAATAACCAGCAACTGTTTAGGAAAATTCGCTCTAGTAGCGGGAAATTCGTTCTAGGAAAAAGGAGCAAATTTCTTTTTATTTCAATCGTGGAACCGGATTCGTAAAATCCGTACTAAAAAAGGTTAAAAATAAATCCTCTAGTCAAAATTCACCAAGTAATATAGGAACGTCGTCGCAATAAAAAGTCAACTGAATCCTTGTTAAATTAGATATCTTTAATAGATACACAACACAATGCATTGTCAACATAATCCTACTTTTACATACAATACATAATACAACTTAGAATAAAGCATAATTACTAACTAACAATATACAATCATAGCGTAAATACAATAATGTGGGTGCGGTGCGCATAGTGGCCGCGTTTGGTTTATGCTTGCGCGGAGTGCGGGGGGGCTCGCGCGGTGTGGCACCGGCCGTTGGGGTACAACGCGCAGGTGAATCGGTACTGGGACCGCGCAAGCACCCTCCGCACGATTGGCCTGTCGCGACCCGACAGCGCCATTATTATATTCACTTTGATATAATATGCTTAAATTGTTTAATCAATGAATTAATGTTTGGAACCTCGCCTTGTAGTGATAATAATGTAAGTATACCAAATGTAAAAAGACACATAATGTGTAAATGGAATGAATGTGAAAAATATGTTGTGAAGTCCAACCCAAACCAACGGTTTTAACCGACACATGACCCAAATAACTGAGCACAATATGCTTTTTGTTAAACATATTTTGGTGATATTTCAAACAAATAAAAGAGACGGAGAATGTTATTCATCAAATCTGATAGGTTATTCCTTTATTTTATTGAGGAAAATTCTTCTATGCAAGGTCTAACAAAATTGGCTGAAACTATTTTAAGGGGATGATCAGACCATCAAACTGAGCAACTTTCTCTTTGGGAACAATATCGAAATCGCGAAAAAAAAATCTGCTATCCCATACAAAACTGCAAATCATAACTCGACTCAAATGTATATGATTTCGATATTGGTCCCATAGAGAAAGTTGTTCAGTTTGATGGTCTGATCATCCCCTTAAAATAGTTTCAGCTAATTTTGTTAGACTTTAAATACAATAAAGAAGTCCGAAATGAAATTATAATAATATTAAGAATAAACCCGCGGGGGCAGCTTGTGGCGAGCTGACGGTGAGTGGCGACACCGCGGAGACCATACAGACATGCGCTCACACACATACACCTACACAGACAGTAACACACCCCCTACCGCTGGCTTGCCTTCATTGGCCGTCCAGGAGTGGAATCGCAAGAGCGGAACCTATGCTCCAGGTTGGAAGTGTATTGCACGTAATGGCGCAATAACGGGGAAACCCACTCTCGGAAGTAAACCCCGCGATGGTGAAACCGGAGCCGCACCTCTCGACAACTTTCAACCGCTCAATGGGATGTTGCCCCATTGTCGCACTTTGGGCGTGCGGCCGTATTATGGGGCCCACTCGACGAGTCGGCGAGTCACCGCCTGCCCTATTTACAATTTTGAGACTAGTTGTCATGGCAGGCGTCCGTTAGTCTCCTCCCATAGCCCAGTATCCATCCATCCAACTTTCACCTCCATAGCCCAAGACCTTATTTTTCCATGGCGGCCATAGCGCCGGACTCCAATAGTCTTTGCACATGGTGGGGACCATCCCCGTGTGTATCATACACGGGGATGGTCCCCACCATGTGCAAAGACTATTGGAGTCCCGCGCTATGGCCGCTAAAAAGATGAAATGAAATCCGCTATGAAAGTTGGATGGATGGATACTGGGCTATGGGAGGAGACTAACGGACGCCTGCCATGTAGTGCGCTCGGAGATGGTATCCGCCATTTGTGTATCCCTTACATTTAGATTAACTTGTCTTTTGAACGGGCCTCTACATGTTGGCTTCGGCTCCATGCACGCCTTCCAAAGGTCCGGGACTTAATTGCCCGTGATTACGGAACTTAAGAATAATGAATAATGTTTTTCATGGCAATTTTCTCGAAAAGAAAATGATAATAACATTAATTAATTTTAAAAATATTTCCCAGTGTTCATTTAGTATCCAAGTCTAATGTGATATTTCAAGAAAATATGATATGAATTCATAAAATGTTGTTAGAATATATTCAGTAAACAAATAAATAAAGCTTTTAAAATTTTACTGAAGTAGCTACCTACTAGACTACTCTAAAATATACAATCATCATCATCATCATCATCAGCCTATAAACGTCCCACTGCAGGGCACAGGCCTACCCTCAAGGAGGGTGTATGGGCATTAGTCTACCACGCGTGCCCAATGCGGGTTGGTAGACTTCACATACACATTAGAATTTCTTCTTCTTAAAATATACAATACTTAAAAAAATTACATATTTATCAAAAACACAAACCCAACGGATAATCTGTCTAGTAAATCTTTAAAAAAATACTAAAGCCCCTTTATGTCGGCGAAATGGAGGAGACAGTGATAAAAAGCAATGGTTCTCGACCAAGGAACTACAAATAAAATAGAAACATGAAAAGAAGGCACAATGAAGCCAAATAAGAATGGTTATGATGGCGCTTGTTTGCCTAAATTGCTGTGTCGTTTGAACAAAGGACGCTTACTGTTTTGAGAGCTCCTTCCTGATTTGGAAATTAATGGGATTCTTTGACGTCTTTTGAATCTTTTTTGCGGTTTCTAATTATGTTTCCAATTTGTCGTATCCTGACGGTTTTCTTTTACGTTAACGTGAGCGTAAATCTCAAGGAATACTTCAATTTAAAAGATTACGTGAAGCCGTTGAGAAGCCGTCGGGAATTTTAAAATATGATATCCGAGATACTTTGCTACATTCCTCCAATATTTCAGCATTAATTTATCCCCGAAGGAGAATTATTATTTCGGGGATCGTTTGTGACGAATTGATATTTTTCATGAGTCCTTCACCTAAGGGCTGCCATTTATATCTTGGAGGCTGCAATTTATTGCCGCCATTTATCATTTCATCGAGTTCTTCCCCTCTCGTGTCCTGGCATAAACCGATACATAAGTAGGTACTAGCCTAGATGTGGTGTGGTCTTTTTATTACTTCTATCCTGGATATCATTGTCTGAGTAGAATAGGTTAGTTTAACGATGTATGTGAGTGACGTCACGCGTTGGATCAGGAACAAACAAGTTTGATAAATTAAATTTTGGCACTGACAAAGGGCCTCTCCCTTTTCCCGTGGGCTATGTTTATTGTAGCTATGACAAGGCAAAAATTGTGTCCCTATAGGTAAAAATGGTTAAAAAATAAAAGTAATTGAATGTTTACCTCTTGAAAGCTGCTCTAGTGACTTGTAGTCTCGCCTTCTGAATAGGGAGTTGCGATTCGATCTCCAGCTTGTATCATTCTCGTGTACGTGAGAATGTTTTAGGAACTTATGTATTGACTAAACTGATGTGTGGTGACTTTTGTCACATTATCACAGATTAATAATAAGTTAAGCTAAACTATATTGCATTTTCCCGATCATTTGTTTGGTATGCATCCTCTGAACTTTTCCATTCATCTAGTGCTAGCTGCAATCTCAACTCTTAACTGCAACTAGTTTGTTTGCTCCTTCAACTTTTCTGACTTTATCCTTCCGGGGCATTTTCAATACCTAAGTTGTTTTCCAAGACTATAGTAAATCGAAAAAAAATCACTAGATGGCAATATTAAAATTACTGATAAACCTGTCACATTAACTGTAAAATATAAACTGCTGTTTGCATCAAGTCTAACAGGTGGTGTTGTTAATGGATAAATTGTTCACTACCAATAAATACGCAATAGAACAGAAATATACGTAAAATGAACAAACATTACAACTGAACAAAAAGTCGATAATTCGAAGTATCAAAACGTCTTCCACATTATAACCTTCATAATCCTGTTAACGAATTAAGAAATTGCTCCCTAAAATTTGGGAATAAGAAACACGGAACACTTTTGATCTGACAGCTAAATTGACACGATTGTAACGCCATCCTTCCAGTCTCTTTGAACATTTATTTTTTATAAATCATGTTAATCAGTGATATAATTTTCTTTGGTGACGATTAATTGATGACAAAATGTAGAAAAACCGTGTCACCTGATTGAATTCGATAACTTTAAACTTCAAAATCTTATATTGACTTTATGATTGACCTCTAAAGTTTAATGAAACACTATTTCCCAACAGATGAAAAACATAAGTGATGAAAGTGTTGTGCTGAAACCAAACAACTAGTGTTACGTAAAATGTTAACATCATACGCTTGTGACAGTTGCGCGTTGCGTGTGTAATGGTGGACGGTGTAGTCACAGCATGACCACGTGGATGGCGCTGTTCGGGCTAGTGTGGCTGCTGCGCGTGCGCGGGTCCCTGTGCGGCTGCGCGGCGTGCAGGCGCGTGCGGCACGAGCAGGACGCGCAGTGCGCGCCCGGCCCGCGCACGCCCAGCCCGGAGCGCGCGCCGTTCGACGTCATCGCGCTCGAGAACTACACGCGCGACGTCACCGTCCAGACCGACTTCGATGACGATGAAGTTGAGGATCTGGATAAGATCGAGATGCAGATCACGGAGGAATGTAAGTACAATGTTTGCCTAGGATTAAACAACAACCTGCATGTACACACGGCGACACATCAAGCTACGCAAAACCAAAATAAGCTGACCGCGCGTAGGCAGTGTAATGTACCTTTTCTCAAACATGCTTGGAAATGTGATCATTATTTTGACAACCTTCTTCGAGATAAATCGAAATTGCTGTACTGGCCAAATACATGCGCGCAGCGGCCGGCAATGTTTGTATGAAAATCCATATCTGTCGTGTTTTGCGGCCAAATAAATTACATAGTAAACTCATATCTGTCGTGTAATTTAAAAATGGAACGATCTTTTTCTCCAAAACATGGCGACCAAGGAGGTAACTCATCAAAGGTTTTATTTAAATTTCGAACTGGCTTGCAAATAGAAAGCTGTTTATTGAAAAAAAAAACAAATTGTTGTTCGTTGTTCGTCATTGATTTTGAAAAGAGTTTAAATTTCCGCGAATTATTTGAGAAAATTTACTGTTTTCATTTCCGCGCATTGTTTGAGAAAAGTACTATACAAGCCTTGGCCACAACTAGGCATTGATGGACTTACGTATGTGTGCCTCGGCTTCGCCTCGGCCCACATTTACACGTTCGTCCATCAATGCCTCTGTTGCTGGCCACTGCAGTAATGTACTAATAGCTTGATGTGTCGCCGTATATACTTTAATTAGGAAGAAGAAGGATTTTTTCATCAATAATAGAAATTCATAGAAACAGTAATTTATGGTTGGTATTTAATTTGTGGCAACAACGCGCTGTTTTCTGACAATGGATGACTGATCCAATAACTAATAGTGCTGATCTGTAACTATACTACACATATTATAACAGTTTGGTGGTCTAAGAAAACTCTCCCCTCTTCTTCTTCTTCTTCATCGGGTTCCTCTCCATTACTGAAGGTTGGCAGTCAGCTCTGCATATCCCTGTCTATCTCTCGCCAAACGAAACAGTTCTTCGACGCTGGCGATGTCTGTCCACTCTTAACAGTTAACCCCCTTAAAAGTTTTAAATGATTATTTTTACTTTTTAAAACCTTATACAGGGTGTAAAATTAAATGGGATACTCTCTGAAAGGGGTGCTTCAGACCATCAAATTGAACAACTTTCTCTATAGAAAAGATATCGAAATCGCGAAAAAAAAATCTGCTGTCCCACACATTTCAGAAGAGTTATGTTTTGTATGGGACAGCGGATTTGTTTTTCGCGATTTCAGTATTGGTCCCATAGTAAAAGTTGTTCAGTTTGATGGTCTGAAGCACCCCTTTAAGCAAGTGTCCCATTACATTGTATACCTTGTATAACTTTATTATTATTTAATACGTACCTAAGTGACAAATTTATTTCCAGTCTTTCGAAACGATAAATGGACCCCGAAAACATAATAAAATTTGTTTTCATGCTGTGTCACAGACAAAATTAAATATCATGTCACAAAAATTTTATTTAAAACATGTAGGTAACAGTTTATAATATTCATGCTGGCAAAATTGTGTAACAACATTCATTTCACAGAATAATATTTTATGATGCTAAATAATAAATTAGACATGAATGAACTTGAAAAGTTCTAGACGTCCTAATTTATAAATTATAATTGAACTAGATCAGAACTATATTTCTAGGAAAGTTTTTCCCAACTCAGTAGAGCTAATCGTTTTTTTCATACATACATAAGCTCACACAATTGTCCCATGGCAGAGACCACGGACAGCCACACGCTACGACTCTGACACACCTCTTTAGTCTCATTCACATTCATAGATCTTTTCATGCACTTCCGTCGATTGAGGGTGCTACGCACTTGTTCTTTTCGGAAAAGATCATAGATTTGATCGTGGTATGTTTTCCTCGGACGCCCTCTCCCAACACTTCCGCTCACCTTAACTCGATAAATTTCATTAATAATTCTTTTTTCATTCATTCTCTCTACGTGACCGAACCATCTAAGAATACCCCTTTCAATCCTTGTTACAATATCAGCCTTCAATTTACACTAATGCCTTATCACACTGTTCTTGACTCGATCAACCAAAGTAATAATAATAATACGACACCTTAAAGCATTACGGCTCCCGTCCGGTCAGGAACGCGCGACTGACGGGAGCCGTAATGCTTTAAGTACAACACATACTTCGTTAAGGAGCGCATTTCAACTGCATTAACTCGACTTTCATTCCTTTTATTCCATACCCAACATTCACTCCCATACATCAGGGTAGGCACCAACACACCGTTGTGAATAGCCAGACGTGCCCTTTTTGACAAGACCGGCTACTCACCACGGCGCCGGCGTGCTGGGCCCCATTTACCTTATTTTCCACAGTCACTCTTCGCTCTACATCCCCATCACACTTGCCATCTCTCTTTTTTTTCATCCTTTGTAGTATTTCTAGTTTCTTAGGGAAAATTGTCTATTTATATAGACAATACTGTTTACCCTCACACACAGGGTATTAGGGTAAGCAGTATAATAAAATTGACCTAACTATAACTGGACGCGTTATAAGATTGTTATTGTAGCAAAGTTTTTCCATTCTGAGTGCGGTTGTGAGTAACATGCTACTGTAAAAAAAGAGCGTTCACATAGGACCAGAGATGGACTAAGTGGCACAGGTCCAAGCCTGTCAATGCCCCAAACCCGCAAATTAATAAAAAATTATACATGTTATTTTGCTTTTTAAATCTAGGCATATCTATGCGTTTAAAAATAACATAACTCAAATAAAAAAATAAAGATTTAAAAGATAGAGTTACCATTAGGTACACTACGTGACAAACAACTTGACCAAAGGGGCGTGAGGGGTATGCGTAGTATTAGCGCTTTTGCTTACAAATTTTGTTCTGCGCAGTTAAGGTTTTTGACAAGTTGTTTGCCGGCTCTATCAAACCCAGTATCAGTCACTGGCCCCGATTAGGACTGTGCCACGACTTAACTTAACTAAATTTATTCCTGTCACTTTCTAAAATAAGATTAAGAAAAGAGACCGAAAACCAACAGCTGACGTTAGTGCTGTCAAAATGACGTTACACGCCCAAAAACGCCTTAAATAAGATGGCGTACATTATGATGGCATCTTATTTTGGGCGTGTAACGTCACTTTGACAGCACTAAAGTCAGCTGTTGCTTTTTTGTCTCTTTTCTTAATCTTATTTTAGAAAGTGACAGGAATAAATTTAGTTAAGTCGTGGCGAGTCCGAATCGAGGCCATTGTCTGTCCTTTATAGTTTTGATGAAAATAATTAGTTATCTATTTATATATCTAAACTATTATAAAAGGAACTGTAACAGAAGTGTGTCTGTACATTGAAGATATTTACAAAAAAAAGATTACGACATAGTTTTTAGGCTTAACTGATTCCAAATCACAAATTTTTGGACTTTTTGTCTGTCTGTTTGTTTGTTTGTTTGTTTGTTTGTTTGGGTGTTTGTTTGTTCAAGTATCACGCAAAAACTACTAAACCGATTTTGATGAAACTTTTTTGTTTGATAGCTTATCATCTGACTTAAAATCTGGTATATAATTTATGCGGACGAAGTCGCGGGTAAAAGCTCGTGACTAATATAATTGATTATGCCGTCAACATTATTATTTATTATGTAAGCAATCGAAATAGAAAATTAAACGCTTGAAATTGAAAATAAGCAAAGCAATTTGTTCGCAAACAACACCGTTAAAGTTTGATTTCAAATATCGGACTGATTGAACGTTTTTTATGACGGTAAAATGGTTATCCTTCATAAAACATACCACTGAATTTTTCAATACGTGTGTGCTCGATTCGACCATAGAACTTAGCACTCAGATATTGAAAATGCTCTGTTTCTTTCACTTGCTGCTATATTATCGAGCTTGCATGCGATCTTTGTAATATAATACCTGCCTCGTCCAACGCCGCCCTCACCACTTAAATTTTTGTTTGTTCTTTTATTTCTTTGAGGGATTTTATTTCAGTAAATTAACTGAAATTCTTTTCTTATTTTGGTAGCACATTTATTTGTATACGAATACTGTTACAGGGTATTAGGGTAGATAGTTGCATTACTTTAATGGGTTATTGTACTAATGATACTGAATATCTTTCCCAAAGGAACATAAGTGAAATTAGTAAAATTTACATTCAAACGATCGATCAGTTGATTGTACGGAAAGTCCAAATGTTTTTTGCTTATATCCTAACGGTTTCTTAGTGAAAGTTGTTCAGTATCATGGGTACACTGAAAAAGAAAAATTTGTTTACTTCAACCAAGATCTTGTTTATGATAATCAATATCATACATCATGAATCCATATGAGCCTGTCAACATCATGACTTCTCTGACTAAGAGAACTTTGTTAAACGAATTCGGCTTGCTGTTACAACTACCATCTTTAAGAGAAAATACTTCTTAGTTGGCTCGCATTTTTTTTCAGTGTACATACAACCACCCCTTAAAGTTTACCCTAATATTCTGTATGATACCGAACCGAATACGTTGGTATTATTTAGATAGATAGATAGATAACTCATTAACGTTATTTGTGTGATAGAAACCTAAAACGATTGGCCGCGTTACGTCTGAATCTAAATGTTAGCTAGGAACAGTAACATGCAAGCAATCAACCGACCACGCTGGATGTTGTTTTAACATCAATGATCGTAGCGATCACCGAAGCACCACTATGCGAAAAGCACCTCGCATTAGGATAATCTGCTGTAAATGTTAAATCGGTTTCATTCTAGCGGGATAAATTAAACGAAAGACTGAAAACAGGAAATTACGTTAGAATGTATGTACCTACTTATGTAATGATCTAATCGAAAATATAATAATGAAATAACAATACTGTACCACTATGTATAAAATAGCTCTACATGAATCCAATAACTACCTGTGTTAATATGTTTTATACCTAAGCTAACAATTTTTTTTATGTACCTACATAACATATAGGTACGGTTAAATGACCCTGTTACCAGTTCTCGCATTTTTTTTCAGTGTACATACAACCACCCCTTAAAGTTTACCCTAATATTCTGTATGATACCGAACCGAATACGTTGGTATTATTTAGATAGATAGATAGATAACTCATTAACGTTATTTGTGTGATAGAAACCTAAAACGATTGGCCGCGTTACGTCTGAATCTAAATGTTAGCTAGGAACAGTAACATGCAAGCAATCAACCGACCACGCTGGATGTTGTTTTAACATCAATGATCGTAGCGATCACCGAAGCACCACTATGCGAAAAGCACCTCGCATTAGGATAATCTGCTGTAAATGTTAAATCGGTTTCATTCTAGCGGGATAAATTAAACGAAAGACTGAAAACAGGAAATTACGTTAGAAGGTAATCCTCGAACCTTTTAAAGAATTATAGTGTCTGTTACAGATTTTAGGAAATTATAACTACTGAGATCAAACATAGGCATTCATTTTGTTAATAAGGTTTTGCTCCCAACTTAACCTAACCCGTGTAGAAAGAATTTCATTTTCGAGTTAAAAATATCGGATCTTTCTCACACTGTTTCAATGAGAGAACCAAACCAAAAAAAAATCTTTGGAGTGAACACTAATAAATAGAGATCGGATATAAATAAATAAATAATAAATAACGCTCACAGGCACATACATTGTAATGATCCCAAGAAAGCACTATTTATAGGCTGTTTATTATGGAAACCATACAACAACGGCACAAACATATAAACATCCATGACCGAACCGGGATTCGAACCCAGGACCCTGGTTTGGCAGTCCGGCGTGGTAACCATTACACCAACCGGGTCATCATATTCGGATGCATATTTACCTAAACTTCATTTTTCACAATAATGTGGACACGGCTTAATTAATTTATTTTATGAAACATCCCAGGATCGTTACGGGATTGCTAAAATATCATAGAACTTGGACATTTGAACAACTCGGACAACATGAACAACTCGGACAATACGAACAACTCTGACAATTTGGTCAACTTATACAATGTTGTCTAAGTTCACAGAGTTTTCCGAGTTGACCAAGTTGTTCATGTTGTCCGAGATGGTTTGTGGTCGAAAGTACTTAATTGGACAACATGAACAACTTGACCAAGTCAAATCAGTTGGCCAAGTTGACCAAGTCGTCAGAGTTCTTTACGGTGTGAGAGTTGTTCATGTTGACCGTGTTGTTTCTTTTGTCTGAGTTGTCCAAGTCTACAGAGTTGTTCATGTTATCCAAGATGTTTTGTGTTGTTGTTGTTGTGTTGTGTTGTGTTGTTGTTGTTGTGTTGATGTGATGTTGTTGTTAATCTACAGCATTGGCTACAGCAGTGATACATCACACGTTTCAATAAATATTTTGAATCTTCAAAAGCAATCATCATCTATCAACAGCAGAAAACCAATTTAAAAAATTTTATAAATGATTTTATTGAATTTTTCCGACACTGATAGTGCTACAGACTTCGTTATAAAAATAGTTACTTAGGGCTATTCTGTAAAATATTTTCAGATTTTTTGCTTTAGTATGTTATAAGTTAGAGGGCGTGGTACTTACGCTCTGCTTTTCACTTTGAGTGCATTAATATCTCGAGATACAAGCATTCGTAATGACTTAGTTTGTATGGGTGTTTTGTTCCACGTTACAAGAAGTCGATTCCACGTCGATTGAGTAGAAAAATTGGGTTACTATTATCGGTCTGATTTCATTAAATTAGGGTTCCGTAGTCATTTTATAAACAGAAAAAGGAAAATAATTTTACGTTTTATATTACCTACGAGAAATTTTTTCTTCATAATTGCCGCATTTCTGTTTTTGGGTTAATGTTACCTGACTTCATGCCTTTCGATTGTTTGGTGCAATAATGAGCGACTAATTGAGGTGGGGCATACAAACAGAATGGACTAAAGTATAAGGGGTTCCTTGTTTGACAACGGAACTCTAAAAAGGCCAACGATGGAAGCCAACCTTGCTTCATGAAACTAAGTACTTCTTTGTTAATTAATTTTAATGAAATCTTCGTTTAAGAACTGAATAGCTACACTGATTACGTCGTAACGAATTTGCATTCCTAGAGCTTCCGGTGGTATTAGAGAACGTACAAATGCTTTACTAAAAATTTGTTTCGCATTCATCTAGAATCCCAGGTAGTCTAAAATTGCAAAAGGATTTTACATTTTCCAGCTGGCAAAGGAAGTGAAATGAGGTATTTCAGACAAATACGTACTCCCTTTATTTCGTGCTTGCCATAATACAGGGTGTAAGGAAAAGTATCATTAACCTTTAAACCACATATTCTACCCATCAAACTGAACAGCTTGGGATGCATGTATGGAAGAAAAACTATCAGATCAACAAAAAATCTACTGTTTCATATATTTGAGTTGTGTGCCCATGGCAGTTAAGTATGGAACAGCAGGTTTTCTTTTTGCGCTGATAGGTTTACTCCCATAGAACAAGTTGTTCAGTTTGATGGGTAGACTATTGTAGGTTAAGGATTAATGATACTTGTTATGTAGGCGATAGTGAAACGGCCGGTAGCTCATAGCATACCTACTGGTTTATTAGGTGACGGGGTAGCGAGTGGACACAGCCACATAGATAGATAGATACATATACAAGGAGTAACAAAACACCCTAGTAATACTTAAAGGGGTGCTTCAGACCATCAAACTGAACAACTTTCACGATGGGGCCAACATCGAGAAAGAATAAAAAAAATCTGATGTCCCATACAAAACTGCTGTACCGACTCGACTAAAATGTATGGAACAGCAGATTTTTGTTAAACCCTGTATGCATGCATACCTACAACAATAGCATCTCAAGTTTCACTGTAAAATTTTCACCCAAAATAAAAACATTACCCTCTTTCTGACGCAGTCGGGTAAAAATGGGACAGAGCGAGTCAACGTAGATTTTTTTAAAGGGAATTTAAAATATTTTGGTATTTTAATGTTCCTTTATTTATGTTATTGAAAAACAGGCATGAGAATAATGTATGTACCTACTTATGTAATGATCTAATCGAAAATATAATAATGAAATAACAATACTGTACCACTATGTATAAAATAGCTCTACATGAATCCAATAACTACCTGTGTTAATATGTTTTATACCTAAGCTAACAATTTTTTTTATGTACCTACATAACATATAGGTACGGTTAAATGACCCTGTTACCAGTTTTTGTGAGGCCTTCTACGCTTTGTAAATAAATACGATAGAAAAATCTGACTGACCAACACTCAATGCATATCGGGAACCGTCAAACAGTTTTGGTTAGCCGTGCGGGTTATATCTCCCCTTTTTAATTTTTTTTGTGGTGTGCCTTTCTGTTTCAGCAAAAACGTTCAATGCTTTTATAAATTTCCTTTTTTTTACCTGTCTGCCTGTCCACACCTTTTTGAGGTTGAAAATCTGTTTACTGCTGGGATTGAAGTCTTTCTAACGTTGAAAACAAAACATCCGAATAATTATTCACGCTAACAAATTGGTGGTGATCTAAACAAGTTAGTTGTTTCTCAATAAATAGTCCGCTTAATCTTCTATACACTCATGGTTTTGTTATTTCAAAGGTGATTCACGAATACGATAACAGTAAAATTATTATGATAATTGAAGAAAACAAAATGAGTTCAGTTGAGTGAGTCAACACTATCAATTCAACGAAACTGAAGATTGAAGTTAATTATATTGTAATCAACTAGCTTTTGCCCACAACTTCGTCTGCGTGAAATTTGAATATAGAAAAATACTTTCTTAGTGGACGGACACCTACATCCTCCGCAGAATTCCAAAGGAGTCAATTTGTTATAGGCCCACAAACAGTTACGTTTATTGATGGTATTACACTCGAAAAACATAATTTAATTTACTATAGTAATTGGACGAAAGATTAGGTAAAAATGCAAACGGAATTATGAAATAAATAAAAAAAATGCACCGTTTTGACTTTTTTTTGCTAAGATTCTATTTTCCTATTAAAACGGCAAATGTAAAGCAATGCGTGTATAGGAGAACATCTTAGATGTTTAATACGAAAATTAAAATAAACAACCAATATATCTTATCAAGACACGATGTGCGCCAACTGCGATTACGCGACACTCCGCCTAGATGAGGTAATCATCATTACATACTATGAAACAAAGTCGCTTCTCGCTGTCTGTCTGTCCCTATGTATGCTTCGATCTTTAAAACTACGCAACGTATTTTCATGAGTTTTTTTTAAATAGATAGAGTGATTCAAGAGGAAGATTTATATTAGCCCTAGCTTTTGCCCGCGACTTCGTCCGCGTGGAGTTTGGAAAACCCCAAGTATCCTATGTTACTTCTAATATCTCCAAGAATATGTGTGCAAAGTCTCATGATGATCGGTTAAATAGTTTTCGCGTGAAAGCGTAACAAACAAACTTACTTTAAATTTATAATATTAGGGATTGCACCCGTGCGAAGCCGGGGCGGGTTGCTAATAGCTAGTATTACCACTTATGAGAAACAAATGGACATGAGTTCCACAACTATACGCCAACATTTTTATGTTATCCTATTTCCCACTACTAAGATTGAGGATCTTTTTAGGGTTCCGTATCCAAAGGGTGAAAACGGGACCCTATTACTAAGCCTACGTTGTCCGTCCGTCCGTCTGTCCTACCTATTTAGGGCTGTAACTTTTGAACCGTAATAGCTAGATAGTTGAAATTTTCTCAGATTATGCGTTATTACGGCGGATTTGTTATCAAATAATAAAAATGTCAAAACGTTAAAAATTAAGGGGGGTTCTCAACAAGAAACTAGTTTTTATCAACGTTTTTTCTTCTCGCTCTTTAGTAAAAACGGTAATACATACAAGAGTCGAGGACCGGTCGTTATGGCGATCCTTGGGGGAGGCCTATGTCCAGCAGTGGACGTCCATCGGCTGAGATGATGATGATGATGATGATTTCTTTTTTACTGTTTTTGACTTGACTTGTCCAATTTACTACTACTTTTGACTTTTGAATTCCAACGTTGTCACGGGTCTGCTGGAAGAAATCTCTTCAGAGACAACCTCGTCCTTTTTACTAGTCTACTATGCTGTATTAATTTGTATTTCGGTGTTAAAACAAAGTAAAATAACGTTTAGAGATTTTTTTTAAATACCTAAATTTTTTCTGTTTATAAATATTACAACCCAGCACCAATATACGGCTTCTAGTTTTCGTAAACAGACTGGGTCCAAATTCGCCACCCTTTTCGTGTAACCCGTCTTCGTAAACTGTCATAAATCACCCTTTTCAACAAAAAACAAAGAAAACAGAAACAGCTTGTGTATATTTTATTCAACTAACATTCCTGTTTGTCCCCAGCAAACGTCAGCAACTTCGAGTCCGGGGGAGAGCGGCATAGTCCGGGAAGCGGGCGCCGCGACGGAAACTACCAGGTTTGCTTCAACAATGTTATCGCGACACTTTTGTTCTTTGCCCGCCTCTGCCTTGTGCCAGTTCTGTTTATATTTTATTTGTTTTATGTACGTAGAAAGTATATTACCCGATATAATTTAAAAAATAGTTTTTGGGTCGCACTCTATACAAATGTATTTTGATTATATTTTCAATCCTAACAAATTAAATTATATTCAATGACATTTTTAAACACAATCGTTGGTGGACCACCAAATTCTTCGGGGTCACCAGTTTGGTGAACCACCGAAATCTTCGGGGTCACCTGTTTGGTGGACCACCGAAGTCTTCGGGGTCACCAATTTGGAGATCTCTCTTATTAGGAGAGAGAAGGTTTGCAGTGGTGGTTCAGGCAGAGAAGTGAAAAGTTTTGAGTCTCAGTGTGTACTGATTTATTTGGGCATTTGACCCTTGTTACAAAAAATCGGCGGCAAATAATCTAAAAATTAGTCTCTGTGCCTGTCGTTTGTCAGATTTTCATTAAACTTGGTATTTAACTTTTAAAAAGTACCTATTTCTAGTACCTGAAAATTTTTAAAATTACCTACTTAGTGGCACGGAATTTATTTGGTTCCTTTTTTATTAACTAATAATGTCGCTAACTAAGTTTCAAAAGATTATCGTTGAGAGTCTACTGTTAAAGTCAAAGAAAAAAATGTTTTGCTACGATCCTGACCTTATTCTGACACAATTCTTTGGCTTTGGCCACGTCAACATCCATGTGTTCTATTAAATATAAGAAAAATTAAATAGCGAATAAAATCATCTTGCAACAAAAATTTGGAAAGAAATTTTATTTAAATGTATGAAAATTCTTAGCCTAATTACAACTAGAATCTTTTACGTGTTAATAATAAATCACTGTTTTGAATGTTCCGAATTTTAAAATAACCCAGTCAAATTAGATAAATCAGAAGAAATAATTTCCGGAGTTTTAAAACTTTTTTTAAACGTTCCTTTGGTACGTAAGATTGAAGAAAAAAAAAAGTCCTGGTGAGGGGGGGGTGAGCTCGAGGAAGGGGGGGGCTTTAAAGGTGACTTTTTTCAGTTTTTCGCTTATTTCTTGAAATCTGAAAGTCGTATCGAATTACTTTGTATGGACAAATTAAACCTAACAAAATTTCATACAAAACAAGTGGTATGCATTTTTGTCATAGGACTTAACCTTTGAGGGCTACGGGGCCGAGAAAGTAACGGCATTTCAAAAATTATGAAATTTGTATGGCGACCCTCATGAAACTTGACGATAAAAACAAAATGATTTTATATTCTTAATCAGCAGCCCCGAAAACCCCCAGATACAAATTTTCAGTCGGTTCGGGGAACCCTTAAAAGCTGCATTGGCGTTTGAAATTTCCATGGTAGCCATCTTGGATATCGCAATTTTGGATTTTTTTCATCGCCAACCAAATCTGACCAGGTTCCTCTATGACATTTGTTCGAGGTCCATAACCCTATCTGTCATAGTTTCCGCGGGCCGTTGACCTCATCCATCAGGAGTCGACCTTCCGAGGAAGTCAAAGTTTTCCCTGTATCACCAAGGCATCCATATGATGATCCCCAAATGTCATCCTTGTACCGTAAGGGGAACCCGGAGATCAATTGGAGGTATCTGGTTGACACCCCCTCCCCCCCCATATAGATATTAGATAAATACCCGTATAATTGTTCACCGGGTTTCCCCCATTCAACGTATAGTAAAATGATTTTAGGGATCATCATAAGGATGCCCTGGCGATAAAAATAATATTTCGACTTCCTCAGAAGGTCGACTCCTGACGGATGAGGTCAACGGCCCGCGGAAACTATGACAGATAGGGTTATGGACCTTGAACAATTGTCATAGAGGACCCTGGTCAGATTTGGTTGGCGGTGAAAAAAATCCAAAATTGCGATATCCAAGATGGCTGCCATGGAAATTTCAAACGCCAATGCAGGTTTTAAGGGTTCTCCGAACCGACAGAAAATTTGTATCTGGGGGTTTTCGGGGTTGCTGATTAAGAATATGAAATCATTTTGTGTTTATCTTCAACTTTCATGAGGGTCGCCATACAAATTTCATAATTTTTGAAATGCTGTTACTTTCTCGGCCCCGTAGCCCTCAAAGGTTAAGTCCTATGACAAAAATGCATACCACTTGTTTTGTAGGAAATTTTGTCAGGTTGAATTTTTCTATACAAAACATTTCGATACGACTTGCAGATTTCGAGAAATAAGCGAAAAACTGAAAAAAGTCACCTTTAAAGCCCCCCCCTTCCTCGAGCTCACCCCCCCCCTCACCAGGACTTTTTTTTTTCTTCAATATTACGTGCCAAAGGAACGTTTAAAAAAAGTTTCAGAACTCCGGAAATTACTTCTCCTGATTGGTATATTTCAGCTTAATTTTACTGGGTTAAAAGGTATTAATGTAACCTACTTATATAAAAGTTGTTTTGTTTCAACTTTAGAAGTTTACGAGTCCATCAATTAAAAGAAGTGGACAACAAATTTGTATTAAACCTTTGTTAAACGAGCGTGTTTCAAGTGAATATTTAATTTTGTTTCTTTAGTACTGCATAGGTACTGCATCATTAAGAGAACATGACTGCCAGGCCGCGAGAGGGCGGTAGTTGTTTTGTAGTTTGATATTCATTTCAAAATAATGATAAGTATATTTTTGAATTACAATTTTTAAAGTAGGAATTGTATTATTTTTCCATTATCTGTTTCGGTATTCAAAATCCAAAGAAACAAAGATAAAACACAGGCCACAGGCCACACAAAATGCACTATTGTAGTTTAATATAGGCCTTCATTAGTTTGTAGATAGTATCTCCAGTACCGAATCTAATAAGAAATGTACATACGGCGACAGATCAACCTACCCATAGTTGAACTCTATGTTTATGGACATAAGGTCGAAATATGGGTAGGTTGATCTGTCGCCGTGTGTACCTAGATACTTTGTATATGTTTTATTTAGAATAGTAGTTTATTCAGTGTAGTATAGTTCTGACTACCCCTTTGAGAATACAGTTTTAGTATAATCAGCTCATATTTCCCACTTCTATTTTCCTTGTGCTTCGTTACGCTCAGGGTGACTCTTTCACTAAATGCTTTTTATTCTACCCAAAGAGGAAAAGCGTCGAAAACGCGATTCGTTTTGCTCTTGTATCGTTAAGCGTAGATTTTCAAGCTTTTCAATTGCATGTGCATTCTGTATTGATATTTTTCAATCTGAAATTCAGTTAGAGCTGAATTCTGTTAACACTAAATTACTATAAAAGTTCATTCAAATCAAGAAATGATTTGTTATTTGGCTTTAGAAAATACAGTAAATTCTAGTATTAGTGAGCTTACGGGGAGGTGGTATTCGGTGTTGCACTTTTAGAAGTCAGGTACACACTCTATTATGTAATATTAACGGTGATGGTTCACTTTTGCTTCGGATATTAATAATTAAGTACTTTAATAGTAAAAAATAGACCTACACAAGCGCTCAGCGGAGTTCAAGGCAGTTTACTTTGCATGTCTATCTAGGTACCTATTAAGTTCAAATTAATTTGAGCTTTAATTTCAATACCTGCTATTTTGCCTCCACCAAGCAATACCTACTAAACCAACACAACGTGCTGAAGTATGAGCACTCCAATAGATTAATTGGTAGTGAACTGATTCGAGAGGGAACTGATTCGAAAGTCGCGGGTTTGAATCCCGTAAGGGGCAAATATTTGTTTGATAAATATTTTTGGCATCATCTACTTAATACCTATATACATACAGGGTGAAATTGATATCATTAGCATCCTTTTAAACTAAGAGTCTACCTATCAAACTGAACAACTTTTAATATGATAGCAAACCGATCAAACATCAGCCGTTCCATACTAAACTGCAACGCCTACTCAACTCAAATGAATGCAACAGCTGATTTTTTTTTGCTCCGATTGGTTTGCTCCCATTGTAAAAGTTGTTCAGTTTGATGGGTAGACTCTTAGTTTAAAAGAATGCCAATGATATCAATTTAACCCTGTAAATACAAATATCCATGACTCGGGTATAACAATATTCATTAACAGTATTAATCTTCATCATACAAATATTTGCCCCTTGCGGGACTCGAACCCGCGACCCTCGAATCAGCAAGCAGGTTTACTAACAACTGACAAATTACTCTCTTTCAGTTTAAACCCTTTGTTCATCGTCTGTAAGGTCCGCCAACCACCAACATACATACGGAATTCCGAATCAGAATTGAGATTTTGTATAGGATTTGATAGCTCCGTAAAAAGGAATTCTGGAGGGGGAAAATACATAATCCTTTGAAATTCCGTATGTAGTAGGTAAGTTTGTGGCGGACCTAATTCATTTTGTGTTGTTCCGTAAAGATTAATTATGATATTTATGACGTATAAATTAATTACTGCTTTCTTCTGCAGTATCTATCGGATTCTGACGATTCCGTCTGGGAGACGACCGATATCACGCTGGAGCGGGGTGCCAGCGGGCTAGGGCTCAGTATAGCGGGCGGAGATACGGGCGGAGACGTCAGCATCACGAGGCTTGCTGTTGGCGGCGCGGCTAAGAAAGATGGTAGGCTGCAGATAGGCGATATTCTTTTACAGGTATGTGTTACATTTTAATCTTATTTACGCATAATAGAGCGTAACATAACATTAATACTCTTTATTCGCTCGCCAAAAACGTACTTTTCATTTTTAGTATGTAAGTGCCTCACAAGTTACAAACTTATAAGCTGATGTGCCTAAATCAAAACGCTTTTAAAATTATGTATGATGCATACGAAATGCATGTAGGTATATAAAAGTAACTTAATACGTCACCTTTTACTGGGTTGCACTGAACGAGGGGATTTCCTAAAAATATCGCAAAATATTACTCATCATCATCAGCCTATCATCGTCCACTGCTGAACGTAGGCCTCCCCAAGGCGCACCACAAAACTCTGTCCTCGGCCTTCCTCATCCAGTCGCTCCCCGCTACTTCTATAAAGAAATATTAATGACGTGTAATCGTTTATAATGATGACTATTGGTTACATACTATTTTAAGAGGCTCCCCCCATAGGTAAACACTAGCTCGGGCCATATTTTACTGGTTTTTTGAAGCTATCTTCTCGTTATTTGAAAGACATACAAATAATTGAAAAGTGTAGCAATATTCTTCAACATCTCGGCTTTATTTGCTATAGATCATATTTCTTATTTTTCTATAAAATACATATGAAACCTGTGTTCAAAGGAAAGCCTGAATATTGGAAAAAATCTGTATTATGTGCATCTACTTTAAGTTGAAGTTTCATTTACTTGAGACACACACCTTTGTGTAGACAATATCTAAACTATTATAAAACTGTAACAGAAGTGTGTCTGTACATTGAAGATATTTACAAAAAAAAGATTACGATATGGTTTTTAGGCTTCCCTGATTCCAAATCACAAATTTTTGGACTTTTTGTCTGTCTGTTTGTTTGTTTGTTTGTTTGTTTCTTTGTTTGTTTGTTTGGGTGTTTGTTTGTTCGAGTATCACGCAAAAACTACTGAACCGAATTTGATGAAACTTTTTTTGTTTGATAGCTTATCATCTGACTTAAAATCTGGTATATAATTTATGCGGACGAAGTCGCGGGTAAAAGCTCGTTAAGATCTAAAATCGCTATTTAGCAAAAAAAATTCAAGACCAATATTTAATGAGTTAATTAGATAATTGTTAAATTTGGGGCGAATTCTTATGATTTTAGAATGTGATTTTTTTGGATTAAAAGGCTCCACTGTGACATAATGAAGGAAAAGCTAGTCAAAAATAGGTATACCTATTAAAATGACGTAGTTTAGTAGAGGTGAGGTGGCTCTGAAAGAGTCAAGGTCGTTCGGTCAGGGAAACCCCTTAACTATCAAAGTAAATCATTTTTAATCATGCTGCCAACCCTAATGCGCCACGCGCGCGCCTTTGCCGTCCGCCTGCCGCCGGCGGCGTAACCGAAATAATTAAGCTGTTACTTGGTCAAACATAGTAACTATTTACGTCAAACTTTGATAAGCGGTAACTTTAAAATGGTTGAAAATTTCAACAAAGTTTTTGGAGCTGAATTTTGTACAAATAGAATGTGAAATTTTCGGGAAAGGACCTCGTTTAGTCCCACCCTCTATAAATATATAGGTATAGCAAATTACATACATACATACAGAACTTTACGACCGTAATCCCTTACGGGTCGGTCAGAAATATTGCTACAACTAACAACTTTCTATTTAAGAATGTAGTTGTAGCAATGATCACATTTAGTTATTTAAGTTCCAGGATGGAATGACTTGGCAAGTGGTGAGAGGTCGCTAGCCGTTCGCCCACATAAACAATGCATAAGATACCTTTAATACCTTAGTCGTATAATACCTCGTACGTCACCCACGGGAAAAATTTAGGTGGTTCATTCGAAGCCGGAACCACACGGCATAGCTATTTTATTTTTTACGTAATATCATACTCAGTTGTAGAGTTTCTGCCCTCTTCTTCTCTACAGCCATAACACCTTACGAAGCGGTAGTTAATTTACAAAAAAAAATCGTTTTTTCACTACTATTTTAAAGTTTGAACCTACTGTAGTAACGGTAAGTACCAACGAAACCTTAATCCAGATTAGATCAAATCTATACGATTACGCAGGTAGGTGTGTCTACGCGCGTTTATCGTCTAGTACATTTAGCATACATAAGCTCCTAAACTACGTTAACGTTCAGTTAGTAACTCTAAAGCACGTTTAGAATAATTTACGACCTGCGAGCTACTTCGAGCTGTCTCGCGTTTATTGTGCACTGAATTGTTTGTGCGATAATAGTTTTATCTGACAGATAGGATTGTAGCCAAAAACACTATCGTACATTTTATACTTAAATGGAATTAGTAAAAATACTATAGTAACTTTACTACAGTGTCAACATGTGGTACAGGGAAACGTGCGCCCAAGAGAGGTCCCTACACATTTCTATGGTGTAATTTATCAAAATTGTTATTGCTATACCTTTTTTGAGCATTTAGTCTGAGGGGGGGTCCCGCTGAGTGTAGCCACACTATGTCGTCTATAAAGAGGGTTCTTCTTGATATGCTGACTGTTTTTTGGGAGATGACCAGACCATAATTTCTCTATGACACTTTCTCTATGGGACCAGAATCGATACCTACCGCGAAAAAACCTAGCTGTCCCACATAATTGTACTAGGCGTTTGTTTCGAGTTGGCCGCTCCCACCCTTCCCACTTCACCGCACCGTACCGCACCCCTAACAGATCCTTTATAACCTTTAGCAACGCAACCACTTATGGCACGTCCGTCCCGGTTTGCTAATATCGCTTTTAATTTTAAATTTTTATTTGCTTGTTATATTTTTTTTTCGACGGGACCAGTTAATGTGCCTGTGACGAAATTTTGTAACGGTCATCGACAGCCAACTCGAAGCAAACGGGTAGTAGGTCGATTAGGTTGACGTTGGGCCTTATGGGTCAAACGTCAACATATTGAGAAGGACCCTAGACAGTGTGGAAGGAAAAGTATCATTAACCTTTAAACCACATACTCTATACCCATCAAACTGAACAAATTTTACTATGAGAACAAACCAATCGGAGCACCAAAAAATGTACTGCAACGCCAACTCGTCTCAAATGTATGCAACAGCAGATTTTTTTTGCTCCCATAGGAAAAGTTGTTCAGTCTGATGGGTAGGGTATGTGGTTTAAAGATTAATGATACTTTTCCTTCAAGAATAAGTATAAAAATCTGTTTGTTCGTTTGCCTGCCTGTCTGTTTGTTTGTTCGTTATACGTTCCTATACCATTCATCCGATTGCGATGAAACTTTGGTGGGTTATTGTGCGCTTGTCCGCAAAGGTTTCTGACAAGAAAAGATGCATTGTAACGCATGCGCTCTTCAATAATGATCGCTGGACACAGCTAGTCTTCAATAATGAAGTATTATCATTTATCACTCTAATGGCGCTAAATAAATCTCCGCTGAACCGTATTGGACCGCGTGCGAACCAAAACTTTTTACGATTCGGTATCATGCTAATCATGTGATACTTTAGAACTGTTTTGGCAGATCGCGCAGTCGTTCCAGGCCGTCAACCACATGTACATAAGTCAAGTATATTTGATTAGAATGTAATTAGAACTTGAAATTGAATACGGATTGAATTTGGATGTTTTAAATTAGCGCTATTGGGGTCCAGTATTTAACATTCAGGCTTCTTGCACGTTGTTTGTGTGTGTATACCACGCGAAGATGGAAGATAACAAATTGCTTTTAAATTACACAAACACTTACAATACGGAGGCCAAAGAGTTTCATTATGAACACGACAGGAAGTCAATAAAATGCGTTATTCACTTTGTCGAATTTTATAGGTTTTCCAATAAAATCCGAACCCGTCCTTGGCAATATACTTTCAGTTATAAAGTATTAACTTCAAACTGTTTTTTAGGGCTCCGTACCCAAAGTGTGCCAACGGATCCCTATTAGACTTTAGATCCCAGGCCTGCCATATACATGCGGAACTATTCTGGGCGGAATTACGATTTCGTATGAATTTGCCACCTCCAGAAATCTGTTCGGAATTACGGAGGCATCATCTGCGTGTGGCAGGCGTAACACTACGCTATCCGTCCGTTCGTCCGTCTTACCTATCAACGGCTGTCGAAATTTTCACAGAATATGCGTAATTATGGCGCATTTGCTAACAAACAAAAGAAACAAAACAGTCAATAATTAACAGGAATAATAATATGATTTTGTTTGTTTTCGCTTTGTCGTAAAACGGCAATACATGCAAACGTCAAACTTGTGTTATTGCAGTACACAGAAACATAAGATCTATAGGTAAAATATAACAAAAAAATGAAAAAACGGCGAGCAGGTGTGTCGCGCTCGCACTAAGGGTATCTAGTAATAGATACTCTTTCTTATATTGTGCCTGTGACTGTGCTAAGGGTCCCAAAGAAAAAATTTTTTTTTGTAATATTGTATGGGGTACGGAGCCGTCTATGCGAGTCCTACTTGCACTTGACCGGTTCGTTTTCATAGCATAGCATAGCATATGTTCACGACTATATTTCCCAAGGGGGTAGTCAGAGATATTCTGAAACCTCCGAATATCCACGTTTCACTAGTAATACCAGAACACTGAACACACACACTTCGTTTTCATATGTTTTTCAAAATAGCTCCTGAAAATTTTATTGAAACCTAATTAATTTTTTTATTACATATTATAAGTTTGATCGGAGTTTTAATTTGACTGGTTTTACCTCCAAGGAAAATATGTTTGAATAAAGAATGAAAGTACTTAACTTACTCAGAGTAAAGTTATATTGTACTTTATAAACTTACCGTGTACCTTCGTCGGTTTCACTAATAACGCCAATAAAACAGTTTCAAACTCATCTTCAAGCGAATTATGGACAAACTAGAGTTAAGTGTTTTAGATTTTATCTTAAGAATATTTATGATTATCTAAATGCGAATTACGTACTATTACATTATTTATAACTAGCTGTTGCCCGCAACTTCCTCAGCGTGGACAAGTGATTTTGTTTCATGTCTCGTCTAAGATCATGGTCAGAACCAAGTTTAGGAATCCCGGCATGTAACATTAGAATGGCCATTAAGAAATGGGCTGATAAAAGACACGGCTAGAATGGTCTAGCCTATTGGGTCTGCAACACTGCAGGAAATTTATCAGTAATATGTACACCACGAATCTCACAGGTCATACTGAACAACAGCAGGAGCAAAGCTCGAGCCATCGTCGGAGCCCTCACCGGGCAGAACGCCACAGGCACGATAAAGCTCACCCTAGATCCCATTTGCCGAGCGTGCGGAGATGAGGAGGAAACCATGGAACATACATAATACTGTGTGACTGCGATGTTTTCGCGGCTAAACGTATGTGTCTCCTGAGAGATGGTTATTCAAAACTGGGAGATTATAGGTTTTTTCCCCTGAATGCTATTTGTCTCCCTCATTTTCCACATTTTTTAAGGGTGAAGAAAATAAATATGTAGGGGGTAAACACAAAAGATACCAGTGGGTCGAAGCGTTGCTGGCATGCCAGCCCCCATAATGAGATAAGATAATAAGAATGTCATGAATAAACTTTAGCTAAATCTAAATTTGAACGACAATGCCGCAATAATCAACTAAGTTTTTAAGCTCATGCTTTCAAGTTTTTTCAGCGAAGACGAAAAAAGTCGGTGGTATTGGAATTAATAATTGTTGCACATTTGCTTTAAATTTCCGCCTAACGCCATCTATTAAGATGAAAACGATACTACAATTAAATTAAAGAACGCTAAAAAGAAGAACGATAGAAAAGGTTAAAAGACAGAGGATTTTTTTGTATTTTTCCAATTCACCTTACACAACCGTAAGACCAAATTTCAGAGAAGTCTTGAGATAAGTCCAAGTATCGTTGAAAATGGATGAATTTTGAGATAAGGAAACGATAAATTCAATAAACGTGTCTGAATCTTGACCTGAGCGTCAACGCGTAAAAAGCAGATCAGATGAACAGATGTAGAAGTTTTTCATTAATTTATAGAGAAAAGTATATTTTGGGAGAGTCGATTCAACTATAGCGACTACAGTACAGTAGCTGTATCATTAAAGTTATTAAACCTTACAGTAGTAGAATAACTGACTTGACTTGTCAAATTAAACTGTTTTTGGAGGTTTTCAGGAGATTATCGGCTGGGTAAAAATTATATTTCTGTGTATAATTCTCAATCAAACGTGAAATCGTGGATAATTTAATAAAATAGTGCTAGTGAATTTCACAAAATTATCTACGATTTCACTTTAGGTTCGCAAAATCGCAATTATTCACAGAAACCGAATTTTTACCCTGCGATAAGATCTCCAAAAACGGTTCTATTGCCTCGCATCACGTAATTCTTTCTATTACACAATGGTGCCGCTAGGTATATCTTGCTCTCTGAGCTGTTAGTCACTCTATAGTAACTTTATGGGTAATACTATTTTATTAACTTTCGCTAAAACCTCAGCATTATACTAAAAGTAAGTTTTACTGCAGGTGCAGGCTTAAAAAGGTAATTGGTACCTTTAGGTGCTAATGATCCTGACCACCCCGAAAGGAATTACAATTGTTTTACATACGTGTGTATGTACTTAGCATGTACCTACATTCCTGCTCAGAACGGGAAACCGCTCCTCAAAAGTAAGCTAGATCATATGCAGGTCTTATACAAAAGCTACGTACTTGCACCTTTTGGTGTAGAGACCATGGGCCTGTGGCGTCCAGATACCCGGAAGTTGGAAGCTGTTTATTAAAGAAATAGTTTCTAAGTTAGTCGACGCTAGAAGTGACCAAAAGGCTAGCGCGTACCTCGGTCAGCAAAAAAAGGCATTGCCTTCCAAAGAGTAGGTAAAGCATTCTGGGCATCCCTCCCCTCAGCCATCGATCTTTGATATGGTTCTGCTATCTATATGCGTAGTTGGTTCACCGATCAATAAGATTGGTTTCATATTTTTTAGCTTTTAATAGTTTACTTATTTTTATGTATAATATCTTGTTTGAGTACCTAATGTAGGTAATGTATTATATCTTTTTTTTAAAGAGAAATTTATAGTTTGGGAGAGCCGATTCAACTATGGCGACTACTACTTAAGTCAAGTAGGTATCAGAAAATAAACTATTATCGCTGATGATGATGATGAACTATTATCGCTACGTATTACCTTTCGCTGAAGCTTTAGAATTATGCTTTGGTACTTTTAGCAATGTTCCTGACCACCCCGAAAGTAAATTTACATACGTGTACTGTACATGTACTGTTCAAAACGGGCAACTTCTCCTTAAAAGGTAGGTAGGTTATATACCGGTCTTAGGCAGAGCCTTTTGGTGTAGAGGTCTAGGGACCAGACGCCCGGAAGATGGAAGCTAGTTATTAAAGAAAATAGTTTCTAGGATAGTCGACGCTACAGGTGACCAGAAGGCTGGCGCATACCTCAGTCAGCGAAAACGCGTCACCATCCAAAGAGTATTAAGCATCCTGGGCATCCGTCCAGATTACAGCTATTGACCTTTGATAGGGTTCTGCTACCTATCTATCTATAGTTGTTTACCGATCACTAAGATTGGTTTCCTATTTGTACGTTTTTAATATTTACCATTTTTTTGTATAATATCTTGATTGACTACCTATTGTTGCAAAAAGAAAAAAGCTAAAAGAAAATGAATAAAGCTGTAGGTTATTTTATTTAAAAAACGTAAATGAAAAATGTAAATGAAAAAAAAAAACATCTAGACCAAGAATCGAACCTTCACCTCACTCACCTATTGTAAATCTAACTATTTTCCAAATGCGCTACGCGGCTTCTATGCGAAGCGATGAAAAAAGCAACTTCTATTTACCACTACAATCTATCCAAATACATATGTCAGCACAAGTCAGCGTAGTAAATCATTGTAAATTATCCCCACTTATCCCACAGGAACCCATTACTGGGATAAAAAGTATCCTATATGTTAATCCAGAACGCATTCTATCTGCGTGCCAAATTTCATCCAAATCCGTTCAGCCGTTCATGCGTGATTGCGCCACAAACATACAACCTTACAACCTCACAAACTTTCACATTTATAATATTAGTGAGATTTAAGTTTAGATAAACACATAAAAGACGTGTAGTCAATGATACAAATAAATTCTACTACCTGACAGTAGGTATAGGTATTCAAAAATCAATATTGGCTTGCTAACAGAAAACTGGAAAAGGCGCTGTTTCACAACTTCTTGATAAGTATTAGATAGCCTAACCAACTGATAAATACACCAGAATCTTATCATTTATTTGCCATATCTGTCAGGTAGACTATCTGAACCTTATCAGAAAGAGGGACTGTTTCACCACTTCTTAGTAAGTTGTTGTTAGCGTGTCTGGCAGATGTTTGAAAATATCTTTCATACAGCATTATGTCAAATGATCTGTCAGAAAAGCTAACAAGAACTTACTAAGAAGTGGTGAAACAGGCCCTTTCTCTTATTACCTATTTTTTATCATCTACGAATAGTCTAAGAGCAAGAAAAGAGATTCTTGCTCTTAGGGAATGATATAATTCGGAGCGCACTCCATACAAACATAGTCTGGTGATATTTTCAATACTATCCAATTAAACTCAATGAAATTTTTCAGAAACAATCTAGAAACTAATCTCTATGTCTGTATGAAGTCAGATTCTCGTTAAAATTTACAATTTTAAAGTAACAGTGCCTGAAATATTTCCATACAAATAACATTAAAACTATATTTTAACGAAAATCTGACTTCATACAGACATCTCGTAGAGATTAGATTCTAGATTGTTTCTGAAACATTTCATTGACTTTAATTGGAAATCACCAGACCCTCTAGCATGATTTCTCTACTTGTGCGCGACTCGGCTTTTTCCCATTCTACAAGTCGCGGCAAGCGCGGCTTTCGCTCTCCGAAAAGCGTGGGAACTGGAGTGCGATTTTTGAATCTCATTCGCTGAGTTCAGCAGTTGAAAATGTCAAAATTACTATGGAGATGCACATCTTTCTACTGCTGATTTACTTTCAAAAATCGCACTCCTGGAGTATGATTTTTGAAAGTCAAATCAGCAGTAGAAAGATGCGTATCTCCACTGTAATTTTGACATTTTCAACTGCTGAACTCAGCGAATGAGATTCAAAAATCGCACTCGCATCGGGTTCTATGCAGCGAAGGCGTGTCACGCGCGTGTAGAGAAATCATACTAGACTTCGTTTGTATGCAGCGCGCATTTGCGCTCTCGGAATAAACTTCTCTTAACAATTAATACATCAGCCACTTCAAAGAGTGTAATTCTAATTCAAAAATGAATTTATTTCAGTCTTAATTACTTTCATAATTACAATGTAATCTAATTTCCTTCCTTACCAAAGTGTGACAATGTTTACGCCCACGCGCATGGCGTTAGGGGCGTATCAAAAAGTTAATTAGAGCCATAATCCCTAAGACAAGACTCTAACCTTCCGGAAAAGTAAACCTTACGTGCTATAATTGAGTTACCTTTACACTTTCATCTAAGCATTTACCCTACCGGAGACACTTCAAAGGTTCACATTATAATATCTGAACTTAATTGATCTGAATAATATTTCGTTTTGACGTTTAATTTGACGAGGAATTCGTTTATAGTTTGGCAGTCTTGTAAAATAAATGCTACCTTTCTAATTAATAGAGATCGGATAATCGGATGCATATTTACCTAAAGTCACCTTTAGCTATTATGGAGTGCACTTTTGTATCAAAAAAAAAAAGTTTTTTGTCTTATTTATTAATTTTAAGAAGTCGCATCTATATTATACACCACTAGTTTTTAATTACTAACGTAACTTTAAAGGTGTATTCAGACCATGAATCTAAACAACTTTCCCAAAGAAACATGGGTCGAAAAATGAGAAATTTTTTTGGACCTTCCATACAAAAGTGCGGATCGGCCGATCGATTTTTTATGGGAGGTCCAAAAAAATTTCTCGTTTTTCGACCCATGTTTCTTTGGGAAAGTTGTTTAGATTCATGGTCTGAATACACCCTTAAAGTTACGTTATTAATTAAAAACTAGTGGTGTATAGTATGCATCCGATTAGTTATGCATCCCCGGTCTTCCTAACATCCCGGGATTTATTGAACCGAAAAAATATTTTTTCTTTTTTGAATTAAATAGTTTTAAGACATTACTTCCATACTATGAATGCGATTAGTTATGCATTCCCGGATTTCCTGGCATCCAGAAAAATATTTAAGGGGCGTCCGCCCGGTTTTGAGTAACTTTGTAACCATTTTATACATTAACTATGGCACTTTTGTTGTAACCGTTTTACTCTTAAATTGTTGATCAGAAGAATATGAAAATTTACAATATTCTTCACAATACAATATAAAATGATGTGGTTTTCTTATTTTTTGAAAATTCATATAAAATCGTACAGGTTTTCAAAGAAAACGGAAAATTCTGACCGGAGCCGCGCAATTGAAGCGGGATGGCTAATTGCAAAAGTTTGCTTGTAAGAAAGAGAGCCTTGCAGATGGGAGGAGTAGCCTTAAAAAAAAAAAATTTTAAGAAGCCGCTTCCATAATTTTATAGCCAAAAATGAAGTTTAGGTAAATATGCATCCGAATATCCGATCTCTACTCATTAAGGTTGTCTTCATAATAGGGTAGGCCTAGTAGATTTTTGACCAACAACTTTTTTAGGCGATAAACTAAAGACATTATTATCATTAGCAGCTAAATGTCCAATGTTTTAAATATGTCTGTTCCACCACTGGCCTCCTCACGAAAAAAGTTTGTAATAGGGAGGAATTAATCTACCATGCGAGCCCAGCAGTGGCGAGCAGTCTATAGAGCCACAAAGACACTGTCTACCCTGGTAAATTAAAAAACTGAAGCATTCTTAAATCTTAATATACTTACAAACAAACTTCAGATCGATTTATATTTCGGAATAAGTTATATTGGTACATAATTAGTAACAACGCCACCTTTTGTCATTCATCTGCAACTGCGCAATGTATCACCATACTGAGTTCGCGCTGCATCAGCACCTCTAGCGTCATAGAGTTGGAATCAAAAGCTCTAAAATTATGCATGTGTGCCTCGTAACGTACACGAGTACAGTTTAGTAGTGTTGCTGTAAATACTTGGCTCACATTGAAACAAAACACGCACACAAGCCACAAAAAAGACAGAGTCTGAACCGGGCAGAGAGCCAGCCGAGCAGCGTTGTATTATGCGAAAATTGTAAAAGCTGCATTGTTTCTTTACTGATTTTCACAAATGATGTATTGTTTTATTGGATTTGATTAGAATTAATAAAAAAACAAAAAAAAAATACAAAAAGTAAGAAATGAAGGTATAAAAGAAACTTTTCTTTTTCAACGTTTTTTCTTCTTGCTCTATCGTAAAAACGGTAATATATACAAGCGTGAAACTTGGTGTGATTATAGTTAGTGCAAACTCTAGATTATAACAACAAATAATAAAACTGGCAAAGTGTGAGTCGGTCTCGCGCTTAGGGTCCTGGGAAAAACTAAAATTTTTGGTATGTTAATGTATTGTTCGGGGGTACGGAACCAGCGGCCTCGTCGGTAAGCGAGTAGTTCGACTCGCACTTAGTCGGTTTTTTATTTTATGTCTACCCTATCCAAAAAGTCTGTGCTCGCGCCTGGGGCCCAGTGGTAGTGAATATGTATTAGGTAATAATATAATTTCGATGCCTATTATTTCACCTGAGTGTCTTTTCAAAACATGTCTCTTAAAATGTATTTTATTATATTTTGTCCCAAAAATTCCAGACTAATTCCAACCCTACTCACTCACAAGCCTTAAAAATATTTATAACATTTTACCGACGACATCCTGTCATCCTAAAATATAGGTTTCTAACTTTTCTTTTACAAAAACCGTCTTTGAAATAAAACTTGCTCGATAGAAATATTCGTAGCTCTTAATAGCTAATTCCCAGGCGAAGCGAAGCTATAAAAGGTGATAAGACGATGTATGGGAAATTTCTGATAAGAGTGTGAAACGGTTCAACACATTCTTCTTCTTCTTCAGGTTCCTCTCCATTACTGGAGGTTGGCAGGGTTCAACACAGTAGGGTTACAGTTTTTATGAATAAAAAACCGGTCAAGTGCGATTCGGGTTACTCGCGCACCGAGGGTTCTGTACCACACCACCACAGAACACAACATTAACTTAGAAAAATAACTTTTTTGTCCGGGACCTTTAGCGCGAGACCGACTCACACTTGGACACCGGTTTTTAGTATTTGTTGTTATTCTGATCGTGTTTTGCCATAGACATAATACCATAGATCAAAATATATAAGAGAAGCTCATGTAAAATCTTACTTTTTTGTCTGTATTGACATGTTTACTGTGAGTGAGATAGAGCAATATAGGCACAAAGCCAAATATGCTCTCAGAGTTTTGTTGCCCATTTGAGGGCACTTTAAAATCCGCCATTTTTGGAGCGTAGATTGCTTACCTAGTTTTGTTCTGAATGAAACTGAATGAAATTAAGCTATTATACTACTCTACTATAATAATCGGCACATTATTTTTAATGCAATGTGATCTTATAAGATTTTAATACACGTTAAGAATACCTAGAACTATATACTAAAACATTTATAAATATAATAATGAACATTACTAATTTAATCTAAATATTTTATTTTTTACATTTATTTATTAAATTCATAAACAAAGACCTTTATCAAGTAAAAGCATTCATAATGCAGAAAAATTTGTCATAATAACATCGCAAGTATAGCAACAAACAATAGGTATATACCGACGCCTTAGAGTGAAAAACTCGTAAGTGCAAAAGAGATAATTTTTCAGGAGGAAAAAAAACTGCGGTCTGTAACTTTTTTGTAAGTTCTGGAGTATTTGCGAGGTTTTTATTAGACGCTGTACTTAAATATCATTGAGTGAAATCAGGACATGGTTTGTGATATTTTCTTTCCAGAAAAGTAATAATAAAAAAAATTCATTCCCGAGGTTTTCACTCTAACACCCATATTCTTAGTTGTTTTCTTGATATTTCCTCACTCGAGTGGAGGACGATTTTGACATAATTTGTATGACAAAAATGTCAAAAAGGTTTTTGACATTTTTTTCGTTTTGGTTTTTGTGTTGTCGAGGAGGTCCTCGACTCGAGTGAGGAAGCCTCAGGAAAACAACTAAGTACATGAATAGAATCACGAACTCATTATTCAAATAATACTTAAACAATGTTTATTCATTTGTTTAGGTAAACGACGTCTCGGTAGAAGGAGCTCTACATTCCGTTGCGGTGGATGCGTTACAGAAGGCAGGAAATTTAGTCAAATTAGTAAGTACTTACTTTGCCTTACTATACTTAATACGCGTTTGTAACCTCCTACTTTGATCCACCTTTTTTTAATTCTCTAATTACTTCCAGTGTGTGTTAGAATTTTCATACAAAAGTAATTTCCTCCAGAATCGATGACGGAACAACATAATAATATAGGGTTTTTTTTTTTCGAATTGACCAATACAGTACGGCTCCGGGAGCCATTACTGCGGACTATGGGGGGCGAAGCGCCCTGGTAGGTCTACCGAACCAGTAAATATAGGGGTCCTTCTTAGCATGCTGGAGGTTTTTTATCAGTATAATAAATAAAAATAAAATAAAGTATGATCGGACCATTAAACAAAACAACTTTCTCCATAGAACCAACCAACATCGAAATCGCGAAAAAAAACCTGTTCCATACAAAACCGTAAACCAACTCGACCAAAATGTCCCATACAACTGATTTTTTTTTGCGATTTCGATGTTGGTGTCAATGAGAAAGTTGTTTAGTTTGATGGTCTGATCATGATCATCCGCTTAAAAAAACATCAGCATCAGGGGCCTTAGGTTCAGACGAACATTTTCTATGAGAAACACGATTGCTCAGCCCACCGAAAACTGCGTGCGCGTGCCGTACTTTTTACAGATTTTTTTTATGATTTCACTAGATAAACTAATGGTGAATATGTGAGTATAAATACCAAAAATCGGAAAATCGGAAAAATACAAGAAAATACGTCATCTTTGTGACGATTTTCTATCGAGTGAAGTAATTCCAATCGTGTATTCAATTGATGATTTCACTACATAACCTATCCAAGAATACTGAGGTATGACTTTGGTTTCGGTAAATTGTATAAATTTAGTTAAAACATGAAAAATAAAAGATGCCTCCAAGGTGTTTCGTCCTACCGTAGGGCCTTAAGTTGGACCTTCGCAAAATTTCTTGACAAAAAAAATTCTTTAGACAAATTGGTTTAAGAGTTTGGATGGAATTTGCGATTTTAAAATTTTCTATGTAAGTATATGCAGTTTTTTCATCGATTACGTACATGCGGTTTTCAGGCTTCATGCGGCGTCGGCTTTTCATTTGTAAGAATGACGAAATAAATATTTAAATGAATGAAAATATCAAGACCACATTAATTTAAATATGAGTCTTCATCATACAATATTTATTTCTGTCATCACTTCAATTTACATTCAATTTTTGGTTTATCTTCGTTGCAAAAATCTCCTATGTATGAGAAAAACGTTGTAATTAATGGAGGCTTATGACATGAATGTATGAATGAATGAAAAAGTTAACCTCAATGAGTGAAATAAGAAGATATTACCACAGAGAACTATAATTTTGCAAACGGCGGCTATTTATCGCCTTTCAACTTCAAATATCAGCAAAAAAACCCCAGCAAAAATTACACGGGGATTTTAAATCTGCAACGACGATATTAATCTAAAACCGTATTTAGTTTGTAAATAATATTCAGTTCGCTTTTTGCATGTTATTTACGCTACGTTGAATCCAAACTAAAAAGCAAATATATTTTTTGAGAAAAATCGTTGCTAAAATGTTTGTAAATATAGTATGAAAATAAATGCAATAATTAAAGCAAATTAGTTACATTATAATTAAATGTCCAATGAACTGATGACATTAATTACCTAATTATTGTTCGTTGCTGTTTTAATTCAAGTTGTTACATACAATACTAAAAAATAAAATACAATTCTTTTTTACTTTATACTTTGTAAATGTAACATAATCTCACGGCAGCGGGCGGGCCGCTAGGTGCGGAGGCAGACAACAATTTAACCTCAAGCAAGGTTTTTTTTTTAGCATGATTAAGGTTTCAGGGGGAAATGATGTTTCAAGTGACGATAGCTCATTAGAAATACTGCAAAAACCTTCTACGCGACTGTCACGCGCAAAATCTGAAAACTTTTTACAAACCATCGATAATTAGCAACATAAATGTTTTTTAAACTTGTCATGGAAACTCAAATATCATCACCATCATCATCTCAACCGATGGATGTCCACTGCTGCAAAACTCAAATATATCAAAAGATAATAAGAATATTTTTTGCACATTTAAAAACGATCAGAACACGAATTATTATCCATTTTACACCACACTTACCTACTCAATAACTCAACGTCATTGCGGTTATTAAATCTGTTTTCATGTTTTGTGTTACATGGTTCTATCTACATAAAGATACATAAATTGTTATGTTCAGAAAGTACGTCGAGCGCGTCGACCTAGGGTCGTGTCCTTGTGGCGAGGAGCCCGCGGTCTCGGCCTGGGCATAGCGGGAGGAGCTGACGAGGCTGCGGGCGGTGGAGGCGTCTTCATATCACACATTGCCGTTGGAGGCGCTGCTCATCACGACGGCAGACTGAGGCTAGGGGATAAGATACTGGCTGTGAGAGATGAGGAGGTCAGTTTAGTGTTCTGATCGTGATCGCTCTTAGGCTCAGTACATACCTTTCAACAGACAAGCTAAGCGCGTATACTGAAAATGGATGGGGATATGACAAAAATATATGAAAAATGTTGCCTTTGTTTGACACACTTGCAGGATTTGCGAAAAATTTCAGTGTTTTACTTAAAAGTCAAAGAGATAATTTGGGGCCTTAAGGCTGCCTGTCCATTGACGCGAGCTGGCTGGCGAAGCGGGGAAGCGTAGTTTTACTAACCAATCAGGATTGCATAAAATCTCGGCCGAGACTCGGCCGATTGGTTAATATTTTCCTCGCTACTCCGCTCCGCCAGCCAGCTCGCGTCAATGGACAGGCAGCCTAAATGAGGTGTTTCAGTGGGCCGTTGGTGGCAAGCTGGTAGCAAGTAACCTTACCTGCCGTGCAGGAGGCGATGGTTCGATCCTCGTCCAGGCCGACTCGTACTAATGAGTTTTTCGGAATTTATGTGCGATTTGTGACACCACTGGCTTTTCGGTGAAGGAAAACATCATCGGGAAACCTACATGCTTCAATTTCGAGGCATGTATTGTACCAACTGTCCATTACAAGTGGAGGAGTGAACCCGGCGGGTTCACTCCTCGTCACACTGGACAGAGTTTCGGTACTACTGGTGAAACGTGGATGTTATTAAGTTTCAGAATATCTCTGACTACCCCCTCGGGGAATATAGTCGTGAGCATATGCCATGCCAAATGAGGTGTTTTGTTTATAGGGTTTTTATTTACTTTAATCGTTGTTTTTTTTACCTACGTTAATATGTATCTCACAATTTTATTGAAGAAAGTCATAATTTGCAACAACAAAAAAATCTTACTGGATTTTGCTCAGTAAAATTTTAATGTAACTGAAACCTATCCATAATATTGTAGAGAAAGCTAAGAAGTGGAGTTGATTGAAATTATCTGGACAATTTATGATGTTACTAGGAAAATGAAAATTTTCCTGCTTTGTCAATATTTCTGCTACATAAATGCACTACATGATATAAGTAGGTATTCAGCGACAGCAGTCGAAAGGCTATTTATTAGTGTTTCTTCTAAAGAAGAAGAAAAAGGATGCAGGAGGTGCGACAGTACGTATTAAATAGCTGCCTGTTCCCTGCTAACAGTCAATGTGGTCCTTGGACGAAAAAAGGTTAGGAACCACTGCACTACAGTATGAGTGATTTTCATGTTGACATAAAAGAAGAATGAAGTAGTCTAATTTGTGTAAAATTTTACCAGGGAACGGAAACTTCACTAGAAGGCGCGACTCACGCTCAAGCCGTTGCAGCTCTTCGAAGTACGGGGGAACATGTTACGCTTGTCGTTATTCCAGCTGGTTCATTCCCGCCCGTCGCCAGAACCACTCCGCTTTACTCTAGTAAGTATGGTGTTATTTGGAAATTTTTGGGTAACCTCTTCTTAGACATTCTTAGGTATGAATCGCGATATGAAAGTGCCTTGCAAATGATATCGTATCGGGTGTAATGGTTTTTGCGAGGCACGACACCAAAGTTTATAATTAAAGTCTAGACAGGATACAATATAATTGATTTTGAAAATCCATCCCTTAATATTATAAATGTGAATGTAAGTTTGTTTGTTACGCTTTCACGCGAAAACTACTAAACCGATCATCATGAAACTTTGTACACATATTCTTGGAGGTATTAGAAGTAACATAGGATATTTGGGGTTTTCAAAACTCCACGCGGACGAAGTTGTGGGCAAAAGCTAGTACATTATAAATAAATATAAGACCCCTGTATATTTATTTACTAAAAAGCCAGTTATTTAACAAATAATTTAAATCGAATTAACAATTAACCTTTGTAAGGGTTGTGGGTCAGAAATGGATTCGATTATCACACGCGCAGGCAATCAGCACCGGGACGCGCTTCCCCCGTACCCCGCACGCCGCCCTCGATTGACCTGTCGGGACCCCTAAGCCTTACCACTAGTAGTTTTTATTACACTATGGAGGGGCCCAATAAAAAGGTGGCCTTTGCCCAGCAGTGAGTTGATGTGGGCTAATTTGATAGATTGATAATTTCAACCCAAAATTTCAAAATATATTTGCACAGTAAAACAGTTTGGATCACTACAGTTTCATTTCTAATTATCTAGAAGTAGAAATTAATACTTATGACTCTCTTATCTATTGTCAATATACCAAATTCCAAAATGATACCTTCAGATTTGTCTAAAATAACCCAGTTGTTCGATTTTTCTTCCGATGAAGAGTCAGTTACAACTGAGTTACAAGAGATTTATTACACTACATATAACTCTCACTACACTATCCTTAGTCACTGTAATATCATCCACTCGTAAATAATCAGCGACAATGATATATTGGTGTTAATTAAGCTGGTATTATTACTTAGAAGAGTCGAGGGTGATGTAGTAAATCACTCTTGCTATGCGTTAAACATACATCGTGTATTAAACCCTTAACGTCTTTAGAAAGAGGGAGTTTAATTCTTTGGGGACTTATTTACTTTTCTAGAGCACATTAGTATTCATTCAAAGGCTTAGGTGCTTTATAATTATATACCAGTTACCCGCTAGGTACTTTGCCTGGGTTAAATTTTTATGCCTATATAGGGTGTAATAAAATCAGCATCCTTTAAAACTATGATTCTACCCATCAAACTGAATAACTTTTACCAAAGGATCAAACCGATCGGAGCAAAAAAAAATCTGCTGTTGCATTCATTTGAGTCGAGTCAGCATTGCCGTTTAGTATGGTTTGTTGGGTAGACTCTTAGTTTAAAAGGATGATATCAATACTCTATCAAATGTTCTAATCGGTTTAATCGGTTCAGCAGTTTAGACGTAAAAAATCGTCACAGACAAACAGGGACACTTTCGCATTTTAATATTAGTACTTATGGATTTGTTAAGTTTAGTACTGATTAAAAAAAAACTGAGATTCTGAGACCTAATCATTGACTTATCGCGACAGTCTTTGTTCGATCGGATGTTGTGTGAAAACGGACACGCGGTGAGTGCAATGAAAAATAATTTCAGAATTATTAATATTTTTAGTTGGTTTATTTTACTACACATTATGTAGGTTGGTCTCGGAAACTTTTTTCGAGAATTTTGTACTAGACCCGGCATCCATCATTTTGTATATCAATGGACCTAATCATGATTTTCTAAAATTAAATGACTCGTGAATGTGACTCTTACAAATTCCTGACTATTCAGTTTTGAAAGGTATATTTTTTTGTAAAACAGGATTGTAATAACACATTGTCATCATCATCAGCCTGTATAAAACTACCCACTGCAGGACAAAAGCCTCCTTACCATTATTCTGCCATGTTTCACGGTCTCGTGTTTAATCTATACTGAAACAGGGCTGTGTCTGTACTTTAAATAACGTTAAAAAATTATCGTTTTAGATATTATTATCGAAACAAAGGCTGAACCGCATTTTCTAGCTTTTTGTTTCTTTTTGATTGCTATTATCAATAGGTTGCAAGGGGATAAATAAAATAAAATAAAAGGGATCAATATTTTTTATTACTTTATTCATTTAGCTATATAGGAAATATACTTATTTGTCTATCCCCTGGGAACTATTTGATTTCCGGTTTTGATGAAGTTAAGGTCCGCCACATGCATACGGAATTCCGAATCAGGATTACGATTTCACCCCTCCATAATCTCGTATCAAATCCTCTACAAAATCATAATCCTGATTCGGTATTCAGTATGTGTGTGGCAGGTCTAAATCCAGCTGTTACCTAAGTTCTCTTAAAATTGAATACCGTTAAAAACTTTAAAATCAAAATGGCTCTTAAAATTTAAATTACATGAATCCCGAAAATATCGCGAAAATGTTCGAGTTTAAAATGCAGAATTTAACAAGCTTAGAAAAAACATAGGTACTTAAGCTTTAGCATAATAGCAAGGTAAACGTTATGAATTTTGCTGTACAGGGTGTAACATTAAATGCGTTACATATTAAACAGGGTGCTTCAGTCCATCAAACTGAACAACTTTCACGATGGAGCCAGTAAGCAAATTATGTTTTTTTTTATTGTACCATAGAAAACGTCAATGGCCACCTGACCGTTATGTGTGGAACAACTGTTTTTTTGTCGCAATTTTAATATTGGCTCCATTGTGAAAGTTGTTCATTTTAATGGTCTGGCGCCTTTTAGTATTGTAACGCATTTAATTTTACAACCTGTATTACAGTTAATTTACCTTACAAATTATGTTCGCAGCGAAAACCCAAGCAACATCGTGTTCAACACTGCATGAACTTTTAGAAGAGGAACCCAGTGAAGTACCGAGGTAAACTAAAATCTGACTAATAATAATATCGTAGTTAGGTACATACCTGTGAACACAAGGATCTATTTCCTTTATCACATTGGCTACTCATTTTGCGGTGTAATATTATTATTATGAAGAGGATTGTAAAGCTAACAGTCTCCATAAATAAAAAAAGACCTCACCTGCCAGTAATCTATGGTTTAGGCACGGTCTTATGGTTTAGGTCTCATAAAATTCACTGTAATATGAACGAATGAATGTAATAAAATAATATACTTTGTAATATACCATATACGAAAATACAGTAAACCAATTGTATAAAAAAGTATTTGGAGAAATTGGGTGGATGCTTATTGGGTATCGCTGAAAAGCAATTTCTTTCATAAAATCTTTAGGTTGTGCTTTAGAATAGAAGAAACGTATCAAAATAACAGGGAAATTTTTGAGTTTGTAATTATGTTAAGTTTATACTATTTTTTCTTACTTGGGCTTGGTATAAAACTAAATGTTGTCTCGTATCAGAATAAATTCTGTACAAACTAAAATAAAATAAAAAAAAAAGTTATTCAGCCAAAAGAACAATTTAAGATTTTTTACAAATAAAAATTTTTATTGTACTTACAATTAAACTTAATATTAAAATATATTATTATACGGCTTTATCTGGGTGACTGCATAGATGTACCTTAATCTCCGAATAAGAAAATTTCGGAGTTATTGGAGAGAGTGATTCCTCCGTGCTTTACCTAATAGGTATTATTTACAAGCAAGTACAGAGTAGGTACTACTTATTTAACATGATATGTAATACATACGGTATATTACATATCATGTTAAATAAGAAAGAATAAAAATAAAAAAATTAAGAAGGTAACAATTTTAAATTAGATAGGAATTGTGTCTGGTGTGTGTGTGGCGGTGTGTATTAGAAGGTATGTCATTTAAAATGTGATGAATACATGCTATCAATGTGAAATAACAAGGTAAACATTACCTTACTATCATTACACAGCATAGCTTCCGTATCTGAATAGTCCAATGTTAGCAACCAAAATCAAGTTGTAGTAGTAACCATAGTTAACATCGTGTGTAGTGCATCCCAGATAGCTCGGTGATTTTGACAGATCGATTTAGAGCTATTTTACTTTATGAAAATGTTTGAGCCGTAAAACCTTTAATTTTATGTTAAATGTTAATTAATCTTGTACATCAAGTGTTTATAAAAACATAGACAGCTCAACTTTAAAAAGTAAAATGAAATCTCTAAAACCGCCTTTCAAAACCACCAAGCTATCTTGGACGCACTTAAGTGGGAAATGCTAACGTTCGCGTTGGCTTCGGTTTAGACTAAAAATGTTGATCGGTTAGCGGAACTAACCTGACCCGAATGAGACCAGAAAGAAGAGATTAAAAATATAATATTGTAAGAACAAAAGATTTCCCTACATTATTGCCAGTGCACGTTTCGCTTTGGTCTTTCGGTTCCGTTAACGTGTCGTCAGTTGGCACTAATTCAAAAACTATGAGCCTTTAACTTTTAGCGAGCTGCCTTTTTGGCACGAACGTATCGTATGTGCAGGGTGTAACTACTGCCACTATACGATTAAATTTTCAAATATATTCTGAAAAAAGAGCATTAATCTTGACGTTTATTGCGGTTTCTCCATTCCCTTGTGTGTCTAAGTTACTAAAGGCTTTGGCGAATTGTGCCACTATTGTATTCTATCGCATTGTGATCGTTAGCTTTGAAGCTGCAAATTAATCTCTGTATTGTACCATTACATTTTGGGCATTAATAACTTTATTACGCAACAATGCAATCAACACTGTAGTTAATTAGAATATTAATGCGTTGGCAACAATAAACAGCTGACCAACAAACCTGGGGTGTGAATTAACGTTAAATATTGACAGAAGCCAAAATCACTGCGTAAACTTGATTTGATATCGAAACGAGAATATTTTGTTCTCCAGTGCTAAATATGACCATAATTAATAAGTACTTAACATTGTTACTATCATAGAGTAAATAAACTATACACAACAGAGGGTCAATGCCCATACTAAGAAAGTTGCGACCTTGTTAGTTGAAAACTCGCGCAAGTACAGCGACGGTGGTGAGTAACGGTACTACAGCAATGTTTAATTACGTTAAAATACGTGTTAAACACATTTTTTTTTTAAATCAATCTATATAATTTATTTCCGTGGAACAAAACTCAAATAATAGTGATCTAATAACGTTTAATTGAGATTTATCTCTCGTTGTGGCCAGTAGCGACACCTGTTTGCGCAAAGACTATACTAAATCTAAAATGTATAGAACTGACCAGACATGGTACTATCTTACACAGTCCTTGTGAAACCAATTTTTTCCCGATTTCATTGCCTTTCATGAAATAATTATTTTTCCATTTCATTGATTTTTTTACCGTTTCGAAACTTACATTGGTGGTCAAACTGAATTCATAAAAAAAAAAATCTGCAGATGTTCCAAACTGAACTGCAATGCCGACTCAAATGTATGAGACGGCTGATTTTTTTTACGAATTCATGTTTGCTTCCATAGTAAAAGTTGTTCAGTTTGTTGATCCACCACCAAAGAAAGTTTCAGAACGGTAAAAAAATCATCCGATATAGGGTATGTATAGTGTAATAGTTACCACTTTTGGGCCCATGATCAGAAATATTTTCCAATATTTTTGGGTCAAAAGTTGCCTGATTGATCCACCTAAGCCTTTTCTAAGCGATATACTTCCTAAATTTAAAGATAAACCTTGTTACAGATACGTTCGCATGGTTAGATTAGTGCGTTCAGGCTCTCGGTTAGGAATGGACATTGTTGGGGGGTTGGGAGGGGACGCCGAGGGGACGAGCGGGGGGGAGGATGATGCCTGTGGGGTGTTCGTGTCTGGGGTCACGCAGGGTGGAGCGGCCTATGGAATGTTGCACCGAGGGGATAGGATTCTAAGCGTGGATGGAAGAGATCTGACGAGGGCGACCCACGAACAGGCCGCGGCCGCTTTGAAGGTAAGCTTTGTTTTATTGATTTTGCTGAGGTATGTTGATGATTGGTAGGGTACTGTATACAGGGTGTTAACTTAAATGTGTTTAATAGGGTGCTTTAGACCATCAAACAAACCATTAAAGAAAGCGCAAAAATAAAATCTGTTGTTCTATAAAAACGTCAATGGTCAATGGTGACTCAACCTAAATGTATGAAAAACCGTTTTTTTTTACTATTTCAATATTGGACCCATAGTGAAAGTTGTACAGTTTCGTGGTTCGAAGCACCCCCTTTAAGTATGTATCACATTTAAGTTTACACCCTATAAGGCGATACTTACAATCCAAAGGCAATGTGGCTTCCTCCTGTAGAGTCGATAAAATGTCATTGAGTTTGACTTACCATCGTAGTGTAGAGATTTTTCAACCAGCTTCAAAAGCTTGCTGGTGGTCAAGTGTGCGGCGGACGTATCGGGGGTTCGGTACGTTAAATGGGAGGTAAAAGAAGGTGATGAACCTTCTCATCAAGTCTTGCCCTTCCTGCCGGGCCACCCGACGCAAACGGAGCTTATGGACGCTGCCGGTAGCGCTATCCATTTGGAAAAGTACTGGGCAGGAAAAATCATTGTCTAAAAAAACAAGGTCTTCTATTCCCAGAGTGACACAAGTGGCCTACGTCACAAAAAATGGCCGCTAAACATGGTAAAAGGGTATGATGACGTAGGCTTGTGTCAGTCACGTGATCAGTCACGTGATCGGAAGAGAATACCAGGCGCAGTATATGATTGTATCATGGGAAAAATATAAAATGACATGACTGTCATCGACTCGATAGAAGAAAAAAATCATCATCTCTATCATCGTTCACTAATGAACATAAGTCCCGGCCTCCGCTGAAAAGAAGATTGAATTTACCATTTAAATAATACTTGTTGTGCCTGCGTATGATAATGTTCTACAGGGTGTAAGTGACAGCCTGGAAAATACTGAAACGGACCATCAAACTGAACAACTTTCACTATGAAGCTACTACCAGGAAACGTGAAAAAAAATCTGCTATTCCATTTATTGAATCGAATCGAGGAGGTATAGCGGTTTTGTATGGAGCAGCAGATTTTTTTTATCGCGTTTCCTGACAGTGTCTCATAGTGAATGTTGTTCAGTTTAAGGGGTGGGGGATACCAAATTATTAAATTTAATATATACGAGCTTTTACCTGCGACTTCGTCCGCATAAATTATATACCAGATTTTAAGTCAGATGATAAGCTATCAAACAAAAAAAGTTTCATCAAAATCGGTTCAGTAGTTTTTGCGTGATACTCGAACAAACAAACACCCAAACAAACAAACAAACAAACAAACGAACAAACAAACAAACAAACAAACAGACAGACAAAAAATCCAAAAATTGGTGATTTGGAATCAGGGACATCTAAAAACCATATCGTATTTTTTTTTTGTAAATATCTTCAATGTACAGAAAAATTTCTGTTACAGTTTTATAATAGTTTTAATATATATTATCTTCATATTATAGTTCAAATAACAGAGCGTAGATACGTTCTTTCTGCAGTGAATCTAATCGTTGAAAACACGATTCAATTAAATTTTCTTGATAGAAAAGAGGACCAAATTAAGTTCGATTTCAGATTTATAACCAGTTTTACAAGAATCACCATACACCATTTCTTCTGAATATACCATCATTTGAAAGGTAATGAATTATAATAGTGATTCTACCCGATGGATTTTACCCCAAACACCCAAGAGAAAAGATATTGCGGAAAAATAAGTTTTTTTGCGATCTTGCTTTCAATTGAAGCGGGATGGCTAATTGCAAAAGTTTGCTTGTTAGAAAGAGACACTTGCAGTAGGGATACCTAGCCTTAATGGTCTGAATTCACCGTTTTACTATTTGTCAGACTGTCACTTACACCCTATCTTTTCCTACTACAACGTGTATGTGTTCCAAATGCCCAGTTAAATTTAAACAAATGTAGCTAGCCAGCAATTCTCTAAAAATATAAAAATTTCACTTGACTATAGTATCAAAAACGACAATTTTAATTATGAGAGCCCTCCTATGCCCTTAAGTGGAACCCATTAACCTAGTTCCCACTTAGTACATTCATTCCAGGTCCATTGTGAGACATAACATTTCCATACAAACATTCAATTGTTTAGAAACATTCGATACAAAAAGTGTTCTCTAGAAAACTCTTATTCGAAGTACGATGTTCCGTACATTTACGGTTCAGTAGTTTTCAATCCAATACAGCTTTTGTTGCCATTTCAGTGCTCAGTACTAAACCACTTCTAAAAATAGTTTCAGTTCATTGTTATTCACCGTTTAGGTTCTAACGTCTATAGATAACATCTTTCCATTTGTTCTAAAGTTTGGAACAAACCACTTCTAAAAATATTTTCAGTTCATTGTTATTCACCGTTTAGATTCAAAGTTTTTATCAACGTTTTTTTTCTCGCTCTATCCTAAAAACGGTATGAATACATACAAGCGTAAAACATGGTGTGATTATACTGCATTTTCTAAAGTATAACTAGATTTTAAACGGTGAATAGCAATGAACTGAAACTATTTTTAGAAGTGGTTTGTTCAAACTTTAAAACAAATCGAAAGATGTTATCTATAGGCAAATTATGTATACAGAACGTACACGAAAGCATATTTTTATAATTTACAAAAATCTCAACGACGAGAAACTAAAGCATGAAAGTAAGTAAAAGTTCCTTAGATGTTATCTCGGCTAAATGTTCAATCGATTTGGATAACTTCTCTAACTGTAAGTCTAAATCTTAATAGCCCATAGTTTCCATTGCGATAAGGCATTTTTTTTTATTGTGATAGAGTTTAACACATTCGCGGAAAGTGAACGAGACACAATAGAACTTTTATTGTCATCACTGCTATAGCCGGTCACTGTCCGCGAATGTGTTGACAAGCATCGCTATAATTATGTTTAGCCAACTTTATAACGTCAATCTTTTTCTATTGAGTCGATAGCATTTTGTCTAACTTTTTCCACGTAAAATTCAAAAATAGCAATAACTTTTAAGTTCGTTCGTTTCTGTCTTTCTAAAATAGTTATTCTTATGGCAATACCTCGTAACAGAGCTGTATCATTTTCAATCTAATATAAGATTTCGAAATAATGAAGTCCATTTTGCAATAGTCTTTTACATTCTTTATATCAAACTCAAACTCAAAATTTTGACATGAAACGTCTTCCATTTCGGTCTGTAGAGTAGATCACTTGCAAAAACGCCAATGCCAATGGAACGAACGAAATATGTTAATAATACAGGAAAATAGATTATTTTGGCGGCAAAATATGAAAGTACATTAATGAAACTTTGTTTTTTAACTTTGACTTGGCACTAGAAATGAGGATCTGCCGAGTCCACCCAAAATTTAGGGGTCCTACCCCAGGGGGTATGGGTAGAGGGGACAGTACATTGTCTCGAAGAGTTTCGGCGTATTTTTGAACGCTCCCGAAATTCTAGAAAGCTGAAATTGGGTACGTTTTATAAAAGTGATAACCAAATGCTGTCCTCTTCTCACGAGTACTATCCAGACCGAAGTTATGAGCGCCCAAATATACGCCGAACAAGATCCTACAAGCATGGGGATGGTCTCATTCGATTCAGCGCATAAAATTACATAGAAAATGATACTTCACTCACCCAGGTTATTAAATGTGCATTTGCTAACATTTCCCCCCTACCCATACCCCCTGGAAGGGGGTTGGACCCCTAAATTTTGGGTGGACTCTGCAGATCCTCATTTCTAGTGCCAAGATAAAGTAATAAAACAAAGTTTCATTGATTTACATATTTTGCCTCCAAAAATACATTATTTAGGTTACTTCACCTGTATTATAATGACAAGATCGCTTGTTACTTTTAGAAGTATACTTGTCTTACATACACCTACCGGCAATATTTTGTTACCATTAATTACAAGACAGAATCCATTACTCTGTACAAGACGTTTCTCATTCTCCACTACGGCTGCGTTCCCAATACAGCCTACCCACTTTTTTATTCAAAATAATATCACTCGGGTATCATTCACTGCTGCTATCTAGCAGCAGCTTTCTGACGTCATCTTTTTGACTCTATCAACGCGTCGGAAGGTTTTCCGTTGTAGAGAAGATACAGCCAGAACCTTTACAACACATATCTTTCTAGCATCTTACTAAATGGATTGTTTTTACCATATAGCAATACTCAGGCGCCACCGTGACGATAGCAGCACAGTATCAACCGGAGCAGTACGAGCGACTGCGCGCACGCATACGAGCGATCAACGCAGCGGCTGTCATGTCGCCGCATGCGCATCATTCTACCCATGTGCCCGTACATCCTGATCTACATGTTGTGTATCCAAGGTAATATGTTTGTTTACTGGCTAGTGTTATAAGAATTGATAATTATAATTCAAATGTTTTTTTGTTGTTGTTATTACCAGTGGGGTATTTTAATTACATAATCATATTATAACATAGCACTTTTATGAACAGAAACAACAGACTGGCTGAAATTAAAAACTTCTATCAAAACTAAGTGATGAGAAAAACATTGTCTTGTTATACAGAGTGTACCTAAGGAAAAGTATCATTAACCTTTAAACAAATACTCTACCCATCAAACTGAACAACTTTAGCAAAACTGTCAGAACAAAAAAAAAACTGCTAACCCATACAAAACTGCAGCACCTACTCTACTCAAATGTATGAGCAGTTTTGTATTTCGATGTTGTTCCCATATATAAAATTTTTCAGTTTGATGGTCTCTTAAAATAGTTTAGCATTCCAGGTTTTCCAGCAGTATTTTCCCGCTAATTTTACACAGGTCCCATGGTAAAAGTTGTTCAATTTCATTCATTGAAGCACCCTCTTAAGTACTATGTTACACATTTAAGTTTACACCCTGTATAACAAGTATTCCACCTTGCATAACAACCTTTTCTGGCTGTTGATGACGACCGTGGTATCGAAATTTATTGCACAAATAAACGCCCTAAGAATCCATAAAAACGTCAACTTTAACTTAGACATAAGCTAACATAATAGGACTATAGGTACAGACAATTTGATGAGGTTATTACGAACTATTGTTCGTAGTCATCTGGCCATGATTTCATTTCACACTACATGCACTGCTTGAATTAACGATTGACTCAATTGTCTCACTACAGTATTGATACTGTATTAGATGAGATGCCTCTTCTAGAGTCTAAAATAACATGCATGCATTTTCTCACGCAGTCACGATTATATTCCCCGAGGGGGTGAGATATCCTAAAAGCTCAGAACATCCACGTTTCACTAAAACTCTACACGACTAAAATAAATATCGAAATAACAAAGATCTTCAATCTCTTTCATCTTTTCAATCTCTCAACACATTCTTGTAAACACGGACAAATTGCTGAATACAAAAGAGTACAGTCTATAATAGTGACAAAAAATGAGGGCGCTGCCTCCACGCAAGAACGTCAAAATCAAGCATAACCTGGCAACACAACTGTACTAAAATGATTAGTACCTCAAACATTCATAACACGACTTTATAGATAGACTGTAGAAAAGTACAAAGCAAGCTTAACTTAGAAGCGATTTCCTTGTGGAAAGCAGAGATAATTATAACAGAGTGTAATTTTCTATACATATAATCCTACTACCTAAATACAAAGCCTTGAAAAAGACTTGAGCTTATTTTGTTTTTCTAATACATTTGATTTTTATTGATTTTAAAGTTAGAAATAATAATTAACATAACATTTAAATTTCACAACTATCATTCCCGAGAAATAATTATCACTAGCATAATCAAGTACCTACATCTATTGTTTTGAAGATAGCTGGAGTACAGGTAATAATTATAACAAAATCATTAACATGTAAATTAGCAGCTTCGCACAACGGAGGATGAATAATTGGATATCCTGTCAAGATATTGTAAGATCAGTAGCTTAGTTGCTATGCTACCATTTCCGTAATATTACCGGAGGAAGTAATTATTCTATATCGATAGTTGGATATTTGTTTTTCCTACTTCTCCTCTATCGTCTTTTAGGTATTGTATTTGTTGCGAGTTCCAATTCCAAGAGAGTTTGAAGTTATTTCCGATGTCTGTGGACTTATTGCGAATCATGCGAATGATAGCCGCTTACTGATTTATCAGTAAATATTGACTCGGAAAAGTGAGTGCTATTGGATTGGCTATAGGTATAATTATTGATAATACTAGGTTTTATTATCTACATGACTATGAAGAGTTTGAAGTACCCTTTTTAGAATTACGTAGTCAAACAAAGAACCCTTATACTTTCGTCCATTCTGTCTGTCTGTTTGTATGCCCGCCTCAAACACTCATAAGAAAAGAATGCGTTAATTTTTCTATGAAACAGCTTAGTTTTAATCGCGATTTTAGAGTTCGTCCCATAGTAAAAGTTCTTCAGTTTGTTGACGTTCCACGCCCCCTTAAGTATGTAACGCAATTAAGTTTACATCCTGTATATAGCGTGTAACAACTGGTGTAGTCATATTTACACTGAAAAAAATGCGAGCCAACATAGAAGTATAATTTCTCTTAATTAGCACCAAAATAATTGAAATGACGTTATTGTTTACTAAAAACAAAAGATGGTTAGTTTTAACAAAAAGCCGAATTTGTTTAACAAAGTTCTCTTAGTCGGAGAAGTCATGATGTTGACAGGCTCATATGGATTCATGATGTTGGTTGAAGCAAACAATTTTTTTTTTCTGTGTAATATGGTAGTTTAGACCATCTAAAGAACTGAGAAACTTGACAATGTAATGGTAGCAATGCTGAAGTCTCAACAACAACAATAACAATAGATTCTTTATTGTACACAAAAACATAGTTTAGTTTAGTTTTAAAGTTTCGGTATGGAACCTCTGATAATTTTTTCGCCATTTTAGATAATGTTATAAAAAATTGTTTTATGAAAGCTCAGACTACAGATAAAAGTATCACGCAGTTTAAATTTAACCATAGGATTTCGAACAGTGAAACCCGCACAAGAAACAAAATTGTCCAAGCTTGCACTCCTAAAACCTTAAACAGAGAATATTTTGCGGCCGGTCTAATTTAAAATCATCCCAAATCTGATATGGCGCTAGACCATGATACTACCTTACCTACCACAGCAGGATTGTTTATTTTTGAATATTACGTTTTATTTATGAATAAATTCTTGCGCAAAAAAAGTCCATTCAGATCTAAACAATCACGGTATCTTGTTTAATATTATCGTTTTTCGCTTTTTGTATAACAAAAAAAGAAGAGTCAGCGTTTCACCTAAAACATCAAAAAGCGCTGATATCTCAATATTCATGGTGCTTTGCATAATCTAAACGACTTCCCTTTTCACCCCTTTCATTGGGTTTTGTACACTTTGTATAAAATGTTTCCAAAAATTGATCCCTAAGTCAAACACTACAGATAATAAATTTCCATAAATGGATCCTTTCGAATTCTCCATTGTACGTTTACCTTGTATTTTTTTGTCATTTCTGTTCCGTAGTAAAACAAGGAACCATAATGCTTGTCTATGCTTTCCTCCATTCTGTCAGTCTGTCCGTAGCCTCTAAGGTCTGGTAGGTAGGTATCACTCTCTCATTTTTGAACCTAATAATTTTGTATATCTTTTAAGGTTGATGAAAAGTCGTTAACATTTATAAAAGGAACTGTTTCAAAATTCTTTAAATTGTTTAAAATCTTTCACAAATTGATAAAAACTTTCTAAAATATCGGTCGCGTCGATTTTAGTATTTAATAAAAGAAGAAGAGGCAAAAAATTACAACATTGGCAGATTTCAAAAATTGGTTAGGTTAACTTATCAACTTGTTCTGTCTGATAATTGAGTTGAGTATGTTAATAGTCAGTTTGGTATTGATTCTAGACAAAAATGGTTTCTAGAATGAAAGACGTTAAGAAAGAAATAGCTATACACAACCACAGGTTATGGTACAATTATTGTATTTGTAAATACAGGGTTCTCACTTATATCACTGACTACCCCCTCGGGGAATATAGTCGTGAGCATATGCTATGCTATGCTCACTTATATTTACCGCCATCTAACGCTTCTATTAACTTTATCATTAAAAACCAGTTAATTAAAACTGTATAATTAAAGATAAGTCCATGATAAAGGAAAACCTAACGTGCAGCATCCAGCCATTACTGAAATATGTGAGCAGACATCGCAAACAGCTGCGTTCCATTTCACATGTGCTTCGTAGGCATGCGAATATTACCAACAATACGTTTCTATCTTAACTTTTTATGAATTTCTGTGTTCACGCCAAAATACGAATGTAGATTGTACTTCACAGATCCTTGTAAATTCCAAAAGTAAGCGTAATTGTTTTTATTCTCCTACAAAGATAATTTAATTATGATTAGGTATACTCAACGTGTGCTTGATTATTATTATTCGAGAATTTTCAATTAGCTACAATTTCTGGTGCGCGACCTTTTAACATTTTATTTCGAATTCAAACTGAGTTTTAACTATCTGAAAGCAAAAACATTTTTTTAATATTACTTAATTGCTTCTCCGCCATTCCCCGTTTGAAGAGAAGCAATTAGCGAAAGAAAGCGACTGGTCTGTTGACTGAAAAAACTTGATCACGTAGTAGTTTTTTCAACTTCAAAGAAAAATTGTGGAGTAGAAACCAAAGTGTCTAAAATACATCTGCATCTAAATTCAATGTCTGATGCAAACAAAATATTCGCCTCTGGATCGACTTAACTCTCAACATCGCACTCGCAACGAAAGTCATATAAAAATTGTGTAAACTGTAAACAAATAAACTACATCTGCATCCAATATCAGGTCTATACAAACAAAATATTCGCCATTCGGGTCATGTATTGGATGCACTCGGCGCCACGCTCTATGCATAGCATTTCAAATTTAGATACGTGTTGTGTGTAAATTGTTGCATCTTCGTTATGTTTGGTTTTAACAATGTTTTTTCTACTTGAAATTATATCGTTTCTATCTCTGTATCTGCAGTTTAGTAGTTAATTAATTTTTTCTCTTATACTACATAGAGTTTTTTTTTTTTGTTTTTTTTTTATTGGAGCTTTTAACCCTGAGGTTATGTCAGCCCATTGAGTTATTTGATATTATAAACTCACGTCTCATGATAAGAGAAGACTGTTTCATAAAATATCATCAATCATTGTACACACGGCGACAGGTCAGGTTACCCTGTTATGACTTTGAACTATTAGAAGTTGAACGCTGCAAATCGTGCGAGAGGGTACGGTATGTTGTTGTTGTTTCGTCTCACAGCACGCTGCGCCCGCGCTCCGGGGCGGCAACCGCGTCTATGCAGGCTCTCTACCGCACTATTTTGTGTTTTGTACGTAGTGTAGTTATGGGTATATAGGGTGCGTAACCTGATGTGTCGCCGTGTGTACATTCATTATCGGTGGAGAAATAATAGTTACGATTATTATAATTCAATCAAAGTTTGGTCGAATCCGGCCTATGGTTTATGTGTGTGGTTTATTATGTAGTTAATATTTAACTGTTTTTTCTCTTTCCCAGGTAACAGTGGACTGGCTGTGAAACTGACCATTCTATAAGAACTGAAGAGTAGCTAGTGAAAAAAAATTATAACGTATTGTATGATAAAAATATCAATTTTATAAAATGAAACCGCGGTAACATTTTTGGTTATTTATTCGTGCTAACGAGATTGCGCTTGAAATTTTGTGTAAATAAATGTTGTTTTATTAAAATACGATATGAAACATGTATTCGTTACAGAATAATCTTTATTTATTACGACAGTTTGTAATAACCGAGACATGAGAAAGTAAATTAGGCTAAGTAGGGTTAAATGTGTTAATTAGTAATTCCTTTACTAATGAATCGTGTTTATAATTCTTACACTCAGTTGCAGAAACGCTCATTAGAGTTAATGCTCCATTAAATGTCTTGCTAGCTTTTACTACGTCAACATGACAAAAAGTGACAGCAAGAGATATAATGGAGGATTAACTTTAATGAGCGTTTCTGAAACTGAGTGTTAGAGCATTAAAACACGTCGTTGTCTTACAAATGAGGTAATACGACAGTATGGGACAGATAAAATTATTTCAGTAATGTAGAAATAAAGCAACGGATTTATTTATACTTTAGTGTGGGACTTGTAATTAATTACAATACATTTTAACATTTTTTACATTGAAAAATCGAATGGACAGGGACCTTAGCATAACGCAGTGTGATTGCGGCGATCCTATCCATCCATTCAATGGAACACTTGGTAGAATGTCCCTTGGACTCGTACATGAGAGAAGTCAGGCTGGGTATTAGTAGAGCAAGCCTCTCTTTCTAACAAGCAAACTTTTGCAATTAGCCATCCCGCTTCAATTGAAAATAAGATTGCAAAAAAACGTATTTTTCATCAATATCTTTTCTCTTGGGTGTTTGGGGAAAAATCCATCGGGCAGAAGCCCTGCTATAATTATTTACCTTTCAAATGATGGTATATTCAGAAGAAATGGTGTAGGGTGATTCTTGTACAACTGGTTATAAATCTGAAATCGAGCTTACTTTGCTCCTCTTTTAAATCGAGAAAATTTAATAGAATCGTGTTTTCAAAGGTTAGATTCACTGCAGAAAGAACGTATCTACACTGTTATGTCTATGTCTATGTCTATGTCTTAAGGGCAGGTTCATTCAAATCGACCTGTTTTTGGTTGAGTCTTAAGGCATGAAATAGTAATTTTTTTAATCCAGAAAAAAATTATTTTGTTGTTTATGAACTGTTCTTGATTATTCTTAGGCTCAAAACACGTTAGTTATATTACTTCTCTCGCTCATAAAACCATGCCAAGATAGGTAAGTTTATGACTATTTTTTAAGTTTTACCTAAAGATGATTAACACTATAAATAAAATAAAAAGACTGAAATATAGAAAATGACATCGTCTACATTATTCTGAGGCACTTACCTCAGAATCACCAAAAACACCCCAAACACCCAAGAGAAAAGATATTGATGAAAAATACGTTTTTTTTTTTCGATTTTTTTTTCGATCCTGCTTTCAATCGAAGTGGGAAAGAGATCACTGGGAAAACCTGCCCTTAAATACCTACCGCTAACATCTGGAGTGCGATTTTTGAATCTCATTCGCTGAGTTCAGCAGTTGAAAATGTCAAAATTAATGTGGAGAATAGTGGAGATATGCATCTTTCTACTGCTGATTTGACTTTCAAAAATCATACTTCAGGAGTGCGATTTTTGAAAGTCAAATCTGCAGTAGAAAGATGCGTATCTCCACAGTAATTTTGACATTTTCAACTGCTGAACTCAGCGAATAAGATTCAAAAATCGCACTCCTGATGCTATGAAGCTCGCTGAAGACATGACCTTAACATAGGAACACCTTTTGTAGAAAAATTGACTCAAAAAGAAAAAGAACTGTTTGTGAACGGGATAATATAAGTTTCATTTAGATAATTATTTAAAATGCTTTATTTTAAGAGTTCCGTATCGCACTTGTAGGTATTTGTTCCTCGAAAGGCATCATCTTTTATTTTAAGCTAAGATAATGTCTAAACACGATTCATTAAAAATTTACTAAGTTATTTTAACTATTAAAGTTTCAAAACTGTGATATTATGATTAAAATATTAGTGTTATCGTTGTACTGTAAAAATTAAAAACTGAAATGGAATACACGAAATGGTATAACGTTGTTGTGTTTTATTTTACTGATTTATTTTATTTTATTTATTAAACAAATTTAGCACCGACTCCCAATACGCCCTGCATGTAAGTAGGTATACAAATAAAATAAGAACGTAATAATTTATTAAGATATCTTTTCCTAAGAAAGATTAAAATGACGGTGAAAAGAATATCATTTTATTCGCCTTTTCGATTTTGGTCCCGTAGGTAGTGAAAGTTGCTCAGCTTGATGGTGTAAAGCACCCCCTGAAGTAAGTACATTTAATTTTACACCCTGTATACCAGGGGTGGCCAAGGCGTCGACCGGTCGACCGGTTGACCGCGTTAACTTTTATGGTAGCCCGCAACGAGTTCAATAAATTGGTGAGAAAAAAAAAATTTAAAACTTCGTGCATCGCTGTTTAAATTCCAAAGTTTCGCTACAGTTTGACGCGTAGAATTTTAAATAGGTACTTACCTTCTGTTTTTGAATTTGAGGACGTTATAGCATTAAGGTTTTCCATCTTAAGGAAGGCATAAAAATAATGTATTATTTTGTGACGGAAGCATTAAACAATTGTTTATCTAACATTGAAAGTTATTAAAATAGGGCGATTAATTAATAAACTATTCAAACATTTTCAAAGATTAATGATGCTAAATCTGTTGTGGTCGAGGAGGAAATATATTCAAACTTTAACACTTACGTTACGACATACTTTTTGAAAGAGCAGATTGTCAGAAGTAGTTTTTAATGTAGACCGCCAGGTATATCGGTGTAGACCGCGGGTTTGAAAAGTTTGGCCACCCCTGCTGTATAATACAGTGTTTTAAAAAACCCATCATCATCATCCTATCTTCGGTCGCTGATAATCATTAGGCCTCTCGCGCGCCATAAAACTCTATTCTCTCGACGCCTTTCTTAGGTCGTCGGCCCAGCGAGCGTTTCGTGTCCTTCTTAATAATGCTGACACTTTTTTAAGGGGATAATCAGACCATCAAACTGAACAACTTTCACTATTGGAACAACATCGAAATTGCGAAAAAAAAATCTGCTCACCCATACAAAACTGCAAACCTGCTCGAGCAAAATGAGGACAGCTGGACAGCAGATTTTTTTTCGCGATTTCGATGTTGGTCCCATATAAAAAGTTGTTCAGTTTGATAGTCTGGTCTTCACCTTAAAAAAGTGTCAGCATTAATATGCTGTATATTGTTTACAGGGTCCTGCTTAATAGAAGGACCTTTCCTTTTCAGGGGAGATCCAGACCATCAAACTGAACAACTTTTACTATGAGAGCAAACCTGAAATCAAAAAACTACCTGGTCTGAACAACTCCTGAAAACACTCGTTACCCATGGTATCGGTGTGGGTCGACCCATTACAAGATCCATGGGTAATTTTAATTACCCGTGGTTCCATAGCATTAGGGATTGTGGACCTCTGACTCTATCGATAGAAAATGAAAACATTTTGGAATGTGTTCAAAAAATCATCTAGTATTGAAACTTACAGCTGTTAATAACTTAGTAGCGAATTCTAAACCTTAAACCGTTTTCACAGAATATGTTTTTGTGCTGAAAAGTACATGGAGATAGGTAGTGTAATTATATATTACACGTAATGGAGTACAGCTCACGTAGAATTCTGTTTAGAGTAATTTTCGTCGCTGTGCAATTTCCGGCTCAGAATAAACCACTCCATTTTTAAAAAATATTTTGCTTTAATTACCTGCTTAAAATGGTATCTAATTTGTAGTGGTGTTATCGAGTAATCTGAAAAAGGCTACGGTCCTGACTTAGTGTATTTTTTTTTTTAGTTTAATCTTTATCTATACCTATAATAAAATCGTAAACGCAAAAAAGTCTGTACATTGAATATATTTGGAAAAAAACCAACCAGGGCGACTTAAAATCAGTAACTGAACATGATAGAAAGGTTTTTAACTTTTTTGTTTGTTTGTCTGTTTGAACGCGCATCACGCAAAAACCACTGAACGGATTTTGACGAAACTTCGTATATTGACAGTTTATATCCCGGAATAACATAATATATAAAAAACATCTCGAAAAATGGCCGAGAAATAGTAAACCAGCAACAAAAACCTCTGGTACAGTATTGGGTAATGTATAAAGACAGTATGCCTCAGAGATCTACTATAACCAGCAAGGTTGATCTTTGTCACTTTATATTTTTCATAGTTGAAAGAGCTCAACGTATTTTTGACAATTTGGGCTTTCATCATTTGTCTTGAAAATAGGTCGAAACCTTAGATTAAAAACTTTTCGCTTCTTCTATCTATGGTCGAAACCTTTCAAGGAAGTTTTATTTCCCTACAAAGAAACGTTCAGGCTTGCGCAACTACCTAACAAATTTTTTTTTATGAAACGTGCACTGACGCTATTAAATTCCTTTGAACGTTAGCACACGTTTCAAACATCAGACTTTTTTGCGTTTACGATTTTATTATAGGTATACCTATAATGTGTGCCAAATTTCATGTGTGCCAATTTGCAATTCAATCGGCCCAGTAGTTTCGGAGTAAATGGGCCACAAAAAGAAACCCTTATAGTATAAATAAGTCACAAGTCCACGCGTACGAAGTCGCAGGCAACAGCTAGTCTTATATAAAGCAAATATACAAAGCAAAACACGGCTATAACATCTTACTAATCAAAAATACTTTGCCTATGTACCTATTCAACAGAGTTTAAAAACTTTTAAGGATCATAGCAAAATTATGAATTTTCCTTAAAGTAGAGAAAGTATTATCCAAGTAGAGGCAATGCCTAAATTTTAAATGGATCACGTTTTCTTCTTAAACTTACGGTTGGCGAAAATACTTCTCATAAAAACTTCGGCGTTATTTTCGCACGAAATTCTTGGTTCTTTTTTTGTTTAATAAGTGCTGTAAGCACTTAAGATAGGTTCGCTACAATTTTTATTTGTACCTACCTCTTCAGGATTAAATTTCATTTATAACTAGGGTATTGGACATAAGCCGCGATGATGATGATTTGGTATTTTTTACAAACTGCAAAGGCTTTCATGATTTATTAAAATTATAATTGAAACACCTATAATACACGATATTCATATATTCATTCTTTTATCTTACCATCCGCGCCTTTGCACCAGTCATCAGTCATCACTCGCAGACAGTTCGAATTGCCATCGTGCCATTGCAATTTTGGTTTTCTGATTGCCCACGGTTGCCCCGGCACAGGCATTCGCCATGGTAAAAATGTAGTATAAAAATTTGTAATTTTTGGGACAGGGGATCGGTATTATAGGTATTATCCAGCACATCATATGACATAATGTAAAATTAAATGCGTTACATATTAAAGGATGGACTTAAAACCATCAAACAGAACAACTTTCACTGCGGAGCTAACATTGAAATCGTGCAATTCGTGCTTTCATACAATTTGGTCAAGCAGCATGAATGAAAGAGACATTTTCTATGGAACAGCTGATTATTATATCGCAATTTCGATGTTGGCTCCGTAGTGAAAGTTGTTCAGTTTAATGGTCTGAAGCACCCTATATTTAACACTACGACAACGTCAAGCTCAACCGGCAACCAGCATAAACTGGCCACACGTAGGTTGAATCACGTATAACGTCGCGTGGCCAGCTTATGCTGGTATATACAGGTTGTAACAAAACACCCTAGTAATACTTAAGGGGATGTTTCAGCCCATGAAACTGAACAATTTTCACTATGGAGCCATCTTCGAAATCGTGAAAAAAAAAATCCGCTTTTTCATACAAAACTACAGTACCGTCTCGACTCAAATGTATGGGATGGCGGATTATTTTTATTTTTTTCTCAACATTGGCTCCATAGTGAAAGTTGTTCAGATTGATAGTCTGAAGCACTCCCTTAAGTATTACTGGGGTGTTTTGTTACATCCTGTAGATATAGCTTGATGTTTGCCGTGTGTACAGTAGGTAAGTAATTCCGACTTTCAAGTTTGTACAATCGATTTTCGGGTGTCCGTTCATTGTGTTAACACCTTTTAGAAAGCCTGAACCTGGCATTTCTACCTGAATCATCGAAGCGATAGTGCAATTTTATTGTTAAGATAAACTCAGGTCAGAATGTTATCTCCGTAAAGAGCAGCTCAGAAAATAAATAGAAATAACGTAGGAAAGTGACGTTATCTGTACCGTTCCCTTTCCTTGTAAGTAATGGCGGTCCAGACATCGTTCCTCTGGAGATTTCAGGGTCCAGTTACGGACCCTGAGGAGTAGTTTGAAGAGTCTAATCTCATTTGATACTATAACGGCTTGTTTCGTTTTGTTAAAGAGAAAACGATTATACAGGGTGATCAGACCATCAAACTGAACAACTTTCTCTATGGGACCAACATCGAAATAGCCAAAGAAAAATATACTACCCCATACATTTGGCTCGAGTAGATTTGCAGTTTTGTATGGTAGAGATGATTTTTTTTCGCGATTTCGATGTTGGTGCCATAGAGAAAGTTGTTCAGTTTGACGGTCTGATCAACCCCTTGTAAAAGTGTCATCAGAAGGACCCTTAATATTATAGTGACTTTGCTCTTTCTAAACCCATGTTATCTTAGGATTCACAAGTTTGTTCGAGTGGAATTGATATTATTTTCGGAGTGGAAAGTATCCTAAGTCTTTCACTATGGAGCTACGGTTGAGACATGATAATCATCATGACACTAAACAAATAACAAGCTCCTTCTTCTTCTTTATGCGTATATAATTTAACTGTGATTTATCATGATTACATTAGGTACTTACTACGTACGTTCTGATAATGTTCGTTTGCGATAAAACATTCCAGTAGGTACCTAATCATTTTAATAAATAGAATGTAAATGGAAAATAGCTTGTTATCTTCAGTTGGTAAATTAAAGTGCGAAAGAGGCTATTAGAATCCTGAATATTATAAAATAAAATATATTCCGAGGTTGCTCCAATATAGATTTTTAAACTAATAACTAAATGTAGGTACATAGTTTCTTTTTATGACCAATAAATTCATAAAAAATAAAATCTTCCTTAGAGTAAAGGGTCGAATTTGGAGACAACTTTCATGTACGTACGGGTGCTTATACTCAGAAAAAAAGAAATTACTGTCCAAATATTATAATCCAGTTGTTTAGACTGGGTTTTAGTGAGTCAGCATAGTGATGAACCTAAACTTATTTTAGGTTTGAGACAAAAAGATGATATCTAAATAACAATATGATAGATAACGCCTTAAATGAAACCAACTCACTGTTTTAATCGTTTGCGTAAGGAGAACGTTAAAATGTAATCACCCGGTACAGTTAATTTCAATGATAAGCAAATTATAGAACACAATACTCCGAAATTACCTAACCATTTTCCGAGTTCGAAACAAAACCTGCCTGAAAGTGGAGCAGCTTTATTTAAATCAACTTACGAAACAATGGGTTCTAATCTTGAATGAAACTCAAAAAAGGAAGATGAGGCAAACATTTCATTCAGTAACGAAGAAAGAAAGATCTCGTGTGTTTGTTACCCAAGCACACTTAACTTTGTTATAGTCACATTAGAATCGTACAAAGGAAAGCTTCATAATTCATATTAATAAATTATTTCAAAAAATAATTTTACTTGTCAAATGCACTACTTAGACCTGCAGTTAGACTATTTTAACTATGGACGAGTTACGCATAGTAAAGTTTCAGTTTTTCAGGTAGTAGGTAATTCCACTAACAAACTTTTTGTCACTTTTTGCGGGAGACGAGGTAGCGTGAAATCGGCAACTTTGGATTTTATTCCTAGTTTGAAGCTATTCTTCCGGAATTATACAGTGTCTCGTGTAGTAATAATAGGTACACAATTTTATGTACACACGGCGACAGGTCAGGTTACCCTGTTTGGACTTTGAACTATTAGAAGTTGAACGCTGCGAATCGTGCGAGAGTTTGTTGTTGTTTCGTCTCACAGCACGCTGCGCCCGCGCAGGCAGCCGCGTCTATGCAGGCTCTCTACCGCACTATTTTGTGTTTTGTACGTAGTGTAGTTATGGGTATATAGGGTGCGTAACCTGATGTGTCGTCGTGTGTACGTAGTCAGAGATATTCTGAAATCTCAGAACAGCCACGTTTCACTAGAAGTACCGAAACTTTGTCCAGGGAGTGAGCCCATCGCCACTTGTAATGAACATTGGATACAATACATGCCTCGACCATTGAAGCATGCAGGTTTCCTCACGATGTTTTCTTTCACCGAAAAACCATTGGTGTTACATTGGTGTAAAAATATAACAATAGACAAACAAAGTAGGTAGGTAGGTATTGACAATAGTTGAAATTCTTATTTGAGTGATTAGAACTACTAAACAGAGAGAGACAAAAGCAATTCGTACCTACGACGACCCGGTTGGTGTAATGGTTACCACGCCGGACTGCCAAACCAGGGTCTTGGGTTCGAATCCCGGTTCGGTCATGGATGTTATATGTTCATGACGTTGTTGTATGGTTTCAATATTAAAAAGCCTATAGCGCTTAACGTGGAATCATTACAATGTATGTGCCTGTGAGCGTTATTTATTTATGTGTCTACTTTTTAAAATTCAGATCTACAGGATGTAAGTAAAAGTATCATTAACCCTTAAACCACATACTCTACCCATCAAACTGAACAACTATTACTATGGGAGCAAACCTGTCAGAACAAAAATAAGTCTGCCGTCCCATACTAAACTGCAATACCTACTCGATTCAAACGTATGGGACAGCCTGGGACAGCAGAATTTTTTTTGTTCTGTCAGGTTTGCTCTCATAGTAAAAGTTGTTCAGTTTGATGGGTAGAGTATGGGGTTTAAAGGTTAATGATACTTTTCCTTACACCCTGTATAAACTGAATCAAATACAAGTCTTTTCAGATATCGTAAGTTCCCGACTTCGATGATTGGAGTATCCCGTGTCATTGTTTATTTCTATAGCGGCAGAACAAAACGACGCTTTGGAAGTTTGCCTCTGCTAAGTTGTTTGTTGAGACAATAGCTTCGAACTTAATACCTTTAACGGACTCCGAGGGTCAAACTAAAAAGCTGTATCCCACAAACAAACTTTTTAGTGAACTAAGTTTGACACAATCACAGTTAAAACTAAGTAATAAACAATGTTTCTCGTAATATATTTCAAATTATAATAATGACAAGAAGTAACCTAGTTTTCAATAAAATTTCAGTAGAGCACGAGATGTTCCAAATGCGATAATTGTTATTTGACAATTCTGGTACCTACCTATAGTATAAGAGATAAGAGGAATTTTGGTAACCATCAACTGTAAGGCTGATTCAGTATTCATAGGGTGTAGAGCATCTCTGTGATGGGGATGGACTAGGTCTGCCTGCATAACTCCAGTCGGTTTATGATTTACAGCCGATCAAAATTGTTGTTGCAAAAATGAGTAGGTATGCATGAATATGCAGGTATTATTAATTGTAATATGCACTGTAGCTATGCGAACATTACAAAAACTGACATGGTCTATCAGTCTATTTAGGAGATACAGCCGTTCAAAGGTCGGTCGGACTGACAGAACCTGACAGTTTTTGTACTGTTCACAGAGCTACAGTGTGTGTTACCATAATATCCTATGATCAGCCTTGCAGCTGATCGTTTATTTGATACTTTGAACAGCTGTAGCTCCTAAACCGACTGGAGTTATGCAGGCAGACCTGGTCCATCCCCATAACAGAGTATGAATACTGAATCAGCTGATTCACAAAACAACACACACACAAACACACAAAACCACAAAACAAACACACAACAAACAACAATAAATAAACTGACAAAATTACTCTTATTTCTTATACTACTATAGCACTACCTGCCAGGAGACCGTAAATAACAACAAAAGTTTACGTTCAGTATGTGCATACAAAAAGTACCTACATTATTTTGACGCTTTCGAATTGTTAGCAATCCGCTAGAAAATGGCATGCATGGTGGAGTCTCATGAAATAGTACGAGAACTAGCTCGTACTATTTCATGAGACTCCATCATGCCATTTTACTTCTCCCATAACTATTCAAAGTAGGTATGGCAGAAAGTTAAGATAACCTTTTTAAACAAGTTTTGCGTTAAAACCTTTTGCCTCAGAGAGCCAAGACTGTTTGCGCGCCGCTTAAACATGTCATCGACGATAATAGGAAGAATATAGGAAGGACTATTGAAAATAAGTGCCATTTCGCACACAGACAGACAGACACTTTAGGAAATAAACTTTTCGTTTGTTTTGAATCAATTATGAAAGTTGACTTAAAATGACACCATTATATAACTAACATAATTATTATCAAGATCCCATTTTGTAAAATAACTATTAAACTGAAGTAACTTTGTATATAACTGATAATTCCCTGTGATATTTTACTGCAAATATAATACAGTACTGTAGACGCGTTTGGTTTAAAATTATAGAAAATAGGTAACATTTTAGAAAATAGGTAAAATTATAGAAAATACGTAAAATTATAGAAAATAGGTAAAATTATCTCTTCTTAAATGATGTGGAGAGGTAAGCTGGAGTATAATTTACCATCGCTGTCGAAAACATCGACGAGCTCACAAATGTAACATCCTTCTTGCATCTTATAGATCGTCGAAACTTTTATATGAGTTTGACTTTGACACATGATATAACCATTATCGAATTGTCAGCTCGCCGCACCGATGTGTCAACGAGGAATTTCAAGCGCTTAGTGAATTGCATAGCAGGGCCTGTAGACAAATTAACATTTCTATTGGCGTAGACGCTAGTAGAAATGATAGAATGTATGGATTTGACATTGGCGATCGAAACATTTTGACGTTTGCTTTCTCCACCATACGTCAAGTCCATACATTTTTATGTTTTCTACTGTCGTTAACGCTAATCGAAAGTTCTTTGTCTAGGGGCCCAGTTCGTTGATTGCTAAGTTAACTCTTCCACTGGCAAAGAAGTCACTGAGTCAATAAGATAGCTTTTTCAGATAAATTAAACCAAGACATCTGACGCCAATCGGAGTTGGCTATGTTTGTTGTTTTCCGTTTTATCGATCATTAATCAAGCGAAACCAGACGACAAACAAAGTGACAAAGATACTACTATTTAGACAAGAAACTTCAAGAAACGCAATTCTGAGGGCTTACAATGAATGAAACACTAAACTTTTCAAGTAGGTAGGTACATTATTATGAAATATTGCGCAAGTTGATCGTTCCCGAGTCGACAGTCCAAATATTTGCATGTTTATTCATTTCGAATTCACCGTTTCTGTTGGAGTAATCAAAAGCAGGGATTTTGTAACTTTCGAATACAATTTTCGCAGTTATCGTCGTTGAAAGGATAAAATTGGCCAAATTGCTTGTTTTCGATCTTTTGTATAATAAGGAAATGCCAGTTCAGCAGCGTTGTTTCTTATCAAAACAAGTTTTAAAAAATCTATTAGTGTATCTGGCGTTGTGCCAAATATCGGTCCCAATAAGAGAGGACGACGTTTAATAATTGAAGCGTGAGTTACGACCTCGCCTTAATTTTAAAAAGGATCGGCTCGGAACATTGACGTAAAATCATAGAGAAAATAACGCGCTCCCCTGGGGAAGAGATGTTGTATCGAACTGTGCACAGATACTCAACTGGGCCTGACGTCATAATAGCGGGAAGTAGCGTATTTAAATGTTAACCCTTCCCCTCACCCGTTTTTCACCCCCTTTGTTGGCGACAACATTTTCTATAGAAACAAGCCGATATGCCATCTCTTCTTACTCTATGCGTAAAATACTATGGACGCCGGGTGTAGAACAAAATTATCGAAAAAAGTGTCCGATACTAAACTATACAAACCTAAATACGTGTAGTACTATAAGCCAACTAAAAACAGCGTAGCCGGCCGATCAAACGAAGACTGTCGCGTAATTGATTATCTTTTTAAGTTTTGGTGCTCTTTTGGTTGGGACGCTTTTGAGCGCGGACACTACGTTCAGTATGGTAAGTCAATGGCTCCGAAAATTACATTTTTGTACGTTAAAATGTTGCCTTTGTATTTGTAACTAGCGCGGCGCTCGCGACTTCGTACGCGCAGACCATAGACTTTAAAAACTCATAACTTTCGATTGAGTTAATCGATTGCGATAAAACAAAGCCAATGTTAATCCAAACTAAGCGCTAGTGAAAACCCGATCTAAATAGATTCAGTAGTTTTTAAGTGATGCGTGCAAAAACAAATAGACAGACAAAAATTCACTTAACGCCCCCAATATTTTTTTATATATCTTCACATCCACGCCAAGTTTACAATGTTATTATATTTAATATATTTTTTATACAAAAAAGTTAATTCCCATCCCAGAGATATGATGAAATTGTAAATGGAAAAATAAAACGTCATAAATATTTATGTGGCTCGTTGATGTCAATAAAACAGATAAATAAAAGGGGTTCTGCGTTATTTTCATGAACGTTCGTTAAAATGGTTCGCCAACGACAAATTTAAATTCCAACACACTTATGTACTTACCTATCGGACGAGGACTTCTGAATTAATCATCGTCATCATTTAAACTGCAGAACAACGATTTTAATAAAGGCGATGCGGATTACAGATCTAGAGAGATTTTCCGAGAGTGAGTGATTGTCATGCGATAATGCTCATGCTGTCACGGTAGAAGAATAAGATTCCATGTAATTATGTTACTCGGCCACACTAGATGTCGCTGTTTGATTTATGAGATAAAAAAGCTAGGTTTAAATGCCGACCACAGGACCTCGCCCAAAAGTTACTTAATCATAGACCAAATTTTGAAGGTTACTCGACCTATGCTAATATCCATTTGAGCCAAAACTAGTCCAGCAATCAAGTCAGGTTAGTATTCGGAATAATAATTATACCTCTTCTAGGTATAATTATTATTCTATATACAACGTGTTAGTGAATTAAAGCAAAACTAGAAAGTAGTTTGTTTAGAATCGAGAGCAGAGTCGAATTATGTCATGGTTTCAACATAGGTAATTTTTTTCAAAATATTTAATAATTTTTTTGCATAATTTAAAATTTTCTGTGGACCCGATGTCAACCCACCGCACGGGCACACTCACCCTACTTACGACCAAAACAAGATTATAAAAATGTTTCCATGAGTACGTTAGCGCTTTCTTTCAGTGCTGAAATGATAACAAACCATTTTTGCCTCAAAACTTAAAATGCGAATAACTTTAAATTTTAAGTATCAAAATAATTAAATTATTGTTTCAATCTAATTATTTTGTTATAAATCAGTTGGGGTGTATGAGGTTTTGCGCTAATTCATTAACACGTTGTATATTATTTAAGCACAGAATACTAAAGCATATTATGCTTCTGATAACCCTGAAAGGGATTATGGTCGTTAGCTTAAGTATTGTATACGTATTATTATAAAGCGTATCTTTGTAGCTCAAGTACACACCGCGACTTGTTATGTTTGTTTTACGTAGCTTGATGTCTCGCCGTGTGTGTACTATTACGTTATGGAGGAGGATCACGTCGGGGTCACCAATATGGAGCTGTGCTACTTAGGAATGTTCCTCCATTGAAAAGGGAAGATCTTCCACCAGGCTATGTGTGAAGCCTGGGGACCGGCCGTGGTGAAACAGTTCTTAGTTGGACCTTGTATCGAATCTCTGTTATTATTTCTCTTGCGCGATTTATGTCTCGCATTCGATTGTGAACCTTATGTGTTTAGGATGAACGTTGTTTACGTATTTAGGATGAATGTTGTCTTTGTATGGAGCATATTTCCGAGAGCGACGGTATCGCCATCTGTTGGCATCTTTGCTATAACTTGTGGGTGTTGACATCTGTAGCAAGTCCCCACAACGTTTTCTAGTTTTCTAGCGTAAGACCTATCATTTTTGGATAAATAACTTAAGCAGTAGGTAGAAATAATGAGCTTCCAGCAATGAATAGGATTATCCCATTGGTGTCATAAAAGATGACTTAGGGAAGAACACATTAATGTCTCTGATAATGTGTCCAACTAATAGCTCGTTTTCAATTTCAATAGCAATATATTTATTTGTAAAGAAAAAAAATAGCACGTATTACAGTTACACCGTTTTGAAATTTGCATTAAATAGGCAACTTTTAAGAAAGTTGGCTACCATGGTCTCCAATAAATTTTTTTTAGACCACACAAGCTCGAACTTGAATGAAAATTCCAGGAAAAGTTTAATGTTAACTTTAAGATTCTTATTTGTATAATACTACAACCCTAGCCACTGGCTACACTAACTTTCTCATGCATGTCTGATAGCACAACTCTTAGAAAATATTATGCAAAAAGCTGACTATAAAAATTGTTTCTTGCGGCCATGACGGTCAAAGTTTTTTAACCGAAACCGACGAAAAAGGAGGAGTTCTCATTAAATGTTTGTTACGCGATTACTCCACTAATTATGAATTGATTTTAATGATTCTTTTTTTGTTTGGTAGATCATACTTCAGAGGTGGTCCCATTTTAATAGGAGCTTCGGAGATAGACAATGGAATACCTCAAAAATGAATAGCAAATTATCCGCGATTGAAATAAATGTTTCGTTCCTCTTGCATGTATAACGGATATGTCGACCCAATATTATAATACCAACACTAAAAATTTTGAAATTAAAAATTTTAAGCATCTCGTAATTAAAAATATCTCGGTAATATGGCACTTTTACTGAAATAGGACGGATCGTTTGTATTGTAGCTCGCTCGGGAACTTTAGGAACAAACTTCAGAGTTACAAAAAAAATGTTCATCACATCAACACAAAACATTTATTTCAATCGCCGTGCCGATGATTTGCTATTCATTTTTGAGGAGTTCCATTGTCTATCTCCGAAGCTCTTCAGCAGGTCTTCACCAAATTAAAATGGGACCACCTGAACCACCTCTGAAGTATGACCTAACAAAAAAAAATCATCACCACTGTCATGATCATCAATCATCATCCAAAGAGTGCATTAACACAACGCAGGACCTCCTTATAATCGAAGGCAAGTAGAAAGCATGCAAAAATGAAAATTGGAGTAGGAAATACTGAACATAAAAGTACCTAAGCTTCTTCAAACTAATTTGAATACTATCTAATAAACGGAATCTCTGGAGCTATGTAAACACAAGGAGTAAACACCAGGAGTATAATTGAAGTTCGTGTATTGAAACAATATTGTTTGTTCCGGACTGTCTACACTTATTAGCGCTTTTGTCGATATTACACGGATTAAGCTCAAACTTTTATATACAATGAAATTTTTCATCTAGTGTATCGAATTTGTTTTGTTTACTACTTAGTGTCTTTTTGGACTCGAAGGTTTGTAAGTTGATCACATATTATTTTCGCGCACGTATATGTGCCTTACATTGCTTTCTGTTACTATTTTCCAGGGATAGCAATCTGTCGATTGTGAAATAACGAATCTTTCTATCTAAATATTAAATTGATTTAAAAGTATATTTTGTAATATACATACGTTTACATATATGTATACGTATGGATTTCGTTATATAATTAGTGTTGCTCGGGTTTTAATTTACAAGCGGTATTGTTCCAAGATTAACATTTTTATTTCCTAAGTTGTATTCAAATCCAGTAGTTTTTAGCTTAATTGAGTAATAATAAATAACATCCACACTTAAATGATTTTACTTTTTACTTTTTTTTTTAAATTATTATTATTTATTTTTAACTTTGCTCGTACATAGCTATATAGCTATTCTATAGTTTTTGTGTATGTGTATCCAAAGTATATACATATCTCTATGGCGTATCTATGTGTTCAATAAAATTTACAGTTCAAAATCTAGTTAAAGTAATAAATTGTCCACCTAAGTTGATGAAAACCCTAACACAATATTATCTAATTTATTTGCCACACAAAAGTACTTGAGCTTACAAACTCTTGTAAGTAGGTTCACTCAACTTTTGTTTCCCTTATTCCGTGTGCGTTGGATAACATCAAGATTGTTCTTTCATTTCAGAACAGTTTCGTAAGAGACATAAACGAAATAACTTCGGGAGTTATTGCTGTTAGCAGATTACCAAAAATATAAAGAAAATCACTTTGTTCATTTCTAGTGTCAATGCTAAATGTGCAAAGCAGCATACTTATTATAGTTCAGATTAATTTCCTCTGCCTATCCCAGTAGGAATATAGTGAATGCACAATTAGGGTAGACCGGGGGCAATAGTACCACGGGTCAATAGTACCATCGCCTATAACTCTACAGCTACATCGAAATATGCATGTGTGTGTATACACGAGTGTGCCTTGAGCGTGTCTCAACCTGTCCACTAGTCGGCGACTCGCTGCCGCGCGAGATGCACATGATATAAGACGATTTGTATTTTTGACTGACCAAGGTAAGAATTTACGATTTACGTTTTGTACTACTGTTTATAATTAAATAGTTGTAGTGTGAAAGTTTAACTGAAGTATGATTCTCTAGTTATTAAAGTTTGCAATGTATCACAGTGTGGGGGTCAGTTAGATATAGAAATCGAGATTTGTGAAGTTTAGTGGGTGCGAGTAAAAAAGGACAATTGTACCACAACACTCGGGGTCAATTGTAACGTTACAATTGACCCCGTGCTACAATTGACCCCGAGTTTTTACTCGGCTGCTAAAACAATTAGTGTAATGTTTTCAAGATTCATGTACGTATGCATGTATGTGAGTTTCTTTGTTCCATCATAACTTTTAGAACCCTTACCTTTTAACATACGAGTATAACATCGTTATAATTCTTATTTCATTCGGATTAACGTTGGCCGACTAGCTTTTTAAACCAACCAATATGGCGACTGTCACAGTTCTGCAGTCTTTTTTTTTAATGTACCGCTCTAGTCCATGAGCCAGCGGTTACTGTAGGGCTATATTAATCATATTTACCAAACTATCTATATACCTTGTTTATTTCACTACCTATAATTTATTTTGTTTTATCTTACCTAAATAGATGCCGCGAAATAGACCAAGAAAGACAGATCGAGGCACGAAGGATCTATTGTATGAGCAAGCTTATGAGGAAATTTTAAAAGGGCGATCAATAAGAGCTTCAGATGTTATGCATCAAAATGTTGGACAATGTGTGTTGATTATATTTTGACTAATAACGAATAATAATTGATCTCTTCGATTTAAGGTCGTGATAAGTATAAAATATTTTTGTAACAAGTTACATCTTGGGTATTTTAATTTATACCTTTGATTCATCCCGACGATTCATTTCGACACTTCCGGGATCTATATAAATTATAATACCCGCAATGTTATCTGTTTTTACTGAATCGGATAATACTAGGTACTGTATTATTTAAAAATAATTTGCTGTGAAGGATGGGGTTGATTGTACCAGGGGTCAATTGTAACTGTATGGGATTAGTAATTATTAAATAATTCGATATTTTTGTTGTATTAAGATGTTGTTATTACTGGAAAGGTGTGCTATGAGCACCCTGATGTGTTTTTTATAATAAGTTGACATTATATGTTTCAAAAACTTGGAGAATATTATAATACGTGTAATTTAACTGAAATGCTAGCTTTGTCTAGTCTAAATACGAGTCTCTATAATTAAGACTGATGTAACGTAACAGACTGATTCGTCTTAAGAAATTAACAATAAATACTGACTGATTAGTGCATTATTTTGGATTTTATTTACCTTTGTTTTTCTGGTACAATTGATCCGTACTAGGGGTCAATTGTAACAAAAGGACTTAATGAACAAAAACTCAATTTGCACAATTCTGATACGATCAAAAAGAAATTATTTTCTTAATTCTGATAGCCAATTAGACTAGAATGTTATATCCTAAACGATTTTTACGTGGTGGCCTTAAATTCTGAGTTATGGGTCATTATTTATAAACTGGTACCATTGCCCCCGGTCTACCCTACGTTTATAAAACTATTACACATATACACAATATGTAGAATATTGCTGAGTTCAAGCTAACAAACAAATTAAGGGGATACTCAGACTTTCAAACTGACCAACTTTCTCTATGGCACCAACATCAAAATCGCTCAATAAAAAAGTTTGCTCTTCCATACAAAACTGCAAACCTACTCGATACTTGAGCCAAATGTATGGAAGAGCAAATTTTTTTTTCGCGATTTCGATGTTGGTCCCATAGAGAAAGTTGTTCAGTTTGATGATCTGATCATCCCCTTAAAAAACTGTCAGCATGTATAGCCAAGAAACTCAAAGCTTTCATATTGTATATCATCTCTTAAATTCAGTAGCTATGTGTTTAAGCAGGTTATGAATGAAATTAATAAACTTGTTTCCATTCATTAATTACATTGAAAATCTCACTAAAATGCCTCAAATGATTTTTGAAATGTAAAATCGAAAACAGGTTTGAATAATTTACTGGAATCGTTTTCTTTCTAAAAGGGAAACATTTTAACGAGCTTATAAACGAATGTTTTGGTAGAAACTAACCCAGATAATACAAACTTAACTTTTACAATCGTGTATCAAATATCAATGCTAAGCCAACGGGATACGATGCACTACAGCGCATAGCTTGTCTAGCACGAGAAGACATGCTAATATTTGGTGTAGTACCATGTCAACAAGAAATTCAATTTGGCAACTTTGTGTTCTGACTACGTCGCCACGAATTGGATTGATACCAAGAATAGCAAAGCAGATTTCCCAGTCTATCATGAGTTCATGAGTCATGACATAAACTACGTATACAACTAGGCTCACTACAAGTTAGAGGTAAAGGAACGGTGAAAATTTTACACTGAAAAAAATGCGAGCCAACTAAGAAGCATAATTTCTCTTAATTAGCACCAAAATAATTAAAAAATAACGTTATTATTGTTTACTAAAAACAAAAGATGGTTAGTTGTAAAAACAAGCCGAATTCGTTTAACAAAGTTCTCATAGTCGGAGAAGTCATGACGTTGACTGGCTCATATGGATTCATGATGTTGGTTGAAGTAAACAAATTTTTTTTTCAGTGTAGGTGCTAATAAATATCGGCCAATCTAAATTTGGTATTTTTAGGTATCACAATAAAAACAGACAAATACAATCCAGTATTATTCCATAAAAGATTATAAATATAGTGCCTTTATAGAGGTATTTGTTTAATTATTTAATACTTAACTGCACACATTGATTTTCTCAACAAGTTGCAATTTCTTAGCGTAAGCGAATTTACTGTTATTATAATTACGATTTTTTTTTAAGTAGAAAAATGCAACACGAATGCGGCCTTTTCTTTGAAATGAAACCCTTTTTTTCAAGGTAAAATTGTGTATCATTTTGCCCACTAAAACGCTCACTCGCTCGTACAACGACCAACAGGAAGAAATAGGGTGAATTCTAAGCCGCACGCGAAAGCATCGCCAATCGCCATCGGTACAATTTCGCGATTTGTACAATTCCTGTCTTATTAGCAGTTAGTACAGTACAACATTTTGTCAATTCGTACAAAAATGAGGTGAGTTGCTTTATCTATGAAATTCGTACAATTTATTTATTTTACAAAATCTGCAATTTCTACAATCACTAAATTAGTTCGAAGCATGTCCATTTGTGCTCATTATGGCTTAGAAAAGAACTTAAATAAAACCGGTCAAGCGCGAGTCGGGCTACTCGCGCACCGAGGGTTCCGTACCACACCACCACAGAACCGAACATTATTAACTTAGAAAAAAACTTTTTTTGCCGGACCTTTAGCGCGAGACTGACTCACACTTGGCCGGATTTTAGTATTTTTTTTACTCTGTAGAGTTTGCTCTATAATCACACTATGTTTGACGCTTGTATGTATAACCGTTTTTAAAATAGAGCGTGCAGAAAAAACGTTGATAAAAAGGACTTTCTTGTTGATAACCCCCCTTAATTTTTAACTTTTTGACATTTTTATTATTTGTTAATAAATCCGCCGTAATAACGCATAATCTGAGAAAATTTCAACTATCTAGGTATTACGCTGCGATTTGTCTTATTAGCAGTTTCTACAAATGAAATAAAAAAATCGGCTTTGACCAACAAGGCTTTAAGGAATGTCGGCAGAACCAAAGCCAGTATAAAAATACTGATTTAATAATAATATTATCTTGCCTTTTTAGTATCACACTTAGTTAGCTAGTAAAGTCGTAACTTTCACACACGTTTCTATTTCCATTCAATAAAAAGCCCACCCGGCGGGAGCAGATGCCACGGGGCACACACATAAAATACAAACCTCAAGAACTTTTACGATGAAACTTCGTAATTGATTTCGACCTACATTTTATTTTTTATCCACTTTGTGTTTCTAAAACGAATATCACTCTTTAAGATTGCTAAGGTGTTTATATACTTAGGTAGGTCGATGTTCATGTAAGTCAAATAATGATTATAACACAAATGTGTAACCGACGCGACGACCCCCTATGCACGGACCGTACGTAACTTAATTGTTTTAAATTAAATACGTTATAATAATAAGAGTATTTCAAATGACACTTGTATAAATAATCACTCATCTGATGGAGTTATAATATAAATTAATTTTGGATTTTACAAGAAAAATTTTGATGTTCGACAGTCAAAAATCATCACATAAATAGATTTAGTGATGATTTTTAACGGTCGAACATACAATTTTTCGACACGACACGAAAGTCCGTTCAGATATTTAAGTCAACAAAAAATAAATTATTGAATTTATCCGCTTTTCACAAGCAGCTGGAAATTACAAACGTAATAAATAGTGTGATTTAAGACAAAGTTGGTTTGAGCGTAGTAGGTACATTCATTATACAACGTGTTAATAAATTAGCGCAAAACCTCATACACCCCAACTGATTTATAACAAAATAATTAGATTGAAACAATAATTTCATTATTTTGATACTTAAAATTTAAAGTTATTCGCATTTTAAGTTTTGAGGTTAAAATGATTTGGTATCATTTCAGCCATGAATGAAAGCGCTAACGTACTCATGAATACATTTTAAGAACCTTGTTTCGGTAGTAAGTAGTGTGCCCGTGCGGTGGGTTGACATCGGGTTCAGAAAATTTAAAATTTTTATAAAAAAATATTTAATATTTTGAAAAAAATTACCTATGTTGAAACCATGATAATTCGATTCTGCTCTCGATTCTATTAGTTTTGCGTTAATTCATTAACACGTTGTATAAACCACTTTTAAATTGTTTGCCTGTTTGTTTGTTTGTTCGAGCATAAAAAGAAGTGGAAAATGGATCTGCACTGTTGTGTCATACATGGAACAACGAATTTATTTTGTGATTTAGAGGGTAGGTATAATTCGGAGCGCGGTCCATACAAACGAAGTCTGGTTATATTTTCAATACTAACCAATTAAAGCCAATGAAATTTTTCAGACACAATCTATAAATTAATCTCTATGCTTGTTTGTTGTCATATTTTCGATAAAATGTATCAGTTACAAAGATACAGTGCCAAAAAAAATTTCCATACAAAACTTTAATTAATCCTACGATTGAAAATTTAACTATATTTTATATTAGTTTCTAGATAATTTTCTGAAAAATTTCACTGACTTGAATTGGTTAGTATTGAACATAATTATAACCAGACTTCGTTTGTATGGAGCTCACTCCAAATTATAATTCATAATTCATAATTCATAATTCATTTATTCATGCGATCATATGGTACATAAGAGGTGTTACAAAACAGAGTGGATCAACATATGATACCCATTGTGGGCACAGCATGCTGTGAAACACAGAACAACATTTATCGTATTCAAATCAAAGCTATTACAAATTAAATTCAATAACATTACCATAATAGATTTATAACATTCATTAAAATAAATATAACAGTGACAAAATTCAATAACTCCAAACAATAACGACATTCGTAATAAAATTAGGCACATAAAATTTTACATTAAATAAAATAGAAAACAATTGCTTAGTCAGCATTAGATTTGAAAATTATTTATACAAACATTGAATCAAAATAATAGTAATAATAGGTACCTATTATTACTATTATTTTGATTCATTCATTAAGTAAGTATAATTTATGTCTATGAAATCAAAATAAAAATGTTACAAAAAAAAATCATTAGAAAATTATTTATACAAGCATTCGAATAAAATAATAATAATAATGGTAAAAAAATCAAATTAAAAATGTTACAAAAAATCATAAAATGTCATCAAAAAATTCTTTCGTATCATAGTAACATTTATCTATTAAATATTGTTTAAGTTTATTATTAAATATATGAGTTTTTGGTTCTAACTTGAAACATTCTGGTATTTTATTGTAAATCTTTATAGCTGATAAGTACGAACTTTTGTGGTACATGGTCATAGTTGAGACTGGTAAAGAAAATTCATTTTTAGATCGTAAATTGTGTCGCAGATAGTCTTTCTTGTTTTTATTAAATAATTGTTTATTTTGATGAACGAATTTGGCCATTTCTAATATATACAAAGAAGGTAGCGTGAGAATGTTATATCGAGGGAAGTACGGTTTACAGCTATCAGTGGAGGGGATGCGTGCTAATATACGAATGCATTTTTTCTGCATCACAAATAGGTCGTGCGCGTCACAGCTATTAGCCCACAGTATCACACCGTAACGCAGCCATGCGTATATATATCCCCTTAATTTCTTAATACTCTACCATTACATTGATAATACTGCTGTTGTTTATAGGATCTATGCTCCATTTACACTAACCTTACATACGGCTCGGAGGTGATTAGAAGGGAATCGTGTGCTTCATTGATCTCCCCTTAATCACTCAGAACCCCGACATTTACGAGGATATAGGTACAAAGCTACATCGCCAATCAGAGAGATTGCATTCATACATTTAGCGGGTGTAGGGAACCATTGTTTGCAAATTGTAAGCATTATTAATATATTAATAAAGGCCCTAAATAAAGACTCGACGCACAGATAAAATTATGTATAAGCAAAGTAGGACATACATAGAACTTAAAAAAAAACGGGTCTGTAATTTAATGAATTTAAATAAGCATAATGCTTATTGTCATAGGTTTATTCATGGTGTATCAAAACACCCTAGTAGTACATAAGGGGGTGCTTTAGACCATCAAACTGAACAACTTTCACTAAAAAATCAATATCGAAATCGCAAAAAAAAATCAACTGATTTCCCATACATTCGAGTCGAGGCGATACTGCAGTTTAGTATGCAACAACTGAAATTTTTTCGTAATTTTGAAGTTTTGAAATTTTATGTAAAAGTTGTTCAATTCGATGGTCTGAAGCATCCCCTTAAGTATTACTTGGGTGTTTTATAACAACTTGTATTAAATGGTTTATTTTAGTTTTTTATTCTGGATTATCTCCAGAATTTTGCATTTGAATCCTTGTGAAAACCAAAATGACATAGGTAATCCTACAAAAAGATTTTTATACTTCAGACCTCTCAGAAAATGAGAGGGATAAAATGGGATGCATTGTACACATTTCAGAACAATCATCTAAAGGCAATTTTCTTGTACAGATAAAGAATATAAATAATGTTGTATTGAGAATCACCTCTATCTATTTTTGTAGTAGGTTAAAAAGAAAATTGCTTGCAAAAACTCATATTAAGACTTCCGGGTCCGGCAAGAGCTTTCATTTCACTTTATCAAACGGACATAAAGGATCGCGTTTAAGAATTTATTCAAGCAGACGAGACGTAGGGATAAGGAAATCTTTCTCGTTTAAAGGGGTAGGAATGACAATGACAGCTTCGTAGATATAAGTACTTAAATAATTCATGACAAGACAAGACTTTTTCGCAATCATTAATAAATTTTTCATTGTAATAAATTAAGTTTTTAATGGGTTCATTTCATACTGTGTTCATGATTGTTTGAGTTTCCAATATTTTAGCAGTGTTAAAACTTCTATGATTACAGGGTTAAATGACTGGGGAACTAAATACAGGTAGAGTTTTATGTTCACCCTCATCCTTCTTTGCTTGCTCCGATTAATATTGGAACTCACTCAACAATCATTGTAACTTTGAACAGCATGATCAAATACACTCACCATATCATACGCGAATAATTTATGATGGCTTTAATTAACACTGTTACGCGTACCTATTCGAAAATTTGAAGTAATTTACTTTATTTAAATTTTTGTGTTTTGTACCTACATATTTAATTTTCTTCTGATTGTCGAAAGGCTATCGATTTTTACATAGCAAGAAATTTTACTTAATACTTAACGATACCATTTTTAGCGTTCCGTACCCAAAGGGTGAAAACGGGGCCCTATTACTAAGCCTACTTGTCCGTCCGTCCGTCCTACCTGTTTAGGGCTGTAACTTTTGAACCGTAAGAGATAGATATTTGAAATTTTCACAGAATATATATATATATATTACGGCTGATTTGCTACTAAAAATTTCAAAAAGATAAAATATAAAAATTAAGTGCGGTCCTCATGCAAGGAACTAGTTTTCATCAACGTTTTTTATCTTCTCGCTCTATCGTAAAAACGGTAATACATACAAGCGTCAAACTTGGTGTGATTATAGAGCAAACTCTACAGCATAAGAACAAATAATAAAAATTGGTCAAGTGTGAGTCGGTCTCGTTCTAATGGTCCAGGAGAATTATTTTTTTGTAAGTTAATATGTTGTTTGGTGGTGTCGTATGGAATCCTCGGTGCGCGAGTAGCCCGACTCGCACTTGACCGATTTTTTTTTAATGACATAACAGAATCGTCCTTAAAATATGCATTTGGCATAATTATCACGTCAGGGTTTATGCTCGATAATTAGTTAGGTCATCATAATCATCTTAATTTTAAGAGCTACGTTGTTGTAGTTAGTTTAGTGATTATTAACCCGTCCAGTGCTGGCATTGCCAAGGACGCAAGTCCCTAAAGTGTCGGGCCGTTTTGCAAATCAAAAAAAAAATTTCGCAGTACCTCCGAAAATTTGGATTTTTGTAAAAATTACGTAATTTAATTACCAGTAATTACATGTTATGAATTTATGATTCATATATCTTTGTTTTCCATATTAAATTTCCTATTCGTTTACATACTTTTTTATTAGGTATACTTACATGTCCCAGTTTCAACACGATTTAGTTTTGTTTTTCACAATTTCTGTTTGCTCACATTCACAAATACACAGATTGCCCATTTTGTAATTCACTTTAGCTAAAACTTGTACTGTTAGATTGAAGAAAATAATGTAAACTGCCGATCACAGTGATTTCACACCTTTAAATTCAATAATATTTTCACAAACAAAATTTTTCCGCAACAAAACTGGCTAAAAAATATGGCTGACAGACCGAGTAAAGTTTGTTTTTCGATTCATGTCAATTTTACGGTCCGAATTATGGTTTGTTTATGACAATTGCGCATAGATTATGAACTAAAGGAAATAGGTACAACTCAAGTGACTCAGAGAACGAATCGGACCACAATACCGTCGGCCAATGGGAATGGAACCGGCACACCATGTGTGCCCGCGACACGTCAAGGCAAAAATCTTTGCGCACACATGGTGTGCCCGCGACACTCCAATATGCACTATAAAATACAAACTAGAGCGAAAATATACGCTAATAATTTGCACAAGCAGAAAAATAAAAAAAAAGAATGGAACCGGGCAATAAACGGCCAAGTCTGGTCGTCGCAAATCGTATTCGGAAATTCAAGTAGTAATTGCTGCATAGCAGTTTTTCTGCGGTTTCTTTCGAAAGAAAATATAAAGCCACGAATGAAGGGTGGTAGGAGGCGGAAGAGGAGGGTCATATTTCCCCTTTTAGAATTATAATAATATACATAAATAAACTCACGACCGTAATCCCTTTAAGGGTGATCAGAAGCAATGCTCACATTTAGCAATTTAAGTTTCGGGATGGAATGACTTGTCAAGTGGTGAGAGGTGGCCTTTCGACCACATAAGTATATATTTCATTCATACATCTATTCATTCCATCTTTTTTACCGTAAAAAAAGCAGCCCTTTATTACCCAAAAATGATTTCTAGATCCACCCTCTTGATAAACACAGATTTATTTAGTTTATCCTTGGCTTATTTTGATTTTAACGGAGGTTACGGTTATTTATTCAGTTACAGCACAGAGTACTATAATACTGTGTAACAGTATATGAAAAATGTTTCACCCGTACGGATTTACACAGGTTGACTTAACCCTTATCACGTAAAAGTCAAAGTTGACATAATATTGTAGCTTTACATCCTTCTTAGGATCAAGGAAAACTTAAGTTTACTTCCGTATTATTATTATTTAACTTTTTGTAGAGAACGTACACACGGCGACACATCAAGCTATACAAAACCAACATAAGCTGGCCGCGCGACGTTGTACGTTACTCGACCTACGCGCGGCCAGCTTAATGTTGGTTTTGTATAGCTTGATGTGTCGCTGTGTGTACCTACTTTCAATTTCAGAAATAAATAAAAATATTTTTAGAGAAAATTGCGGTACTGGGGCTAGGTTAGGTGTGGTTCGTGTTGATAGGGTGTTTTATTGTACCTTATATCTAAACTATTATAAAACTGTAACAGAAGTGTGTCTGTACATTGAAGACATTTACAAAAAAAAAAATTACGACATGGTTTTTACCTGTCCCTGATTCCAAATCACCAATTTTTGGATTTTTTGTCTGTCTGTTTGTTTGTATGTTTAATTGTTTGATTGTTTGTTTGATTGGGTGTTTGTTTGTTCGAGTATCACGCAATAACTACTGAACCGATTTTGATGAAACTTTTTTTGTTTGATAGCTTATCATCTGATTTAAAATATGGTATATAATTTATGCGGACGAAGTCGCGGGTAAAAGCTCGTGTATAATAAAACAAGACAAAGCTATATTCGACTAGTATTTACTTCGACACTACCGGCTCATGTTACCGTAGCAAGATAAAATACCAGTTTTAAGGTCTAAAAAACTAAACACAAAAAGATTCATCAAAATCTGTCTTGAAGTTTTTGTGTAATGCTCGAACAAACAAACAGATGGACAAAAATAATGAAAAATCTGTGATTTAAGTCAGGGACACCTAAATAGTATACTTATCGTCTACTTTTATCGTTTACCATTTTAAGTAAATATCTTGTACAAACGGCGACAGATCAGGTTACCCTGTTTGGACTTTGAACTATTAGAAGTTGAACGCTGCGAATCGTGCGAGAGGGTGCGGTATGTTGTTGTTGTTTCATCTCACAGCACGCAAAGCTGCGTTCTGAACCTTTTTGTGCGGTTGTTTTTTCAACTCGCTCTATAGTAAAACGTCTTACACGGAGGCTCTGAACGGCGTTTAGTCTGAAAAGTTGCGCTCGGGTTGCACTCTGGGTGCACATAGGGTGTAGGTTCGGAACGCAGCTCTGCGCCCGCGCCGGCATCGGCATGCGGCAGCCGCGTCTATGCAGGCTCTGTATTGCACTATTTTGTGTTTTGTACGTAGTGTAGTTATGGGTATATAGGGTGCGTAACCTGATGTGTCGCCGTGTGTACAGTCGGCCGCAATAAGTTATATACACTTTATTACTACGACGTAAAACAAAAGTGTATACAACTTATTGCGGCCGACTGTACGTACAGACATACTTCCGGTACTTTTTTATTCGTAACAGTAAAGATTCTAACATTACGTTTTTACGACTGACCGACTTTTTGTTACTAAAAAGTATTATTTTTCATATCACAACGGTTAAAAATAATCGATTAGTATAAAAAGGTTATTTTTATCCTTTAACTTTAACTCTCAAATCTACGAATAATGCATAGTAAATTTTTGTCACGTACAAATTTAATCTTTCCAATCTATATTTTTCTTTCGAATAGGTAGTTGCATGCGCTCGCAATGAAATTTCTTGCAGAGCAACTAGGTTCTTTCTTTAGACGTGATCTCTTCAATAATTCTCTGCACAAATATTAATTTTCTCTGAATCTACGCTGCATTTTTGATATCGTTTTTGCCAGTTCTTTATCACATCACGAGATAATAGCAGTTTAATCTAACACCACCAGCTTGCCAACAGCCAGCGGTCGGTTCTTTGTGGGGTCGACAGCTTGTTACAAAATTCTAAATATTAAACTACACTAGCGCAGCCAAGCTTCTTCAGTTTAGTTAGATGCTCTGAAAATTTTGCTTGAAACTTTTAGACGGGTGTTACATGCTCAGTCTGGTAAACCAAAGCTGATGTCAGACTTATCGTCTAACCCGCTGCCTGATAGACTGAAGCCCCAGACTGAAGGATTTTTAAATAATTTAATAATGTTCGTTAGTCTGACGTAACCAGATTGATGGAACAGACTGACGCGAGACTGAGCATGTAACAACCTTCTTATGGAAGAATAGAATAGAATAGAAATAATTTATTTGCATAAATACAGTTTTCTCACAATAGATCTTGTCATCGATATTATTTAGCACAAGTGTATCCAGCCTGCTCGCAGGCGTGCAAATTTTAAGCATGTCAAGATAAAATAAGATTTACAAATTATTACATTAAAATTTCACAATTTATCCTCAAAAATAATAGGTACCTACTACATGATGTCAAGCTAAAACTACTAATTTATACAAAATGAATTTATCACAGACATCTTCATCAATCAAAATATTAAACAGCTGAAGAACACAACACATGAAATTAGGACAAACAAAAATAGTCAAAATATAATAGTAAATTCAATTCAATCGATGTCAAGCAATAAATAGACAGGCACAGTTTCTAAATGTTATCTAAATATTCTTTGACGCTATAGAAACAATTATCTAAAAGCCAGCTTGTCAAGGTCTTCTTGAACATATTTCTTTCTAGAATTTTAATGTGCTCAGGCAATTTGTTGAAAATCAATATGCTCATATTCTATGCATTTTTTCTATATAAATGTAAGTCTGACATGATTGCTGATACAATAAATTTACATAGTTTGATCTAAGTTGACGAACAGTAACCTCTGATCGTTTTCTGAAGGATTCCGGATTCGATTTAACGTAAAGACATATCTATTTATGTACACACGGCGACAGATCAACCTACCCATAGTTGAACTCTATGTTCATGGACATAAGGTCGAACTATGGGTAGGTTGATCTGTCGCCGTGTGTACATACTAGGGAGAGTTAGGATCTTTAATTTACTGAAAAGTGGTTTACAACTGTCTAAAAACCATGCATAACATAAAACTCTTATACATTTTTTCTGCAGTATAAATACTCTCTCTACATCAACAGAATTACCCCAAATTATCAATCCATAATTAATTATGGACGAAACATATCCATGATAGGCGGCCAGTGCGGCCTCGCGAGAAACGGTTTGCCTTAGTCTACGTTCTTAAGTCGACGTTCTAGGACATAATAGATCAAAGGGAAATTCATAATATTATCAATCTCTTCCTAAAATATTTTGTACTATGTACGCATCATAAACATATTAATGTCTATGGTACGCATATCATTGCTTTGCGGCCGACCTGTGCCTGTTTGACCAACGTTCTGTCCTGTGGCTGTGCTGCTATGACAAAGGGATTAGACTTAAGCATTTGGTGGTAGCAATGATATTATATTATGTTACTACTGGTAGTAGAAACAAAACACTTGCCAGAATTTTTTCAACGTAGTCCCTTGTTTTACACAGTCCACATTGACGCAAATCAGTGTTTTGAAAACACGCATAAAGGATTTAGATCATGTAATATTAATTGACTTGCATACTTGCATGCACCCTTTGAACGAATTCAACAATTTTCTTATAACTCTTGTAAGTAAATAATAGAGGAATAGAAAATTAAATAGCTTTAATCCTTAGGGGGCGTCTATTAATTACGTGAGGCGATTTAATCTCGCAAGAGATTTTTCTAAATGGGTAGTTTTATTGTAAACTAGCTGCGCCCGCGACTTCGTACGCGCAGACAACTAATTTTAAATACTAATAACTTTTGATTGAATGAACCGATTGCGATGAAATAGCCCAAACATTATTCAAAACTAAGTCCTATTTTGTGAAAACCCCATCTGATCAGTAGATTTTAATTGATGGATGTACAAACAAACACAGCATTCCATTACTTATTCTAAACGCCCCTATAAATAACATACATACATACATATTCTCACGCCTGTCTCCCACTGGGGTAGGCAGAGACAACGGAACGCCACCTGCTACGATCCTGACATACCTCTCTAGCTTCTTCCACATTCATAAGACCTTTCATGCATGCTCGTCGGTTTCGGGTAGATCTGACCTGGCCCTTCTTAAGCACGTCGCCAATTTGATCCGTATATGTACGTCTAGGCCGTCCCGTTCTAACATTTCCACTTACGCTTGCCTTATAAATTGCCCTCGTCAATCTGCTCTCATCCATTCTTTCCACATGACCAAATACTTATGAGTAAATAATACTTTTGCAAATATCTTCAATATCAATACATTTTTAAAACATCTTTAAATGACCTGATTTAGTCAAAGTCAGTGCGTCGTCAGAAGATTAATTTAAGTCGGTACTTAAGTGTTTCTAAAAAGTACTTGTAAGCTAAAGCCAAATGTTAGCGCCAAACGAGTGGTGATTTATAGTTGACCTCTGATTTTATACGAAAAATAGAACATCCATTTTCTGTAAATTACAGCAGTAAAATAGAATCAATGAAGTGTGTCTGGAACCTAACACTGACTTTTAAGGAGATATATTGTGTCAAAGATTTAATAAAAAGGAATGTGAAGCTGGATAGTAACTAGAAAGACAGGACACAGGAGAGAGGAGGCTGGATGAGTGATAGTAGATTGACGTATAAAATATGACTTTATATGACGTATTAAACATAGGTTGGAAAAAGGAAGAAATTACATGTTCTCGAAACCTACCAGCAAAATTTACTTATGACGTCGGCTTATTTCGTCACGTATGGTAAGCACACCGGACAGTGAAATAACAAGACTGATTTAGTTTTAGCCCAGTTATTTTACGGAGTTTTGTTAGGAGAGGTGGGAAGTAATTATTAATTGGACTTTTAAACTGTATCCGGGACTATTTAGTGACAAAAAGACTGTCTCAAAACATATTTAAAAAAAATAGCTACCCAACATAGAAATCCAAATTGTGAGCTCAGAAGGCTTTAAAATTAATAATATTAATACCAATGCACTCATTTGAACAAGATTTTCCAATATAAATTATTTTTGAGCAATAAAATAGGCATTGAAATTTAAAAAATGAGGTTTTTTAGAAAATTCGAAGGTATTTTTCAAAACCTTCTAAGTAGACAAAAATATTTACATCATGTTTGAAGTATGTATAATGATTATGCCTTAAATATTTGCACAAAAAGAATTAGCATCAGGTTTTTTATAACGAGATAATACCAACATTTTAAATTTGGAACTGGAACTGCTGACGGGATTTTTTTTTTATTTTGTTACATTTCTAAGCTCAAATTGGCTCTTAAATACTATACCGAAAAAAATACCAATTACTAATTAGTCCCGGCTCAAACTGTAAAATGACTGGGCTATTGAGTGACTGTTGTTTTCGCACGTCCTCTCCATTTGACTGACAACTAGCAACCAACTAGCAACTGTCACCACACTCCTCTATGTCCGTGACCGGGAGTCCGCGTCCGTTCGCCCACTATCGCTCATTTATTGTACTCACAATAATGTTGAAGAGGCAAGAAAACTGTCTCAAGATCAGGACCATAGCAGTGGACGCCCAAACATAAGCCTACTCAAAAGCACATAAATATGAGTTTATGTATATTTGAATGTAATACCTATGTAATGATATTTTAATACAGTCGATACAAACACAATGCTATGTACACAATATTATGTCCGTTCGATAATCTTCAGATCAGCGGAGATAATTGCTGTCGAGACTATCGTGCTCAGAACACGTGAAAGAGTTTATCTCTTCACTCCATAATCATATTAAGCTCAACCTATAAACGACAGGCGGCACAAAGAGCCAACTAGATACGAGGCACTTTACTCAGATTTCAGCGCTATCGGCAAACTTTTAAGGTTCATAAATAGTTAAAGAATGTCTTACGCCCGGAGCCAATGTGCCGCAAAAAGGCTTTTTTCTTTCAGAAATGGAGCAAATGTCTTACAAACCAATCTTACTTTGCTCGAGTAATTCCCAATATGATTTTTATCGCACTAACCACGACATTCATTAAAATGATTTATGTTACCGATCCATTTCCTGATGTTGGAACAATTGCTTTTATTTTAGACTTACGTTATTGGATACTTCACATATGGCTTTATAACAAAGGAAAAAATATAATAAGTACTTATTATTTACATTAGAAATTACTTGTTTTATGCTGATCGAAATTTATAAATAATGAGAAAATAGGCAAGTGTAAAAGATAAATATATCGCCAATTTTCATACAATATACGTACTTACGTCCGAAATGACATAAAAAATTAAATGAAATAGATTACCCTCCCTAATCCCTTTCAGGGTGAACAAAACTTTGCTACAATTACCAACCACCATGGGCGATAATTGTAAACAAGGTTGACTTTCAGCCTATTTAGGAAGACACAGCGTATCAAATAGTTGGCTAGCCTTTCGTCCTCTAAAACACGTCAAAGGTATCTCTTAGTCGTCTTGTCTGACACCCACGAGAATATTATGGGGTGGTCTATTCTAAACCGGAACCTTGGAAAACACGAACATCGTCTTAAGGTTTGGTTAAATCTAATAGCTTTTTCACAGCTATTAGTTTTTTTTTATAAAACTGCAGTAATTCATACTACATTTTTTCCAAACGTCAAAAATTACTTTGACTACAACAACCAACCATCCAACCAACCACATGAGTCACGTTGCAAGTCTGTTATTGAGTATTAGAAGCGTGTCGGTTGCGTGGGTCTGTCTTAGCATACCCCATTCTTATTATCCCCCATCTTATTACAACCCGTTCTTAGTATACACCAAAAGCGTGCCATTTGAAGTACAATGACGGTTTTAGTCTACCACTATTATAATGAAGATTGAAGTAAAGAGAAAGAGATCCTAAGAGAATGAAGCGGTGGTCCAGTGGCAAGTAACCTTGCCTGCTGTACTGGAGGCGATAGTTCGATCCCCATCCAGGCCGACTGCGACTGCAACGAAACTCCACTGAGCGAGGCTGCGGAGCAGAGAGACGAAGAAATTTTAGGCAATAGGATTGCATAAAATAATATTGCGGTGATTTTATACAATCCTATTGGTTAATATTTCTTCGTTTCTCTGGTTTGCAGCCTCGCTCCGCTTCCGTGGACAGGTAGGTAGCCTATTTTATTATATGAAATCCTATTGGATAATATTTCTTCATTTCTCTGCTCCGCAGCCTCGCTCCACTTCAGTGGACAGGCAAATACTCCACAGTACCCCAGAGGCTCAAGAGCCGCAAAAACTTTCTGAAGTGTGTCGACCCTATACAAGGTATTGGTGAGGGTCCTCGAGCTAGATGTGACCTCTGGCTAGAAAGGAGTACGCTACCTGACCCGTTTGTCCCCCCCCCCCCCTCGGAAAGCCTTCCCCCAGGACATGAACTACCCTGGCCGATTTGGAGGTCTTTAAATAGACTCCGAACTCAAGTCGGCCGGAGTAAGGAGAACCTGTCCAAATGGGGTTTTATTGATGAATCAGACCCAAGGTGTGAATGTGGTGTTGCCCCTCAGACTATGGCCCACCTCATATCTTGCCCTTCCTGCCCGCAAACTTGCACGCGAATGGAGCTTATGGACGCTGCCGGTAGTGCTATCTATATTTATTACCATACAACGTCAAGCATTTCTTCTATTTTTAAAACTAGATATTGGTAAAATCGACAATACTGAGATGGATTCATTATTTTAAGATTAGAATAGAACCAACCATAACCACCCTTACCAACAAAAATTTTGTAATCAAATCTCTAATTATGAAAGTCTCATTATTATCTTTTGAAAATTAAGAATCGAAATCTCCTCGAAGGATAACGAAGAATAGGTAGATTAGGATCTTTAGGTTTGTTAGTCGCTTTCGTAATCCTAATTAGCCATTTGGCTTCGTTCTTTCAAGGGACAGACAATGGACTTTGTTATCTCTTAACGGTTAATTTATTCAGGTATTGTACGTTTCTTCATTTAGTTATCGGTGCTTCCAATTCGATTAAGCTTTTTATAATCAACAAGTAGTATTCGTTTTTTTAAATAATCAACAGGTATGACGACCTGGCGACCCGGTTGGTGTAATGGTTACCACGCCGGACTGCCAAACCAGGGTCCTGGGTTCGAATCCCGGTTCGGTCATGGATGTTTACACGTTTGTGCCGTTGTTGTATGGTTTCCATAATAAACAGCCTATTAATAGTGCTTTCTTGGGATCATTACAATGTATGTGCATGTGAGCGTTATTTATTATCAACCTACTAAATGTGAGTAAGCAAGGAAGTTAACGCCTGTAGGTTTAAATGTAATAGGTAGGTAATTGGTAATTATTATGTAAAAAAAAACTTTTTAATATAAAAGAACATTTTACGGTGTTTTCGTGGTAGGTACTTTTACTGTCTCAGATAATTATTATATTTTATACTAGCTTTTACCCGTGGCTTCAATCGCGTTGATGTCCTGAAATACTTTTTATGTCCCATATTTTCATGAGTTCCCTTGATGTATACTCGAAATCGGAATGTGTGTATAGAAAACTGATTACAGCAATTTGTTCCCCATTATTTTTTATGATGATCTCCCCCCCCCCCCTCCCCCCTCCCGGAAAATTAATGTCCCCAGCAAAAGTCTGGATACATGCTTGAAAATGATCAATACCCAATGTAAATAAATCTAATGGAAAGTTAAAAGTTCTTGAACAGATAACGACATTAGTCGACTTAATTTAAATTTTTGTTTATATTTCTAAGGATAATATATCTAATATTATCTATAAAACAAATATCGAAATCAATTTGAAGATATTTTTGCAATTTCGATCAGAAATACTCGTAACACAAGAAGTCAATAAAGTGTCTGATAGCGAATCTACACTTCGCGATCGTATCTCGAAACTTTTCAAAAGGCAATATAAAAGTAACGGGAGGTGCTAGAACTGTTCTCAGACTGTTCAGAGATCGATGTTGGAGATGGTGACAAAATGTCAATAGCGTAAACCACGAAGTGTTTGGATTTTTATGTAATTTTGATATTTAAGAGGGGGTCATACCTATTTTGTCTGTTTTCGAACCGATTTTTGAGAACCAAATTATTACATTTAATATATAAGTTCACATAACAGTGTAGATACGTTCTTTCTGCAGGGCATCTAACCGTTGAAAACACGATTCTATTAAATTTTCTCGATAGAAAAGACGAGCAAAGTAAGCTCGATTTCAGATTTATAACCAGTTTTACAAGAATCACACTACACCATTTCTTCTGAATATACCATCATTTGAAAGGTAAATAATTATAGCAGGGCTTCTAACCGATGGATTTTTCCCCAAACACCCAAGAGAAAAGATATTGATGAAAAATGCGTTTTTTTGCGATCTTGCTTTCAATTGAAGCGGGATGGCTAATTGCGAAAGTTTGCTTGTTAGAAAGAGAGGCTTGTTCTACTAATACCCAGCCTTAAGGCTGGGTATTAGTAGAACAAGCCTCTCTTTCTAACAAGCAAACTTAAGGCTGGGTATTAGTAGAACAAGCCTCTCTTTCTAACAAGCAAACTTAAGGCTGGGTATTAGTAGAACAAGCCTCTCTTTCTAACAAGCAAACTTTCGCAATTAGCCATCCCGCTTCAATTGAAAGCAAGATCGCAAAAAAACGCATTTTTCATCAATATCTTTTCTCTTGGGTGTTTGGGGAAAAATCCATCGGTTAGAAGCCCTGCTATAATTATTTACCTTTCAAATGATGGTATATTCAGAAGAAATGGTGTAGTGTGATTCTTGTAAAACTGGTTATAAATCTGAAATCGAGCTTACTTTGCTCCTCTTTTCTATCGAGAAAATTTAATAGAATCGTGTTTTCAACGGTTAGATGCCCTGCAGAAAGAACGTATCTACACTGTTATGTGAACTATATATATTAAATGTAATAATTTGGTTCTCAAAAATCGGTTCGAAAACAGACAAAATAGGTATGACCCCCTCTTAATTACGTCTTTACGATCATATTGCTGTCTTAATTTAAGAAAGTATTTAGAGAATGTGAGAGTCTAATAAAGGATGTTTAGAATATACATAGTTCGTATCTGGAAAAAAAAACTTATGTAGTAGGATTTAGTGAACTGGATTATGATAGTTAGTGCAATATTTTATTTTTATTTTATAGGAAAACCATACATGGTGTAAGGGACAGCCCTCCGCAAACTGAAATAGTAAACTCAGACCATCAAACTGAACAACTTTCACTATGGAGCTTACCTCAGGAGACGCGAAATACATTTGAGACGGGTATAGGAACAGAAATTTTATATGAAACAGCTATTTTATTTTTTTGCGTTTCATGAGGTAGGCCCCATAGTGAAAGTTGTTCAATTTGATGGTCTGAATAAGTTACACGCGTATAAAGCAGAAGGTCAATTACAGGTTTTCACTGATAGAAAGACTAATAGGTAATAGAAGAGATTACAGGCAGAAGCCAGTATATAAAAATTATTTTACAGTTAAAATACAGGTAAAATAAGTTCTGAAATGTGTACAACTTATCAGTAAAGTCCAAGTTTTGGAGAAATCTTAAATGCACTCTAAACTTTTGGGGCTGCATACGTCGACTTATTGTTGCAGTCGCTTCAGACTTGTGGCGCCGGTGTAACTACGGGACAACATTATGTTACCTACTTACATAGGAGATTAGTAAAAAATAACTGGCCAAGTGCGTGTCGGACCACTCGCAGGGTAGGGTTCCGTGGTTGCCAGCTGCAGCTTTTGAATTTTGAAGTTTTATACTACGCGCTACCTATATGCTACGGTTTAACGGCTAATAATGTCTAAAAATTAAATGTTTTAAGTTGGTCGACTATTACCCGTAAACTTGTAAAGCCTACTTAGCGGTGATAGTTTTTCTTTTAAATTCGTTATATATACTATTGCCGTGAATTTTTTCATATCTCCAACCACAACCGGTTAGCTGGGAGAGGGGGGGGGACACTTGACTCTAACAAAATTTTTCGCTTTAAAGCCTAATATTTCGCTAACGGATCCCTAAATCGAAAAATGGATTGTGCATATTCAGAATATTTTTAAAAGACCTATCTAACGATACCCTACAACATAGGACAGAAGAGAAAAAAAATTTCATCCCCACTTCACGTGTAGGGGAGATTTTAATTAATTTTTTTCAAGATTTTATTTTACCACTTTGATAGCGTAGTTAACATGTATATCCATGCCAAATTACAGCTTTCTAGTACTAAGCGTCTCTGAGCTAAGCCGCGGACAGACGGACAGCCAGACGGACGGACATGGCGAAACTATAAGGGTTCCTTGTTGACTTCGGAACCCTAAAAAATGGGCTTGCCAAACTAAATGCAAATAATTAATCGAAAGTTTGTACAATTTACTATTTTAGCGTTTTTCCTTTTGGTTCCTTGGGGAAAGTTGTTCAGTATAATGAGTACAATCACCCTGTAAAGTAATGCGACTGTTTTTTTTTGGGCGGTAGGCATAAAAAAACTAAGTCGCGAAAATTTTGCTCCATCTAATTTAATTATTTAAAATAGGTTTACAGTTGAAATTGACCTAATGAATTAACTTAATATACCTTATAAAGCACCAGTACTCGCCTCTAGTGTTCTCCAAGTTCCACACACCACGTAACTACCACCTCTCACTTCACTGTACCAGCTTCACTATTGCATAATGACTACATCTGACAAACTATCCTCTGACATGTCGGAGTTGATGAGTGTGTTCAAGTCCCGCATGGATGCATATGAAGAGCGGCTCAAGACTGTCATCGAGCCTCCTTCCTCATCACCCCCGGATGTTACTGCATTGGCTCGTGAGTTTGCTGAATTTAAGTCCTTTGTTTGGGACTCGCTCTGCACCTTAAAGACCCAAGTGGACATCCTTTCACTGGGCCTCGACCGTCAGGAAACATTTCTTCGACGTAAAGTTCTCCTTCTCCACGGTGTTCCGGAAGGCAAGGACGAGAAGCCCCTTGATGTGGTGTGCAAAGTCTTCACAGACCGAATGGGGCTGACAGAAGTCACCTCTAGCGACCTCGAAGTGAGCCATCGTCTCGGCTCTAACCCATCCAAGCCCAGGCCCATACTTGTAAGGTTCCGTGACGTGCAACAGCGTCTCATGGTGTGGGACAGTAAAACAGCCCTAAAAGGGTCCGGTCTCACACTGTCTGAGTTCCTTACAAGGCCCAGACACCGTGTCTTTATGGAGGCCAGACAACACTTCGGAGTCAACCGGTGCTGGTCTTCAGACGGGAGGATCAATGTCGTTCTGCCGGACCAGAGTCGTTGCAGATTTGAGTCGATGTCCGACCTCCAAGAGCTCATCAACAAGTATCCGCAGCCGAGAGCCACCGCACCTCCTAAGGTGCCTCCGCAGAGTGAAGTCAGGGTCCCAGTGGTACCCGGGCCAAAGCCCGTGAGATCCACCAGAAGGAAACAGTAACCTGTTCGTATAACTTTTGTATTTTCTCCACCGCTGTCTCAAGTTAGTGTGTCTTCAACTGTTAAGCTTGTTATTCTGAATTTTATTTTAAATGTTTTTCAACGTAATAATTATAGGGTAGACTTGTTCATAAAATTTGTTTATGTTTTGTTCGTAGGTTTTCACTTTTTGTTAGAATAAAATCTTTTAACTGTCAAAATCAGCTTGTCTTGCTTATGTCAATGTCACTTGATTTCGTTCAGAAATGTCTCATTATTATTTATGTCATCCGTTGCGGAACTGTTTAAGTCGATCTCGAAACGAACTCACTATTTTCTCGAAATTTACTTGTTTAGTTTATTTTGAGTTTATTACATGCGTACTGTTACTGTTGTATATTTATTGTTGGTATTGTACATGCATACCTATTTAAATAGTTGGTTCAATTCATATCTTCGAGGACGTTCGCAGTGTGTCCGCTCGGAAGGGGTCTCCTCTGACTGGTGTGATCTCACTGCAGGCGTTCCTCAGGGTGGCGTCCTATCTCCTCTTCTTTTCTCCATTTTCATTAATACTATCACCACTGTCATTTCTTCAAATTATCATCTATACGCCGATGATCTCCAACTCTATCGTCACTTCAAGGCTGATGACATCTCAGATACCATCGATGAGATTAACAAGGACTTAGAGCGTATTAGAACCTGGGCTGACTCGTTTGGTCTAATGGTCAACCCCGCCAAGTCACAGTCTATGTTTATTGGAAGCAGATACATGTCCAACCGTCTCCGTGAGTATGTCATTCCTCCTGTTCTCTACAATGGTGTTACCATTCCTTTTAGTACTACTGCCAAAAATCTTGGGGTCATTTTCGATTCCTACTTATCTTGGTCGGCCCACATAAACAAGGTTAGTCAGAAGGTACATTACTCATTTCATTCCCTCAAGCATCTCCAAAATTTCCTTCCCCTTAAAACCAAAATCTCCCTAGCCCAATCCCTCATCCTTCCTATCATCGATTATGCTGATGTATGTTATCTGGATGCAACAGAAGATCTCATTAACAAATTGGAGAGGCTCCAAAATTTGTGTATCCGGTTCATTTTTGGTTTGCGCAAATACGATCACGTATCCGAATACAGGAAGCAGTTAAAATGGCTTCCTATTCGTGATCGTAGGAACTCTCATATTGTTTCTCTCCTGTACAACACCCTCCACAATCCTTCTGCTCCTAGCTACCTTCGCGAACGCTTCTCCTTCTCCCGTCCTTCTGACAAACCCTGTAGATCCCATGTTCGTACCCTCCTTAATATCCCATCACACTCCACTGATTTCTATTCCTATTCCTTCACTGTCCATGCAGTCCGGCTCTGGAACTCTCTCCCGTTTAAAATAAGAGACTGTCAAACTATTGCTTCATTCAAAAAACAAGTCAAAGATCACTATCTCTCTCTTCAATAAACTAGTAGGTATATTTATTTATTTATCATTCCGTATATATTTGTATATATATAAAATATGTAAGTATCTTTATGTAATATGTATTTATTAGTCATAAATACTGTTTTATTCGTTAAAAGTGCACACTATGCCTGCCTCACTTTCTATGCTCTCTCTCTGTCTCGGGTTTGCTGGAAGAAATCTCTTTAGAGATAAGCTCACCCTTTGTAATTGTCTATTATGTTGTTTTTATGTATATTTCCGTGTGTACAATAAAGTATTAAAATAAAAATAAAATAAAATAAAATACTGTCTAGACTCACCCTGTATATACGACTCACTAGGTACTAAGACTATATGGTTATTATAAGCTCAAATATAAATACCTCAATCGTGTGGTTCCGGCTTAGAATAGACCACCCCATTTCTTCCCGAAGGTTTGGTACGTGTTAAAAAGAACTTTGGCGAATTTGGACCCAGCCATTTTTACGAAAACTAAAAGCGCTTCAGGACGGCGGTCATAATTATTATAAACAGAAAAAATTAAGGCTTTTTTTAAAAAACTTCCTCATCTCTAGAAGTCCGGGTTCAAAAGTAGAAATTACTAGTAAAATAGACAAATCATCCAAAAAGCAGTAACAAAACGCAACCACGACAGCTATTTTCATCTAATATTGTCACTGAGGTAGTTTTTGGACGTTACGGAACGTATTTGGCTTTATCGAACTGATAGTGTGTGTGATTTCGTTTGATTCCATTATCATAATATTGTACGGTTATCGTGAATTTTAATTTAGACAAACATAATGATTGTGTAGAAGATTGAGTGGGCTATCTAATAAGAAAGATTATGAGTTTCACACACTTGATACAAAAGGTATCATAAGGAGAAATACCTTTCCCCCAACTTCTACAGATTACAACCAATTACCTTTTTTGTTAGTTTTGTTTCACTCTACACGTATTACTAAGTTTCATTCATGTATAGGACCTATATGTCTGGGTCTCACATTATATGGCCTTCCGCCAAACTTCTTTTAGAGCCTTACTTTTTTCTGTAAGACAGACGTCAGAGATCGCTGTCTGTTCTTTCTTCTGTTTTTTTACAGCATAGCAATGTCTTGCTTTTAGTATATTTATATTATATTAAATAACTTAGTCAGTGCTTTGGCAGTCTTTATTTAATAGTACGACGCTACTTAGAATTTAGGTAAGGAATTGCCCCCTATCACCACTTTTTCATCTAGAAAACTAATAAATATAACTAATTAAACTCAATGAAAGGTGCAGACAGTTAAGAAAGTAGCAATGGTACCCGTACGCAGGATTCATACAAACTTCTTCAATAAGCTGTAATTCTGTACACGTTTGCAGAATTTATTGTTAGGAAAACTTTACTCTATCTAGACTAGGTATCTTATGTACACAATTCACACATCGAAACTGATCGTTTGAAATTCAATGACCATAACACAGGGTCCGAAGAATTCTTCGGATTTTCAGTTTGGGTGTTGAGTTGACTGCCCAAACAATTTTAGTACCTAGCTAGGCTAGGTGTGTTTGGTAACATTATGCTAATTATGTCAGTCCTTTTGACAACACTTTTTAATAAAAGAAATCAATTTTTTCTTGAATAAACTTATCCCAATGTTTTGATTCTCTCAATTTAAATAAGAGAATAATTTTTTGGGGTTCCATAGTCAAACAAGGAACCCTTTTACTTTCGTCCATTCTGTATGTTTGTCTGTCTGTCTGCCCCACTTCGATTACTCGCTCATTTTTGCACCTGTTGAATCGAAATTAGGCTCGAGGACAGAATATGTTAACCAAAAAACAGAAATGAAGGCTAAAAACCATTATTTGTCTTAAACTCATAATAAATTACATACTCTCAAAATGACTTAATCGCAAACTGACTTAAACGTGAACTGACTTAAACGCAAAATGACCTAAATCAAATTAAATGTGGATGTCCACACAGGTGGCATCCCACACCAGCACCCGACCCATCTTCTAGGGGACAAGAGACATCCCGTCTAGTCTCTTGCCATCCTCCCGTACAATACCTTTCGGCTAACGGGTGGCCGGTACGTTGACAGTGGCGAGAGACCTGCGTATGATGTCGTTCAGAGTGGAGTGGCGAGGCAATCTGCCTGCACTTTGTTGGCATGAGAGCCCGTGGTGTCCCAGGCGATCGAAATTCATGCCACAGGGGCACTGGTGGTGGGTGCAGAGTGCAGGTTTCGGGGTTCAGGTATGTCCCAGTGTTGGCGGATGGGTAGGCACGTAGCCAGTGCCCCGACTCCTTCGTAGCTGCAGCAAGGAGCCTATTGCGGTCGGAGCCTGACGAAGCGGAAAGTAGTGAGTCGAATGTGTGGAGGTGATGTCATCCCAGCTCCTCTGTATTTGTTACAGCCGTTCTGTAGACGCAATAGATTGAAAATTTCGTTCTTTGGGTAGTGGGCTCGGTGGCGAAATTGGAAAACGCATGTACGAGGTTCGTCTCTAAGAAGATTGGCTATGTTAGCCACATAAAACATCACTAAAGCCAACCACGGAGTTAAAGCAGTCGCTATGGCCGAAATCGATCAGGAGTATAATTATTAGGGTAAGTATATACAAACAACCTGTACTTTACTTACCTATATTAAATGTAGATAATCGTATGCTAATGATAGCTATTACGTTAGTGGATTACTATTAAGTCGACGATAATTTCAGCTTACGTCAAAGGGTATTAGTTGTTATGTCTAAAGTAGGTAAGTAGGTACATCATCTCAGCCGATGGACGTCCACTGTTGGAAATAGGCCTCCCCCAAGGATCGCCATAACGACCGGTCCTGCGCTGCCCTCACCTCATGTTTTCCCGCCGCCTTTACCAGGTCGTCCATGAATTTTATTTGTATACAGTGTGCCTCCCATCCAGTAGTACTAGCTTTAGACTTAAAAGGTGCTTGTTACCTGCAGCAAAGTTCCAGATCACCTCTAAAGGGAAAACGTTCATCAGGTCACTTATAGTACAATATACAACCAAATTTCTAAAAATCCATGATCAAAAACTAAATTTATTCCTCCTTCGCTTACGCAAACCGCTAGAAGATTCAACCTTATATAAACTTAACCATAATTTTGTAGGTAAATCAATTACCTACAACCGCAGGAGAACGGGAGATTCATTTTTTTACCTAAGCGTAACCAGGTCATGGAAGTGATTGGATGTAATCAATTTAATAAATTTAAAATGCAGGACCCTGCCTTCGCTTGCGACTTTCCATACCAAACGAAATAGAATCTTACTTGAAAGAGTTTAAGATGAAATTCTTTTGTCAGCCAACCAATTAACTTTGGGCTTCATTTTGTCAGTTACCTTCCGTTACAACGTAATAAGGACACGAAAATGATAAATGATGATTGTGTCCTTGTTTGTGAATATCTTCAATACTTCAAGTTTGTTCCTGGCTCCAATTGAAATAAATGGAGTTAGAAACTTTGAACAATTTTACAAGGCAACAGTGCAAGTTTAAGAATTACATTGAAACAGCGTTGGTTGGCAGAGCTGGTATTTTAACTAACGAGTTGACGGACGAGGATTGTTTGCATTAACAGTCGTTTTCGCTCCTTTAATTGGGCAGTTTAGGAACTCTTAATCTTTAGCTCGGTGGCGAAATTGGATAACGCACTTCCCGAGTTTGGAAGAGTGCGGGTTCGAATCCCGCCCGAGACTGAATTTTTCAATCTTTAATTTGATTCTTAATCTTTGTTAGTTTATACCTAAGTTTCATAACATTTTTGGTATTTTAGATTGTACAGAAAATTTTTATTCGAAGCTAACCACGTGCCAATATTTTGTAGCGAAATAGATATTTTCAATTATAATATGTAATTTAATTTACTAACTTTTGCAAGCAATTTTGAAGGTATAGAATCGATTTTCACCACTGCAGTGTAATTCCGATTCCGTAGATTTTTCTTTTTGCAGCAGTAGTGTAAAAAGTACTGTAGTTTTTAAATTGGACGTGTAAGGTACACGTTATCACCCTGGTCATCAAAGCGGAATAAACTACATACCTTTACCGCACCGTTATGTTTAGGCTGCCTGTCCATTGAAGCTCGCGGGCTGTGCGAGCTGTGTAGCTGTGTTTTTTTTAACCAATCAGGAGTTCGGGCGAGGCGCTAAATTGGTGTTATCTGATGTACCTACTATCCATTACCTTCTTTGGAATAAAGACACATACACAAATACTAGCAGACTTGGCGCACGATCATTAAGTTTCGTGGGAATTTAATCCAAATTAATGTAGTTATAATTGCGTTACCAGACCAAAATAAAAAATCAATAAAAATTCAAGTTATTTTATTCAAAATAATATCACATGGATAGCTTTCTGACGTCATTTTTAACTCTACCACCGCGTCCGAAGGTGTTCCTTTGTAGATAAGATAATATGACCTGAACCTTAGATTAATTAATGGTCTTGAAGTCTTGTAAGATGATTCCAAAAAGAAAATTCTTTCCCTTTACTCCAGTAGCCCCACATAAAATGTCTACACATACTTTAAGAGTTACGAAGCTAACAAAACGTGCTGTGCTTCAAGTCGTGTGTAAGTGGCTATTTCTTTGTCCGCATCAAGTACGAGCCGAATGGGGTGTTGAGCACGTTCACGATATCGCCTCGGTGACGTCACGTCGACGGATATAAGCCCCTTAAGAGCATGATGTGTTGGCGTATGTCGCTGGCGATATTTTAAAAGTGGGCGGCGTTATTGGAATTTCATTTTTGTTATAAACTCGCGAGGTGATGAGTTTAATGGCGCGGGGAGATTTTAATTGCCTTTTTTTGACCAAAATATGTGGTGATAGTAAAGCGGACAATTTTTTGAATTTCTCTTTTTCATCCAACGTACCCCTTCCGCACTGGCGATTTTATTGACGATTTCTCAATTATTTGTCAGCGGCCCGAGAGCGCGGGCGTGTCATGTTAATGAAATCCACAGAAATCGCTGAAAAGCGCTGTGAAAGCGAGCCTCCAGTGCCTTGAAAATCATTTAAAAATAAAACCGGTCAAGTGCGAGTCGGGTTACTCGCGCACCGAGAGGGTTCCGTACCACACCACCACAGAACGTGTAAGAAGAAGTTGTAGTCAATACTACAACGTTCTTGTAATAGTTCAGCACACGTAGAGTATAATGTACTACAAACTAATAATCATTGTAAAATAAGGTTCAATTTTTTAAAAGCAAAATAAATTTTAAGTATAAATATTTACAAAGTCATATCAATTTTTAGGGTTCCGTACCCAAAGGGTGAAAACGGGACCCTATTACTAAGCCTACGTTGTCCGTCCGTCCGTCCGTCCATCCGTCCGTCCGTCTGCCCTACCTATTTAGGGCCTTTTGAACCGTAATAGCTAGATATTATGTAAGTAGTTGAAATTTTCTCAGTTTATGCCTTATTACGGCGGATTTGTTAAAAAATAATAAAAATGTCAAAAAGTTAAAAATTCTCTAATAAGGGTTCTCAACAAGAAACTAGTTTTTATTAACGTTTTTTCTACATAATGGTAATAAAACGGTAATACATACAAGCGTCAAACTTAGTGTGATTATAGAGGATACTCAACAGAATGACAACAAATACTAAAAACTGGCCAAGTGTGAGTCGGTCTTGCGCTAAAGGTCCCGGACAAAAAAAGTTTTTTTTTCTAAGTTAATAATGTTGTGTTCTGTGGTGGTGTGGTACGAAACCCTCGGTGCGCGAGTAGCCCGACTCGTACTTGACCGGTTTTATTTTAAATATATAATATGGTACAAATAAGGAAGAAAACAATTATAATACCTACAACAACAAAAAACAGGATTAGGGTTTCTATTTTCTACATAAACAAACGATAATGGACTTTTCAAAAAGACGTAGACGTTATTGACAGAATTTCTGAGTTATTTCATTAAAGTCACACATTATTGTCATATCTTGGTCATATCCCGACCTTTGGATAAGCCGCCGATGACGTGGGTTAGTTTATTTCTGGGTACAATTTATAACTGAATTTTCTGTGCACAGATTTTATTACCTCGCCTACTTTCAGACGAGGGTTTCAAGATATACAGGGTCCAACTTAATATACTGACGGTTTTTCAAGACGATGACTAAGAGACCATTAAATTGAACAACGTTGTGTTGGTATCTATCAAAGAAGAAATCGTAAAAAAAAATCTGCTGTCGCCATACATTTGGGTCGAAAAGGATTGCAGTTTTGTGTGGAACAGCTGTTTTTAGGGTTCCGTACCCAAAGGGTGAAAACGAGACCCTATTATTAGGGTTCCGTACCCAAAGGGTGTAAACGGGACCCTATTACTAAGCCTACGTTGTCCGTCTGTCCGTCTGTCCGTCTGTCCGTCCATCCGTCCGTCTGTCCTACCTATTTAGGCCTGTAACTTTTAAAACCGTAATAGCTAGATAGTTGAAATTTTCTCAGATTATGCGATATTACGGCGGATTTGTTAACAAATAATAAAAATGTCAAAAAGTTAAAAATTAAGGGGGGTTCTCAACAAGAAACTAGTTTTTATGAACGTTTTTTCTTCACGCTCTATCGTAAAAACGGTAATACATACAAGCGTCAAACTTAGTGTGATTATAGAGCAAACTCTACAGAATAACAACAAATACTAAAAACCGGCCAAGTGTGAGTCGGTCTTGCGCTAAAGGTCCCGGACAAAAAAAGCTTTTTTCTAAGTTAATAATGTTGTGTTCTGTGGTGGTGTGGTACGGAACCCTCGTTGCGCGAGTAGCCCGACTCGCACTTGACCAGTTTCATTTATTTAGATTTCGACATTGGATCTATAGGGATTGGTCAGTCTATGGTCTGATCATCCCCTTAAAAAACCGTCAGCATATGTGTTATTAAGTCAATTTTTTTTTACTTATTGTACCAATTTGAGTTAAACAAAATAACAACAAGCGGTGTTCGATCAACAGTGGCGATCGTCACTTGTTGCTGTATGTATAAAAAAAACCGGCCAAGTGCGAATCGGACCAGCGCGCGGAGGGTTTCGTACCTACCATCAACACTATACATTGTAACCAAAAAATTTTTCGGGATCCTTAACGCAAGCCCGACACACACTTGACTGGTTTTTATTATTTGTTATTACCTTAGAGTGTGCATAATAATCATACCAAGTTTGACGCTTGTATGTATTGCCGTTTTCACCATACCTAGAGTAAAAGTAAAAAAACCTTGAAAAAATACGTTTCTTGCGGTTATCAATCCAATATATGGATACCTACATAATTATTCTGTGAAAATTTCAATCAGCTATTACCGCATAATTACGGTCCAGAAGATAAGAAGTTTAAGAAGGTAATGAAGCTAATTCGTGTCATCGGTAGCTTTAAAAATTTCGAGCATAATATAATGCTCGATATACATACTCGTATATGATATATACATATACATATACAATACTTATAAAAATCATACAAAAAAGTGTTTTTAAAGTCAAGATATGCATAAAGCAGTCTCAGCATTGATTCCAAAGTTCTTCTTTCTCTCTTTACGTTTTCAGCAAACTTTAGGTTACTGTCGAAATTTCAGTGAGAGAATTGAAAAGTTCCCACCTGCCTCTATGGGCCGTCGAACACAAAGTGCCGAGTTTCAATACACTTGAAACTTGGTCGTTTCATTTTTAAACAACAACCGCGAACCGTTTTCTGTTATCGTTACGATAAAATTAATTGTCCCCCTTTTTACGGTTACGTAACTTAAAATAAAACCGTAATAAAGCAAACTGATATTAAGTACTTTAATTTTGGTTTTACCTAATTTTAAGCGAGGCTATCTGCCAGTTGCACGTACGTTCATTAAAGATAATCCTCCATTAAATCTCATACTGTCACTTTTTGTTTTGTAACACTATTTATATATTTATAAATAAAATGAAATATATATATATATATTTATATTTTTTTTTTCTTTTTTTTTATTATTATTATTTTTTATTTTTTTATTTTTATTTATTATTTTTTTTTGTTTTGTTGACATAATAAAAGCTAGCAAGAGATTTGATGGAGGATTATCTTTAATGAACGCTCGTGCAACTGGCGGTTAGTCTAATATAGAACGGCTTGAAAATACTCAGAAAATACCAAAATCAATAGCAAACCATCGATAACTATCTCATACAAATCCGCATGGGTCCGGATTGAGCATGACCAGTTTATTCTTATTCTCGTTTGAAGAAGCATAATGAACCCTGCAATGGGACATACAAAGGTTCAAAATGCGTGAATGATCCTACGTAGTGAAAGAAAAATCGGGTAGGCTGTATCAAGGGACGCAGCTGTGGAGAGCCTACGTGAAACATTTTGTACTGAGTAATGGCTTCTATCATCTAAATAATGGAAATAAAATAATGTCGGTAGGTGCTATACTTCTAATACGTAATAAGTGATCTAGTCATAACATAATTTCGTTACATATACATTATATTATGGTTTTTGCAAGTGACCCCATGCTGACCGAAATGAAAGACTCACGTATTAAGCCATAATAATCTTCTTTTATCATACTCATAACCGTTTCGCCCTGCAGCAATAGAAGTAGGGATGGCTTGATACAATCAAACAATATCTAATCATACATTTATATACAAAAAACCTTCATTCATTCAAGGTAGACACAAATTTCAAATCCATCTCAAATGATTAATAAGGAAAGCAACAATTCACATGCTAAAGGACATCCGAAAGTAGGTAGCAATAGAATGATTTGGTACGTAACTTGGAGTACATAACGAACATTGCCCTTGTTATACAGGGTGTTTGGTGCATCGTTGGCCAAATTGAATTGGTGGATAGGAGGGGTTTTTTGCTATCTTTTCAAGCCCCATAAAAAAATCGCTTCACGGAATATTTTAGGTTGAATTTTTTTGTTTTTCTTAAAAAAGTCCGAAAGTCAGCATTTAAGCTTGAATTAAAAATAAAAGTTGTAGGTAAACCTATAATATTTTTTTTATTTTACCCTTTTATACACTTAGTTACTTTTTTGGGTATAGAAAAAAAACTATCCAAGTTAGAGCCACCCTGATAAATTTCCCGACATCTACACGTTATTTCCTGATGTTCATGATTTTTTTCAGATGTTATACGGCTATATTTTTTGAAATACAGGTGGGGACAGCAATTCCTCGGATTTAATTGAAAATTTTGTTAAACAAATCTTTAATAAAAAAATTGAAAAGTATATTTTTAGACTCGTATTTTCATATGCTTTCAATTGATACCCCACACAATAGGGTAGAATTTTTTTTTTATTTACCCTTTCTACCTCCCCTAATTGCCCCCCAATATAAAAATTAAGTTTTTTTTACTTCATTTATGATATTGGACCAGCAATTGCTTATATCTGTACCGAGTTTCAACTTCCTGTGTCTTACGGTCTCTGAGAATAATTGCCTGTGACAGACACTGAGCTGATTCCATAAGTGTTCCGTTTTGCCAATTTTGGTACGGAACACTAACATTAGTAGAATCAAAGTCGATACCTACATGAGTAGGTACTTAAGTATTGGGAATCTGGCCAAAACGGAATCCGTTCAATAAGGAATTCGGCGAAGAAGGACTAAACCACCTCACCTACTGTACCACTTGACACGTCTTTCAGTTTCAAACCTACAAATTGCTACAACTGTAGGTATGCTTCAAAGATAGTTAGTACCATAGTCTAAAAAAACAAGGTCTTCTATTCCCAGAGTGACACAAGTCTACGTCACAAAAAAATGGCCGCTAAACATGGTAAAAGGGTATGATGACGTAGGCTTGTGTCAGTCACGTGATTGGAAGAGATTACCAGGCGCAGTATATTAGTGTACCATGGTTAGTACCTAGTTGTAGCGAAGCTTCTGATCACCTGGACGGGGATAATAATCTTTTAGTTGATGTATGCGTTTATGCAACGTGTTAATGAATTAACGCAAAACTAGAAAGTAGTATGTTTAGAATCGAGAGCAGAATCGAATTATCATATGGTTTCAACAAAGGTAATTATTTTCAAAATATTAAATAACTAGCTGTTGCCCGCGACTTCGTCTGCGTGGACATGTGATTTTGTCTCATGTCTCGTCTAAGGGTCATGAAGGTCATGGTCAGAACCAAGTCTAGAAACCCTGGCATGTAACATTAAAATGGCCATTAAGGAATGGGCTGATAAAATACACATGCTAGAATGCTCTGGCTTCTTGGGTCTGCAACATTGCAGGAAATTCATCAGCAATATAACACCACGAATCCCACAGTTCATACTGAACAACAGCAGGAACAAAGCTCGTGCTATCGTCGGAGCTCTCACCGGGTACTACGCCTCACAGGCATGATAAAGCTCACCCTAGATCCCAGTTGCCGAGCGTGCGGAGAGGAGGAGGAAACCATGGAACATTTATACTGTGTGACTGCGATGTCTTGGTGGCTAAACGTATGTGTCCTGAGACTGAGAGATGGTTATTCAAAACTGGGAGATTACAGGTTTCTTCCCCTGAACACTATTGCCTCTCTCATTTTCCACGTTTTTCAATGGAAAAAAATAAATATTAAGTAGGAGTCAACACAAAAGATAGGTACCATTGGGTTGATGTGTTGCTGGCTTGCCAGCCCCCATAATAGGATAAGAATAGGATAATAGTCATGAAATTGAGCTGAATCAAAATCAGAAAGTACCTACATTAAGTAAGTATGTAGGTATAAAAAAAGGCATTCACAGATCCTTCACTTGAATTTTTCTACTGTTCGTCGGTTATTAGTGTTTTATTTATGTCGAGCAGCATAATAATCATCTTACGACCCACTGCGGATCACAGACTTCCACTCACAAATAAACGTTAGAGGATAGAGGATAAGCGGAAAGCGCAGCGTGGGTAGGCCCCTCACACGGTGGACCGACGACCTGGTGAAGGCGGCGGGAAAACGTTGGATGAGGGCAGCGCAGGACCGGTCGTTATGGCGATCCTTGGGGGAGGCCTATGTCCAGCAGTGGACGTCCATCGGCTGAGATGATGATGATGATAGAGGATACTCCACCACGCGGGCTAGTGCACAATGGTGTAGGCAAGAGCTAGAACGATAATATTCTAGCAAGCAAAATGGTCAACTTGTTAAAAGAATTATTTTCAAGCCACATTTGTAAATCTCTAACCTTACTTAGCTATTATGAAAGTACTTAGGCACAATACCAAACTGTGGTGTTATAAGGACTTTTTAGATAAGTAGGTACCTATCTTTTCATAGATTGTGGTCGATTGATGTTCTATAGTTAAGCTACACAAATCCTCAAGAAATCATAATAGAACCGAAAATCAAACAAAACGAACATTTGGCAAAATTTTCTGCAACAAAATTATTATACCGTAGAATTGGCTCAGATTGGGCTCAAACTACCACCATTATACTAACATACAAAGATGTATTCAATCAATTTGTAAGCTCCTGCTAGAGTTAAAAATACGCCTAACGATATCTATGAAGATTAAAACGATACTACAATAACTTTAGAAAAGGTTAAAAGAAAGAAAAATATTTGACGACACGTTTGGTGTAATGGTTACCACGCCGGACTGCCAAACCAGGGAATCCCGGTTCGGTCATGGATGTAATATGTTTGTGCCGTTGTTGTATGGTTTCTATAATAAAAAGCCTATACTGCTTGCTTCGGATCATTACAATGTATGTGACTGTGAGCATTATTTATTTAATTATTTTTCAATTCACCCGGTAAGTTACTTTACAATCAAATCTGTAAGACCAAATTTCTGAGACGCCTTGAGCGTGAGTTACGAGTAAGTGCAAGTATTGTCGAAATGTATGAACTTTGAGATCAGGGATTTATCAACTAAATTAAGCTCCTGCTAGCCTTTGCTGCTAGCTAGGTTTTGGAATAAATAATTCTATTGTTGCACACTTGCATTTAAAAAACGCCTCACGCCATCTATTAACATGAAAACGTACTACAATAACTTTAAAAAAGGTTAATAGAAAGAGTATTTTTTTATATTTGACGACCCGTTTTGTGCAATAGTTACCACTCCGGACTGCCAAACCAGGGTCCTGCGCTCGAATCCCGGTTCGGTCATGGACATTATTATGTTTGTGCCGTTGTTGTAATGTTTCCATAATAAAAAGCCGTGCTTGCTTGGGATCACTACAACGTATGTATTAAAATAAGAAAAAAGCCAAAGAAAACGTACTTTCCTAAAATTGGATCTGATCTAATCTCAGGATATTATTAAGGTCAGCAAATTGCTTCTGTCAAATCCGTTGAAAAATGGATAAAAGTTTTAAAAAAAAAAATCTCACCCAAGAATCGAACCTCCAACCTCTTGCGCGAAAATCTGACCATTTCCCAACTACGCTACACAGCTCTTGAGAGAAGTGTTGAAAAAAGCAACCACTATTTACTACTGGAATCTACCCAAATACATCTGTCAGCGTCAAGTCGGCGCTAGTGAGCATGATAAAACATTGGAAATTATCCCACAGACTCCCACAGTAACCCATTGCTGGGATAAAAAGTATCCTATGTGTTAATCCAGAACACATTCTATCTGCATGCCAAATTTCATCTAAATCTGTTCAGCCGTTTAGGCGTGATTGAGCCACAAACACACAAACATCCAAACATCCAAACATCCAAACATCGTCACAAACTTTCGCATTTATAATATTAGTGAGATTTATTTGAAAAATTTAAAATTTACTGAACCCGATGTCAACCCACCCCACGGGCACACTCACCCTAATTACTACCAAAACAAGATTATTAAAATGTATCCACGAGTACGTTAGCGCTTTCATTCATTACTGAAATGATATCAAATCATTTTTGCCTCCAAACTTAAAATGCGAATAACTTTAAATTTTAACAATCAAAATAATGAAATTATTGTTTTAATCTAATTATTTCGTTATAAATCAGTTGGAGTGTATGAGGTTTTGCGCTAATTCATTAACACGTTGTATACAGGGTGCTAGGGTAAACAGTTAGTGCATTACTTTAAGGGGTGATTGTACCCATGATATTGAAAATTTTTTGGATTTCCCATACTAAACGCAATAAGCTAACTGAATTTTCGTATGAAAAGTCTTTTTTATTTTCGAATTTCCTATTAGGTTTCTTTGGAAAAGTTGTTCAGTATTATGGGAACAATCACCCCTTAAAGCAATGCAACTGTTTACCCTAACACCCTGTATGTGCGTTCGAGAATAATAGATAGAAGGTAATTGAAGGGTTTGTTTCACGCAATCACGTGAAATAATACAATTAATTACAATTACCGTTAATTATTAATCCGTCTTTAATGTAACTATTATGTTAAGGCGCTACCACTTCTCAATCGACATTTTCGACATCAGTAGTTCGGTACTTAGCTGGTCGGGCTCAAACTACAGAGATAAAAATAGTCTCGAAGGTTGGTCCAAAACTACTAAGACAAAAAAGTCTCAAATGGTCGCTACCGAACTAATTACCAACTAGTAGGATTTTCTCACCTGATGAGAAAATCCACCTAGTCTCAGTAGATTGGTAGTAGTTTGGGCCCGAACTACGCAACAAAAAATTCTCGAAAGTTCTATCCCGAATTACTAAGCCAAAAAGTCTCAAATTTTCATTAGGTACTGAACTAATTACCAACCACTACTGAGACTATAGACCGATTTTCTCACCTGTAAACAAAAAACTGAATAGTAACATTTATTTCCTAAACGACGCAACTAAAAACCAACCAACAAAAAAAACACAGGACCGAACAAGTATAACCAAGCGATAAATGTGCCGATTATGTTCAACCATTAACAGACGAATAAGAGTGTAAGGTCCTTCTGAAAAAACGTTACACGAGCCTGCAAAAGCTGCTACGTAAAAAATATTTATTGGCAATAAATGACGGTCGTATCGTTACGATCTGGTGGGGCTTGCGGTAGTAAATTTAATTTGGGCAATGATCGACCGCACCGATACAGTAACGAATTTCCCCAGGGCTTCTTTGTAACATACGTAGGTTCTATAGCGTTGGACTTGATAGGGAAAGAAGCCTAAAAGCCCAAAAAACTACTCCCGGGAGTATTCAACATATTAACTTACAAAAAAGTTTGGTTTTTTCCGGGACCTATAGCGCAAGACAGACTCACACTTGGCCGGTTTTTATTATTTGATATTATATTGTCAAGTTTGCTCTATAATCACACCAAGTTTGACGCTTTATATGATCGTTTTTACGGTAGAGCGAGAAGAAAAAACGTTGATAAAAAGCTTCTTGTATGAGGATTAGAGTGTCCCAAAAAAATCAGTCTTTTTTTTCTAACGCATATCCTCTTATTTTATTCCTATTATATCAAAACTACTGTAAATAAAATTTCATGTACTTTGAGGATATTGAATTGTTTACTTTTTTTACCGACGGATTTTTTTTTTTTAAATTTAAATTAGTTTTAGGTAATTAGATAAGCTATCTTCCCCTTAACGTTTAACCATTATTTACCCTGTACCAGGTATTTAGCTGGTGGATGTTTGGCATTGTTAAATGCAAGACTTTTAACAGACACAGATGTACAATTTTTATCTTATTCATTGTAGAAAACGCTGTCAAAAATATAAAGCTACTTTTCACAGGTGTCTCTATGGAAAAATTTTAAATTCCGTATGTATACCGCCCGCGGAGAAAAGGCCGCCCGCGCCCACCAGAAAGATGGGGCAGTGATACAACACACACATAACTGGTTGCAGAGGGCGAGAGACAGAACGTCTTGGCGAAATATGGAGGAGGCCTACGTCCGAAGACGGACTGATCAAGGGTTGTGTCAGATAGATGGATGGCTGTATACAGCCCAAGTTGTCACCATCAGTGCTGCCAATGTAAATTTCTTGATTCCCCGCTTAAGTAGGCTCAATTCCCCGAATTTCCCCGATTTCCAATCATGCATTCCCCGAAAATTCCCCGACACTGTAATATGCAAGAAATAAAGCAGTTTTCATGCAAAATGTAGTTAAATGTTTCAAAAATTCGCGTATCAACTTCTCTTCTAATTTTTATCAAAAAATCTACTTCAATATTTAGATTACAGTGAGTTTTATTTATTATTTATATTTCTCCCACACTTTCGGACTAAGATGAGTCCGATTCGGTTCTAATTTTAGAAATTCCTCTTCATTTGACATCCTTTGTTCGACATTTATTACAAATAGGCGATTCCCCGAAATTCCCCGATTTGAATCATTCCCCGCGCTCTCCCCGCACGCACCCCTGATTCCCCGAATATCGGGGAAATTCCCCGGAATCGGCAGCCCTGGTCACCATAGTGAAAAGTTTTTTAGTTTGATGGTCTAAAGTTTCTTAGACTTTAAACCACCCCTTTAATTAGTACTTACTAGAGTGTTTTTTTCCATCTCGCTGATATAAAATTAAAGGCTGGGCCATACAGAGTGCGGCTTCAGGCCGGCTGCGGAACGGCTGCTGGCCGTCAGTAGTTATAAACTATGGAATTATATGCGAAGTGTCACACTAGATGCAGTCCTACGCGGCTGCGGAACAACTGCTGAACGGTAACCGCAGTGTGACACCTCGCATATAATTCCATAGTTTACATCTACTGCCGGCCCGCAGCCGTTCCGCAGCCGGCCTGCAGCCGCAAACCGTGTGGCCCGGCCTTTATCCATTTGGACATTTTGCTAAGATTTGACATGGGATCTGTTATTAATAATGTATGACTTATAATTATAACTTTTTTGTATTTTAATTTCTGTTTAATAATGAAACATAGGATCAGGTCAGTTACGTCCTTTTCCCCGAACGTCAACTGTAGTATTTCAAAAACAGGTAGACCCAAACGTCCACTTCCCGGATTCGTCCATTTCCCCGAACAGCCATTTTCCCCAACCGCCTTTTCTCCAAATGACAATTTCCCCGAACGGCCCATTCCCCGTACGGCCATTTCCTAATGGTAATTTCCCTGAACGGACATTCTAGACGCGAACATAGTAAAAACGAAAAAAATTATCTCACCACAGCATTTAGCCTGTATAATAGTTTGCTCTAACGTTAATACGGATTCATGTTATTTTGATTATTATAGTTATACAGGGTGTAAGGAAACCGCTTCCGAAAACCCAAAGGGGTAAAAGTACCCATCACTATGAACAACTTTTACTATGGGACCAACTCTTACACTATTTATACTCGTACATGTAACAAATACGTTATACTTACAATACGCTTTCTACACATGTCCGAAGGATTGAACACATAAGCAGAAGCTCACAGAGGCTCAAGATCTTCACGCCCGTGAAGTTATTATGCGATAAATTACAACATTTGGCCTTCCTTGTGACACTTTTATTGTGACCTTTATAAGTTTGGGAAAGTTTAGTCGCGCCTTTCTAAAACTGTCATTTCAGAATATACGACACTATTATTCTTTACGTGCCCAGAGTTTGAGTGAAGACAATTGAAATTGACTCCTACTCGTTTCCTTTTTAGGGTTCTGTACCCAAAGGGTGAAAACGGGACCTTATTACTAAGCCTACGTTGTCCGTCCGTCCGTCCGTCCGTCCGTCCGTCCGTCCGTCCGTCCGTTCGTCCGTTCGTCCGTCCGTCTGTCCTGCCTATTTAGGGCTGTAACTTTGGAACTGTAATAGCTAGATAGTTGAAATTATCTCAGATTATGCGTTATTATGGCGGATTTGTTAACAAATAATAAAAATGTCAAAAAAATAAAAATTAAGGGGGGTTCTCAACAAGAAACTAGTTTTTATCAACGTTTTTTCTTCACGCTCTATCGTAAAAACGATAATACATAAAAGCGTCAAACTTAGTGTGATTATAGAGCACACACTACAGAATAACAACAAATACTTAAAACCGGCCAAGTGTGAGTCGGTCTCGCGCTAAAGGTCCCGAACAAAAAAAGTTTTTTTTTCTATGTTAATAATGTTGTGTTCTGTGGTGGTGTGGTACGGAACCCTCGGTGCGCGAGTAGCCCGACTCGCACTTGACCGGTTTTATTTATTAAGATTTCTTTATAACCATCCATTAGAACAGGATAGTCTTATCGTTTTTACGCGTGTTCTCATCGGCAGTTGCTGAGCATAATTACGTGTTCTTCACTACTTGGTAAACTCAGAATTATCATTTTTACATTCTTTCCTTTGCCTAGGTCCTAAGTAATATTGTATATGTACCGAGATAGTTACATTGAAGCTGGTACAGATTCTCAGGTGATAGTTAAATTGCTTTAGGTACTGTTTCTCCATAATGGCTTTATTGATTACAGATTTGAAGAAATACGGCATCGGTATTTTTAAACAACCTACGCTCTAAAGAAGAATGCTGTGTATTAGAATTGGGTAATTCGTATTGGGCACGCGTGGTTGACTGACGCCCATACACCCTCCCTGAGGGTAGGCCTGAGTCCTGAAGTGGGACGTACAAAGGACGAAGATTATAAGTCTATAAAATACTTTTTATTTGAATAAGCTATCATCCCGTTTATCTGGGTGAACTGGATACATTGCTCTCGAATGTTATTGTCAAGCTGATAACAAGCATTATTCTCATGCTCGTTTTAATGTAGTCAGTACCTAACGTATGTTATGAACTTAATCATAATGAACTTTCCAACGCTCATCTCAACATCCTCCTGTCTCTAATTCGATTCAAATACGATGAGGACGGACCTCGTTTGAAATCTCTACTTTAACTCTCTCCATAAACACATAATACCTAACAGTTAATCTAATTGAAGAGTGTTTTAATCTTGGATAGGAAAGTCAATGAAGCATAAGACAAGGATTCTTTAATTTAGGTTGAAAGCTTTATCCAATCGAATGGAAACCTAAACCTATGTCCGGGTTACACAGGGTGTAACGAAACACCCTGGTATTATATACTGATAGTGCTTCAGACCATCAAACTGAACAACTTTTACCATGGAGCCAACTTCAAAATCGCGAAAAAAAATCAGTTGTCCCTTACATTTTAGTCGAGTTGGTACTGAAGTTCACCAGCATAAATGGAAAATAAGCATGGTCTTTGGTATGCATCAGATTAAATGCGGTACATAGTTTAGGGAGTGACTGAACAACGGACCAACATTGAAATCGCGGAGAAAAAATCTGTCGTTCCATAGAAAGCGACTCGACCCAAATAATATTATGAAACAGTTCCCCGATTTTAGTATCTGTCCCATAATGAAAGTAGTTCGATTTGATGGTCTGAAACATCCCCCCTTAAGGCCGTATGTAACGCATTCAAGTTTACACCCTGTATAAACTGTGCGTGACTTGACGATCTGAAATAGCAACAGCTGCTGTAAACTTGTAATTAATTTCATCTTGATTCAGACCTTGTTGACCTTATATTGTCCCTCAGCAGGGCCGGACTGGGTCCTGAAACCGGCCCGGGAATTTTAGAGACAGTCGGCCCTCCGAAATCTGATGAGTTCTAGGTAGATCGCAGGAGTACGATCTGAAACCAAGAGCAAGCGAAGCGAACTCACGATTTTGCTACATTAAAATCGATTATGGAACTTATACCAAAATCTACTTGATTTCTGTTACTTATACCTGTCCAGCTGGGCTAGCACGTTGCACGTGATACGGCTATATCACATCTTGTATCTCGTTCGTTCGTGCGCAAATAGAAAGCGAGCGGAAGCGTGTTAGCTCTATATTACGCTGCCATACGGCATACGGCGAAGTCAGTAACCATCAGTAACTGTTCAAGAAAGAACTCGGACGCTTTACGCACATTCGTTTAAAAAATCTTTTTTGTCTTTACAAAAGGATGAGGTTCTATGTTCGTCTGAATTTTTTTCTTTTTTTTTACTGATATTTTCTTCAATAGTGGACCAATTTAAAAAAAAATTCAGTTTGAAAGGGTGATAATCCCATTTTAATTTGGTAAATATCTGATGACGCGCTTCGGAGCGAATTAAAATCACCGGCTAGTGTTTACATGTGCTTAGTATCGATGTACCCTTGCGTGTATAACTGATATCTGAGTTGAACTGATATATTATCAGCCCTGAAGTAAACTTTTAATATTATTTTTAGTTTGGAAGTCAACTTAAATTGCCGTGTATTAGGCCAGTCATTTTACGGAGTTTTGTTAGGCGGGGTAGGGAGTAATTATTAATTGGACTTTTAAACTGTAACTGGCACCATTTAGTGACAAAAATACTATCCTAAACCATATTAAAAAAAAATTTGCTACGCAACATAGAAATCAAAATTGTGTGTCCCAGAAGGCTTTTAAATTAATAATATTAATACAAATGCACTCATTTGAATTAGATTTAACAATATACATTATTTTTGATCAATAAAATAGTCATTAAAATTTTAAAAATGAGGTTTTTATTAGAAAATACGAATGTGTTTTTCAAAACCTTCTAAGTAGGCAAAAATATTTACACCATGTTTGAAGTATGTATGATGGTAAAGCCTTTATATATGTGCAAAAAAAAATTTATCATCAGGTTTTTAAAACGAGATAATATCTATATTTTTAAATTGGAACTGTTGCTGACGTAATGTTTTTTTAATTTTGGTACATTCCTAAGCTCAAATTGGCTCTTCAATATTATAGCGAAAAAAAAATTCAATTAGTAATTAGTCCCGGCTCAAACCGTAAAATGCCTGGGCTATATAGTATGGTCAGTCCGGGCCTGTCCCTCAGTGAAATGAGATGTAAATCCAAGGTTACGTAACCTGAATTACTAGGATTAGCTGGCGGGAATTATGTTACTAATGTTGTGAAACTCGTATTTGTGTAAAGTACGTAATATGTTCAACTTGGTTTGTTAGTCTATTAACATACCTATTAAAGTTAAGCTTTAGTCCTTTTAGGCTTAGGTTTGTATGAAGTGTGGTTGCCGTGCGATTCCGGCTTGGAAAGGAACACCCCAATTCTTGTCGTGGGTGTCGTACGAGGCGACTAAGGGATTAAGGTTTCTTATGCAGTCTTTATGTATAGGCTAGCCACCTCTCACCACTCGACACGTCTAATCCTGGAACTTAAATTGCGTAATATGAGCATTGCTACATCTTACATTCTTAAACAAAAAGTTGGTAATTGTAGTAATGTTGTTTGCCACCCTGAAAGGAATAACGGTCGTGAGTTTATGTATGTATGTTTGTTATTTGAAATTATATATTTAAAAGATTTTACTGTTGCAAGCTAGTCAATCAAAGAATTACCTTACGCCAACCGGTGCACTTAAATTGATGGGGGATCGTTTCAATATTTGATCATTTGCAATCACAGAGATGTTTTATTGAAAATGTATTGAACATTATTATCATGGCATTATAAGTTTGCAATTAGCAAATTAAAGTCTCGAAAAAAGGCATTTGAGACAAGAAAATTTTGTGTGCCATCTGCCAAATTCGAGCACAAAATCGATGTCTCTAAACGTGTAAAAACCATAATTTATAGATTTTTGGAACAATAACTTAGAAATGAGTATTAAAATTAAACATAAAAGTTTTCTCTCAGATTCAATCTAAATGCAATTTCAGTGTCGCCCGAGTAAAGTAAGTTCTGAGAAAGAATAATGGAAGAGATTATCATGCCTCTTGAAAAACATCGCCAAGTAGAGTTACTCCGTGGAGTTATTCACATGGAGTAATCTTTTATTTCCCGCGAGTCGGGATCCTGCGCCCAGATTTACAGATATTTCTTCAAGGATAAAACGAATCAACATTTGCTTTGTTTAGGCAAGGAATGTGTCCCGGAGAGAAAACTGCGTTTAGCAGTAAATACGTATGTCAGCAGTTGGTTGTGTCTTTCAACCGGGCTTTGTTTATTGTACCCTTTTATTTTGTACTGCTGAGCTAGTACTCTGAGCAACGTAAGCCAATTGCTACAGTAATATATCATCTATGTCTCTAGGTTAAGCTTACTTTATCCGACTTACGTTTTTGTTTTCGTCTTCCATATTAAGTAGATTTATTCGCTGTGAGTTATTCTTTTGAAACAGTTTCCTTCCGATGATAAAAGAATATTATGGCAGTCATAAATTCAAGACAATATTATACCTGATAGAGATATTTTAAAATCTAGCTTGATTATTCGTTGAAAATATGGTAAGTTTCGAATAATAATTTATAGCTGTGCCAGTGTAGAAAAAAAAGGAAGTAGAAATTATTATCTCATAAGAATTAAAGTTAGTTTCATGTTGGTATCTTATGCAACCTAAAGTAGTAATATATTTTAGGAAGAGTATTTCAAGATAAAGATATGCTGGAGACCGTTACCCAGCAGTAAGACAAAATAGGTGAAAAAAACGGTATTTTAGTCCTTTTGGTACACCAAAAGGACTAAAATACACAAAATGCACACACACACACACACACATACACATATATGGATTTTACAAAATCAAGCAGGGTTTTACGTCTATCAATGAAATCTTCAATCAATAAAATCAAACGCAATCCCTTCTTTTAAAATTAGTTTTTGCGCGAGCTTTCATTGCGGGCGGTGTGAACGTGACACCACACCAAAAGTTTTACTACCAATAAAATCACCTTTGTTAACTGAATAATAAAGAAAAGCTTCACCGTCAGCGTAGCGGTAGAATGTTATTTAATAGCACTATAATATGATAGCATAAAGGGGTTAACGTCGGAAATTCTTCCGGAATTCAAATAAAACGAAGTCTGACCTGTGCAATGATTCGCATATAATGGCCTCGTTACTTTTATGTTTCTGCCTCATAAACCATAGAGGAACTCTCCTCCAAAATATACTGTACTCATTCAGTCCTAAAAGATTTTTAGTGTAACATTGTGTGCAGTGTTTTCGCCCGAGGTACTATTTATGAGCTTTTTAGTAGTTCTTTTAAACTAGCTGTTGCATGCGACTCCATCTGCGTGGCTCTTCAAAAAGTATCAATCTGCGTGACACATCCAGATCCCTTCAGCAGTTTATGCGTGACTGAGAGTGTGAGTGACAAACATACAAACGTTTAAACATCGTCACAAACTTTCGCATTTATTTATAATACCTATTGTGCGATTATTAGTGAGATGTTCAAAGCAAGTTATTAAATGAGTAGGTTCCAAACAAACAAACAAACAAAAAAAGACCGACAAAAAATCCAAAAATTTGTGTTTTGGAATCAGGGAATACCTTCAATATACAGACACACTTCTGTTACAGTTTTATAATCGTTTAGATTATAATATTATGTACTGTATAATATGTGGCTGAAGATAAGAATTCATGTTATAAAAACATTAACTAAGTATAATATTTTGCTATAAATTTACCTGCTAAACATTCTGGAAATTACCGTAAATTCTTATGATGTAAACAAAATCAAACATTATCTGATATGACGTGATTAAAACCGCATAACTTGACTTAGCAAGAAATTACAGAAACCGGAAACCACAATACTTAAGGCGGAGATATACATTTGTATTTTGTCCAACTTGGAGAGCAATTGCGCTAAATAAATCACAACTGAACTATGATCGGACCGCGTGCGAACTACAACATTTAACACATTAAATAATTCGGTATTGCGCTATTCATTTGACAACCGTTAGAGCCGTTTTGACAGATCGCTCAGAGGCTGTCAGTCACAAAGTAAATAAGCTTTGACTACTTATATAGGGACTAGTTACGCATGTAATTCTACTAATAAACATTTCTGCCACTTTTTGCGGGGGGCGAGGTAGCATGAAATCCGCAACTTTGGATTTTATTCCCCATAACTTTAGATTCTAATTTTGATTGTTAAAAATCATGAAAAGTAGTCCCGTCTGAACCCAATACGTCATAAGTTCGTAGTTATTATTTCGTAATTATAGGTTGTCTCGTATAGTTATAAGGTATAAAATTTAATGTAAATGCACGTGATCAATTGTTCTTATACCGTGGCAGAGGGGAAATCCTAACGCAAAGCTAGTCCTTATAATAAATAGTCAAAGTAAATAAGACAAATGTAGCGCGATACGGAATTAAACACAGTCGAATAGTAATTGGACTGCATTGCGATTAGAACTGGATTAGGATTGAATTTTGATGTTTTAAATTAGCGCAATCTGCCTCCTGCACCCGCGGCATGACGGCGCGATACATATCTATCGCAACCTACCTCTCTTTCTTATGCGCGCGAACGAACGAGCCAGCAGGCGCGATAAAACGTTTATCGAGGCTTAATGCCGCGGGCGCAGACTATGTTTCTGTTAGTATCTGTGCTACAGCAGAGCCATAGGCCAAAACGAAAGGCCATTACGACTGTTTTTTATCATTAGTTATGGAAGTAGGGCCTATGTCCAGCAGTGGGTTGATGTGAGCTGATTTGATTGATTGATTGATTGATGGAAGTAATTGGATACATTTTCATGCATCATGCAATCATTTAAATACTATATGACATTTTGGTAATGTGAACAATCAAATTATGACAAAAAAAATCCTATTTGAGCTTATTATAATTACGGACACTAACGGAGCCCAATCCAGCCCACATGAAACCTAAATATGTCTTCGCCTTAAACATAGCATGGCATTTCAGAAATAAATAACTTCCCCAAGTATTGAAAGTAACATACTTACCTCTTTCCTAGATATTTTCCTCAGTTATTTATTTCTCGTCTAGACAAATAAAAGGAGGCACACTAATATTTATTTAAGAGTTCTTACCACACAATACAAGAGTTCAATATGGATAAAGTACGCGTCCCGACGGTCCCGACCAGAATCAAAATAACAAGAGGGTGCAATTGAAATCATTCGATATTCGATCTAATAACCAGAAGATGTTAATTGCATGATTAAAATGTATGGGAGGTCAGTTTTGTACACTTAAGTCACTTCCAAGTTTTTCCAGTTATTTTTGCATTGTCATCTGCCAACCTGTACGGCTAGCATGCCACCCACGACAAAGTGTTTAAACGAGAAAAAGTTATAAGGATGGAGGTACATCCCGATTTTTTTCATTTTCTCGGGGGTGGCATGCGAGGCCTTCTGGTTGCTGGACGACCCACGACGACACGGCTCTTGCCTGTAGGCCTTGCATGCCACCCCCGAGAAAACGACAAAAATCGAGATGTGCCTCCATCCTTATTATTTTACGTATGCTAGAAAGAGCGCGCAAGAAGTTTTTCTCGTTTAAACGCTTTGTCGTGGGTGGCATGATAGCCGTGCTGATCTCGGCCACTAAGACCCACGGTGTCCCGCTCTACGCCATTTTAATACAGCACCAGCGACATTACACCTTATTTTTTTCTTTCAAAACCTTGCATTGACTGATTATTACAATTTAGTCCAGTATCATCATCAGCCTATCAGACTACATACTTTGTGGGATGCTTCAGACCATTAAACTGAGCAACCTTTGAAATCGATGGGACGATGTGATCGATGGGAACAAACATTGAAATCGAAAAAAAAAAATACTATTTCGGTCATGTTGGTCGAGACATTTTCTATGGAACAGCTGTTTTTGTTTTCGAGATTTCGTTGTAGGTTCTATACAATAAAAGCTGTTAAGTTTGATAGTCGGAAGCACTCTGTTATGTAAAGAATTTTGTACACCTATAATTATGTCCCACTGGCAGGGCGCAAGCCTTCCCTCAAAGACGGTGGTATGGGTGTTAGTCCCCCACGATTCCCTTCAGGATGTACTTGTTTACATAACTGTGAAAAACTCATTGCTATAATATCTTATGGCACATTCCTCGTGCGGGTTCGAACCCGAACGCTCATGATTGAGTGTTCATACCTCTCCGCAACGTGCCACTGACGCTTAATAGTATATTGTAATGAAATAAATATACCGACTTGATTTAGTACACGCAAAAATAAGCCTACCAAAAAATTGCTTCTCTACTAACTGGTAGGCACCAGTTAGTAGAGAAGCAATTTTTTTTTTATTTTTTATTTTATCACTATAAAAAATTCAAAATAATTAGTAAATATTATAATTTTAAAAATTGGTTTTTGATTTTAGATTTATGAGGATGTTATGAGTCATTTGGCGTATGTTATACAAAAATTTATCCAGCCGTTTCCCACCTGGAGGAGCCCAAACTTGGTACGTTTTCAGAATCCTTTTTTGAAAACAAGTAGCTGAAAGGTAATGGTGTAGTATATTTTTAGAACTGGCTCATGAAACACTTTCATTTGGTACCCCACAAGATAGGTTCCAGATTTTTTTTTTAAATCTCATATAAAAAATTGATGACGTCATAACTCCCCACTCCACCAATTGAGAAAGCGACACCGTCATTTTTCCTACTCAGGAAACTCTACTGAATGCAACGATACCACATGTCGGTATAGAACTACTCAGTCCTATGAACTTCTTTATTTGACGAGTTTATTTAAATTTGCATCATAAGTGCTTAAAACATTCTTCATGAAGACTCAATATTTGATTTGATTCAAGATTTTCTGTCTTATCCAATATCCTTTCACAACAGCACATGAGTCTTTAATTAAGGAAATCTTATTACAAAATTCCAACGTGTGTCATTTACTAAAAGCCCGGACGAGGGATCCACGGGCCCTAATGAACGTGTTCAAAATTTATAACACCCTTAACCTTTTAGTTACTTTGTAGGGAACAAATTTTACCTCTAAATATGCTTTATAATATTATATTTCCATATTACGCTTTTTCTTGAGTTTTAGAGAGACTGTACGCAAAAAGCTCAAGGCCTAGTGAGATGGCATGTATTGCGAGAGCGTTTATGTCCAGCAGTGGACTAAAGCCCGGACGAGGGATCCACGGGCCCTAATGAACGTGTTCAAAATTTATAACGCCCTTAAGACGCTATGGTAGGACAAAACGCCTTGGAGGAATCTTTTATTTTTCATGTTTCGACTAGATTTATACAATTTACCGAAACCAAAATCATACCTTAGTATTCTTGGATAGTTTATCTAGTGAAATCATATATTGAATACACGAGGAATTACTTTGCTCGATAGAAAATCGTCACAAAGATGACGTTTTTTCATGTATTTTTAACCATTTTTCTCACCTGAGAAGAACTTAAAATAGTTTCTGATTTTTTGTATTTATACTCACATATTCACTATAAGCTTATCTAGTGAAATCATAAAAACAAATATGAAAAGTACTTTTGTTAACTCTTTTTAATCGAAAATACGGCACGCGCATGCACTTTTCGGAGGGCTGGACAATCACGTTTCTCATAGAAAATATTCGTCTGAACCTATGGCCCCTTAACCTTTTAGTTACTTTTTAGGGTACAGGCTGATGATAATAATTGCTTTTGTAAGCTATAGTACACTGCTGGACATAACGCTCTCTCAATACATGCTACCTCACTAAGCCTTGAGCTTTTTGCGTACAGTTTCTCTAAAACTCAAGAAAAAGCGTAATATGAAAATATAATATTATAAAGCGTATTTAGAGGTAAAATTTGTACTATACCTAGTACAGTGGTGCTTCATTTCAACCGCTTCCGTGCTTTTGGTCCCGGATAGTTCTATTTTTGAAATACAATACAACGAATTCTATATCCGTGATCTAATCATCCAGATCCATACCGCTTCGACCAACAATTTGCAGTCTTTTGGTCGTTCTTCTTATCGTGTGGGCAGAGCCCTGGTGTCAGAGTTTTTTCAGACCGCCTTACGGCCTCTGACGTGGTCGTGGTCTGGTTTGGTCGTTTCCTCTACTACATACCCAGTGACTTCATTATTTAATAAATCCCATGTTTCTAAGATAACTGGAAGTAGGTAGTCAAGGTTTTTGATGCGTGAGTCACTGTACATCTAATTTAATAACGTTCCCCATTCGATCAATATACCTATACATTGAAGCAATATATTTTATATTAGTTAAACATTTTCTGATAGGTGCCTACCATTTATGAACTAATTATATTTCTGTCCACATTTTTTTAGTTGATTGAAGCATTATTACCAAATGAAAGAAAAAAATTTATAAAAATGACAATAGTAATATTTTAAAATTGCGCAATGATGTAGCAAAAAAAAACTAGATATTTATGTCATAAAATGTATTTTAATGTAGAGGTAATTGATAAACACGATATCAATCGTTGGATATCACAGTTAGCAATCTGTTAAATATGTATGATTGACAAGGACAACAGACATGATAATCGAAAATTATCTACAATTTCTTATCAAGGTAGGACTGCGAAATTAGGTTACTTGCATGTTTCAAGTGCAATATCTTAACTTTATTTACAAAAAAAATGTTAACAGTTGTTACGTTAATAGGTACCTAAACTAGTCCCTCCCTTAATTTGACCCACAAAAAGCAGCTTCGTCCGGCAAAACAATGTTTTTGAAAACGCTTTAGTCCACTTTAGCCCAACCCTAATCACTTAACTCCATAAGCCCTTATCTCCTAATTACTGCACGACTAAAACCTAATCTAAGCAAAAACTTTTGTGTTTAAAAATTGCACGATAGTGAGCAATATGATCGTGAAGACTCCTGGAGCGAAGGTGGAGGCTGCTCCCACGCTTCTGATCCATGACGTGTAGTGACTGATTCTCACATATAGTTCAGGCTGGGCTGTAGGCTGACAACCCTGGTTAGAAATCAACAGTCCAGATAGTGTACCGTTGCATACGAGTGCGTTGCCAAAGTCACCCTGAAAGAAAAATTTGGATATATTAATTAGTTTAAGCAACTGAAAATTATATACAGGAGGAATTAAGGTGTAAACGAACTATGAGCAACTTTCACTACAGAGCACGAATTCGCGAAAACACAAATCAGTTGTTATACAACGTGTTAATGAATTAGCGCAAAACCTCATACACCCCAACTAATTTGTAACAAAATAATTAGATTGAAACAATAATTTCATTATTTTGATACTTAAAATTTAAAGTTATTCGCATTTTAAGTTTTGAGGCCAAAACGATTTGTTATCATTTCAGCACCAAAAGAAAGCGCTAACGTTCTCATGGATACATTTTAATAATCTTGTTTTGGTAGTAAGTAGGGTGAGTGTGCCCGTGCGGTGGGTTGACATCGGGTTCAGAAAATTTTAAATTTTGCAAACAAATTATTTAATATTTTGAAAAAAATTACCTATTTTGAAACCATGATAATTCGACTCAGCTCTTGATTCTAAACAAACTACTTTCTAGTTTTGCGTTAATTCATGAACACGTTGTATAGAAAACGTCAACGGTTACTGTAACCAAACTTGTATGGAACAGTTGATTTTGGGCTTCATAGTAAAAGTTATTTAGGATGATGGGCAGAAGCACCCCTTACGATATTTAACGTATTAAATTATGCACCCTGTATACATGTATAATTATGTAGACAAGGAATTTTTAGGGCAAAATCTTTATTTATTATGGTTAAATCTTCGTAAAACTTCATTATTCTGTGATTGAGTTGAGTTGTACCTAAATACAAAATGAAAGGAAATAAAAAAAAATTATTTCTCACTGTTTATCTAGATTTGATAAAAAACTAATTGAATGTCTGTACAACCTTCAACCTTCTGAAACATTGCCTTGAAACACTTCAAGAATAATTTAAAAGAAAATGTTTGAACATCAAGAAAATTTTATTTGATAACACTGAAATATGGCAAGCTGTTTATCATAAAACAATCTTATCAATTCTGAGTAACGAAAAAATCACTTCGATAGATAGGAACAAAAAATGACTTCATTATTCATTTAAAATTAATAATAATATTTTGAATTTAAATCTTCGAGAGTAATTGATTCCAACTACAGGGTGTTAGGGTAAACAGTTACATTAGGTACTTTAAGGGGTGATTGTATCCATGAATCTGAACAACTTTTTTCAAGAAACCTAGAAGAATCCTACAGGAAATTCGGAAAAAAATGTTTGGACTTTCTGTTCCAATACTAAATGCAATCAGCCGATCGAACGTTTGTATTAAAATACGATTTTTTTTTCGTATATACCACTTATGTTCCTTAGGGAAAGGTTTTCACTATCATGAGTACAATCACCCATTAAAGTAATATGCTAGTGTCTACCCTAACACCATTTATACTCCACTAGTTTTAAAATTACGAAAAACATTTTAAGGTGGTTTCAGTCCATACAAACGTTTGACTTTTATATATGGAAAAATAGCTTAGAAAATCTAGATGTCGCGTATTAAATAACATTTGCAATTTATAATATAATTACGAAGATATAAAGCTTTAAAAATATTGTATGAAAAATTTCAAAGCTCTATATCTTCGTAATTTTTTATATTATAAATTGCAAATGTTATTAAACGGCAATAGCATCCTGAACATGATCGCGAGAAGGCTCGACTGCTCTTACATAAACCGGTGCTGCATGATGCATAGTCCTGCATGAGTCACGCGGCACTGGCAAATGTAAAATGTGTTCTGATTACTAACCTTTAAGTTAAGTTGTATTACTAACAAAACGAGTCCTGGTCACTTGAATAAATGATTATTATTATTGTATGTCTTACGTTCCGTAATCACGGGCAATTAAGTCCCGGACCTTTGGAAGGCGTGCATGGGGCCGAAGCCAACATGTAGAGGCCCGTTCAAAAGACAAGTTAATCTAAATGTAAGGGATACACAATATTATTATTTGATACGCGACATCTAGATTTTTTAAACTATTTTTCCATATATACAAAGTTACTTATTTTAATTCCGTCTACGCGTATTGTGCGTCAAATTTTTGTATAAAATTGACCCCTCTGCAACCACCTTATTCAGACAATGAAACTAAAAAACTTACTCTATGGAACATGGGTCAAAAAAAAAAAAAATGTGGACCTCCCATAGAAAATCGATCGGCTGATCCGGGCACTTTTGTATTGGGAGGTCCAAAATATTTTCTCGTTTTTCGACCCATTTTCCTTAAGACAATATTTTTAGTTTCATTGTTTTTATACACCTAGTAATTAAAAACTAGTGCTGTATAATAATTTATAGTGTCGTTCTACGTTAGAACCCGAAAATTTTTAAAATTATCTGTACTTACTACACAACCAGTTGAAATGATGTCAAACGATGCAGCGCACATCATTGAAGGCAAAACATTTGGACTGCTCGTACCACCGGAGTTATACACGAGAGTGCAGAGCTCCTGGTTGTAAGTGTACTTGTTCGCATATCTCAATTGTACGCTAGCCTGAAAATAATAGCACCATATATACTGTCAGTAATATTGTACTGGACTTAATTACTTCTTTCTTGAGTTCTCTTTCCTTTTGTCTCTGAAGACAAAATAATTATATCTGATTGATGCCTTTGCTAGAAAAGTAATTCATCATCAACAGCCTATTAACGACCCACTGCAGGGCACAGGCCTACCTTCAGCGAGGGTTTTTTAAGGCGATGATCTGACCGTCAAACTGAACAACTTTTTCAATGGCACCAACATCGAAATCCCAAAAAAAAATCTGCTCAATGCAAACCTACTCGAGCCAAATGTATGGGACAGCTGATATTTTTTTCGCGATTTCGATGTTGGTCCCATAGAGAAAGTTCTCTGATGGAGTCTGATGGTCTAATCATCCCCTTAAACAAGTGTCAGCATATTAAGAAGGACCCTGTATATTTTTCAAGTTTTTTTTGACGTAACTAATTTAAAAAAACGAAATTAGAGTTAGGGATCGGATTAAACTAAAAGTTGCTAGCGAAGTAATTAACATTTTTACTAATTTCATAACATTTGCACATTTCAAATTAAATTAATATTGAAATTTTCTGCAGATTTAGTCTGATGAACCGACAGACCGTTAGCCTTAAACAGAGCTACGCTAACCTGAAAAATCAAGACAATATCATACCATTGCATTCTGATCGGTTGTGGTGGCTCCCCACCCAGCAACAGTGCATACAGTGAAGTCAACAGGGTCAAAAGTTTCAGCCGGGAGAGGTAGTGGTGCAATCGCCGTCGATGCAATGAATGGTGTGGTTAACTGTCAACATAATAGAACTGAATTAGAAATTAGATGGAGAAAGAGTACATGTGTGGATGTGTTTAATGTTTGACAGCCCGGTAGCACAGTCGGTAGTGAACCTGCCTGCTGTGCCGAGGGTCGCGGGTACGAATCCCGTAAGGGACAAATATTTGTATGATGAATATGAATATTTGTACCCGAGTCATGGATGTTTGTATCTATATATGTATTCTACACCACTAGTTTTTAATTACTAACGTAACTTTAAGGGTGTATTCAGACCATGAATCTGAACAACTTTCCCTAAGAAACATGGGTCGAAAAATGAGAAAAATTTTTGGACCTTCCATACAAAAGTGCGGATCGGCCGATCGATTTTCTATGGGAGGTCCAAAAATTTTTTACGTTTTTCGACCCATGTTTCTATGGGAAAGTTGTTTAGATTCATGGTCTGAATACACCCTTAAAGTTACGTTAGTAATTAAAAACTAGTGGTGTATATCGTTGTCTAGTCATCGTAATACAAGTCCAGGCTAGATTCTGGTACTTTAAATGTGGCTAGATAATTTGTGTGACATTGTCCAAGATATTTATTATTTATTAATTACAAAAGATTTGGGCATAAAGACTAGATAATGATGATGGCATAGAGATAGGAAACCTAATTTTTTAGTCGAAACGAACGATTTACACAGGAAAAACTGGGGTGATCTGTTCTAGTCTAGTCCGCACGCTTAATATTAGCAAAACCTAAGAGTAATTTTATACTAAAAGGAAAACTCAACGCAAGCAAACAATTTTGTAAAGCTTAAAATGTTTTAAAGAGTTTTTGTTTTTAAGGGCCGGGACGCTAGACCATGATTTTGAACAATGGTAAAGTTACAACGCCTTTTAAAGTATTTTAAATACTTATACTATTTTGTAAAAATTATAATTAGGTATACTTATTAACAATTTGTTTTATATAAATCAGTGCAGTTGTCATTCTTTGTTGAATTAGAAGCAAAAAATTTTATTACACAGGTTTATATTATAACAAACTTACAAAAAATCAAACGTGGATGTTCTGAGGTTTCAGAATATCTCTGACAACCCCCTAGGGGAATATAGTCGTGAGCATGTGATATGCTATGCTATTCTATATTCTATTATATTATAAACTATAGTTCATTGATTTTTGTTAGTTTGTTACATAGATAAAATAAATACCTAAGTACAATATGAACATTGAACCACAGACTTCACTATGAATTGAACATAATGAATGATTTTCTAACTTTATCTTTTTTCAACTCTGTATAGCTTGACCAGAAATATATAAACCTGGTTTGGGGGCGCTGCGATCGAAGTCAACCTTTTTGTCAGTGTTCCAAGTGCAAAAATTTGTTGTAATTTTTTTCCGCAAAATGGCGAGGGTTTTTTTATTTCTTTTGACGGACTTTAACTGAATATTCATAAAGAATAATTAGGTATTCTTTGGAGACCTAGTTACTGAATAATTAAAAGCATTAAGTCCTAAGAGATTTGACTGACATGACAGTGAGATAAAATGTAGCAAATTAATTAGCTCTGGAATTTTAAACACAAGAGCAGACATTGTAAAGTCAACGAACCTAAAAGCATTAAAATGTCTGTTTCGGGACTCGGTTTTATTTTTTGTTTTAAAAGTATACGATGCTGTCGTGGTTTAGTAATGATCATGGGACTCGTTATAATTCAATTCAATTAAGACAACTGAAATTTTCCAAATACGTCCGTAGATAAAAAGTAGAAAAAAAAATAACAATTTAGAGACATTTTCAAAGGTAGTATAATAATGTCTATGCCCATTCGTCTATTCTAAGCCGGATAACAGAGTAAATTGACAGTTGCATCAATTATTGTACTCTGTGGATAGGACTTTTTTTGTCCATTCTGTTATATTGTATAACTAATAGTATAACTAGATGGACTAACCCGTTGCATGGGTTGCATCCAGGTTTTACCGATGCCTCTCTTGATGACGTCTGTCTAGCAAGCTGCCTGACGACCCACTTCCTTTCATCGAATTCTGGGTAACACTCTATGTTACGGCTTTACTCCTTACCTGTCTGCCGCACATCATCTAGCTACGTGAAACGAGAGATACGATTTGAATGACCAAAATGTTTGGTTTTGACAATTTTATACTATGTAATGCAATATTGTATTTTAATTGTACTTTGTACATTTTGTTATTTTGAATAAAAAATTTTGAATTGAATTTTGAGTTTTGTGATGTCCTGAACCATAAGTTCGATATCATATTTTAATGGATTTATGATGCTATCAAGAATGATAAATGACAAAGCGATAAAAAACATGACGCATAACAATTTATAGTACTAAATAAAACCGGTCAAGTGCGAGTTGGGCTACTCGCGTACCGAGGGTTCCGACCACACCACCACAGAACACAACATTAATAACTTAGAAAAAAAAATGTTTTTTGTCCGGGACCTTTAGCGCAAGACCGACTCACACTTGGCAGGTTTTTAGAATTTGTTGTTATTCTGTAGAGTTTGCTCTATAATCACACTAAGTTTGACGCTTGTATGTATTACCGTTTTTACGATAGAACGTGAAGAAAAAACGTTGATAAAAACTAGTTTCTTGTTGAGAACCCCCTTAATTTTTAACTTTTTGACATTTTTATTATTTTTTAACAAATCCGCCGTAATAACGCATAATCTGAGAATAATTTCAACTATCTAGCTATTACGGTTCAAAAGTTACAGCCCTAAATAGGTAAGACAGACGGACGGACGGACAGACGGACAGACGGACGGACGGACGGACGGACAACGTAGGCTTAGTAATAGGGTCCCGTTCTCACCCTTTGGGTACGGAACCCTAAAAACTAGAAAAAGAAAAATTTACCCGAATAAAAGAGATGTCGTTGACCAAAGCTGGGGCACTGATGTAATTAGGATGAACTGTGATGTTTGCAATATCCCTGACGCGATCAGTAGCTCCATCGTTGGTAAGAAGACTTGAGCCAGCGAACACTCGGTATTCAGATGGGGTAATTGTAACAAAAGTAGCCCTGAAACAATTATTAATACAGGAATATTTGATTGTGCAACTGTAATTATGCCATCATTGTAATGTAGGGTTTCTTGTTTGACTACGGAACTCTACAAATCTATTGTACGCACCCAAAAGGGTTCAAAACGCATGTGGCTGTGGTGAGGACGCCTTGCAAATTGATCAACACTCCTCCACATCGGTGCCCTCTGGTGGGCGATGGCTGAGCAACTCCTACTTGCCTTTGCTGCAGAGAAACCTAAAAAATAAAGGAAATTTTTAAAAACCTTTTTATTTCGGTAATAGTCAGGAGTGCGATTTTCAAATCTCATTCGGTGAGTTCAGCAGTTGAAAATGTCAAAATTACTATGGAGATGCGCATCTTTCTACTGCAGATTTGACTTTCAAAAATCGCACTTCTGAAGTACTATTTTTGAAAGTCAAATCAGCAGTAGAAAGACAGAAAGGCAAAAAGCAAAGGCAGTAGCTGTAGATCTCTACAGTAATTTAGACATTTTCAACTGCTGAACTCAGCGAATAAGATTGAAAAATCGCACTCCTGTTCCAATAGTATGACAGATACATTAAACCTAAGGTGCGCTATTATGTTATAAGTTATAACTTATAATAATGTGTCGATTGATATGGGTCGGTATTTTTGGCTGCTTTGAGCGATTCTGTTTCCTGTTCCGGTAATGGCATATTTCTTTTATAGGTTTCCAACGAATCACAAAAATACGTCAGAATTGCTCATAATAGATCTATCAAAAACATGCAACAGATTATATTTTTAAACAGGTTACATTTATGAAGTACTACCTGTTGCCCGCGAATCCGTCTGCGATCATATGTGCCAATCCAGAAAATGTTCTATGAGTGTAACAAATTCGTTGAGTCGTTTATTACACACATAATATAAACTTACAAACATCCAAACATTGTCACAAAATTTCACATTTCACATATACAACTTTCATATTTTTCGTTTTATATTATAATAGTACTATAGCCCATACAACCATTTGTTACCAGTTCGGTCGACGTGAAGTAATGTTACTACATTGTAGTAACATTGTAGTAACACAATGTAGTAACATTACTACACGTCGACCGAACTGGTAACAAATTGTTGTATGGGAGGAAGAATAGGATGGGATATAGATACATCTAAACAATACTACTACCATAACTACTACTAACATAACAAATACATTAATCCTTTCCAATAAGTTAATTCAAGATTTTTCTTTCGTCTTCCAGTTCCAGTAAGTACTTAATCAAAAAAATAATTTTATATTTTATCATCATTACCACGTATGGAAATTGATTTTCAGAAGCTTCACCTCCGTTTATAATCCTCGATCCATCTAGTTGATCAGCATTAGCATCTGGTAGAAGAAAAAAGTTTAATGAGATTAGCTTAATATAATCCAAGAATAGAGTAGTTGAGTCTCCATTCCAGTGATAAATTAATTATTTACCTATTTCATATTATGAAGCGGACTAAATTAAAAAATTTCTATAACTTTCTGGGATTATAAAGCGTGCAGTCATCATCATATCGTATGGTATTTTTAGGTACCTTAACCATTGTAGCTACAGGAAAACGTTCTTAAAAGACTATCCTTAACTTTTTGAAACATTTAGACCTGCATTTACAGATTTTCAACAAAATGTACTGTCAGCAAGAAAATGGGCAATTTAAACAAAATCTTTTTTTTATGTCAATCGATCCTGTTCCTGATGAGGATCAAAAAAGTATATTCGACAAAACAGGTCAGAGTATTCGAAATGTCAGAAATCGCAAAAAACGAATCCCATACATTTGACCTTGATTTTGATGCATTTGGAGGAAAGTAGGAGTTTCGTTTCCTGCGAAATAAAATTCTTTTTGTAATGCAAAATGGAATGAAAATTTTTTTGCAATTTCTTACATTTCTAGTACTCTAACCTTAGTTTGTCTTATACCGTTTTTTGATCCTTATAAGAAAGAGGAGCTAATTGCCTATTTTCTTGCTGACAGTACATTTTTTTTTCAATATCTGTTAATGCAGGTCTAAATATCTTAAAAAGATGAGGAAAGTCTTCTAAGAACGTTTTCCTGTACCTACAACGGTTAAGGTACCTGCCCTACTGCCTCTTCCAAAAAATTCCATCCTGTATATCTCGGCCCCGATATGACTTAGCTATATGTGCTCTATAGTAAGATTTGTTTCTTTTAGTATCCTTGCCTAAATTTTACCACTTTCATCAGTGGCCGCGACAATAGAAAACGACGCCAACTTTACACATACCCCTTTGCATGCTATTGTAAATGGCAGATTTAAGAGATCCTCTATTGTACTAACCAATAATATATTTTTTATACCAGCAAATAAAGTTTTTTTCCCTATCTTATTTCATCCCACTGCTGGGCAAAGGCCTCCCCTTTGATCCTCTAACCGTCTCTTTCTTGGGCATGTTCTGGCCACGCGTCATCGAAAGAATCCAGTATTATCACTGACGTACTCGAAGATGACTATGAAGTTTTTTTTTAGCATTTTGTCAATTTCACAAAATTACAGCTAACAGTATTCCTAATACTAATAGATATTACTCACAGCAAAGAGCGACAGCTAAAATCACAATTAGTTTTCCCATTTTATTTTTCCACAAATTAACACTGCGCAAAAACAACGGTCTACAATCAATAGCACTAAAAATCAAGTTCGCTCTAATTTTGTCGTAAAAATATTATTTATAGATTGCGAGCTATCTTATCTACTTATCGATTTTGATAAAATAAAGTCACCAGTACTTTGTGCATAAAATGTGGAAAAACGTTTCTCATTGGAGAGACATCGCCAATGAATAGTAATCGGCTACTAGAAATAGAACAATAAAAATCGACTACTTGAAAGTGATTTAAAAAAAACGACCAAGTGCGAGTCGAACTTGCACATGGAGGGTTCCGTACCACCATACACCATCACAAAAAAAATTGTTTTCCACGGTAGGTATCCTTAGCGTACACACTTGACCGGTTTTTATTATACAACGTGTTAATAAATTAGCGCAAAACCTCATACACCCCAACTGATTTATAACAAAAGAATTAGATTGAAACAATAATTTCATTATTTTGATACTTGAAATTTAAAGTTATTCGCATTTTAAGTTCGGAGGCAAAAATGATTTGTTATCATTTCAGCACTGAAAGAAAGCGCTAACGTACTCATGGATACATTTTTATAATCTTGTTTTGGTAGTAAGTAGGGTGAGTGTGCCCGTGGGGTGGGTTGACATCGGGTTTAGTAAATTAAAAATTTTATGAAAAAAAATATTAAAATTTTGAAAAAAATTACCTATGTTGAAACCATGATAATTCGATTCTGCTATCGATTCTAAACAAACTACTTTCTAGTTTTGCGTTAATTCATTAACACGTTGTATATTGTTTTACCTTAGAGCATGCATGCATATGCGAGGGGGTAGTCAGAGATATTCTGAAACCTCAGAACATATAACCCTATACATTACAATATAATAGCAAAGTTTGACGCCGGTAATGAGTTTAATGCCACTTGTACGTAAATATAAAAGGTAGGTACGTTATACCGACTGCTCTCAAAATGTGAAGGAAAACATTTTGTGAGGAAACCTGCACTCCTGTGATAACCAGATGTGTGAAATGGGGAAAGCAAATGGTAAAACCACCTCATTAAGTTCTATGTATGTTTATGGACAAGAGAGATGCTCTTAAATTCATGCATGCAAATTGCTTTATAAAGTAAATTTTGTCATACCTAACAGAGATTATTGCAGCAAACATTAAATTTGAATTTTACTCTTTTATCTAATAGGTGCTCATTTTTGACTTAACTATAGATTAGTTTATACTTTACGATTGATTATGATAACAAGTTTTTAGTCTGTAGAATTGTGACTCATAAACATAAATCATCGATAATAACGTTGAAGACATTTTACTTAATAGCATATTTTTAAATGTGAAGGCTGATGATAATAGCACAAATTTTAACCAATATTTTTAACCGATGCTATTGATCTGTAAATCTTTAAATAAACAAAATAGTGTCAAATTTATTGAAGTACCTATTATTTAGTTCTAGAAGTGAGGTTTGACAGATGCCTAAGGATAAGCGAGATCCCGGAATTAATTTATCTCTTGAAGATTGCGTCTGGACTAATCGACTGCCCGGAACTTTTGTCCAAGACCTCTCTTAAAGTCCCTGCCAAAGTCCTCAGATACAACCCACCTCTAACCCTTCAATCCTGCTCCACTAACTACAAGACAATACGCGTTTTTGCTACGGGCGGGCAATAACTTTTACACTCTATGTACACTCTATGATTTCGATTATCTCTTCTGCACTTCTTCTTATTCTAGATAAGAAAAATATAAAAAAAAAATAAAAAAAAGTCTATATTGTAAGTACATTTTTATTCCAAAAGATGAGGCTTTATTAGTTTAAATGTAACTATAATAATATTGTTAGTACAACTACAAGGAAGACTATTTTCATTAAGTCGATTATTGTATTACACGGTATTACGTTCGTATCTTTCTGTTATTCACTATGTATTTATAGTCTGATATCTGCTTTGTTTGTTTGTTTCTTTTAAATTCTGCTTTTATCAGTGAAGGCTAGCTACCCAAACTTGTAACGTGTCAACAGCTGTTGGTCCTCCAAAAAGAAAAGAATATACTTTCCTAAATAAGGTCAAATCACACCGGTGATAGTGAAGTGGCGAGCAGGTTCAGTTGCTTGGCATTATAACAATCAATTATTTATACTTTATTTTACACTAAAATAGTATACAAATAGTAAAGAGACAGGAAATAGAGAAGGTATACAAAAATAGGCACGGTGGTCTTCTCGCTAAAAAGCAGTTTCTTCCAGACAACGGAAAGGAAATGGTTAATGATAATTGGTAGGCGGTATAGATCACAATAACATAATGACGACCCGGTTGGTGTAATGGTTACCACGCCGGACTGCCAAACCAGGGTCCTGGGTTCGAATCCCGGTTCGGTCATGGATGTTTACATGTTTGTGCCGTTGTTGTATGGTTTCCATAATAAACAGCCTATTAATAGTGCTTTCTTGGGATCATTACAATGTATGTGCCTGTGAGCGTTATTTATTATTTATAATATAACAACAATGTGACGCTTTGATGATTACTATGATTTTTAAAATAGTTGCTTCAGCATCACGGATCGCGATATTCAAGATATATTATCACAATGTGGTGTAAAGTGTAACCTTTTTCCTACTAAAAACCACAAACTTTCTGCCAGTTGTATTCAAATCGTGCAAACAAAAGAAAACGTAGATTTACTACGAAGTAAAATGGAGATAGATTCGAAAAGGTGCACAGTTAGCAGCCCAAACTTTTTTTCAATAAAAGAAAATTTATAGTTCTCGTGCCCGCCTCCCAGCCTAGTATTGTTTCTCATTGAGCTTTTTGTTACGCATTCGTATGCTGATATCGGCCCCTAATAAAAATAAATGGAATCTTCCCTGATCTAAATATTAGGATACAAACTCAAACCGAACAAAATAGATCTCTTTATGTATGTCGCTGGGAAGTTTTAAGAAACGGGAAATTGTAATGATACTAAGTATAAGGAAATTAAAAAAGAAAAAAAAAAAATTTTGTAATACAAAATATGCATACCTAACTTCAAAACGCCGGAACTAATCAAAAAGCCTAGCCTATGACTTTCAGGTACCTACTGACACTAAACAAAACTTTAAAAGATGAATGTTATTTTTTTAATCCTAGTTGATTGCCTATTATTGGTCGGGCATGCATGATAGTAAAGATTATTTTAATGATTTATCTCTTATAAGATTTTGACAAAAAATTCATTAATAATTGTCTTACGACATATATGTTATTACGTCTATTTACGACCACAATTAATAACGAACACACATTTGATTTACAATCAATAATCAGTCACTTGGTTATATTTTTCCTAGACTTATTTTAATATGTCCGTTTTTACTACCTTCCAGCGACATGGTATAAATTACGAGTGAAATACGCGTGGAAGTTTTGTTTCTGTTTTCCGACGGAAAAATCTTTTTTATTCCCTTTTACGTACATACTGTAAAAGTTTACTGTCCATTACCGAGCCAAAAAAGTAAATACAATAACAGAAATGTGTATTTAAACTATGTGGGTTTCACGAAAGTATGAGTGCGATGTCCCCCGTGTTTGTCAGTTGGCAAACTAATGGTTCATTTGGGGTTCGGAAAGTGAAGTTTTATCGATTATCGCACATTATTTGAAATCTACTCATGGCTTCGTTCACTAACTTTTAGGTACCTAAATGAACTGATTCATTTAAACGTAAAAAATACCAACTTCGTTAAAAATTTACTAGCATAGCAAGGATATGCTCACGACTATATTCCCCGAGGGGGTAGTCAGAGATATTCTGAAACCTCAGAACATCCACGTTTCACTAGTAGTACCGAAACTCTGTCCGTGTGCCGGGGAGTGAGCCCGTCGCCACTTGTAATGGACAGTGGGTACAATACATGCCTCGAAATTTAAGCATGCAGGTTTCCTCACGATGTTTTCCTTCACCGAAAAGCCAGTAGTGTTACAAATCGTACATAAATTCCGAAAAACTCATTAGTACGAGTCGACCTGGACGGGGATCGAACCATTGCCTCCTGCACGGCAGGCAAGGTTACTCGCACTGAACCAACACGGCTAAAAATTTACGAGATATTCGTAAACTGTATTTTTGTGTTGTAACCCTATTTTAAATGGTAAATGAATTATATTATAGTACCAGCAGACCCAGTGAACTTCGTACCGCCTCAGAATCAGTTTTACCCGACACACACTTGATTTTTTTTAAATAAACTTACCCTGGCATGTGCACAACAACCCACCAAAGTTTCATCGCAATCGGTCAAGCTGTTCTCGAGTGATGTTGTGACCAAGGGAAATATGGATTCATTTTTATATTTTTGTAACATTCTGTAGATATAACATGGATCTCAAGGAGCAGTCACGTTTCACTCATAAAACTGAGAGAAAGTCTAAATCCACCTCACTGCTCTCAAGATTCATCTCAATGTCGTCGGTGGAGACAGGTTAATTGTACGAATTTCCCCCAAGTTAGGTATATACCTATTATAATCTATAATCTAAACTATTATAAAACTGTAACAGAAGTGTGTCTGTACATTGAAGATATTTACAAAAACAAAAAATTAAAACCGCCTTCAAAAAAACTAAAAAGTTAAAAAATAATATTGCAGCCGATGACTTTTTCGTTCGCATCATAAGAACATTAATTTGTTTTATTGAAGTCGCTGTCAAGCCGGTACGATTCCCGACAGGGCTTGCATTTTTTGGCTTGGCTTGACACCGACTTCTATAAAACAAATTAATGTTCTTATGATGCGAACGAAAAAGTCATCGGCTGCAATATTATTTTTTAACTTTTTTGTTTTTTTGAAGACAGTTTTAATTTTTTGGTAAAATTTTGTTTATTTCACAATTTTCAGTGGTGAATTCATTAGTTCGATTTAATAGTAGCACTAGTCGGCACTACGATTTTCGAAGGTTCCCCTCGATTTCTCTGGGATCCATCATCAGATCCTGGTTTCCTTATCATGGTACCACAGTTGGGATATCTCCTTTCCAACAAAAAAAGAATTATCAAAATCGGTTCATAAACGACGAAGTTATCCGCGAACAAACATAAAAAAATATATATATATATGCATGGACCGTATATATATATATATATACGGTTGAATTGAGAAACCTCTTTTGAAGTTGGTTAAAAATGATTAAGATATGGTTTTTATATGTCCCTGATTCCAAATAACCAATTTTTTTATTTTATTTTGTCTGTCTGTTTGTTTGTTTGTGTGTTTGTTTATTTGAGCATCACGCAAAAACTACTGAACCAATTTTGATGAAACCTTTTTTGTTTGATAGCTTATGATCTGACTTGAAATCTGGTATATAATTAATGCGGACGAAGTCGCGGGTAAATGCTCGTAAAATTATAAAATAATTATGCTTTATTATAAAAATTGCATAATGCAGCAGTGTCTCAAGTCGAAAGTCTTTGGCCAGTGTGTATTGCCAGTGATGATAATTATGTCAAACTGGAACCACAGATTACTACCGTCTGGAACTGACACGTGGTTGCGACTCAAAGCCTCATAAAAAGGCTAAAAGTCACCCAATGAGCAAAGGAGAGGGCTATGCTCGGAGTTTCCCCGCGAGATCGAATCATAAATGAAGACATTCGCAAGAAAACCAGAGCCGATATATAGTCCAAAATATTGCTAAAATAAATTGGCAGTGGGCGGGGCACATTGCTCGTAGGAACGATGGTAGATTGAGCCGAAGAGTTCTCGATTGGCGAGTGGCGACCGCATACCGAAAAGGGCAGGTGCAGTGCAGGACCGGTCGTTGCGGCGATCCTTGGGCGAGGCCATATCCAGCAGTGGACATCTATCGGCTGAGATGATGATGATTAAATATAAATTAACATGGCTTTTCAAACCAAATAACAAATTGTTTAAAAAACACAGGGAAATAAAAACCAAATACTCCCTCATTTCTGAAGTGGCACAATAAAATTATGCATCAATAATTTATTAAGTTTGGAAGTTAAACTAAAACTTTACTCTAATTCCATTCCATTTTGCTTTCCATTCTACTGTCGTAAATATGTAAGAACGCTATCGCAAACTCTACAGCATATATTACGATTCAGTGCATGGAGAATAGAAACTTTGCACTCTGGGGTGCTGCAAATTATAGAGGAATATTATTCAAACGCAGTCAGTTTAAAGTGAATGCGCTATAGTAAGATAAGGAGTGATTAATGCTCTTCAAGAATAATGACTCGTCACTCAAGGAGATGGAAGATGAATTTGTAAAAACACTTCGTAGGTATTATCTAAGTATACATACTGCGGTAGAAAACTCGCGAATTTTAAAGAAAGTTGCGATGAAAGTTGAACTATATTAAAATCCTGTATAATACAAAATAAAAGTAACACAATGTTAATATGCCGATAAATATCATAGTAATTAAATAAAAATAAAATAAGCATCTATTTTTATCTGATTCAATTTTATAATACAAATTAACAAAAAATTAAAACCGACTTCAAAACTCAAAAAGTAAAAAATAATATTGCAGGCGATGAATTTTACGTCAGCATCTATAAGAATATTAATTTGTTTTATCGAAGTCGCTATCAAGCCTGTACGATTCGAGACGGCTTGACACCGACTCCAATAAAACAAATTGATATTCTTATAGATGCTAACGTAAAATTCATCGGCGGCAATTTATTTTTTACTTTTTGAGTTTTGAAGTCGGTTTTAATTTTTTGTTAAAAATTTTTATTTCATAATTTTTAGTGGTGAAATACATTGGTTGGATTCTGATATCAGCACACACAAAGGGTATATCGATACGAAGCAAACGTTTAATCGCCGATGATATGCTGTCAACTTTTGAGGAGTTCTATTGTGTAGCTCCGAAGTGCGTTATCAGATCTTTACCAAATAGGATCTCCTCGGGAGTATATCATTTCCAATAAAAAAAGAATTATTAAAATCGAACTACTCTGTAGAATGATATGCGTTCTCGAATTGAGAACCTCCTCCGTTTTTTGTTTTTGTTTTCAACGGTAAAAAAACGTATCATAAATTCCGGTTGAAATGATAATAACGAGCTAGCAACCTACGCGTATGAGCTTCTCTAACGGCACTATAAGCTGATATACGTGAGCTCAAGAAGTGTGTGACGAGACAGGGAACTTAAGGCGTAATGAGTTTATAAACTCGTAAAAAATCGCTTTTTCGATTACGTTTTTTCCATTCAAAATGTAATAATTTTGATTTGAATGAAATATATATTATAGTTGGGGATATTTCCTAGGCAGGAAGGTTATTCAGTACACGATTGGAACAATTTGGCTAGATAGAAAAACATCCCGAAGTTACCCCTCTTTCTTACTTTTAATATCATTTTATATCTAGAAGAAACTGTATTTACGCAAATAAAATATACTATTAACTTGGCCATAACATAAGCTTGGCAGCTAGGTATATTTCGTTTACTTTACTTTATATACTTCAACACAATTCCAAAATATCTACGAAATTTCGAGCGTCTCGCCATTTTGCCGATGCGATACGCCATTTTAGAAGCGCGGCAGCGCTTGTAGAGGTAAGACCTATGTCAAACTTTTCTTCAAATTTCACGTCTTATTTTACAACATTTCCGGCTTTCTTCTGTATTAATATCTATATAAATATTTCTAATATTGCTCAAATTGTAAATAATAGCTGTGATTATTGTAGATATAACTAATTTGTAAAAATTTTTTTGAATTGTAAATTATGTAGGCAAAATGACAGTTCCATCATAGTGCCACAGTTCACGAATATAGCTTTCAGTAGGACAACACCAAAATGACTCGTGGTGCTACGAATTGCTAAACTGATGTAGGTAAAGTTGTTTTTGTAGCGCATAGCGAGGCATCCTAAGAGGTAAGCGGTTCCCAAAGTGTATCTTAGGGTTTCGTGGAAAACAGTAGGGTTCCTTGAATCCAAGAGCGGATACTTACATTTTCTTGCGAGTTTAGCTTAGGTATTTTCTCATTTTATACTTTTATTTCCCACTGTACAAAGAAAGTACACTACAATTAAAAAAAATACTGTAATAAAAATTGCTTTAATATTTACAATTTAGACTATTTTATTTAAAATATACCAACAGATTTTGTACTGAATAAAAATTTTTTAACAAAAAATTAAAACCGACTTCAAATTTCAAAAAGTACCTAAAAATAATAAATATTGCAGCCGATGAATTTTACGTTAGCATCTATAAGAATATCATTTTGTTTTATCGAAGTCGCTGTCAAGCCTGTACGATTCGAGACTGAGCTTGCAATAATTTTTTGGCTAGGCTTGACACCGACTACAATAAAACAAAATGATATTCTTAATAGATGCTAACGTAAAATTCATCGGCTGTAATATTTATTATTTTTTACTTTTTGAGTTTTGAAGTCAGTATTCAAACTTTGTTAAAAAAATTTTTTTTTTAATTTTCAGCGTTGGTGTTATATTGGGTTAGCATATACGTTGGACATGTAAAGGGAACATGAACACGAATCTTTTATTTCAATCGTCGATGATATGCTATAGATCTTTGAGGAGTCTATTGTCTATCTCCGAAGCCCTTTACCAAATCTTCATCAAATTAAAATGGGACCACTTTTGAAGTATGACCTACAAGAAAACTTGAACACGAATCATTTATTTCAATCGTCGATGATAGGCTATAGATCTTTGAGGAGTTCTATTGTCTATCTCCGAAACCCTTTACCAGATCTTCACCAAATTAAAATGGAACCACCTCTGAAGTATGACCTACTAAACAAAAAAAAATATCAAAATCAGATTACTCCGTAAAAAGTTATGCGTACATACATAAAAAAAATATATATACAGGATGTAAAATAAAATAGGACAGCTACTTAAAGAGGTGCTTCAGACCATCAAACTGAACAACTTTCTCTGTGGAGCCAACATCAAGAAAAAAAAAAATCTGCTGTCCCATACATTTTAGTCGAGTCGGTGCTGCACTTTTGTATGGGATAACAGATTTTTTTAATTTTTTCTCGATGTTGCCCCCATAGTGAAAGTTGTTCAGTTTGATGGTCTGAAGGACCCAGTTAAGTATTACTAGGGTGTTTTGTTACACCCTGTATACGCGTCGACTTGAAAACCTCCACCGTTTTTTGTTTTGTTTTCGTCGGTTAAAAAAAGCGAACAATTTTGGGCGGTGCCACAAATGGCAAAACAATCAAGATTGTTGATTTACAGGTGCGTACCGACTTCGCGTGGCAAACCATCGAGCATTATCTCGCGCGGCAGCCGCGCACTATCCCTTTACACCCGAGACGTATCGATCGTGCGAGTAACATTTGAAAAATTCTGATAAATAAATATCTTGGACATTGTCACACAAATTATCTATTCACATTTAAAGTACCCGAAAGGGGACTTGTATTATGATGACTAGACAACGATATAGAATACATATATAGATACAAACATCCATGACTCGGGTACAAATATTCATATTCAACATACAAATATTTGTCCCTTACGGGATTCGAACCCGCGACCCTCGACACAGCAGGCAGATTCACTACCGACTGTGCTACCGGGCCGTCGGAATGCGCAAATTAATTTTAGCGAACGCAACCGGCACTGATCGCTCGTGCGAGTGCTACTCCCGCCCGCCTTTCAAAGCGCCCTGCATTAGTTTTGATGCTTCAATAGCCGGTGATTAGACTGAAAAGGTGACTGCGTTTTTTGACCCTAGAAGGCGCTCACGTAAATATTAATTTTTCTCAAACATGCTTGGAAATGTGAGCATTATTTTGACAACCTTCTTCGAGATAAATCGAAATTGCTGTACTGGCCAAATACATGCGTGCAGCGGCCGGCAATGTTGTATGAAAATCCATATCTGTCGTGTTTTGCGGCCAAATAAATTACATAGTAAACTCATATCTGTAACTACCGCCCTATCGCCATTACTTCCATTCTCTGTAAAGTCATGGAAAGAGTACTTAACAGTAAGTTGCTGTCATACCTAGAAGACAATGATCTACTCAGTGATCGCCAATATGGCTTCCGCCGGGGGCGATCGACTGGGGATCTTCTTGTGTATGTCACGCACTGCTGGGGCGAGGCCATCGAGAAGCACGGTGAAGCACTGGCTGTATCACTTGACATCTCGAAGGCCTTTGACAGGATATGGCACGCTAGTTTGCTGAACAAGCTTCCCGCTTATGGCATCCCCGCAGATCTTTAAGTCACAGACAAACTTGACTTTAAGTCTTGTCTCCCAGTGGGGTGACAATAATTTAGTCAACTTCAACGCCACCAAAACACAGGCTTGTCTGTTCACCGCAAAAAGGAGTCCGTTTAATCTGACTCCTACTTTCCGGGGTACATCTGTCCCTGTTTCCGACAGTCTTGGGCTTCTGGGTATAAGCTTGACCACGAAACTCAACTTCGGTGCTGACATCGAGTCTAAGGCTCAAACTGCGGCCAAAAAGCTGGGCATCTTAAACAAGGTGAAGCGGTACTTCACTCCTGGACAGCTCTTAGTATTGTATAAAGCTCAGGTCCGATCATGTATGGAGTACTGCTGCCACCTGTGGGATGGCTCAGCCTAGTATCAACTTGCCGCACTCGACTCGGTTGAACGCAGAGCCAGGAGGCTCATTGGCGATAGTAAGCTGGTGGAGGCCAAGCTTCATAGCCTAGCCCACCGCCGCAGAGTGGCCTGCTTGTCGGTCTTCTACAGATTGTACTTCGGTGAGTGTGCCCTTGAGCTGCATGAGCTCATCCCACCTTCCCCTTTCTACTATCGGACTTCCAGACGCACCGCGGGATATCACCCCTTCTTGGTTGACATCCCACATATCCGCACCAAGCGCCTTTCTGAATCTTTTATAATGCGCACAGCCAAGGAGTGGAATGCCTTACCTGCGTCAGTATTTCCGAGTACTTACAACCCGAATTCCTTTAAAGTACGAGTGAATAGGCATATTCTGGGTAAGCTCGCTACATCTACGACCCCATCTTCGTCCTGAGGACTGGATTGAGGTCAAGAGCAAACCCATAGTTAATAAAACAAAAAAAGATGTCTTCCCGTATAATGTTATGAATATGCACCATAGCTGCGTAGTATAAATTTAGGACGTGTATTATTGAAGGCTGTAGATTCCAAACATGGAATAAAAGTGAAAAGGGTGTTATGGCACTTTACACCTGTATTCGTTCGGAGGTGCGTTATATCCATTAAAGACTCTGCAGGTGCAGGTGATTCTGATGACAATACAATAATATGGTATTATCCAGCTGATCTGGTGATGGAGCTGGAAGGTGGCTAGTGGAACTCTTGGATGGCTAATAGTATACTCATCGAATTTCAGCTCGTTAAAATCATCTCGATGAGTGCTTTTCTTTACAGTTTTGTAACAAGTACCTATTTAATGATGGAGCTGAATAACTGTTACAAAAACTGCTCACTGGTATTTTCAATTTGTGTTTCTCAACCGATTGCTTCCAAAATCAATATCTGAGGGTCCGCGTGGATCCTGAACACGAATCCGATGTCAGATTCAAGAAAAGTGTCCACTTTAGAGTCAGTATGACTCATCCTAAGCGTCTGTAAAGCGTAGTTGTGGCAAGGCATGCCTTTTTTTGCCGAGTCCAGCGCAGCACCAGTTGGTAGAGTGGTCTCGGTACTCGCCTCCAGAGCAGAGCGGCGGTTTGGTGCGGTTGGCGCGAGTTCGATTCCGGTCGCTAGCAAGGTGGCAAGGAGCTCGTAGCGAATCTTCCTAGGAGTTCGTTGGGACTTTATTATTTAATATATATATATTTTTTGTTTTTTATTTTTTGCTGGCGAATTGTCACCTAACCCCAACTATTAACCATCTTTTGAAGCGTGTAGTTTTAGCAAGGCTCACTTATAGCATATAATTGATGATTTCAAACCACTTATTCAATTGCCAATGATTTGTTTTCAACTGTTGAGGAGTTCCATTTACCTGTTTCCAAAGCCATTCATCAGATCTTCATCAAAGAATTACTTATGCCAATAGCCTACAATAATACCTATAAATAACTTTAACTTTGTTATTGGTGTTGTTCAACTGGTATCAATTATATGACATGTTGGTATACTGTGGCATCTTGAAGAATTATTGAACACTCTAATATTTAAATTCAAAATTCGAACGAATTGCTCGCGATCTCCCCTCAGACCCCGCACCTCACCCCCTTTATCGGAGCTTAGCCCTGCCTTCACGTTGCCTTAATGAGAAGATTCAACGGATTATTTGCTTTACTTCAGCGATTCTCAAAACTCGCAAAATTAAATAATAACGCAATGAATTCTTCACTTTTACAATAATTATGCTAACTTATAAAAGCAAAACCGGATAGTAATTGATAGGTAGGATATAATATGTTCTAAATTCTGGAAAAGGGTCCTTCTTAAATGCTGATGGTTATCATAGGGATGATCAGACCAACAAACAGAATAACTTTTCTATGGGACCAACGCATGATGTCAGAATATCAATAATTTTAAAAGGATCCATCTACATTTCACATTATACAGGGTCCAACATAATATGCTGACACTTTTCCAGACCTCAAAACTGAACAACTTTCTCTATGGTACCAACATCGAAATCGGGATAAAAAATCAGCTGTCCTGTGTGGAATACGTGGTGTTATAATATAGGGTCCTTGTTAATGTCCCATACATTTACAGTTATTGTATGGGACAGCAAGTTTTTTTTTTGCGATTTGTATGTTGGTCACATAGAGAACGTGGTTCAGTTTCATGGTCTGATCATTCCCTTAAATAATTTTCAGCATATTAACAAGGACCGTATATTATAACACCACGTATTCCACAAAATGTATAAAATGAATCTGAAAGATTATCTGGCTTACGTTTTACCTAAGAAAACAATTTTCAATTAAATGTTGCCCGTAGTGGATATTAGATGGTCATGTCTCCAATATTATATTTAGTATTATTTTTGTATCCTGAGAATGAGACCAAATAGGACCGAAAAGTTTTGTGATATGCATCAGTGTTATAAATGTAACATGCCCGAAAAGTTTGAGAATAACTGATTTACGTTATTGAACATTTCGAAGATACTCTATATTATTATTATACTAGTAATATTAATTTAATTAAATTATTCACTTGTACTACATTATTGAATCGAGCGACTTACAGACATAAATCCTTTTAACACTGTTAATAAAAGCCGTTAAAAGTAATTTTCGGAACTGAAATTGGGTTGAACTAATTAAAGTTCAGTGACAGTATAATAATAGAGTAACCAACATTAAATTGTAATTTGAGACACTTCATAACGTTTTGTGATAAAACGTATGTATGTCGTATGTATACAGGGTGTTAGGGTACACAGTTGCATTACTTTAAACTTTTAAGTTTAAAGGGTGGTTGTACCCATGATACTGAACAACTTTACCAAAGAAACCTAAGTATAGGAAATTTGAAAAAAAATCGACATTGCATTTAGTATGGGAAAGCCCAATCCTTTTTTGTAAATTTCCTATAGGTTTCTTAGGGAACATTTTTCAGTATCATGGTTACAATCACCCCTTAAAGAAATGCAACTATTTACCGGGTAAATTTTACCCCGACACTCTGTATGTATTAAATATAAGTAATTTATCTGATTGAGGTAACTGTACTATGTATTGTTGTACTTCCGGATAAGCATCCGATGTCTTTTGGAAGTTTAATTGTTGAAAACTTTTGTCATTCAACACCGTTCCACCGAGGGCGAAATTGGTAGGAGGGGGAGGCATGGAGTATCCGTATTGTATTACGTACCGTGCCCTTTCTTATTCTGTGGTTTTATCCTCTTAAGAGGGCTATTACAAGTGTCACAATAATAAAGATTTCTCAATAAGGAAAGCCTAAATTAAAAAAGTGCTCAACAGATAAACTACAAAAGCCTTCAAGCCATTGTTATACAATACTTTTATAGGTTCTTAACATTCCACTTTTAGATAATTTCGAATAAAAATAAAAGCGGCCGTTTTTTTTCTTTTTACAAAATTTGTATGTTTAGACCTTTAAAAAACCTATAAAAGTATTCTATGAAAATAGTTTGAAGGCTTTTGTAGTTTATCTGTTGAGCACTTTTTTAATTTAGGCTTTCCTCATTGAGAAATCTTTATTATTTTGATGACGAGGGCGTCACTGCGCTTGTAATAGCCCTCTTAAAAACAAAACATTCGCTGCAAACACATAACAAAACAACAAAAATAGTAGCAGCTGCTGTTATTCCCCAGCTAAATCTTCTACCGTACATTAGCTCAACTTAATCGCAACCTGCAATCCGGCTTACCTTACCTCCCAGGGGGACCCAATAGCATTTTTACAAATTTATAACGCAACAACGCGGACGGGTTCCCCATTACCGTCCATTTGGTGCACTTAGAGCTGGTAGCTTACTGCTAAATAACATACGGGACAAGCACTGTTCTTACTGCAAATGGGTGGTGCTACGTCCACAAACCACGTGACTTTGTCGTGGCGGTTCCATTGTGGCGGCCCGCTACGTTGGTTTATTTAGAATCGTATTGTGTTTGGAGTATTGTCTGATAGACCGCGGTGTTTTAAGCGACGTAAGACTAGCTAGAGTTGTTTGGTTTGTGTACAATTTTTAATGTAATTTTAACAAACGTGTACCTACATGGATTGTACAGAGGTAATGGATACAATTACAGACTGTTTTGTAGGTCGAGATCCTTGTATTTTATAGAACCTAGAACCTGGTCCTACTATGGATTTATATGGGTATGAATATGATACTAATATTATATAGGTTGGTTACAAGTTTATTATTGATCCAATATGCCATTCCATATTTTTAAAGTACTACTTAATTATTATTTATCTTTTAGTTGCACGTATTTCCGTAACAGAAACACGATTTTCAGAAAAGCATTAATATAACCTTATTTTGGCATTCCTGTTAAAACATAACATGTAAGTACGTCAATCATGTTTATTACAAAGACGTAAATCTCCCGCCTAGGCAGTATTATATTCTTTGATGTTTTGAACAAAATTTATCGATAAGAACCTCGGAAATTATAATTGAAACAAGAATGGAACGTAATTTTTTTTCCATGGTTTTTAATTTCTTTTTTCATTTAATTTGCCATTATTTTTGATAATCAACCAGCAAATTATTTAATAACAACAACATTTTTTACCGCGCCTATTAAAAATTATTTAAGCCTTTAGATAAGAAGAAGAATAAGGTGGCCTGTACAATTAAGTTCTACGGAATTATTCTCGGAGACGAAGGAAAACATTGAAAGATCACCTACTCGAAAAAAAGTGATGAAAAAAAACGTAAGTTCGGAGGTGTATCTAAAGCGGATTTTACACAGATCAACCAAATTGCATCAATTCCATTGAAAAACATTGAACATTGCACGCATTTCCTATACTTAGCTTTCAATAATTAAATTGAAATGTATTTAGATGTCTCAATGCCATTGAAGCAATGGAATTGAAAGCAATATTGAACCGAAATTGATCCGTGTAAAATCCGCTTAAAGAAAATATGGGCAAGCGCAGATCAGTAAATGGTGACACAAGAGGTAAACCATGAATTTTTTAATTTAAATTTACTCTCTTAAAATTTTTACTTGGTTCAAACCTTGATCGACTGGAACAGACTTTTTAACGAGCCATGTTTTGACTGTACCTCCTAGCATCTTGAGACAATATAAGGAAATCTCAGAAAGCTACGTGTAGGTACGTAGTTCATGGGGAGGTCCTTATGCACTAGCACAGAGCAGAGCGTAGTACGTTTATGAGCCCCCGAGTGCGACGTGACAAACGATTCTGGACGCTAACTTGTCCTCCCCCTTATTATAAATTAAATTTGTGAAGCTAAGTGAATTTTTAGTGCTGTTTGTGTGGAATTTACTTAATTAGACTTTTATAAAAGATGAAGAGAATTTGTTACAAAATAGTTTTACTGGAGATTATGAACTCTCTCTTGATAATAAATTAATATGGTACCGCTTTATTCTTGTCCATGCAGGGAGCCGAGGCAAGTCGAGCCAAATTAAGAATACACTAATCAAGTAATACGGACAATTTATTTTATTATCATTTAAGGACATTTACATAATTATGCCAAAAGTACAAATAGAGATACGATGATTTTATAAAAACCTGACACAAACATTCTATAAATAAATCATCTAACCGTGTTAAGAGGGCTATCACAGTCCAGTGGCGCCCTTATCACATTAAAAAAGATTTCTCAATAAAGAAAGCCTAAATTAAAAAAGTGCTCAACATCAAAACTACAAAAGCCTTCAAGCTATTTTCATAGAATACTTTTATAGGTTTTTTAAAGGTCTAAACATAAAAATTTTGAAAAAAGAAAAAAAACGGCCGCTTTTGTTTTTATTCGGAATTGTCTAAAAGTGGAATGTTTAGAAACTATAAAAGTATTCTATGAAAATAGCTTGAAGGCTTTTGTAGTTTTGATGTTGAGCACTTTTTTAATTTAGGCTTTCTTTATTGAGAAATCTTTTTTAATGTGATGATGGCGCCACTGGACTGTGATATCCCTCTTAATATGGCAGCGTGATAAGGCTACATCACGCCTTTTATTTCGTTCATTCGCGAGTAAATAGAAAAAGAGTGATGGCGCAATAGCACTGTATCGCGCTGTCATACAGGAGCCATAGAGGATAAGTTGTTCGAAGTTCTATTCTTATCAAATTACAGTTCTAATCACATTGCAATCCAATTTATATTCAACTGTACTGAATTCCGCATCGCGCTAAACTCTATGTAACTGACAGTCCTTAACGTCTGGACGATCTGTCAAAACGGCTCTAACGGCTGTCATGAGCTGCACCGCGACTAGCGCAATACCAAATGCGTCAAAAGTTATGTTTCGTACGTAGTCCAATAACGATTCCATCACCGAATATTTACCGCGATTGCAGCCCAGGTTTCATAAATTTTTGGTCCAAATGTGAAAGAACCGTCCAAAGAAAAATAATTTTATATTCTGTTAGAACTAGTCCGTCTAGGCATTTATTATTATGGCTACGTTGCATAAAGGCGAGTCCAGGCGAATAGGTAGTAAGTCGGTGCGCATTTCGTGTAATAGTTTGTCCGAAATGCAACACATTAACATAGAACGTGAGTCGATGCGCCGCGATATCGCCTCTAGAAACTACACTTATGCCCGTTTGTACTAAACTTAAGCGCATCTTAACCTTATGCCTAAATTACATGTGCCACGTAACAAAGAAACAATCTTAAACATGCGTCATACCAAAACACTCCTTGTGATACTTAGGCTTAAGTGTTACTTTATAAATCTCTAAGAGTTTTCTGCAACCGTACATTAGTGTCTCCGGTCTGGTCAAGCTGGCTTCTAGCAGAAATGTGCGATTGTAGCTAAGCTTTGCGAGGATGCGTAGCGAAGCTATGAAACTAGGTACCCGCGTCCACCAAACCTATGCAAGCTATGATATCGATGTTATTATGACATCGATATCGTCGCAAAAGATTTATTTCAATCACGAAATTCACCATCATATTTATTTGGGCTGACTGAAAACAACGACTTTATTAGGCTAATTAATTCACCCATTAAACCTATACTCAAGACATCATACTTTCAAATAGGGAACCGCAAGCTCGATCGACACAATATTGGCGAAGTAATTAATGCTTCGTTATTATCTGCGACGGCAGATTAATTTACTCGGAAATAAAGCCTATTGTTCTACAAAATTAATTCTATTCTTACTCAACGCCTCGTATTTATTTAAGTTAAGGCAACAACGGGAAGTGTTTGTAACAGCCTTTTATTTACGTCACAAAGAAAATGAGGACGTACCACATTTTTGATGTTATAAGGTCGCGTTTCGCTTAATAATGGTTGTACACAGAACACTATAAAAGGGGTTAGAAATGCAAAGTAGCGCTTTTGTTTCGGAGACGGCTGTCGCCACTTGTCTTCCCGCTCACGCTGCTACAACTACTCATGCCTTCTCGCTCGCAACACGCCGCGCGCCTTATGGTGTTATGCAAATCATTGCATAACCTGTGACGACGAGTTCTACGCCTGCTTTGCACTTCTAACCCCTCTTATACTGTTCTGTGGTTTTGTACCTTATTTTGGTGGTTTAGAACATAATTTACAAAAAGCCTCATCTTTAGTTTGTTAGTAATTAGTAGAATAAATTAGTAATTATTAATTATTAGAATAAGTAGCTATTAGAATAAATTCTAATAGTTATTTTCTATAATTTTGACTTATCTAACGTTGATCTTCTTATCGTGAGGGTAGAGTGTCAGAGTTTTTTCATACCGCCTTACGGCCACCAAAAACCACAACAGAACGTGGTTTTTATGTAACGACTTATACCACCAGAGATAGAGAGTAGCCGGGACCAACGGCTTAACGTGCCATCCGAAACACGGAATCATTTTTCATTTTAAGGCGGTCTTAAAAAACTCTGACACCAGGGCTCTGCCCACACGATAAGAAGATAATTTTATGAGACAACCATAATATTTGTAGACGAAAGTCGTTAGTACAAGTACCTAACGACTATCGTCTATAACTTTGCTATTGAACTTTGGTACACTCCATTAACCATAACTACAAGGTTAATTATTTTAACTAACACTAACAGGAACACAGGAACTATTTAATTGAGGTAAATCACTAAACCGCAATTCGATAGGTACCTAACCGAGGCATTATATTATAAGCGAACACGTGTGTAATCGCTGAGTGTTCATTCAATGAGACTTTCCATTAATTTGATCAAAGAACTCAAACCAGCGTAGGTGTGGCACACACTCGAATGAATTCGAAATCTTATCATAAATCTACTCTCATGCTAGAATAGTTTGCAGTCAAATTCAATTTTAAGTCATCATTATCAGCCTATACAGGAAGATTTTTTTATCACCATCCAAATTTTAATAAAATGTTTGTTTATGAAAAAAAATCGATACGTGTTTTTTCTTTTAGCTTCGCTCAGTACTAAAATATTGAGATATGACTACGCAAAAATGTCTTAAGAAAAACAATTCGACTGGACACAGTACGCACCTACCTGTGCCACAGATTACTTATTAATAGTTACTACCACTCGACCCGATTTCGCGCGCTTTTTCGAATTTAGAACTTTGTTTTTCAAGAACGAAAACTAACGAACGAATCTCTGTGGTCAGTAATTTTCTTTGGGTCAGAGCCTTTTAATTTTTAGAAAAAGTTTATTATGTGTCATTGTGTCATTCAAAGAGTACTTTATTATAACCGTGTCATTGAACAAAAATAAACAAAATAAGGGACTAGTATAACATTTTAACAATGTTTTGAAAGTGTTGTGTGTTCCTGTTAAGTTTACAATGCGTGGGACTGTGAAGCTAGGGCTCCGCCCCCCGGTCCTGCCACACACGGTCAGTACGAATATGAAACTCGATGACCAAGCTTTATGGAAAATTCTGTAGGATAAAATTTTTAAATGTGCAATTTTGACCTGCCCTTTTTTTTAATGAAATGGGTTCTATAAGTGATACCAAACATGTAGAAAAAATTTGGATGGTGATAAAAAAATCTTCCTGTATATGTGCCACTGCACGGCACAGGCCTACCCTTAGTTAAGATGTATGGGTGTTAGTCCACTACGCGTGCCCAATGCGGATTGGGAGATTTCACATACGCATCGCAATTTCTTCTTCAGCGTATGCAGGTTTTCTATAGGTATTAAGTAATTTTGTTTATTCTTACGAGATCCGAGGTGAAACTTTTTCTATAGGACCAACATCGAAATCGCAAAAAAAAAAATCGATTGTTTCATACATTTGGGTCGAGTGGGATTTTGTATGAAACCGCAGATTTTTTTTGCTATTTCGACATTGGTCCCATAGAGAAAGTTGTTCAGTTTGTTGTTCAGATCATCTCCTTAAAAAAGCGTCAACACTTTAAGAGGGGGTCATACCTATTTTGTCTGTTTTCGAACCGATTTTTGAGAACCAAATTATTACATTTAATATATATAGTTCACATAACAGTGTAGATACGTTCTTTCTGCAGGGCATCTAACCGTTGAAAACACGATTCTATTAAATTTTCTCGATAGAAAAGAGGAGCAAAGTAAGTTCGATTTCAGATTTATAACCAGTTTTACAAGAATCACACTACACCATTTCTTCTGAATATACCATCATTTGAAAGGTAAATAATTATAGCAGGGCTTCTAACCGATGGATTTTTCCCCAAACACCCAAGAGAAAATATATTGATGAAAAATGCGTTTTTTTGCGATCTTGCTTTCAATTGAAGCGGGATGGCTAATTGCGAAAGTTTGCTTGTTAGAAAGAGAGGCTTGTTCTACTAATACCCAGCCTTAAGAAGAACCCTGTTTAGGCTAATATTAATACCTTTTTCACCCCTCCGGGCGGAAAGAGTCAACTTACGTCCCGCTGCGCTAAACTAAGTTGCCATTGGCCCCGATTCGGACTGTGCCACGACTTAATTTAAATAAATTTATTCCTGTCACTTTCTAAAATAAGATTAAGACAAGAGACAGAAAACCAACAGCTGACTTTAGTGCTGTCAAGTGACGTTGCACGCCCAATAATAAGATGCCATCATAATGTTCGCCATCTTATTTAAAGCGTTTTTGGGCGTATAACGTCACTTTGACAGCACTAAAGTCAGCTGTTGGTTTTCTGTCTCTTTTTTAAATCTTATTTTAGAAAGTGACAGAAATAAAATTTTAGTTATAAGTTAAGTCGTGGCACAGTCCGAATCGGGGCCACTGTGCACCTCCGTCGGGGAGAAAAATAGTGTACTAACCTCGGGCAGTAAATAATAAAGCCTCATATCACATGTTACATAAGATCGGAGTCCTTTCTTACTTTCCTGCCCTCGGTATGTAATCTACTACTATTTTACAATAATAAATGCCTATGGTTTAAACGGTAGAGGTGGTAGAGTCAAAAATTGACGTCAAAAAGCTATCTAAGTATATGATATTATTTTGAATAAAAAAATTTTGAATTTTGAATTTTGGTAATTAATTAGTTAATTACAAATGTTACAAAAAGAAGATCAATTAATGTTGGTTTTACACAAGCTTAAAAAGCTTTATTGTTATTATTCTAGAGACGTGTTTTTTTCATAAACAACACAACAACAACCCCTACTGAGCAAAGATTTCGTCACTCTTGTAACCATCTTTATATACAACGTCTTAATGAATTAACGCAAAACTAGAAAGTAGTTTGTTTAGAATCGAGAGCAGAATCGAATTATCAAGGTTTGATAATAGGATTTTTTTTTCAAAATATTAAATAATTTGTTGATAAAATTTACTGAACCCGACGTCAACCCACCGCACGGGCACACTCACCCTACTTACTACCAAAACAAGATTAGCGCTTTCATTCATTGCTGAAATGATAACAAATAATGTTTGCCTCAAAACTTAAAATGCGAATAACTTTAAATTAACTATCTTTAACTATCACAATAATTTCAATCTAATTATTTTGTTATAAATCAGTTGGGATGTATGAGGTTTTGCGCTTATTCATTAGGTAACACCCAAGTGTTACCGTTAATAAGCGTTTAAATAAACTTCGAAAAATCTTAAACATCAACAACTAAAAACGACATCAAAGTTCGGTTAACAGCACTCGTAACAAGAACACGTGTTACAAAGACAATAATATATTTTAACTCGCTTCTTAGCTACTAAAACAGACACTTAAACGATAGAACATAGGTGACTATATTGCAGAATAGCGTCATTAATAGCAAGTATCCATAACGTGGCAAGTTTCCTGAAGTCGTATAGGAGTATTGCCAGATTCTTTTAGGAATTTAGGAATAACGTTTATGTGAAATCCCCAGATTTTTGGGAGCTAAACGGAGATAAAAAATTTCCAATATAACATGACTGTATTGTTGTCATAATTATAGTCGAACATAAACTATTTCAGTCATGTCTACAAGAATTATTATTATTATTTAGTTTATTTACTGTTTATGTTTTGGTGTAAAATAAAGTATATTTGATTGATTGGTTTGATTGAATTATTTTACTGAAAAAATAAAAAAATTGCATGACTTTTCTAGCAAGGTCTACTTAAAAGAATTGGTACTACAAAATTCTGAAAAGTGACAAGATTTTTCTCTATGTTTACAATTTAACGACACCATTTCAACCTTTCTATCACCTCAAATGAAATAGGTACCTATACCTTAAGTCAGTGCAGATAAAGTACAATATCAGAAGAAAGTATCATAATGCGCATGCTCTAAAGATATAAATAAACCGGTCAAGTACGAGTCGGACTGCTCGCGCACCGAAGGTTCCGTACCACACCACCACAGAACAACCACAGACAGACGGACGGACGGACAGACGGATAGACGGACAGACGGACAGACGGACAGATGGACAGACGGACGGACGGTCGGACGGACAGACAACGTAGGCTTAGTAATAGGGTCCCGTTTTTACCCTTTGGGTACGGAACCCTAAAAATACCTATTTACTCATTGCTTGATGAGTTCCGGATTTACTTAGCTGAAAAACAGCTCAGCTCAGTTAGGAGTTCAATGCCTCTCGCATAAGGAATCTTAAAATTTTCACTAAAATACGAAGCGCGTAATACTAACGGGATTAAATATTCTAAAAAGCGCAAGATATTACTTTAAAGCCCTAAAACGGCAACACTGTGTGGCAGGTGCGTGCGTAATAACTCTTGTGAGGCCATAACGTTTCACGTAGATAAACCACTCGCTGTACGCGCGGGTATTAAGAAAGCCTCTCTAAATATGAAGGAAAATGCTTTAGTTTCGATACAAACATATCGCCCCCTTAGAGGGAAAAGTCACTATCTGACAATACAGCATACCTACTCGTAGTTTTGAGATATTGAGGTTTGAAGTTTAAAACGTTATAAAAACGTTAAACTTAAAGGGAATACAAGGGGAATAATTTACAAGTGCGCATGGCACCAGAACACTATAATAGAGCCTACAAACTTATTTAGTACGCATTTTATTGGATTCTATTAACCGCTCCACATTCACGAGCGAATCGCGGCTTGAATCGCGGTTAGAATTGTGTCTCTGTTGTGTCAACGCAGCTTTCGCGCGTTTGCAGGCTCTTTGACGCGGGCTAAAACCGACAAAAAGCGCCGCGAATCGCGTGCGAATGTGGAGCAGCCTTTAGATACTCGCTGAGAAAATGAGGAGTTCCAATAATTAGCTTTGTATTATAATATGACCAGATAATTTTTTATCCTTTTCCACAAAACATCGTTCAATATTGTTTGAACAACAAGGTTCGTGCTTAAAAGCTACAGCTTCTATCAATTTATGCCTCCTAAGAATTTGATTTTTATACCTTATGAAGAATAGCTGTTGCCCGTGACTTTATCAATAATACAGTTATTTAAAAAAGTATTCTATTCGAACATATTCTATCTGTGTGCCAAATGTCATCCAAATCCGTTCAGCCATTTATGCGTGGCTGAGTGACAATAATTCAAACATCTAAACATCCAAACTTATAATATTAGTGAGATAATATACATAATTCGCTTTACAGGTGTAACAAAACACCCTAGTAATACTTAAGGGGTTGCTTCAGACCATCAATCTGAAAACTTTCACTATGGAGCCAACGTCGAGAAAAAATAAAAAAATCTGCCGTCCCATACATTTGAGTCGGTACTGCAGTTTTGTATGAAAGAGCGGATTTTTTTTGCGATTTCGAAGTTGGCTCTATTGTGAAAGTTTTTCAGTTTGATGGTCTGAAGCACCCCCTTACACCCTGTATACAAGATGTAAGGGAAAGTATCATTAACCTTTAAACCACATTCTCTACCCATCAAACTGAACAACTTTTACTATGGGAGCAATCCTGTCAGACCAAAAAATAGTTTGCAGTCCCGATATAATATACTTACCTACTCGATTCAAACATATGGGACAGCTGGTTTTTTTTTTTGTTCTGACATGTCTGCTCTCATAGTAAAAGTTGTTCAGTTTGATGGGTAGAATAGGTATGTGGTTTAAAGGTTAATGATAATTTTCTTTACATTATCAGGGTGTAACAAAACACCCTAGTAATACTTAACTGGGGGGTGCTTCAGACCATCAATCTGAACAACTTTCACTATGGAGCCAAAACGTCGAGAAAATTAAAAAAAAATTGTCGTCCCATACATTTGAGTCGAGACGGTACTGCAGTTTTGTATGAAAGAGCGGATTTTTTTTTCGCGATTTCGTTGTTGGCTCCACAGTGAAAGTTGTTCAGTTTGATGGTCTGAAGCACCCCCTTAAGTATTACTAGGGTGTTTTGTTGCACCCTGTATAAGGTCTAACAAAATTACCTGAAACTATTTTAAGGGGATGATCAGACCATTAACCTGGACAACTTTCTCTATGGGACCAATATAGAAATCGCAAAAAAGAAATCAGCTGTCCCATACAAATCTGCAAACATGACTCGAATCAGATGTATGGGACAGCTGATTTTTTTCACCTTGTTAGGCGGTGTCCTATTGCCATCGCACGCGCGATGGTGCGATGCGATGTGATCGTACTGATGGGTAATTCTCCGAAATTTTTCAAATTTTCAAATTTTTCTATGGTAAAATTTCAACGATTTGTAAAATTTCGGAGAATTACCCATCAGTACGATCACATCGCATCGCACCATCGCGCGTGCGATGGCAATAGGACACCGCCTTAGACCTTATATAGACCAGCTGGGCTAGAACGTTGCACGTCATACGGCTATATCACGTCTTCTGTCTCGTTCGTTCGCGCGCAAATAGAAAGATAGCGAAAGCGTGATAGCGCTATATCACGCTGGCATACTAGCCATGCAGATGGTAAAAGTAAATAACTTGCTAGATCTATTACGACTACATACATAAACATAAATATGAAGTAGCAGAATACTTTCAAACATAAATATGAAATAGCAGATTCTTATTCCCAGGCCAGTTCCAAGTTTTATCAACATGTTTACTGCTCAGACTTCACGTCCGTATTAATTAACTTTCTTATGTTTTGGAAATAATTCCTTCAGTTTTCCTTTAGCTTTTCTTTAGATATTCCATCAGGAATAAAAGTGCTACGGCGTAGCATATTGCTACAACTACTACGAATATACTTTTGCTACGCGGTGGTTGGAATGTTTGTCGTATAATTCTTATTATATTAGTTAGTACGTACAATATGTACTTTGTTTGATATTCACTTAAATAGTGAAGTATCATGCTTTGCATTACATTTTTAGAGAATTGAAAAACCTCGAACAATTTAACTGGCTTAATAAAATTCAATTATAGTTTACTGCACAACAAAACTCAACATACTTTTCAATAAAGATATTTATTAATAGGTAGGAATAAGGCGGTCTTATTGCTAAAAGGTAATTTCTTCCATACAACCAGGTAGAGAAATAAAAATAGGTAGGAGGTAAAGCTCAAAAGAAAGAAGTCCAGAAAGACAGTGAGTGTATAAATTTATACTTAAAAATAAAATAAAATAATCTGTGATAAATATATCCATACAAATTTATTTAACTAGATACATACTACATAAATGAGTGAGAGAGTAAAATTCGAAACCATAATTTATGCTGGTTTGACAGAAATTGTTCTAGTCAGTTTTTCCATAGTAAATTAAAGTAATCTATCTAATAATACTTTTTTTTTTCGGAAACAGCTCTAACGATTCAGATAATGATTTACTTTCCAAATTAATCTAGATAGGTTTAATTCCTAAAAAATAATGTTTAACAAAAATAATTGTTTTGTGTGAAAATGGGGTTTCTCAAGGATGAAACAAATCTAGAACAACTTAGAAGATGCCAAGCAAAGCTCGATCCGGCTAGATACTAATCGTGTAAGTTCAGAGTTATTAAAATAAAACGCTCGTAACTTTGGGCATGCACACTCAAAATTAGTTTTTACATTGAAAAAAATATATACGGTCGAATTGAGAAACCTCCTCCTTTTTTAAGTCGGTTAACAAATAGACGGAACTATTGAAAAATCCAATTTCCCAGTTAACTAACAGAATGTCTAAAAGTAACGTTGACCGAACTAGAGCGTTTCAATTCGTCACAAAATATATTTTTTTACGCTATTCGTTTAACATTTTTATTTAAAACGTTTTGAAAAAGGGTACGAAAAGTGCTTGAATTGTGAATAAACGTGTTTGAGGATCGAGGAAGTACAGTTTCATTTATTTATTCAAAATGGGACAGGTTAACGGCTAACAAGGGTTGAGTGGTCGAAAGCGAATGGTTGTATTAACTGCAGGCATACGGAACAACATCAGGTATTCCTTTGAATCAAAGCGTGGCAATACAGGAAAATTTAAACAATTTTAATTTTTTACCGCCATATTGACTTACAAATTAATGGACGTCGGGTTTACAAAATTCTTGAAAAAAGTGTTCTAGATTAACTTACATAAACGTAAGTAGGTGTTAGTAATATAAAAAAACTAAAAACATTGAAACAGCTGTAATTTTAATTGCATAGTTGTTAAAAATACTTACAGCACCGCGGCACGGCGCAGCGTTATAGATGTACGCGTAGTCGGCGAATCAAATAAAGAATGGCGCGTAATTGTAACTCTTTGTAGGAATGGTAACTCTTTTGGTTCAAACATTTCTGAATGCGTACCCGATGTCCAGTAGTTGCTAAGTCAAAGGGTACTGTTCTCAGTTTCGTCAATTTAAAAAAATGCAAGCACATAAGCGGCTTTCACCTAACCGACATAAATATTTCGAAATTCTAGCAATTTTGAATTACACACAGATATATTTATTCACATTGTTGAGAAAACATGTAATAAAAATGGCGAGCTTATCTATGAAGAGATTTCTTCCAGCAGGTCCTCGATTCTCTGTTATAGTTAAAATATTATTATCATGACTGTTCAAAAATAACTGGAACGTTCTCCAGTCGGAAAAATATGAGTTTGGTAGCTTTATCACCACCTTATCAAATGAGATTTAAATAATTGACTTAGATAACTTCCAAACCATAAACTTCTGTAAAACGAATTCTGTAAAATCGACTGTAAAACAATGAACTTATACATTCTCGCGAGAACTTTTCGGCGAACATTTTTCGGCAAGAATTCTCGGCAAGAATTCTCAGCAAGAATTCTCGGCAAGAAATTCCATGAACAATTACTACGGCTCACGACTGCTATCAATAGTTGATCTTGAAAAATAGTAACAATATCGATAGAAAAACGATAGTACTGATATTTTATTCACATATAAATTTTACATCCTGTGTTCGGTTTGTTAATGTAGGTAACTTTCCTCAACTTATCGTGAGAAAGTCATTATGAAATACAAATAACGCGATGAATCATGTGTGACGTGACAAATTCAATTATGTACAACGAAAAGGGTATGTTTTATTACGACTTGAACATGACATTACATTATGTTCATCTGAATTAATATTCGTTTTGATGCAACGCTTTAAAATTAAGTCATAGCATACTTGATTTTAATAATGAATATAAATGATGACTTAGGTACAAATATTCATTTGCATCATACAAAAATGTGTCCCTTATATGCGGCCCTCGGATTAGCATGTAGTTAATACCTGCAGAGTTAGCTAATTTCGACTATAGTTACTGCTTCATTTCAAAAATAAGTACGCGTTGCATACCTACACAGTGAGACACTTGATATGACGACCAGGAGTGCGATTTTTAAAACTCATTTATTGTACTCAGCAGTTGTAAAATGTCAAAATTACTATGGATATAATGCATCTTTCTACTTCTGATTTGACTTTCAAAAATCGCACTCCAGAAGTATGATTATTGAAAGTCAAATCGGCAGTAGAAAGAGATGCGTATCTCCAAAGTAATTTTGACATTTACAACTCATGAGTTCAACAAAACCGTGGTGGTCCAGTGGCGAGTAACCTCGCCTGCCGTGCAGGAGGCGATGGTTCGATCCCCGTCCAGACCGACTCGTACCAATGAGTTTTTCGGAATTTATGTACGATTTGTAACACCACTGGCTTTTCGGTGAAGGAAAACATCGTGAGGAAACCTGCATGCTTCAATTTCGAGGCATGTATTGTACCTACTGTCCATTACTTTATTTATTAATTTATTTATTTATTTATTACAAGTGGCGACAGGCCGGGACGGGGGGTGACCCCCAGGGGGGTTTCAGAATATCTCTGACTACCCCCTCGGGGAATCTAGTCGTGAGCATATGCTATGCATGAGTTCAACAAATCAGTTTCAAAAATCGCACTACAGGAGTGCGATTTTTTAAAGTCACCGGTTGAGCAAAATGACTGACCGATATTCACCGATTTCCCAAAGTTCGCATTTTTTTTATCTCACCGGTGACTAAAATTTCCAACCCATGAGTTCTATACGAGTGCCTTACCACTCGTATTGAACTCATGAATATGAGAAGGCTTTTTTTGGCTGATTTAAAAACCATTCAAACTCACCGGTGACATTCAAGAAATCGCACCCCAGAAAAATCAAAATCAGTCGACACGTTGATACTTACGTTAAACCATTAGATTATAGAGCGTTGAATGCACCCACTGTAATTAAAAATGAATTAAATTTAATGAAGTCCAAAGCTTTAAAAACTTGAATGAAAGCGCTGGCAGTACAATTTTTACAACCATTTTAAAGCAAACCTCCACGGAGCCATACTGATCCTTTATTCAGATTATCATGACAAAAATTCTCATGTTTTCACGAGTTATCACTGCCACTGCTACTAACGAATGTAATTTACAGTACTTAAATGGTACATTGCACGCTTTACGACTTTTATATGACACCCTTGGGACTAATTAGTTTAATGCTGTGTGTGATGATACCTGTGGAGTAGACTCATTATAAACTTAAGGCATAGTTGTTATTACGCATATAAAACTTACGGCAGTCTTAAGAGACTTTGCTTTTATAAAAGCGTCATTAATGCCATTAGAAGACTTAGTAGGTATATAGGGTTGTAAAATAAAGAAACCTTGTTTACGCCTGTATGTGGTATTTTACTTGTACTGAAATCTAATACAATCTAATGAATGAAAATGTGATTAGACTTCTTTCGGCGTAAAAAATCATTATAGTCCAATTTAGTTGGAGAAGTTATTAGTGTGATATTTGAATTAAATATTAATGTAGCCGAAATCAGATAAAGCAACAGATTAATATTGAAAAAGCGAGAGTCAGTATGTCAGGATAATAGCAAGCGGCGATTCGTTGTCTCTGCCTACTCCAATAGGAAAACAAGCAACGCGTGACTATGTACCTACCTATACAGGGTGTTAGGGTAAACATTTGCATTACCAAATATACCCAAGATACTGAAGAAACTTATTGAGAAATTAGAATACATGCAGTTATTTTGGCCTTTGTATACTAAATATAATCAACTGATCTAACATTTGTATGGAAAAATGAACAATTTTGACAAATTACGCCACAAGTAGGTTAAAAACATTACCCTACTTCTGGCGCAGTCGGGTAAAAAAACATTTCAAAATGTTTACTATTTCAATTACGTATTTGCATGGAAATAGTGAGAAACTTTACAGGGTCCAAGTTAATATGCTGACAATTTTTTAAGAGGATAGCAGGCCATTAAACTGAACAACTTTATCTATGGCACCAATATCGAAATCCCGAAAATCGAGCAAATCGTTATGTCAATTAAATTCACTTAATCAAGACGAATGAACAAATTACAGAATACAAAAGATGTATATTATATGCAAGACAAAGAAAATGAACTTAATTAACTACGGACACAAAGTTCTTTATAAAATGAAAGGTTCTACAGAAATTCTGATTTAAGAAAAAAACAATACTTTAAACAATCAAACCAACAAACAAACTTCGTTCGTTTCGTTATTTAATAAGGAGTTTGTTAACGAAAAAAAGAGTTTTCTTAGGTAGCTTTGAAGTTTTGAATTCGAAAATTTTAGTATGACGATAATTAGTCAATTAACTTTCCCGCGTCGACGTCTCATTGTTTTCGAGATAAAATTTCGTCTTTGTGTTTTCTCTCGCCACGTGCTGCTCTTTGTCATATTAAATTCGTAAATATTAAAAGGAAACGAAGAGACACTTTGTACGATATAGATATCGTACAAAGTGTCTCTTCCTTTCCTTGGAAAAGGAATCGAGAAAAGTACGCTCAGTCTATTACGCTAAAAATTATAATAAAATTTAATTTGGCGACACAAAGACCTAGACGGTACAAATATAATTTTCATAAGCATTAATCGAAACTTTAAATTTAATGTGAATGTTTTTTTTTGTTTTGCTTTAGAGTCATTTTTCAGGGAGAAAACAAGGAAATACGTTTGTATGGACTAAACGACACTCGCCTTTCCTCTTAAATATTATTTTTGTACCTGTAAATAGCCTGAAACTGTGAGAAATGAATAGGTGAAATACCTATTGGTTCAATTTTATTTTATGAGCTATGATAAGCCGTACAAAGACATGGCCCAGGCTATATTCATTTGTGAAAAATCACATATGGGTCTTCGACGCTACGTTTGATAGGTCATCATCTCAACTGATGTCCACTGCTGGACATAGGCCTATGTTTTGAGTCATTTCAAATTAGTATGACTATTCATTCAAAGTCCATTGTTTCGACCATAGAGATCTCGAGAGATGCCAACCAACGCGCTGAGTACGAAACCAAGTGTCGCATTACCACCAGTACCACCGCGCGATATAAAGTATTTTGTTAGCTTGAATGTGCTCAGTATCCATTGCGGTATCAGAATTCAACGTTCGAATAATCTTTAGTACTACGCTAGCATTGTAAACTATTTGCACATTCTAACTCGACTGGCTTTTAGCTTCATAATATATTGAATAATTACAGTCGCGAGCAATGTGTTCGCGACTGTAATTATTGTTGTTTGGACTTTTTTTCTGTCTGTTTGTTTGTTTGTGTTTTTGTTTGTTCGAGCATCTCGCAAAAACTACTGAACCTATTTTGATTAAACTTTTTTTGTTTGATAGCTTATGATCTGACTTAAAATCTGGTATATAATTTTATGCGGACGAAATCGCGGGTAAAAGCTCGTATTTACCTAAAGTTGAGGTGTTGGCTATTATGGAGTGCACTTTTGTAAAGAAAAAAGAATTTTTTTTGTTTAATTTTATAATTTTAAGAAGTCGCTTTTATACTGTGCATCCGATTAGTTATGTATTCCTGGACTTCCTGACATCCCGGGATTTATTTTACCAAAAACGTTATTTTTTCTTTTTTAAATTAAATAGTTTTAAGAAGTTGCTTCCATACTATGCATCCGATTAGTTATGAATTCCTGGATTTCCTCGCATCCCGAAAAATATATAAAAAAGATAATTTTAAGAAGCCGCTTCCATAATATAATAGCCAAAAATGAAGTTTAGGTAAATATGCATCCGAATATCCTATCTCTACTCATTAGCAATGCTAAAGCATAGAAATAACAAATTCCTACTACCATAGCGTAAATACAATAAAGTGGGTGCGCTTAGTGGCCACGTTGGGTCTATGCTTGCGCGGAGTGCGGGGGGCTCGCGCGGTGTGCGGAGGGGTGAGGCACCGGCCGTTGGGGTACAGCGCGCAGGTGGATCGGTACTGGGACCGCGCCCCCCGCCACCCGCACCCCCCCGCACGATTGGCCTATCGCGACCCGAGAGCGCCCTAACTACTAGTATTATATTCACTTTGCTACTACGCCCAACAGTCAAATTATGGTTATTATAGAGATTCGTTCTGTATTCTGTACAATTTAACGCTAGTATACATTTATGTGAATTTAGTACATACTGCGAATGTTCATTTTCTTTCTAACGTAACGAGTGATGCCGTATAATCAGGCCACGTTTTATTCTGACGTAGGTAATAAACCGTGAACCATAAATGTTGTACCTGTGTATTTCTTACCATCAGGCGTAGGTATACCTAAGTCCTAATGCCAAAGCCTTGAAACTGAAAATATTCCTAAAATCCAAAAATGTTTTTGTTACGTCTTCATGAATAAGCTACCTATCAAACAATTACTGATTTTAGGAGCATATTAGGTATGTCAAACGAGTTTATTTGGACAAAATGGAATGTTTATTTCGATAAAACTAAAATTATGACCAAACAGCCCAAACAGTTAGTGTACAAAACCAAAATGAATTTATCTAGGTAAGTAATTAAACAGAAAGTATGACCAATACAGGGTGTTACAAAACACCCTATTATGAAGGGGCTGCTTCAGACCATCAATCTAAACAACTTGCACTATGGAGCCAACGTCGAGACAAAAAAAATCTGTCATCCCATACATTTGAGTCAAGACGGTACTGCAGTTTTGTATGAAAGAGCGGTTTTTTTTTCGCGATTTCAATGTTGGCTCCATATTGAAAGTTGTTCAGTTTGATGGTCTGCAGCACCCCCTTAAGTATTACTATGGTGTTTTGTTATACCCTGTATAAGGTCAGGCCATCACTTGATATGTCATTTTATACCTAATTTTTGTTGCATATTTCCTAAAGGCATAAGCAAAAGAATATGCTAACGTCTATATTCCCCGGGGGGTAGTCAGAGATATTCTAAAACCTCAGAACATCCACGTTTCACTAGTAGTACTGAAACTCTGTCCAGTGTGACGGGGAGTGAGCCCGTCGACAACTGTAGTGGACAGGAAAAGACCGTCGCCACTTCCTATAGGCTTCTGAAGGAAAGTTGTTCAGTATCGTGGGTACAACCCCTTAAAGTAATGCTACAGTTTACGCCAAAAACCTGTATTAAACGTCAGTGTATACGTTCTTTTTGACCTGTATTAATTATATTATTTCATAACATTATGTCAAAAAAGGACTGAGTAGGGGACGGACTCACTGAAAAGTATAGACCTGTATATTGCATTTGTTATTACGGTTTACCGTAAACCGACGAGGGAAATTCTTGAGATTTTTGTACCTACCGAATTGTGTCCAACCCAAACCCATAACATAGAAAAATGGCTACTGGTGGTTATATTTTACGGTAAATAATGTTAATTTTAAGGTAAAGTTCCATAAAATAGTAGTAAACCAAAAAGTAAGTTATCATATCTTTATTAAGGATACGCAAAATAATACTTGGCAAGTAGGTATTACTGTGTATACGTTACTGAAATTGTATGAAACTTAGGAATTTTTGTAATTGCATACCATACAATGCACAGGAAATACATACATTTCCAACCTAAACCTAGAGAAACCTAAAAACGTAGAGCACCTTTGACAAGCTATTTTCCACATTTCCTAAATTGGCTTGGCATTATAACACTCGTATAGATATCTCCTAGGAATTCTATATAAAGACGGATTACATTTCCGATAACATAATACAATGAAACCCCGAAGATGAAAAAAAAGTTACGAAAGTAAACAACAGAAGGGCTTTATATCCAATAATATTGATAATGTTATAGGCTATACGAGCTGAAGTGATAAACTACGTCATAACTAAACCGGAAGGAAAACCAGCTATCAATAAGGAAAGTGCTCCATCGGATTTATTATCAGTGCCATTTAGAAGGTGTATTCTTCTCACGAGTTTCGCATTACTGCGAAAGTGTGTAAAGAGCCTCATCTCTATAGGCAGCAGGCTTTCCAACTTTTACCCTGACGATGTTTATAAAGTTGACGCGTCAAACGACTACGTGAAACTTCTTACATTGAAAGTGTTGATCGATTACCGCTATTCAGAGCGAATGCTGATGAAATATGATTGAATATAAATTATAGTGTCAATCTGGGATGGTGAAATATTGCTCCGGGCTATTGTGTGACAAACCTAGCTAGGTGAAGAAGATTAATTCGCACGAGTTGTTGAGTAAACGAAGGGAAGTTGCACGGTAGGCACTATTGGGGTATCTCTTGTTTACAATGTGTAACGTAACGTAATATAGGTACAAACCCGGACCTGTTTTTATAAAACAAGAACTGAACAAAAGAGCACTATTTACTAGGTAAAGGGCAAAAAAGGCACTGGAAGCACAAAACCAATTATATCGATCTTCTTACAAAATGTACACCTGCTTGGCTGGTCGCGCTGCAATTTTCTTACCTTTTTGCGATTTTAATTTTGGTTTCAAGGAAATTATGCCTTTGTTTCTGAATTACTTATTAGCAAAATGACCTACGAATCACAACGTCTTAATAGCAAAACGTCCTATCTAAACTATTATAAAACTGTAACAGAAATGAGTCTGTACATTGAAGACATTTACAAAAAAAAATTACGACATGGTTTTTACCTGTCCCTGATTCCAAATCACCAATTTTTGGACTTTTTGTCTGTCTGTTTGTTTGATTGTATGTTTGTTTGTTTGTTCGTTTGTTTGTTTGTTTGGGTGTTTGTTTGTTCGAGTATCACGCAAAAACTACTGAACCGATTTTGATGAAACTTTTTTTGTTTGATAGCTTATCATCTGACTTAAAATCTGGTATATAATTTATGCGGACGAAGTCGCGGGTAAAAGCTCGTTATTTATAATCACACTCATTTGTTTATTTACCTGCACCTGTATAAACCAGTTACCTGCACTTTTCCATAAAAGCTTTCGCACCATTAAGAACTAAAGGAAACGTACGGTTATTTTAATTACATTAGTACTCTGTGGTACGGTTGAGTATTTTTGTAATTATACAAAAATAACATTTATCCTGAGTTGAATTTCCTTTTCCCAAAATCTTCAATGTTTCATAGTATCGCATCTAAATTACACATCAAAGTTTCTTCTTCAGCGCATACTGGAGTGCAATTCTCGAACATTCGAAATTCGCAAACATTGGTTGTAACATCGGCGAGCTGTCAATTCGGTATGCGTTATCCGACTTCTAATGCGACGATGTTTGCGCATTGCACTGCTGATTTTCTTATGAGGTTTTCCGTTACCGAAAGGTCACTCTTTCAAATCGATATGAACATAGTTTCTAAAAATTCATTGATACGAGTCTGAACTCTGATCTAGCTTGTAATGGAACAACCGTCCTCTTTACGAGATGCAGGGCTAGGTACTAGCTAAATTCCGTGAAAGCATTTATACTCTTCTAGATTTGATATAAACATTTGTATTATTATTATGAAGAAGATTCTTACTAATTTTTAATCTAGGTGACAAAGTCTCAGAGGTTTCAGAGATATTGCTATTTTAATACAGCTAGAAGCAAAAATAGAAGCATTATTATTATTAATCGTATACTATAATATTAAATATTAAGGAAACGTAGTAACAACATCCCAATTTAATATATGACTCTAGTGGTCCTTATGAAAGCTGAAAACTCGTAAAAATTTATGAATTTAATGAGAAACTTTGAGGAAAATTTTCTCGTTTTGCACCCAAAATGTCTGCGTTAACACTGAACACAAAGTAAGTTTTAAGAGACATTGTACAATTTCAAAGTTCTTTTTTCACTTTGTTTCAATGAAAGCTTCGAAAAAAGGCGAAGTTTTTTGGTTTTATAACTGCATTATATTATACGAATACGAAACAATGTTAATTTAAGTAAAAATTTAACAATGTATTTTTTAATTAACCCTTACAAAACCCATTGTAAACACCTTTTCAATACTCACTTCAACCAATCTAAATCTTAATTATAAACACTATTAAAACTGTAACATTAGTGCTCTATTCATTGAACCTATTTACAAAGAAAAGTTAAATAGGCAACCGTATGTTTAGTTCAAATCACAGATTAATTTATTTTTTGTTCGTCTATTTGTAGGTAACCTTTCAGAATAACATCAAAACAAAGAATGATTCCGAGCTTGAATTTCAGTGAATAGGTAGGTGAATAGTGTTATATAGGTATCTAATCTAACGTCAGTGGAACCCGAATGTCAAAGACATAGGCTACCTACGGAAGCGTTATCTGTCACCACATTCAGGTTTATGTAAACCCAGTAATGCCTCCTGGATCCCTATGCATCCTCAAACAATCCCCTGTAAGCTGAATTTCAATCCTCATAAGAAGGCATCTGATCTAACGCTTATGTGTATTACACAAGTATGCAAATGGCTTGACTACGGGAATTCGTATTTGAAATAAACTATTAATGGTGAACCAATTACGTCAGTTTTAGTAGCTTCGGTATTGGTATTGGATAGAGTGCGTTTTCTGCTGCAGGCCCTATTGCTGTTTGTACGTTTTAGCTGATTATTGTAAAGGTACAAATTTTAATTCACTAAAACCAATTCAATAGTGCAATAAATTGATGATAACTATACGGTATTGAAATCCTAACATATACATTATTTTCTTTATTGTCCACATACGACGTTAAAACTCTGACACCAGGGCTTGCTGCCCACACGATAAGAAGAAGATACGACGTTATAGGACTTTTTGTTATCCTATAAAATTATAGATACTCTATTATTGCAAAACTCTTCATTAGTTAGCTAGAATTTAGTGGGCTAGAAATCATTTGACATGTTTTTTTTTCCATAGATCCCTTATTTGTGGGGATAACGTTTTTATCCAAGAACCTAGCTTGAGTGGTAACCGTAATAAGGGTACTTTTTTCTGTAGAAAATGAACGTCGGTCTCAGTATAAATACAAATCAAATTAAATGGTCACATTTTTATTTTCACAAATAAATACAGTCGCTGTATTAAATTTAAATAAAACGAAACAAAAAGCGAACATCATAATTCGTTACCTCGACCCTTTGAATAAATTTAACCGACTTTCCTTTTGCAATTTTAAATATCTTTCGTAAACGGATTAAAGCGTTGCTTTTCACTGTTCCACCGTCAAGGTTTGAATAGCGTAAAACGTGTCTACATGGTAAAATATACATACATTCTCTGTACAATAGCTTGACAACAGGATTATGTGTTTCAGACACGTTATTTGTTCACAGTTTGCTTGTTTTGCTAAAACTAAACCTCATTTCATATTTAACTAGTTGGGTCTGTGGGCTTCAGATTGTGTACCGAGTTATTTAAATTTACTTAACTGCTGCCAAGTAGATTAAGTGTGTGTCAGTTCATTATACATAGAGAAAATAAAAATTTGAGGACACTATAAGTATGTACAGTCGGCCGCAATAAGTTATACACTTTAGTAATACGACGTAGAACAAAAGTGTATACAACTTACTGTTTTTTTTTCTTTCTTTTTCTTTTTCGAATTGGCCAATAATAATAATAAATAATAAATATCTTGGACATTGTCACACCAATTATCTTGTCACATTTAAAGTACCAGACTCTAGCCTAGACTTGTATTATGATGACTAGACAACGATATAGAATACATATATAGATACAAACATCCATGACTCGGGTACAAATATTAATATTCATCATACAAATATTTGTCCCTTACGGGATTCGAACCCGCGACCCTCGGCACAGCAGGCAGGTTCACTGCCGACTGAGCTACCGGGCCAATACAGCTTATACAGTACGGCTCCGGGAGCCTTTACTGCTTATTTCTGCGGACTATGGGGGGACCACACCAGTGACGGCGAAGCCCACTGTACATATATAAAAACCTAAATCACTAAAAGATCGCAAATCGAAGCTCCGTCCCACACTTTATAATTAGACATTAAGTTTAATATTTTCAGGGTTATTGTGTTCCACCTAAATCATCAGGGTGACCATCCAAGTACCTTCAATAGTACTAACCTTATTGCAAGCGTATGTTTCATAAGTCATAACGCTGGGCACCTCCTTCTAGCTCCTATATGCTCTATTAGTAAAAGAGATAGACGTACTTTTTGTTATCATCAACTGCAAGGCTGATTCAGTATGCTCTTCACCTTATGAATATGAATACGGTGAAGAGAATCTGTGTGATGGTTGTGGACCAGGTCTGCCTGCATAACGCTAGTCGTTTTAGTAGTTACAGCCGTTCAAAGGTCAGTTATGGTTGCAAAAATGAATATGCCAGTATTATTGTACCTAATATGCATTGTAGCTATGCGAACAGTACAAAAACTGACATGGTCTGTCAGTCGGTTTAGGCAGACCTGGTCCATCCCCATCACAAAGCTGATCTACACCCTAAGAATATTAAATCAGCCTTGCAGCTGAACATAACAAAAAGTACGTCTATCTCTTATACTATACAGGGTGTAAGTGACAGCCTAGCAAATACTGAAACGGTGAACTTGGACCATCAAACTGAACAACTTTCACTATGGAGCCTACCTCAGGAAACGCGAAAAAAAATCAGCCGTCCCATACATTTTAGTCTGGTAGGTACAGCAGTTTTGTATGGGACAGCTGATTTTTTTTCGCGTTTCCTGAGGTAGACTCCATAGTGAAAGTTGTTCAGTTTGACGAATATTTTGTTTTGTCTTTTTAATTAACAAACCCATTATTCCGAGATTGTTAATTTAACTTGTAAATCTCACGGTTTCACGTCGTTAATTAACAGACCGCATAATTAACCAAACATCCATTAACTTTTAGCTACTAATATATAGTAAACATGACGTTTAGGTAAACCTGACGAAAGTTATTAATAACCGAGGCAACTGACAGGACCAGATAAGGAAAGGCTGGCATAATAAGGGATGGTGCCCACTTTATTACATAATTATCGTTAGAGAAAACCGCTTACGTCAGCCTAAAACTTAGCTCTGCAAGTAAGGATTTTTTCAAGATCAACATTCTATATTATAAATATAGCTTATAAACAAGTTAACTTAGTATTATAATGGTTTTTGATCATTACTATTGAAGTTATATTAAAACGTTTTATAACGTCATACAATATTGTATCGTTTTATACGTAGATGCACAGAGTACTACAATTACCACCGTAAATAAGTGAAACTAATAAATCAAAATTAAACTACTGGGTTTACTCGTAAACGTATGAATAAATGAAATATACTTTACGAGCTTTTACCCGCGAATTCGTCCGCATAAATTATATACCAGATTTTAATTCAGATGATATGCTATCAAACAAAAAAGTTTCATCAAAATCGGTTCAGTAGTTTTTGCGTGATACTCGAACAAACAAACAAATAGACAAAAAAACCAAAAATTGGTGATTTGGAATCAGGGACAGGTAAAAACCATATCGTAATTTTTTTAATGTAAATATCTTCAATGTACAGACACATTTCTGTTACAGTTTTATAATAGTTTAGTTATACACCAAACCATTACCAAATACATAAACGACCAGGAAACAAAAGAATATTGGTAGAACTTCTTCTTATCGTGTGGGCAGCAAGCCCTGGTGTCAGATTTTTCAAACGGCCTTACGGCACCAGACGTGGTTTTTTAATGTAACGACTACTACCACCAGAGATAGTCTAGCCGGGACCAAAGTCTTAACGTGCCATCTGAAGCACGACATCATCTTTCTTCTCAGACAATCAGGTGATTCAGCCTGCAATGTCCTAACCAACTGGGGAAAAACGCACAAAGTAACATTTTACTAGATGCCCCCCATTCGAACTCACGACTTCCTTTTCAAGAGCCCGATCCTCTTAACCATTAAATCACGGAAGTAGAACTAAATTAAGTAAACAAAAGTATTAAAACTGTTATTAGCATAACACCACCCACAGGTAGGTACCACCATCATCGTCAATACTTACTTTTATTCCTTAAAAAAATTCACAGTATCAATTCGTAACTACAAAAAAAGACGCCCTCATAAAGGTGTTTCAGTAAGCAACAGCAAAGAACCTTTACAAATTATGCTGTAACCCCTTTTTGTGTACAAGCCTCGTCAAGTACTCACTTCAACTTGCTAATTAGTCATCAATTTTACTCCCCTAAGAAGACTCTTAATGAAGCTATTGTACGCAATTATTTTAGTATGTGACCCTTGTCAGCTTGGGAGACGTAGTTATGTCGTTATTAGAAAACTATTTGTTTTTGAAGGAAGTTTTTTAAAATGCTGAGTACTAAATTATTGTGAAAAAATATTATTCGTTTAGCAAAAAAAATGTTACACTAGGTATTCAAATTATATCCTATCAAACTAACATTATAATTTATATGAGAATTTCTGACAGTATTTAAATATTGACTACCACAAGGACCGAACCTGCACCACATCCTATTTTAAGTCACTTTATTTATAATTTTATTTAATGTTACTATTTTATAGATCTGTCGAATAAATAAATGAATAACAATATTGACTCAATCAAGCATTTGGATTAGAGAATAATAACTTTCTGTTTTTTTACTTGTTTTAAAGCTGGCAAAAGCAGTACCTAGGTATTGTATAAAAACATGACCTAGTCTTGAAACCAGCCACGGTTCATTTCTGGGCTAAACGAGCCCATGACGCTCGGGGCATGTTTGTTTATTGTGCTAACATCTACGTCAAAATGTCATTAATTATTTTAGTTAACTAGCTTTTGCCTGCAACTTGGTCCTCTAGATTTTCGTTTACACCCGAAGGGTTTCGGAGTTTAGAAGTTGAATTTTAATAAATATTTAGTAGGTATGTACAAAGAACTGATTGTTCCATTATCTTCTGTAGAATCTACATTATTCTAAATTCCATGTTTTTTTCTTCAGCAGTTCAGGCTGTGCGTTGTCTGTCAATAAGTTAGTAAGTCATGGAACTGTTTTATGTGTATAGATAAATAGATACAATACTTTCATGTTTCTGTCTTCGTCTGTCTGTTAGTAGAACGGCTATGCGTTATCTTTCAAGTAAGTCAGTGACGTAACTCTGTAGGTTTTTGAAGTAAAAACACGTAAAACAATCGTATCCAACACTCATGAACCTGCGATTTCTATTACAAAGCATCATCATTCATCACGATTTCCCCAATTCATAAAATGTATATTGGTGCATAAACAAAAATATTGCGCTACGTGAGCAAAATATTGGTTCGTCCAACATCGATGTTCGAAACTATTCCACCCATGCCGCAGTAACACGATTTTAAAGTGAGTGTACATAACGAAAACACAAAGTGCGCGTGCCAAAATATTTTGCCCTAAAACACACTAGGTTCCACTGAACTTTGTCCGCATTCCTCGAACTGCTTTCACATAAAAGTTTAAGTTCAAACCGCCAAACGAAATAGTTGGCAGGAATTCCTATCTTTGTGTTTACCTCTAGTTTTCACGGCAGTTTATCCTTTGAGCGTACTTCTACTGGCCTGTACAATAAAGTACCTATATGATTCTTTTATCACCTACGGTCACTGTAAAAACCCTGCGAACAGAGAGACAAAAGTTTATTTTTAAGTAAATATTTTAATATTTGTGCCCAAACCGATAAATATTGGTGTTGTGCTCTGGAAACCCTAAAAATGGTTTTCAAAAAGATTCTTGCAAATTATGAAATAAATATTCTATATAAACAGTTTTTTCGTAACACCAGCACGTCTAGTATGATTTCTCTGCACACGCACGACGCGCCTTCGCTGCATATAAAAAAAACTACTCCCGCGCTTTTTGGAGAGCAAAAGCCGCCCTTGCCGAGACTTTTAGTACCTATGAAAAAAAACCGAGTCATGGGTCTGGTCCACGCACTTTCTCTGCAATGATAGAATTCAGTTGGTACCTGCGTGCTGAACCTAAGAACTCGGGTTCGAAACTCTGAAGGAGCTAATATTTGTCTAGTTAATACAATTTTTTATAACCCAGTCAATCAATCAATCAATTTCTTTATTCTTCAACACAGGTATTAAAAGATGAAAATTATAGTCATGAAAGTTTGTATCGATTTGTGAATTCTATATCGTTGTCTAGTCATCATAACACAAGTCTGGGCTTGATTAATGCAATATCTGTGTAATAATGTCTAAGATGTTTATTATTAGTCAACCAGGCAACAAATATCAGTGACTCGATTGCTAGTTTGTAATTAGGTACTAGTCTGAATGTAGGTGCTCTAATATCACACATCAATTTACACAATCACTAAAATGGCTATCAAAGTAAACTCCTTTTCTTAGCTTAAGAATAATAGTTATTAATTCGTGTTATGTTGTAGAGTTTCGAGCCGCATCTTTTCTACAGCGACAACACGTTTTAGCATCAAAAAAAGATTTGACGTTTAATAAGAGAGCTTCAAGCTCCTATACTGAATTTGAGAACTACAAGATGAGAAATAAAAACAATATTATGGAAAACCGAGAATATAACCAATGTTATCGTAACAGGAGCGGAGATCTCTTGTTAGTGGACTCAAACATCATCATCCTCCTGCCCTTATCCGATCATTTAGGATTGGCACAATATCTACAATAGTACCAACTAGAATTTATTCTGTAGTAGTAAAGACAACGTTTTGGCAAAAAGGCTGACCCTGTCACCAACCCTCTTTGGGAATGCAATTGTTGCGGGTTTTTCGTCACTATACGAGTAGCTAACGACGCAAAGTGATGTGAGCTAAGGCTGCCTCTCCCTTAGTCGCCTCTAAAGACACCCACATGTCCTATTTTTTCCTATTATTCGAAGATCCAAACGTATTACCCAAGACTGCTGACATCTGCACCAAATAGAGATATTTTCAACTTGGGTTACGTATGAATAACTGCACTGCATTGATAAACTTTTAACGATTTATGATGCGAACAGTGATGCATTGAGGCTCCGACCGCACTCGACAGAACGGACAATAATAGTTTCACGATGCAATTTAAGTTTATCGCTTGTTCGAGCAAATATATAACAAAAAGTTAGGACACTAAAGCAAAGTTTGCTGCTAGTTGCGTTTCAGACATACACAAATATAAAATAAATCCTTTTTACGACCGATAATATTTAGTTTTGAAACGATTTTATTTTGTTGGTAATGGTGACGCTGAAATGAAATACTAAATGTTTATTAACCTTTTAGTAAGTTTGTTATAGCTTGTTGAATCCCACTTCCGTCTTCTAAATTAGTTAACTAAAGAGGTGAAGAAAGGTACTTAGGTCATACTGGACAACGTTTGCACAGTTAAAAGAAAGAGCACAGAATAGGTAATAGTATATAGTTCTACATAGAAAGAGTGTATAAGTACGTACATAACATACACCTACTTTTATTGGACTATAAGAAATCGTTATGGTTAAATTACTTTTTTTCGATTCAGATATACAAAATATACAAAATATGCGTTTTGAAGTGAGAGCGAAGAGGTGTATCAGAGTACCGTACGCTACGGCGTGTGGCGGTCCGTGGACTCTGCCTACCCCCATGGGACAGTAGCGTGAGCTTATGTTATGTATGTAGGTATGTAAGTGTAAACGAAGGAACTTTAATAAGGAACTCTAGAGTTACTACAGATATTCAAGTAATGAAAGTTCTTCTTTCGTGTCGCTGTTGGATGCTATATTTTGTTGACCTAAGAACCACGTCAAAGGCGCTCGGTTTATTTCATACAAGTTTTCTCGTTTGCAAGCGGTAGCGTCAAACAGTTGTATTATTAAAATATAATATAAGTACAGGGTTTAAATTCATATGCTGACAGTTTTTAGGATTTTACAGTCAAAAAGGAACACTTACAGGGTGTAACAAAACACCCTAGTAATACTTAAGGGGGTGCTTCAGACCATCAAACTGAACAACTTTCACTATGGAGCCAACTTCGAAATCGCGAAAAAAATCACCTGTCCCAGACAAAACTGCAGTACCGACTCGACTAAAATGTATGTATGGGAATTTTTTTTCGCGATTTCGAAGTTGGCTCCATAGTGAAAGTTGTTCAGTTTAATGGTCTGAAGCACCCCTCAAGTATTACTAGGGTGTTTTGTTTCACCCTGTATACAGGGTGTAAGGAAAAGCATCATAAATCTTTAAACGACATACTCTATCCATCAAACTGAACAACTTTACTAAGGTAACAAAAATGTCAGCACAAAAAAAATCATCTGTTCCATACGAAACTGTAATACCTACTCGACTCAAACGTGAACAGTTGATTTTTGTTGTTCTGACAGATTTGCTCCCATAGTGAAAGTTGTTCAGTTTGATGGGTAGAGTATAGTGGTTTATAGGTTAATTATACTTTTCCCTACATCTTGAATAACGAAGTTAAAAGGAAAACTATCACAGCTAAGTAGACTTTACAAGTTAACGAGTAATAGCACATAAATGATGATAGCTCCTTTCGGGCATGGGGCGACTGCTTCAGTTTAATGATCAGATCGTCTCCTTGAAAACCGTCAGCATAATAAGAAGAAACGAAAAATGTTGTTTTTTCAGTATGCCATATACAAACTACAACAAATAGGGATATCTAGCCAACTATTTGCAAATCAAATCCATCAATCAGACATAAATATAGCCATGAGACCTCGTTTTACTTATCTGGGGACACGATTATACTTTCATCCGATCCATCTTTCGTGATAGATAACCGATATGATTGAGTGTTTGGCATAATCTGAGACAACGTTTAACGACAATATTTTTTTTTATTATGATTAACTAATGAATCTTATGAAAAATCACAATCTATCCAGAAGCATAAGTAGGAACATGAATATTTTAATAATATGCTTTTTTCTCTCTGCTATCAGGATGGCCATGGATTGATAACAGAACTGTACTGAACTCAAACTCAAAATAATGTATTCAATATAGAAACAAGCTTATCGTTTATGTAATCATCCAGTTTATAATAATAATAATAATTACCCGCGGGGGCAGCTTGTGGCGAGCTGACGGTGAGTGGCGACACCGCGGACCCCTATCCAGGGGGACCATACAGACATGCGCTCACACACACACACACCCACACACATACCCTCACACCCACACACACAGTAACACACCCCCCTACCTCTGGCTTGCCTTCATTGGCCGTCCAAAGTGGAATCGCAAGAGCAGAACCTATGCTCCAGTTTGGAAGTGTATTGCACGTAATGGCGTAATAACGGGGAAACCCGCTCACGGGGGTAAACCCCGCGATGGTGAAACCGGAGCCGCACCTCTCGACAACCTTCAGCCGCTCAATGAGATGTTGCCCCATTGTCGCACTTTGTGCGTGCGGCCGTTTTATGGGGCCCACTCGACGAGTCGGCGAGTCACCGCCTGCCCTATTTACAATTTTGAGACTAGTTGTCATGGCAGGCGTCCGTTAGTCTCCTCCCATAGCCCAGAATCCGTCCATCCAACTTTCACGTCCATCTTATCTTATCTTGTTGTGGGGGCTGGCAAGCCAGCAACACTTCGACCCAGTGGGATCTTTTGTGTTAGCCCCAGTACTTTTTACTTTCTTCACCCTTCAAATACATGGTCAATGAAGGAGGCAATACCATTGAGGGGAAGAAGCCTAAGATCTCCCGGTTTTGGATATCCATCACCGAGGAGGCACATGCGTTTTGCCGCCAAGACATCACAGTCACAGAGAATGTGCTCCATGGTCTCCTCATCCTCTCCGCACGCTCGGCAGCTGGGATCCAGGGTGAGTTTCATCTTGTGCATCATCGTGCCTGTGGCGTAGTGCCCAGTGAGGGCTCCGACGATGGCACGAGCCTTGCTCCTGCTGTTGTTCAGTATGAACTTTGAGACACGAGTTGTCGCATTGCTGATAAATTTCTTGGAGTGCTGTAGACCTGTAAGGCTAGACCACTCCAGCTTGTGTGTTTTATCAGCCCAATCCCTAATGGCCATTCTTATGTTGCATGCCGGGATTCCCACACTTGGTTCTGGGCCAACCATCTTTCGTTCTGACCCAGCCCTTGCCAGCTCGTCAGCATTCTCATTACCCCGAACACCGGTATGCCCCGGGACCCAGACTAATCGCACGGTATTGTGTAGACCAAGCTTGTTGAGGGTCTTTACTCCGTTTAGGATTAGCCTGGAGCTCACATAATAGGAGTTCAAGGCTTTGAGAGCTGCTTGGCTGTCGCTAAGAATATATATAGTCTTGTTGGTTACCTTCCTATATATATTCTCCTGCGCGCAGGCTATGATAGCGTACGTCTCAGTTTGAAAAACAGTTGCAAACTCCCCTAGACTGATACTCTCGTTGTAGTCATTGGAGTGTATGCCTGCACCCGTACCCGAATCGGTTTTTGAACCGTCAGTGTACCAAACAAGAGTGTTCGCGTCCGGGGTACGCAGTCCACGCTTCCATTCATCCCTTGAAGGGACATGTGTTTTGTAATTCCTCTTGAAGATTCGTATGCTCGGCATTGTGTCACCGATCATGTTGAACCCTCTTTCAAGCTCACTGCTCAGTTTCAGTGCAGTGTGCCTTATTTTGGGCATATCATTATGCCACGTTTCGGTCACCTTCATTCTGTAAAGAGCCTTCGCCGCTTCAGCTTGTATGAATATATGAAGCGGTTTAAGGTCCAGTATTATGTCTAGTGCCGCGGTGGGTGTCGACCTAAATGCACCAGTCATAGCCATACAGGCCATGCGTTGTAGTTTCCCAAGCTCTTTCTCACATGTTTGCATTTTGGTTCTCGTCCACCAAACTATGCTGCCGTAAGAAAGTATTGGTCTAACCATAGTTGTGTAGATCCAGTATATAACCTTGGGGTTTAGGCCCCAGGTTTTACCGTAGGCTGATCTGCACATATTGAAAGCCCTTGCGGCTTTCCTTGTAACCATTTCAGCATGTGATTTCCACGTCAGTTCTTTATCTAGGGTCATCCCCAGATATTTAACCTCTGTGGACCAGGTTAACTCCTTATTATAGAGGAATGGATTCCTAAGTCTTGTCAGGTTTCTCATCTTCGTGAACGGCACAATTGTCGTTTTCCCTGGATTTATAGACAAATGATGCTCATTACACCATTCCTCTACATCATCCAAGGCTTTCTGCAGAATTCCAGACACTGTGTCTGGAAATTTGCCATTGATTAAAATGACAATGTCATCTGCATACCCCACTGTGTACAGTGACTTTTTGTTTAGCTTTTCCAGGAGCGAGTTGACCACTAGACACCAGAGTGTCGGTGATAGTACCCCTCCTTGTGGACAGCCCTTCTTTGTTGTGGCATGCACCTCGTCTCCTAGGAGAGTGGACGCTATTTTCCTGCTCTTCAGCATGCAGTCGATCCACCTGCACAGGGTTCGGTCAATGCCGTGCTCTGCCGCGGCTTTCCCAATTGACTCAAATGTAGTGCGATCGAATGCTCCCTCAATGTCTAGGAATGCACCGACACATATTTCTTTATTTTCACGTCCATAGCCCAAGACCTTATTTTTCATTCGCGGCCATAGCGCCGTACTCCAATAGTCTTTACACATGGCGGGGCCATCCCCGTGTGTATCATCTTGTGCGCTCGGAGATGGTATCCGCCATTAGTGTATCGCTTACATTTAGATTAACTTGTCTTTTGAACGGGCCTCTACATGTTGGCTTCGGCCCCATGCACGCCTTCCAAAGGTCCGGGACTTAATTGCCCGTGATTACGGAACGTAAGACATACAATAATAATTATAAGTTTTTTTTACAGAGGACTTTTTTGATTAGAGTCATGGACCTGTAAAAAAAAAAGAGCTATAAACTTGTTTTTAGAAAGATTCAAAATGGTCTCGGGGATTTATTATAAGAGCATATATATGGTCCTTTTTAATACGCTGACACTTTTTTAAGGTGAGACCATCAGACCATCAAACTGAAGAACTTTCTCTATGGGACCAACATCGAAATCGAGAAAAAAAAATCTGCTGTCCCATACATTTGGCTCAAGTAGTTTTGCAATTTTGTATGGAAGAGCAGATATTTTTTTCGCGATTTCGATGTTGGTGCCATAGAGAAAGTTGTTCAGTTTGACGTTCTGATTAAAAACCTTAAAAACGTGTCAGCATATTAAGAAGGACCCTATATAATAATATGACGCATATGAAAGACGTGATTACTAGGAGAGGTTCTATCATAAAAAACTGCGTCGTGAATTTCCATGATACAATTAATTTACTTTGGTGCTATTTTTGTCCTAAACCATGTCCATCTCAAACATTTTAAAAGAGAGGAAAATTAAAAGAAAAAAAAACTTTTATATAAGCTCCGGGAATCCTAAAAGGTCAGATTAAACACCTCGATTGCCCTTACTCATGTCTCTACAGATAACGTAAAGTAGGCCTTAATCCCGTAATTTGTTCCAACAAAGACTCTCAAATGGGTCTAATATCTCCCTCAACACACATCCCGGAGTATTATTCCTCCAATAGCCTTCCTTTTCCCTATTAATGGGATTATAAATAGAATATTTCGAACAATGTCTACACAGGTTACAAAGGATTTTCTTTATTAAATATTCTCAAGTCCAATACTGTTTAACATTAATTAACTCTTGTTGGAGTTATGAGAGTAATTAAAACATTTTCTTAACATTTTCGTTTCAGTGAAACGTTCAAGATAATTTTGAAAAGGCAAATAATAATTTGCCTTTCAGCAAGTAACACTGTCTTTTCAAATACTGACGACAACCATTTGATCTTTTTGTTGCTCTGTTTAAAAATTACATAATTTTAATTTTAATAGATACCTCAGCAGTAGAGTGCAGGCAATGTACCATGTACTTTCAATTCAACCTGTTTTTGGTTGAATCTTAAGGCATGAAATAGTTGTTCATGAACTGTTCTTGATTATTCTTAGGCTCAAAACACGATAGTTATTACTTCTCTTGCTCATAAAACCATGCAAAGATAGGTAAGTTTATGACTCTTTTTCAAGTTTTGCTTATTATATTAACACTATAAATAAAAAAGTACACTGAAAAATAGGAAATGACACTGTCTACATTATTCTGATGCTAGTTTTTACCCCAAACACCCAAGATAAAATAATTATATTGATGAAAAATAAGTTTTTTGCGATCCTGCTTTCAATTGAAGTAGGATTGCTAATTGCAAACTTATGCTTGTAAGGAAGAGACGCTTGAGCTGGGATGATCTGCCCTTAAAACACAAGCGACGAGTTTAATGGAGTATGTTTGTATGGAGAGATAAGGAAGCTTGCAGCGTGCGCCAGAGTGCCTCGCGAAATGGGACGTGAACGGATAACGGAGTGAGGCATAAACGGTAGTTTACTTGCGGCTTCACCTACTGCCTTGGTTCTATTAGTTTATAAAATATTCTGAGTGTGTTGTGCCCGTATTTAAGGAGATATCTACTAAAGCAGATTTATCTGTTGGTAAAACTGTCTCTTTAATTTTATCCGTATGGTTTGTCAAAGCATAACCTTTAAATGTGTTTGTGATGAAGTTTGAATTTATGTGCATCAATAACGCATAAACGGCTGGTGGCACGGTCCATATCCAGGTTTGGATCTTCGGTACAGATATCTGTGTACCATAAGAAAGAAGAAGTGAAGTTCTATTCATATTCTATCGAATATGGTATGGATTTTCTTCTTTCATGTCAGTATGAGCTATATCGCATGATAATCACTCAAAAGATTAGTCAGTCAGCAATGGTCGTATCGAGGCTGACTGCAAAGGGCGCCAAACGAAATCATGTTTCGTCCCGCGAGGAAGTTTTTCCTTGCACTCCCTTCTGTCTCCCCTCTGTTCTTCTGGTCTGGATTAAAATATAGAAAACTTTTTTTAAGTCATCGCTGACGAAGTCGCAGACCAAAGATCACCATAATCACGTCATTATAATCTTATGTCACATTTTTCAACAATATTCCCTTCCTAGGATGATTTCTCACACTTAGTTAGGTACCTACTATTGATATCGAGGGAGTCTACAGACAGTTACAGTATACGATAGTGTCGAGATCGTTTTCAGATTAGCATACTTACCTAATTATTTTCGTCCTATTACAGAGCACATGCTTCTTCTAAAGAATATAGAGGAGAGGTAGCTTGCCATGTTCCACCATATTTTCCCATCAAATGGACATAATTTATTTTATATACAGGGTGTAACAAAAGACCCTAGTAATACTTAAGTAGTGCTTCAGACCATTGAACTGAACAACTTTCACTATGGAGACAACATCGAACTCGCGAAAAAAAAATCCGTTCTTTCATACATTTCTCGACGTTGGCTCCATAGTGAAAGTTGTTCAGATTGATGGTCTGAAGCACCCCCTTAAGTATTACTAGGTACACCCTGTATATCTAACTTAGATAATTACTTAGTTTATTTTATTTATAATTGTGTATAGGGGATACACAATTATAAATAAAATAAACTAAGCCTTAAGTGGAATAACAGAGTCTATGTACAACGTGGTACTAAATAAACGCAAAACTAGAAAATTGTTTAGAATTGAGAGCAGAATCGAATTATCAAGGTTTAACAAATGTAATTTTTTTTTTTTCGAAATATTAAATAATTTGTTTGTATAATATAAATTTAATTAACTCGATGTCAACCCCACCACCCTACCCCCCCCCCCCCCCCACCCCCCCCCACCCTACTTACTACCAAAACAAAATTCTTAAAATGTATCATGAGCACGCTAGCGCTTTCATTCATTGTTGAAATAATAACAAATCATTTTTGCATGAACTTAAAATGCGAATAATTTAAAATTTTAATTAATAAAATAATGAAATTAATGTTTCAATGCAATTATTTGGTTATAAATCAGTTGGGGTACCTATACATATATGGTTTTGCGCTTATTTTCATTAACATGTTGTGTAGTAAGCAAAGAACCGATATTTTTAATTTGCATTTCAAAAACGTCGAAACATTTATTTTAATATTTTTCCTCAAGCTATCAGAGATTGATCTCTCTACGTTTTACATTCAGAGGAAAAGGAATGATAAATTGATTGTCTGTGCACGTGGAACGTATGAGAAAAGAGAAAATAATGTTGAATTGAAAATTTCACTACCCAGGGGTATACTCAAACAAAACTCCATTAGGATACGAATCTTTCGATCTTTTACTGTTTCGATCCAATGAACTGTGGTATTTAGCTACGCGTCAGTCGATCGGTAGATGCTTTACATTCTAGCACATTCTAGTTAAAACATTTTAAGAGTGTTTTTAGGGTTCCGTACCCAAAGGGTGAAAACGGGACCCTATTACTAAGCCCACGTTGTCCGTCCGTCCGTCCGTCCGTCCGTCCGTCCGTCCGTTCGTCCGTCTGTCCGTCTGTCCGTCTGTCTCTCCGTCCGTCCGTCTGTCCTACCTATTTATGGCTGTAACTTTTGAACTGTAATAGCTAGATAGTTGAAATTTTCTCAGATTATGCGTTTTGCAGCGGATTTGTTAACAAATAATAAAAATGGCAGAAAATTAAAAATTAAGGGGGTTTCAACAAGAAACTAGTTTTTATCAACGTTTTTTCTTCACGCTCTATAGTAAAAACGGTAATACATACAAGCGTCAAACTTAGTGCGATTATAGAGCAAACTCTACAGAATTACAACAAATACTAAATCCGGCCAAGTGTGAATTGGTCTCGCGCTAAAGGTCCCGGACAAAAAAAGTTTTTTTTCTAAGTTAATAATGTTGTGTTCTGTGGTGGTGTGGTACGGAACCCTCGGTGCGCGAGTAGCCCGACTCGCACTTGACCGGTTTTATTTATATAATAATATACTTAATAATTTACTCTGCCTACGCCAAGCTTATCAAGGTGGAGAGAATAGAGAGATTTAAGTTCTTTTTTTAAATCTTTTTTTTTATTGCGTTTTGTTATTGATGTGTTTAGTTAAGGTGTGCTACATTATCATATTACTGTGTTGTTTGGTTAAATTTTGTCTCCGGGTTAGGTTAGGTTAGGTTATGACGACGACACTTGACTCTATCAAGTTGCACTTTAAAGCTTAATATTTCACTAACGAATCCCTTAATCGAAAAATGGTTTTCCCAAACCCACAATATTTAAAAAAAAAAAAACAAATGATACCCCACACCATGGGATAGACGAGAAAAAATAAGTCATCCCCACTTCGCGTGTAGGCACGTGTAGGGGAGGTACCCTAAAAAATAAAAATATATATTTTTCAAGATTTTACTTAACAGACAGACGGACGGATATGGCGAAACTACCTATGAAGGTTCCTTGTTGACTTCGGAACCCTAAAAATGACCATGTCATCCCATTGTCATTTTATATTCTATGACATGCCTGACTGTTTCTAATTTAATTTAATCTAAATGTTATCAAGTAATATTAATTTAATGTTCGGAGTTAATCCACAAAATAATGTAATTTAAATTACCAAAATTACAGCTTAAATGTGTAGTGTTTGGGTACTGTTAGTGTTAGTTGTTGAATAAATGAATAGGAAAGCCACAAATTTCAAAATGTTACAGTTTAAATGTGATTCGGATAAATTAATTGAATTATTTACGAGATAAAATATGAATCCAGACAGCGAATTCAAATCCACCAACACCAAAAACAACAATTGAAAGCAGTGAAATTGAAACTGTGGATATTATCCCTCAAGCCTTGAAGCTTGAGTTAAGCTTGACAATTCGGCAAAGAGTTTTAAACTAGGTGGCACATTTTGCGGTAATTCCTTCCGTGTTCGGAGCCGCCGATTTTCGAGTTGAACTGACAACGGCAGAGGTCGGAAGTTTTTTCATTAGTGGCCTGACGGGGATTACTGATTTTCTTCGTAACCCCTACTGAAAATTCTCGATCTTTATAAGACCATTTTTGATTAAAGAAATACTTGGAAAGGTTACAATAGCCACGAGGATAAGAATTGGTTAGACTACAGTTTAATCCAAAAAAATGGATTAATATTTTTTTCACCTCACAAGCTCGGAAAGATTGTGTTTATCATTCGAAATCTGAGTGCAAAAGTGTATTTATCCGCTATCGTAGAAAGAGTTTTTAAAATTCGAATCTTTCTATTCAATAAAGAAAAACAGCCTAAACAAGTATTTTTTTCATGCTGTGTACGTACTGGCCAGTGCTATTATTCTAAAAATGACGTTGGCGCATTGAAATTTTCCTCTCTGTAGTGAGGTGAAAAGTTGTGTGTTGCGCTCGGCAGTAAAGTTATTCTGCGTCTCGTACCTTTGAAACCCTCGCGACGCTCAGGATTCTATATTTGAGCCACTCACTTCGCTCGTGGTTCAATCCTAGAATCCTTCGCTTGCTCAGGTTTCAATACAAGTACTCGCGCCAAAAAGCAACTTTGCAGCCTTGCATAACAAATAACTATTTCAACACCCCATCTCGGAAAGAGTATTTTTCCTTTTCGATAAATGAGTGCAAAAGCCGTTTTTATCCGCTAGAGGATAAAGTAAATTTAATTTAGAACATCGTGTGCACTAAGTTTGTGAATTCAAAACATCATTAAACTTAATAGAACCCTTCATGGTGCCGAATTTACCATACAACCTTTTTAGGGTTCCGTACCCAAAGGGTGAAAACGGGACCCTATTACTAAGCCTACGTTGTCCGTCCGTCCGTCCGTCCGTCCGTCAGTCCGTCTGTCCGTCTACTGTCCGTCCGTCCGTCTGTCCTACCTATTTAGGGCTGTAACTTTTGAACCGTAATAGCTAGATAGTTGAAATTGTCTCAGATTAAGCGTTATTACGGCGGATTTGTTAACAGATAATAAAAATGTCAAAAAGTTAAAAATTTAGGGGGGTTCTCAACAAGAAACTAGTTTTTATCAACGTTTTTTCTTCACGCTCTATCTTTAAAACGGTAATATATACAAGCGTCAAACTTAGTGTGATTATAGATCATACTCTACAGAATAACAGCAAATACTAAAAACCGGCAAAGTATGAGTCGGTCTCGCGCTAAAAGTCCCGGACAAAAAAAAGTTTTTTTCTAAGTTAATAATGCTGTGTTCTGTAGTGGTGTGGTACGGAACCCTCGGTGCACGAGTAGCCCGACTCGCACTTGACTGCTTTTATTTAATTTGTATAAAACTCTGACTCAAACCTTCTTGGTGTACTTTTTTTTTTATTTGCTTTGCGCGCGCCATTTTCCTTTCACGTCATTTCCTCCAAAGAGAATGTAACTCACTACGTTATAATTTCCTCGCTGAGGTGGGATGAAAAGTTACGTATTGCACTTGAGTGCAAAGATTTTACACCTCGTGCTCTTTTGATTCCCTCGCTAACGCTCAAGATTCTAATTTTGAACTCGCTGCGCTCGTGATTCAATTTTAGAGTCCTTTGCTTGCTCGGTCATCAAAATTGAGCACGCGGTTAAAAAGCAACTTTGCACTCATGTATAACAAATAACTATTATTACTTAATACTTTTCCATGAGCATGCTAAATGGCCGAATAAGAATTCTAAATAACAAGAATTCTAGAATAGAATCATTGACTTCTGTTATTATAAGAGACCAGTGAATAGAATGGATATAATTGAAACACCTATATTACATTCATTTATTCACAGTACCTACTGTCAGTACAAAGACTATTTAAAATATCTTTCAATTTCATGAGCAAATTCAAATGCAACAAAAAAAAACAGTTGAACATCGCAGCGTCAGAAAGCAAACATTTTAAACGTGCAGCGATTTAAAATAATATCAATTTTATTCCATTATTTAGTGCCCCCTTATTGGCATTGGTTATTATAACTAATTTAAACGCATTATTCTACCATATTAATTCAACAGTAGTAACCTACTAGACCCGATCGTTTAACTAGAAAAAAAGGTGCTCTCCAATTTAATCTGCCAAAAAAGTAAATTTTCCCTAAAGCGTCCAAACTTTTCGCGCTACATTTTCCGGTAACAAAACCAATGCAAAAAGCGATTGCACTAAACGAGCTAAAATATTTTGAAATGCAATCTAATCACAGGAAATTGGATCACACAATCACAAAAGCGGTAGTAGCGGTGGCAGTAGATCTGATCCCGGATTTTGCAGCAGTGGAAAGCTATTGACAGGCACTGGATTGGGCTTTGCAGTGAACGCTCTTCAATTTTTAGTGGCAGTTGATAAATTCGGTTGAGTTGGAATCTCGCTCAAACATTAACCAGAAATTAGATCTAAATAAAATAATATTTCCTACGTCTATCACAGTACCATTTATTTGAAAGAAGTGACAGGAAAAGAAATTATAATAATAGGGAAAGGGTAAACAGGCATTTTCTGGGCGAGCGCGCTATACATATCTTCGGCTTCATGAAGCCACACCACCAACTTGTTTTTTACAAAATATTTCTTGTTGTAGGAGTGCCTTCTCTATCAATAGGTATATAAGGTTAAATCTAATTAGTTGGCGAAGCTTAACAAAAGCGTTTGGTATCTGTAGTTAGTAACAGATACCATGATAATTTTATTATTTGTGAATTTATAATTTTTTCTATAACTTTCGGCAAGGGCGTGGTGGTGACGGTGCGATTTTATTTAAGAATAATAATTTTGTTAATCATCAATACCAATGATAAAGATTGATAATGTAATCCGTTATCATTAACAAGTGCTCTGGTTCAGTTTTGCCAACTACCTACTTTCAAATAACCTTACATGTATAAAAACCTTACATGCTTTCGAAAAAAATCTTCAATACCATTTTCACAAAATTATCGTATTACATACATACTTAAATAAATAAACTCAAGACCATAATCCCTTTCGGGGTGCTCAGAAACATTGCTACAACTACCAGCTGTCTTGCATGAAGTTATAACAAGGCTGACTTTTAGCATGCTAAAGGTTTCGAATTGAAATGAAGTAACTGTTGTTTTTATGAGATACATTTATTCGTGTTAAGTATATTGACATTCTATGCTGACATTTACATTCATAATTATATTATTTCTAATTAATTATATTCTAGTTGTGTGTTAAAACTTCAATTTAATTTAAAATATTATTAATAACTTCGCATCTTCTATGTAATTTTATATAATTGTTCTGATTGAATTTTTAGATATAAGTTTTAGATGTAAAATATTTCAAACACAATTTATATTGTTATTGAATGAATAAATGAAATGAAATGAAATGACAACTCTTCATATCACATTATTCGAAATATTTCATTCGATTTAGTTTCGCCTCATTAACTCTTTGTATCATTTATGAATTGCTTGTTTTTGCCCCACAAGAGGTCACATCTGACCGACTGTCAAATTAGGCTAGCTTGACAGCAACTCGTATACACTTATCTACTCGTACACTCGTATAGACTCTCTATGTTTATGTGGGCAAATAAGACTGCAAAAACTCAAATGGGACAAAGCCCGTCCTATTTTTTTCCAAATGATGGGCATCAATCGTCATCCCTTAGAAGAAGTATATGTCTAGAATGAGCATCATGCTGCTTCTACCGTATAAAACAAAAGGGGAAAACTTTCTTAGGTTGGTGTGCGTGAGGCGTCATACAAATTAAGTCTGTGTGCATGTATAGGGTTTAGAGGCTGGTTGCAATTTTTTTCTACGCGTTCGTAGCTTCGACTGTCTGTGTCTATCTTGACATATAACTTATCCAAGCTTCATCCAATGACTGCCCCGTGATGGTAGTTGGGATCGGGGAAATCCCAAGAAAAGCGTGATACAGTATGGTTCAGGACACTTTCTGGTTTTGATGTTATTTGACTGAAACCATTGGAATTCATTTTGAAAATTCTTTCAGTAAAACAGCACTGCGTATTTCAGTATAAATAAATCAAATTCGAAGTCGAACGAAATACATACAATTTTATGCAAATAAACAAAAAACCGATCAACTGCGAGTCGGCATACTCGCGCACCGAGGGTTCCGCATCACGCCACCACACAACATAATTAACTTACAAAAAAAAATTTTTTCTCTGGAATCTTTAGCACGTGACCGACTCACACTTCGCCGGTTTTTATTATTTGTTGTTATACTGTAGAGTTCTATAATCACACCAAGTTTGACGCTTGTGTGTATTACCGTTTTTACGACAGAGCGAGAAAAAAAAAACGTTGATAAAAAGCGGACAACGTAGCTTAGTAATAGGGTCCCGTTTTCACCCTTTAGGTACGGAACCCTAAAAAGTGTTGAGTATCCATGTCGTAACATGAAAACTGTAATAATATTCAATGTCGCTTTTACTGTTGTGTTGAGTGATATTTCCTAAAAAGGAAAGTAATATTAAATTTTTCGTCCACATCAAGGGTCCTGCTATAAAATGTTGGCCACACACTGTACACGCGAAGAATTTGTGTCCCTAAATACCTACTCAACGGTCGACAGGTCAAAACCTGCCAATTATTTCCTCTTTGTGCAAATTATGTGCCCAAATTCTTAAAATAATGTGCAAAGGGTTTTTATTTTTAATGTGCATTAATTTGTAATTTAGTTAATATTATGAATCCGAATGGTCTTTGAATTATTTGATACACTTTTGCAACAACTCTACCAATTATCAAATCGCCTTACATGTGTTAAGTAAGTATTTCTTCGCAAGCCTAAGCTATAGCGGCGTTGAAATGAACCAACATACTACTAGAATATAATTATTAATAGATAAGTATATTAATGTATCATAAAATTTATATTTATTTCAAAATCGAAACGAATCCAAATTGTCGTAAGAATTTCTTTTATTGTGCACTTTTATAAATAAAGAAATACCTAGTTATTTATAATACCTATAAGTTATTTCGGGTAGGAAATGAAATGCATTTTCCACCAAAACAACTAGGTATTATAATCTAGGTAAGTGCATTGCATAATAAAAGAAATGTTTAGTGACACTGTTGTCGCATACAAGTTTATTAAACCTGTTGTGATCCTACAGGTCACAATTATAAGAAAGAAAACCTTACTTTATGTGCTCCCTATTCCCCGCCAGTTATGATCCATTTCTCCAGAATTTTTGCACAATTTTATTCAATTCCAGCTCCATGGAAACCGAGGAATGCACAAATCACGCTGAAGAAACAATAAGTTTCCAATTAGCTTCGATTTAGATTTATTTTCCTTAAGGCCGATACTCACCGGATGCCTTCGTTTGTATAAGCATGTCTGGATAGTCCCATACATTTTAGATTTAGTACAGACTTGACGTAAACAGATGTAGCTACTGGCCAGAATGAGAGATAAATCTTAATTAAACGTTATTAGATCACTATTATTTGAGTTTTGTTCCACGGAAATAAATTATATAGATTAATTTTCATAAAAATTTTAATAACAAATGTGTTTAAAACACTTATTTTAACGTTATTAAACATTGCTGTAGTACCGGTTACTCACCACTGCCGTCGCTGTACTTGCGCGAGTTTTCATATAAGAAGGTGGCAACTTTCTTAGTATGGGCATTGACCCTCTGTTGTGTATAATTTATTTACTCTATGGTATAAGCATTATTTTGTAAAATATAACGGGGATAAAGCAGCGTATTTTGTCACGGGTGCCATATTAAATAACGAAGGGCCCTTACAGACGAGGGACACTTTGCTGTCGCTGTGGGTCACAGAGCGTCGCGCTCATACATTTTACGGACGCGCGACCCTTCGTGACACCCGGCGACCGCAAAGTGTCGCTCGTCTGTGAGAGCGCTAAGACTAGAATCCTGAGTCACTTCTCTCTACTTTTCATACCTTCTGCGAGACAATAAAAAACAACTAGAAAAAAAGTACCCTCATAATTAAAGGGTGTAAGGGAAGCCCTCCGCAGACTGAAACGATGCATTCAGACCATCAAATTGAACAACTTTCACTATGGTGCCTACCTCAGGAAACGCGAAAAAAACTGCTGTTTCATACAAAACTGCTCTACCTACACGACTCGAATATAATATGAAGCAGCACATTTCTTTACGCGTTTCTTTAGATAGGCTCCACAGTGAAAGTTATTCAGTTTGATGGTCTGAGTTCACCGTTTCAGTCATAAACATATTAATGGTTTCAGTCTGAGAAGGGGTGTCCCTTACACCCTGTATGTTTCTGGGAGTAAATTGTTAACAATACCAGAGACTTCGTATTGCATGTATTCCGGATTCAAATCACTGTCATCACTCGAAATTTTAAAGATAATTTTATAGTTTGGAATGTATAAAACAAAGCACAGCTATTTGCTCTATTCGTTTTTTTTCCTTTTTTTTTCAAATAAATTGGTTTTGGTGCATACGAATTTTGAGTTGCGGTTTCAGATAAAAATTTTAACCTGCTGGTTAAAATAAAATTCAGAACTATGGTATTGTCCGGCTAGACCAACTAGACAGTTGGGTTGGGCTATTAAGGACTTGCTTCAGGTTAGACATAAGTAATTGGCCATTGTCGAACATGGTGTGAAAAAAGGTATGCCCGTTAACGTAATCACCGCACGAATATTCGTTTGCGCACGTCGAAAACTCCCTTAAAGAAGCCGATGGAAAGACGATCCAAGGCTTAATTAAAGAAAAAGCTTTCCAAGTAAACAATACGGGGAATTTATGAAGCAAACACAGTGCAGTGGCTTAAACGTCGTACGTGCGTCGCCACCGAGACTGTTCTTCCACAATTAGTGCTTCCAACAAAATGAAATAAGCTTTGCTCTTTCCAGTAGTACGTGATGTTATATTTTTATTGTTTTGTTCCATATCTAACCCGTAGCGGGTCATTAGTTAAACATAATAATTCCCATTAGTAGTTCAGAGACGTTTTACACAAGATTTCTGTTCGGTTTCGATGTCGCAACTGCACCGGAACGACGTCGCAGCTGTATCTATGCAGCCGCGGTTTTTTGGCACAGGCGTAGATTTAGCTTTATGGCCGTAACACTGATTGAATCTCAGAAATATCGCTGCGATATCGCGGCCGCAACCCAGCGATATTGCGGGGATATCACGACGATATCATCAATGCCTACGCTCAAAAATGGATTGTGTGATACGGCGCTTACTTTGAAAAAAAAATTGTGTGTTTCAAGCCCGCAGTAGATGTCATTCTCTTACTAAAAAGAGCTTCATATTCTACCCCTTTTGGTCAACGCAAGTTAGTGGTTAACCTGCTGTTGAAGTATACTGAGGACGGAGACTCCATTACTTTTTGTAATTAGTGTTTCTAAGAAAATGAAATACGCTCTGCTCCTGCCAGTACGTGGTTGCAATGCGGTATTTTTTTCGGTTTAAAGTTTAGGCACGTAAGGCAGTGAGTGCTAAATAGTTTGGTTCGGTATGTCAAACCCGCAGCTGATTATTCTTGGTGATAGAGTACCCCACCTGCGTGGATTACCTATCCGTGCAGCACCAAAAAGGTCATACGGGTTAATATCGCTGTGATATTCACTTCACATTTCACATTCACATAATTATATAGGGTGTAAACTTAAAAGCCTTTTATACTTTATGGGGTGCTTCAGACCATAAAACTGAAAAACTTTTACTACGGGACCATCATCTGCTGTTTCATACATTTTGGTTGACATTTTCTATAGAACAGTTGATTTTTTTAGCGATTTCGATGTTAGCTCCACAGTGGAAGTTTATTCGGTTTGATGGTCTGAAGCACCCTGTTCGATATCTCACTGGAACGAAAACGTAAGTTATACTTGGTACGTTGACGTTCCAGAGAAGCTAGTCGGGTTAAATTGTACACACGGCGACACGTCAGGTTACGCACCCTATATACCCATAACTACACTACGTACAAAACACAAAATAGTGCGGTAGAGAGCCTACATAGACGCGGCTACCGCCGGCGGCGCGGGCGCAGCGTGCTGTGAGGCGAAACAACAACAACATACCGCACCCTCTCGCACGATTCGCAGCGTTCAACTTCTAATAGTTCAAAGTCCAAACAGGGTAACCTGACCTGTCGCCGTGTGTTCATCACCTGTTTAATGCTTAGCGCTCCCATACATAACTGCGAATTCGCATCGATTCTAATTACGATGACTCATGTTATATATGATTTTCAATCGTTGGGCTTGCAGATATTTTCGATGCGATGCGAATTCGCAATTATGTATGGGAACCCTTAGTAGGTAGCGAGTAACATATTTATATGCTGCTGCTGGTTTTATTATACCTTAATGTTGCTATGTTCATGAACATAGAGTTCAATTATGGTTAGGTTGATCAGTCGCCATGTGTAAGCAATATAATTTATTAACTTGCGCGGTAAATTTTCCTATAGGGAACATAATTGGGGTTTCCGGCACGGCATACTTACATTACTCACCTTCTTCTTCTTCGGGTTCCTCTCCATTACTGTAGGTTGGCAGTCAGCTCTACATATCCCTGTCTATCTCTCGCCAAACGAAACAGCTCTTCGACGCTGACGATATCTGTCCACTCTTTTAGGTTACTCACCTAATAGCATTATTTATTGATTCGATTTGTAATATAATACCTAAAGATGTCTGAAGTTAGTTTCTTGTGAACTCGAACCTGACTGTGTCCGAAAGATTGAAAAGTTTTGGACAGTTTGACATGATGGATACGCTACTTTTGCGGTTATGTTACAGGCAAAGGCCGTAGGGTGCGGGTATAGTTGGTACTTTGATGCTGAGTAATAAGAGCACTAGACAAAGATAGCACAAATTTAGTAGGATAGACTAATCTAAACTATTATAAAACTGTAACAGAAGTGTGTCTGTACATTGAAGATATTTACAAAAAAAAGATTACGATGTGGTTTTTAGGTGCCCCTGATTCCAAATCACAATTTTTTTTATTTTTTGCCTGTCTGTTTGTTTGTTTGTTTGTTTGTGTGTTTGTTTGTTTGAACGAGCATCACGCTAAAACTACTTAACCGATTTTGATGAAACTTTTTTTTGTTTGATAGCTTATGATCTGACTTAAAATCTGGTATATAATTTATGCGGACAAAGTCGCGGGTAAATGCTCGTCATTTATAATATGATTACGTTCCATTTAAGGGACGACACCTTGGGAGACCTGTCTTCAGCAGTGCACGATGATAGGCTGACGATAATGATGATGATGAAGGGGTGTTAGGGTGAACAATATTTCCTAAAAAGCATAATAGGAAATTAGCAAAAACTTCGACTTTCCATACTAAATTCAATCAGCTGATCGAGTTTGCATGAAAAGTAGAATTTTTTGATTCCGAATTTTTCTTTGTTCCTTTGGTAAAGTTGTTTAGTATGATGAGGACAATCACCCATTAAAGTAATGCAACTATCTAACCTAACATAAAAAACACCGATTGAACCTATGCTAGTAGTATATACCTACTTATTTATTTATTTATTTATTTAACGCTTTATTGTACACAAAAAAATACAGAAAAAATACAATTTAAGTAGACATATACAAAGGGCGAGCTTATCTCTAAAGAGATTTCTTCCAGCAAACCCGCAACAGAGACAGTACTATTACCTATTCTGTGTCAAAAGATAATAAAATTGTTAAATGTATATTTTTAAATTAGGTAGCCGTCAGCAAATAAATTGATAATAAGCCATAGATTTATATATTACTATCATAGATATATTACTATACATATACAGGAAGATTTTTTTATCACCATCCAAATTTTTTCTACATGTTTGGTATCACTTATAGAACCCATTTCATTAAAAAAGGGCAGGTCAAAATTGCACATTTAAAAATTTTATCCTACAGAATTTTCCATAAAGCTTGGTCATCGAGTTTCATATTCGTACCGATCGGGTGTAGCAGGACCGGGGGGCGGAGCCCTAGCTTCAGAGTCCCACGCATTGTAAACTTAACAGGAACACACAACACTTTCAAAACATTGTTAAAATGTTATACTAGTCCCTTATTTTGTTTATTTTTGTTCAATGACACGGTTATAATAAAGTACTCTTTGAATGACACAATGACACATAATAAACTTTTTCTAAAACTGACCACAGAGATTCGTCGTTCTTGAAAAGCAAAGTTCTAAATTCGAAAGAGCGCGCGAAATCGGGTCGAGTGGTAGTAACTATTAATAAGTAATCTGTGGCACAGGTAGGTGCGTACTGTGTCCAGTCGAATTGTTTTTCTTAAGGGGCGTCCGCCCGGTTTTGAGTAATTTTGTAACCATTTTATACATTAACTATGGCACTTTTTAAGCAGAAAACAAAACTGAACAATCTACAGGATATGAGAAGTGATGTGGTTTTTCTCGAAATCTGTTTTAATTAATAAAACTGAAGAAAAACGACTCCAAAGTCACCTCTTTTTTTCCAGTTGTAACCGTTTTACTCTTACAATTGTTGATCAGAAGAATATGAAAATTTACAATATTCTTCACAATACAATATAAAATGATGTGGTTTTCTTATTTTTTGAAAATTCATTTAAAGTCATAGAGGTTTACGAAGAAAACGGAAAATTCTGATCGGAGCCGCGCAATTGAAGCGGGATGGCTAATTGCAAAAGTTTGCTTGTAAGAAAGAGAGCCTTGCAGATGGGAGGAGTAGCCTTAAGACATTTTTGCGTAGTCATATCTCAATATTTTAGTACTGAGCGATGCTAAAAGAAAAAGCACGTATCGATTTTTTTTCATAAACAAACATTTTATTAACATTTGGATGGTGATAAAAAAATCTTCCTATATATGTCTTTGTAATAAGCAGTGAATTTTGCAGTGCACATGCGGAACACTAAATAAAGCAGCTTATTTCAACATCATTAATATTGCGGTACATAATATCGTCACAACTCCCGTATTAGTTTCGATGGTGAAATCTATCGTGTTCAGCATTTAGGCGCTCGCTCTGCCTTATCTCTCGCTGTGTAGTTTGTAAAACTTTGTTCATGCAGAAACAACTTAACCAACTATATGCATCGAAGCAATATGGCAAACAAATAAATGGGCCGAATTCATTATTGCCCATCTGCAGAATTTGGTCAAACCAGAACATGACCAAACCAGAAAATGACAATACCAGAATCACACTCCCTTAGTAAGTACTCATGTTACTACAGAATGGCTTCAAAATTGTATGGACTACCATAGCACTGAAAGTCTCATAGTGCCTTTGTCGTAGTATACCTACCAAAAATATTTTTTACCAAAATGCAAAAACTTCGCTCTTATAATTCACCTGTACCTACCACGCACACACACACTCAACCCCCCCCCCCCCCACACACACACACACCCCACACTCACACACTCACCTGCATGCTTACCTGTTTTACTTTTTATTTTTCTTTCTATTTTTACTTAACTTTGTTATTTTCTTTTCTACTTACATATTGTGAACATGTTTGTATAGCCAGCACGGGTCTGGAATGGTGAGGACCTGGGGTGCTGTCAAACAGGTCTTCCTTTTGGATGTACCTAACACAGCCACCAGTCTCTCACAAATTAATTAAGTACCTGCCTACCAATTATCATTGTTGTCTATATCATGTATTATTTTGTGAAGAGTGAATAAAGTCTTATTATTATTATTACACCTTGGACACATAGCTGTCATTTCATATAAATGGGAAAAATTTACAAGAGGTAAGTATACTGAGTAAGTGTGAGCAAGACAGTAATAATCCATTGCCTACATTTTTCGCCACGCTTCCTACCAAGATGTGGGGGTGAGGTTAACATTGGCAGGGAGTATCCGTACTGTACCTCAATCATGAGGCCGCGGTTCGATTCCTGGCCTGCACTACTAAGTTCTTCGGAATTTATGTACGGTTGTATTTATCATTTACTAGCTGTTGCCCGCGACTCCGTCTGCGTGGACAAAGGTATAATAATATGTAGCCTATGTGTTATTCTGGGTTATGAACTATCTATATCATCTACAATGCCAAGTTTCATCGAAATCAGTCCAGCCGTTTTAGCGTGAAAGATTAACAAACAACCATACAAATAAACTTTCGCGTTTATAATATTAGTAGGTAGCTCGGCGTTGAAGGAAAACTTCGCGAGGAAAGATTTCCTCGCGATGCACTATGGTTTAAAACGCACTTTTAGCTAGACAATATTATTTGAAACTTTTAATTTGTTCTAAACACAACATCAATTCATATTTTGTCAAAATATATAGTTACGATAAAATTATGAGTCTTATTTACGCCATAATACAAAAACCAATATAAAATGACCTCCGTTTATCAAGATCTAGTACGTGTGTTGAGGTCCATGTAAATTGATTACTACATATAATGCAATATTTGATTTTTTCATTTATTATTATCATTTTATTCGTAATTTACATTTTAAGACATTGGTGAATGTCAATATAAATTTTAAAACGGTCCCGTGTATTGCCACATCGAGTCCACTTTTCAGCCAATTTCTTTTTAAATTTGGGCTATATTTATTTTCATATATCTGAAAAACTCATCTGTAGCTTCATTTAAATCTAATCTGCCGAAAATATGTGTTAATAAATGAGTATTTTAATAATATTTAGGGTAATAAATATAATCATAAATAACGCTCACAGGCACATACATTGTAATGATCCCAAGAAAGCACTATTTATAGGCTGTTTATTATGGAAACCATACAACAACGGCACAAACATATAAACATCCATGACCGAACCGGGATTCGAACCCAGGACCCTGGTTTGGCAGTCCGGCGTGGTAACCATTACACCAACCGGGTCGTCAAACAATAACATAAGCTTAACTTAAAATTTTGGGCGAGTTCCGCACCAGTCCGCACTTTCTAATTTACTTTGAGCAATACTATATAAATGAGACTACTACATAAAAAAGTTGCAGCCATGGTACAAGATGGTACATGCAGTTTCTGGTCCAAGAAACATAAAGTTCGCATAAAAATTTTGTATCCATCACATCAGACTGCAATTTTTTTAGCAACCGTAAAGGTATTTGCAACATAAATAAATAAAAATAGTAGCACTTATCGTCAACTTCACGAAACATCACTAAATATATCAACAAATTTTATACCCACTTGGAAATATCAACACATCAAGTGCAGAAAAGTGAGTGATTTTATTATGAATGTTACTGGTAATGACACTTTAAAATTAAATATGAATATATTGGAAGGTACTTGCATAAAATTACTACCGGAATAGTGACCTCTGGAGTATCTGCTATCGCTTTTGCTAGTATATTATTATAGAATTGCAGTAACCCTTTTTGTCTTGCTAAATCGGCCTTTTGATTCATAGTGCGATGCTGGGAATGTAGGTGCATTCCCGAGAATGAAAAGAAAATAACATAAGTTCTGAGGTATACGACTATACGTAAAATAAGGGTGAGCTTGGGGCGAACACAAAGGACCAGCGCTGGTCTCAGTGTTACAAAATAATAATCCGTACTGTATGTAGTACCCGATACTATTTCTTATACTGTGCCAGAATTAAACATGACATTAAACAGAACATGATCGAACCAGAAAAAAAATGACGAAACCAGAACATGACATGACAAAATAAGAACATGACCTCCATTGCCAACATAACCCTGAATTATTTCATTAATTAGGTAATATTTTTTTATTTTAACTTGCAACATTCTTAAATGTTAATGGTCTAAAAATGGAATCGAATAACGAAATAAAACGAAAACAAGTTAAATCCAACCCGCTTCTCAAATTTTCAATTTCAGCATATTGAATCTGAATTTTACGATATGCGCATATTCGAATGTGATACACTTAAGTGCCATCTAAGAAGGGATCAAGGCAGATAATAAAAAGAGGGTCTCAATGTGGGACGGGACGCACCATAAAAGTCGCTAAACACCTGCTTGTTATTTCACATTACATTGCCTTGTGCTATAGATGTAAACTTAAACGCGTTACGTACCTATAGGTAGTTTCATACCATCAAACTGAACATCTTTAACTATGGGACCGAGATAGAAATTGCGAAAACAATTTGTTTCACAGAAAACGTCAATGGTTATTACTATTAGACACAAATGTACGGAAAACGTTTTTTTTTACGTTGGGTTCATATTGAAAGATTTTTACCTAGATGGTTTGAAGATCTTGAAGCACCCTGTTTACTATGTAACGCATTAAATTTTATACCCTATATCACTACATATTGGTTGATGCTCGAAGTGGCTCGAACAAACAAGCAGATAAACAAAAAATCCAAAAATCTGTGTTTTGAACTCAGGTATACCTAAAAACCGTAATTATCTTAACCTTTTTAGTGATCCGTACCAAAATTGGCAAAACGGAAGACTTATGGAATCAGCTCAGTGTCTGTCCGTCCATCCATCCGTCTGTCACATGCATTTTTCTCAGAGACCGTAAGACATAAGAAGTTGAAACTCGGTACAGATATTGTTAGTCCAACATCATAAATGAAGTACAAAAAGCTAAATTTTTATATTGGGGGGCAATTTGGGGAGTAAGAAAGGGTAAATAAAAAATAAAAAATTTCTACCCTATGGTGTGGGGTATCAATTGAAAGCTTATGAAAATACGAGTCTAAAAATATACTTTTCAAATGTTTTATTAAAACTTTGTTTAACAAAATTTTCAAATAAATCCGAGAACTTCCTGTTCCCCACCTCTATTTCAAAAAATATAGCCGTATAAGATCTGAAAAAAATCATGAACATCAAAAATAACTGGTAGATGGCGGGAAAATTATCAGGGTCGCTCTAACTTGGATAGTTTTTTTTTCTATACCCAAAAAGCTAACACCAAGAGACCAGTGTAAAATTATCTTCAGTTACTGTGTGACCAAATACTAAGTAAGTGTCAATTTATAGTGGTTTTATCAATGACCCATGTTAAAAGCAACTGGTATAGTACGGAACACTAATTGCCCGAGTCCCGACTCGTACTTGGCCGGTTTTTTTTTCTAAAATATAGGAAGATAAAGACACACTGATGTGTTACAGTTTTATTAGGTACTTTTAGGGTTCCGTACCCAAAGGTTGAAAATGGGACCCTATTACTAAGCCTTAGTTGTCCGTCCGTTCGTCCGTCCGTCCGTCCGTCTGTCCTAACCTATTTAGGGCTGTAGCTTTACTAGCTTTTGAACCGTAATAGCCAGATAATTAAAATTTTCATAGAATGTGCATTATTGCGACGGATTTGTTAAAAAATAACAACAATTTCAAAAAATTAAAAATTAAATTAATACAAGAAACTAGGTTTTTATTTACGCTTTTTGTTCTCGCTTTATCGTCAAAATAGTAATACATCAAACTTGGTTTGATTATAGAGCAAACTCTACAGTATAACAACAATTAATAAAAACCGGCCAAGTGTGAGTCGGTCTCGTGCTAAAGGTCCCGGAGAAAAAAAAATGTTTTTGTAAGTTAATAAATGTTGTGTGGTAGTGTGGTACGGAACCCTCGGTGCGCGAGTAGCCCGACTCGCACATGACCGGTTTTTATTTAAATGTATTCCTTATTAAAATAAACAAGCCAGTTTATTTGACGAGTAATAAATTAAGTTAATTCTTACCATAAAGTTACTATGATTCTTACCGGATAAGAAGTTTTAATTTTTTTTTTTTTTTTTTTTATTGAATAAAGAAATTTACAAAACACAACAAGGACAAAAACCCGTCCCACGAAAACCTGTAAGGGTTTATCTGGGGAAGGGGCGTTCACATTCGCGGACCAATTAGGTATTTCTACTTTTACATAGGTATGTTATTACATAGGTATGTTTCGTTAATTAATGTTACATTTAGTTATGAATTTTAGGTAAGTCAAATTAACTTTTTAGGTAGGTATGATACACATAAAGGATGACATTGCCTATATAATAGCATCAAACTATGCTGCCTGCTGCTGGTTAACAATGCAACTAACCGAGAATGCTGTATCTAACCTTTTTTATATTGTTTCATCATTTTCCACAGAGCTTGTAGAAGAAACTGACATCGTCTTTATCGTCCTTTGTAGGTTTGTAGCTTTTTGCGAAAGGGTAAACCTCTAGTTTCACAAAGGATGTCAAAGTCCATCTGTAAGTTTTGAAGCTTAAGCGCAACCAAATGTCTATTGTTACCTATAAATAGTTGTTGCTCTACCTCCGTGATCTAATGGTGAGAAGCATTTTGGGCTCTTGACACGGAGGTCGTGAGTTCGATTCCCACGGGGGGCACGTAGTGATATATCACTTTGTGCGTTTTCCCCCAGTTAGTTACAACATTGCATGCTGAATCACCTTATTGTCTGAAAAGAAAGATGATTTCGTGCTTCGGATGGTAGGTACGCTAAGCCGTTGATCCCGGCTACTATCTCTGGTGGTCGTAGTCGTTACATAAAAACCAGAGACCGTAGGCGGTCTGAAAAAAATCTGACGCCAGGGCTCTGCCCACTCGATAAGAAGAAGAAAAATAGTTGTTTATTGCTAGTGCCAGTAGGTATACAAAATACATCATCATCAGCCTATAAACGTCTCACTGCAGGACACAGGCCTACCCTTAGGTAGTATGGGCATTAGTCCACCACGCGTGCCTAATACGGATTGGTAGACTTCACATACACATCAGAATTTCTTCTTCAGTGTATGCAGGTTTCCTCACGATGTTTTTCTTCACTGTTTAAGAGCAGTCGGTATTACGTACATAAGTTAGAAAAACTCAGTGGTATATGGCATGTTGTCCGTGCAGATTCTAACCCGGGACCCCATAATTGGGTGTCCATACCTCTCCGCCACGCGCCACCGATGCGCGATGCTCTTACATACGGCTTGGATAATAAAACACTCAATACGTATTTTATGCATTGTTCTTATTCCATATTAAACTCAATTTCGAACGCTCACTAATGAATGCATTCGAAATTGAGTTTAATGTTCGTTCATGAATGGCATAAAATCGAAATTGTTTAACTCTGAGGAAATTATGATAACAGACAATTCTCCTTAACGTGTTCTGAACTTTGAAGTCGATAACACTTATTTGACGATTTAGCAAATTGTTAACATACTCGTAGATGTGAGTTAATTTCAATGTATGGAGCTCGCATTGCTTTGTAATGTTTTTTACAATGACCTTGCATCTCGGATATTTGTTTTTCATTCAGAGTTCAGACAAGTCCATGGATATAGAGCAAAAAAAGACAACAATTTTATACCACCACCAAAATATATCAATTTGCGTAGGTAAATAAACTATGGACACACGTCTCGTTTCCACCCTGTATAAGTCAAACTGAGGGTAAACATTACGTACGCGCAAGCAGTAACTGGAGTCCGTGTGTATTGACCACCACAAAGGGAAAGTTTCCTTGTAATTTGGTGCAGAACTACACATCATTTTCAAACCGCATGTCGGTATACTAACTTCCTCTATCCATCAATTTTACCTTCTACGTGAAGAGGGTATTAGGACAGCTGAATAAACATATACAGGGTGAAATTGATATCATTAGCATCCTTTTAAACTAAGAGTCTATCCATCAAACTGAACAACTTTTACTACGGGGGCAAACCGATCGGAGCAAAAAAAAAATCTCATGTTGCATACATTTGAGTCGAGTAGGCATTGCAGTTTAGTATGGAACAGCTGATATTTTTTTAGCTCCGATTGGTTTGCTCCCATAGTAAGAGTTGTTCAGTTTGATGGGTAGACTCTTAGTTTAAAAGGATGCCAATGATATCAATTTCACCCTGTATAATAAACCCTACTCATGCACGCTTATACAGGGTGTAAAGTTAAATACGTTATAAACTCAAAGGGGAGCTTCAGACTATTAAACTGAACGTTGATCTACTATAGAATATTGAAATCGCAAAAAAAAAACAGCTGTTTCATACATTTGGGTCGAGTCGCCATTATGGACGCAGATTTTTTTTTTTGCGCAATTTCCATATTGGTTCCGTATATATTAAACGTTTTTCAGTATGATGGTCTGAAGCACCCCTTTAAATACTCATTTAAGTTTAGATCCTGTATATCATGCTAGTCTCTACAGCTCATGTGATATTATTTTGTATAAAATATTTTGAGTTTTGAGTTTATAATCATGCATCATATGCATTGACATACATTTTTTAGGGTTCCGTACCCAAAGGGTGAAAACGGGACCCTATAGCCTACGTTGTCCGTCCGTCCGTCGGTCCGTCCGTCTGTCCGTCTGTCCGTCTGTCCGTCTGTCCGTCTGTCCGTACGTCCATCTGTCCTACCTATTTAGGACTGTAACTTTTGAACCGTAATAGCTAGATAGTTGAAATTTTCTCAGATTATGCGTTATTACGGCGGTTAAAAATGTCAAAAAGTTAAAAATTATGGGGGGTTCTCCACAAGAAACTAGTTTTTACCAACGTTTTTTCTACACGCTCTATCGTAAAAACGGTAATACATACAAGCGTCAAACTTTGTGTGATTATAGAGCAAACTCTACAGAATAACAACAAATACTAAAAACCGGCCAAGTGTGAGTCGGTCTCGCGCTAAAGGTCCCGGACAAAAAAAGTTTTCTTTCTAAGTTAATAATGTTTGTGTTCCGTTGTGGTGTGGTACGGAACCCTCTCGGTGCGCGAGTAGCCCGACTCGCACTTGACTAGTCTTTACCCCTTTCAACATCTATTAAGCCGCTTTATGCATGTTCAGATTATTTGCCAGCACATCTATTTTCATACTGGGCTTTGCCACGTAAGAAGAAATAAGATTTTGATATTTTGTACTTAAAGATGCTGATGATATTGGATGTATACAGGGTGTAAGAAAAAGTATCATTGACCTTCAAACATACTCTACCCATCAAACTGAACAACTTTTTTTGTGGGATTAAACCTGTCAGAATAAAAAAAAATCAGCTGCTCCATACTAAACTGCAATATCTACTCGTCTCAAACATATGAAAAAGCAGATTTTGTTTTTGTTCTGACAGGTTTGCTCCGATAGTAAAATTTTTTCAGTTTGATGGGTAGAGTATATGGTTTAAAGGTTAATGATACTTTTCCTTACACCCTGTATAAGTATTTATTTTAGATTAAGCTTGGCATAGATATACTAGTTAGATTAGTCTGCTACTGATTCTCAGGATTAGCAGTTGATTCTAAATTAAACCTAGTACTAGCATAGGTAGAATTAGAACCATCGTACCCTACATTTACTTAAATACGGTCAAAATAATCTTTAAATTATCTCGTTAATATATACACATTAACGGTAACATAGATAATAATATACAAAGAAAATGAGAAAGAAAGATATTGTATCAGAATCAATCAGTCCCAGCATTTTGTCATTGGACTCACAAAATAAATGTTATCGAAACCCTGCACTCAGAATACAAACGCAAAAGTCTATCGGAAAATTCGGAAAGCTTTCGTCTAAAATTGTTGTGTTTGCAAACAGAAACAGGCACGAGCCGCATGAAGTATCGCCATAGTGTAGTAAACACTACTAGTAATGAAGCTGAGCGATGGCGACAGGTCAATCTAGCGCAGTGTGCCGAGGCCGGGGGAGCGCGTCCCGGTACCGACTTGCCTGCGTGCTGTACCGACTTTGCGAAAACAATACGGCCGCGTTTACACGACCCGCACCCGCCCCGTAACTCACCCCGCGTCCTAAAATGCATTGCTTGCAATTTGAGTCTTATGACACGACAATAAATCTCGTGTTTTAGGGGAGCACCCGCACCCGCCCCGCACCCGGGTCGCACCCGCCACGAGCTCGCCCCGCGACCGCTCAACGAAATACAATACAAGATATATTATGGTGTCATAAGACTCAAATTGCCAGCTAGTGTAGTAAACACTACTAGTAATGAAGCTGAGCGATGGCGACAGGTCAATCTAGCGCAGTGTGCCGAGGCCGGGGGAGCGCGTCCCGGTACCGACTTGCCTGCGTGCTGTACCGACTTTGCGAAAACAATACGGCCGCGTTTACACGACCCGCACCCGCCCCGTAACTCACCCCGCGTCCTAAAATGCATTGCTTGCAATTTGAGTCTTATGACACGACAATAAATCTCGTGTTTTAGGGGAGCACACGCACCCGCCCCGCACCCGGGTCGTACCCGCCACGAGCTCGCCCCGCGACCGCTCAACGAAATACAATACAAGATATATTATGGTGTCATAAGACTCAAATTGCCAGCAATACAGTATAGTACATTATAGCGCGGGAGAGCGCGTGGCGGGCGCGGGTCGTCTGAACGCAGCCGAAACGCGTCTCGGTTCCAACTGGCCTGCGCGTACTACCGACTTTGCGAATTCTCTGTTCGTGCCTAATCCCCCGCCACCGAGACGACTGGCGAGCTTCACCACTACTAGTTTTTTACACTATGGCATCGCAATGGACTGCAGCGCAGCGTCCGCATATTATACTACTTTGTAAAAGAAATTTTTGCATAAGTTTTGCCTTGCAATTCTGTTTTTAAACAATTTGCATAAAAGTGGTTGCGACGCAAGCGAAACCCCATTGTTTATGTAGAATTACTTTAGCATAGAAACATATTACTTACTTTAAACAAGGGTCTTTTTAATTAAACTAACTAAAAGAGGTCTCAAATTAATATTAATAAAAGTGTTAAAAGTCGAGCTATGCTTCCTCGTCGGTCTTAATTACGACTTAATAACTAAGAGTAGATAAGTATTATTAATTCTGCAACATGCACTGAGTTGGTACAGGGCTTTTATCCTATTTATATTAAAAATTCAAATGTTTGAAACGTTCCTATAACTCCAAAACCCTTTGAACAATATTCGATGAAGAAACAGTGTTCGTGTATTACTTAGATTAATACTAGGATTTAACCGTACCCGGAAACGACGAGCATATAATACGTATTGATTTAATATCAGGGATGTTTAAGTAAATCCGTTATATTATGTTAGTAATAATTTTTCTAATTTTTCGACTGATGCTTTTTAGAGAAAGTTGTTTAGTTTCATTATCGGAATACAACCCTTAAAATTGTTCTACTATGAAAAAATACTATCGTATTCAAGCATAATCTTTTTCTTTTTATCTAGTTATATTTTAGTTTTAGGATGTTTTAGTATATTTTAGTTTTAGGATGTTTTAGTTTTAGGATATTTTAGTTTTAGGATGTTTTAGATTTATTGTGACATTTTCTTTATAATAAAAACCTCTATAAGTAAAAAAAAAAAAAAAAAAAAAAAGTAGATTACTTTAAATAATAAAAAAATAAAACTATAAAAAAAAGTAAGGAATGTTATCTGCTGTAATCATACACAAAATGTAAAAATTAAATTCGTTAACTTTAAGGGGTGTTCTGTTTTGACCATAAAACTAAACAACTTTCACGATGCGAAAGTTAATAATTTTAAAGAGTTCTGAATTTATTCCATCATCATTATCTTTTATTTATTTAAAACGAAAAGTACAAAGTGCGTATCCACGACAGGCTTCGTCAAAGGCAATAGGTACAACATTCACATCCACAACAGGCTTCGTCAAAGGTAATAGGTAGGTACACCACTTAATGATTAATTAAGCGAAAATTAACTTTTAGCTAAATTAGAAACCGCGTACCTAACTCTTAAAAATGTTCACTATGGAGCCAACATATGAATCGCAAAAAAGAATTAGCTGTTCCATAGAAAACGTCAATGGCTACTCGACCCTAATGTAACAATTACAGCAAATTTTTATATAGTGTATGTTGTGTCTGTACTTATGATATAAATAACAATGACCATTATTAACATTGCAATATAATATTGAGTATTAATGTATTTTTTTAGCTAAATAAAAAAATACTCAATAGGTTCTCAATATTTTATTGAGCGGCATTTATGTTTTATTGCTATCTATACTTATGGCATTATTTCCGTGCGCAAACCCATCAAAATCAATAAAAACAATAAAATATTTAATTATTATTATATAATTATTAATAATCATTAAATAAATATACATTGTTTGTACACAGTAGAAAAAAAAAGTACCCTAGAAATGGATACAAAACATTTATGTGTCGATTACAGTTTAGTAGAAATAAAATAAGATCTATAAAAAATATATTGAACTAGCTGTTGCCCGCGACTTTGTACGCGTGGATTTAGGACTTGTTTATAGTTTTTTTTGTGGCACTGACCTGTTTATGTGACTTCTGAAAGAAGTCCCTTATCCCTCTATGCACCTCCTACACACCCCTTACGCACCCCCTACTCACCCTTGCGTACCCCCTACTCACCCCCTACGCACCCCTATTCATCCCCTACGCACCCACTACTCACCCCCTACTCAGCCATACGCACCCCCCACCTACCCCCTACACACCCCTACGCATACCTACTCACCCTCTACGCACCCCTACGCACCCCCTTCGTACACCCTACACACCCCTACGCACCCCTTTACGCACCCCCTATGCTCCCCCCAGGCCCCCTACTCACCCCGTGCCCACCCCCTACGCACCCCCTACGCATCCCCTACGCATCTTCTACGCAACCCCTACTCGCCCCTATACGTACCACTTACGCACCCCCTACTCACCCCTTTCGTACCCCCCAGGCACCCATACTCACCCCGTATGCACCCCTATGTAACCCCTTACGCACCCCCTATGCAACCCCTACGCACCCCTACGCACACCCTACTGGCCCCCTCTATGTACCACTTCCGCACCCCCTACTCATCACTTACGCACCCCCTTCTCACCCCTACCCCACCCCCTACTCACCCCCTACAGTACCCCTACTCACTCTACTCATCCACAATTAACGTCCCGAAAAACCATAAAAACGACACCCATAATGATATTTAAACATTTCCACCCCATCGCACCCTATCGCACCCCAACATGGGATGATGGCATTTCACGTCCACCACGTCGGATTTGAAAATCATTGTTGTTTTCATAAACCATACATACCATACCCATCTCGATTTTCAGACTTTGTCACCCCATTTCCCCCTTTCAGGGGTTGAATTCTCAAAAAACCTGAAACACGTGTTTACTCATTTATTAATAGAAGTACTCCTGTGAAGTTTAAAATAAAATAGTCTAACTAATCTTGTTTCCCCATACAAACTTTGGACCCCTGTTTCACCCACTTAGGGGGTGCATTTTGAAAAATCCTTTCTTAGTGCACCCTTTGACCTCATAAGGAACTTACGTGCCAAATTTGAATTCTCTAGACCCAGCGGTTTGGGCTGTGCGTTGATATATCTGTCACTCAGTCAGTTTCTTCTTTTTAACCCCATCGCACCCCAACAGGGGATGATGGTATTTCACGTCCACCACGTTGGATTTTAAAATCATTGTTGTTTTCGCAATCAGCGACCCGATAAACCATACAAACCATACCCATCTCAATTTTCAGACTTTGTCACCCCATTTCCCCCTTTCAGGGGTTGAATTCTCAAAAAACCTGAAACACGTGTTTACTCATTTATTAATAGGAGTACTCCTGTGAAGTTTGGAATAAAATAGTCTAACTAATCTTGTTTCCCCATACAAACTTTGGACTCCCGTTTCGCCCCCTTAGGGGGTGAATTTTGAAAAATCCTTTCTTAGTGCACCCCTCGATCTCATAAAGAACTTACGTGTCAAATTTGAACTCTCTAGACCCAGCGGTTTGGGCTGTTCGTTGATATGTCAGTCAGTCAGTCATTAAGTCATTCAGTCAGTCAGTTTCTTCTTTTATATATTTAGATATATCAAAACAATAAAAAAGTAGTTCGCCACAAGGAGCCTTTCAGCACCTTTGCACATAATCGGTGATCCCTTCCCGCGGCGCGGCGCGGCGGTATCTAGCCAGCCGATCTCGCTCCCTAGGGAGCTGCTGCCGTCGGATCTGATCCTGATCAAATTACATATTTTATGAACCCTCCGAGAGTTTTATGAGACTACCTAACAAGATGGTCGTCCTGGATCCACCAAGAACGATGTGATACTCAATTGTCGCTCTATCAAAAGAAAACTCTATTCACGATCTTTTAGGTATACTTATCATACAATTGACAACATTTCATTTTTTTAACCACCTGTTTTTAATAAAAAAATTAAAATAGGTTAAAAAAATAAGAGATACGTATTTTTCTGATTTAATTTTTGACCGATATTTCTATTTTTAATTTACTTTTGAATTTTCTGAAAAACGTAGGATTTATGGCTATAATTCCTTGGCCGCAATAAAATTAAAAACAAAAACTGTCAAATACAATAGAAAAGCCAAGCAGGCAAAGGAATAAAATCTCATTCACCCTCTATTTTATTTTTCAGTATTTTTCAAATAACTCGAGAATTAATGGATAGAAAAATCTGATAATTTTGATATAAGCTTTGAATCACATAATCTCCAAATGGTTTTCTAATTATGAAAGAAATGTTGTCAATTAAATAAAAAAAGGGTCGTTTTCAGCATAAAAACAGAAGTTGTCTTTATTTGAACACACAAACAAAATAAAACGAACATAAGTGTACAAATGCGGGCATGGTGGTGTCAAGCAGAGGGAATTTTTTTTGAGAATTTCATATAGATCAGTATCATGCATGGGGACAATCACCCCTTAAAGTAGAGCAACTGTTTACGCCCTAACACCCTGTAATTTGAAAATATTGTATTTTATAGCCTCTAGGTCTAGGTAGTATAAGAAATCGCATAACCTTATTTTGCAAATCAGCTCAACTTCTCAGTCGGATGGTTCAAAACCGCACTGTCCGATAAATAGTAGCTTTTTAATTAATAAATAAACAATTACCTACGGAACCCAACACTATGAGTGGTCCTACATTCTCATGGCTGGTTTCTTTTTTTAATATAAAAAGTTTCTCCTTTGAATCCGCAATTGCAAATGCCAGTAAGATTTCTAATTAAATTATCTTTCCTCTGGTTTTAACTTCTTTCATGCCCGTGAAGTTGATTCTAGGTTCTAGTAATTATAGTACCTACTCTGTGGTATTAGTTACCTAATTAGCCTTGTCTAAACTATTATAAAACTGTAACAGAAGTGTGTCTGTACATTGAAGATATTTACAAAAATAAGATTACGATATGATTTTTAGATGTCCCTGATTCCAAATCACAAATTTTTGGATTTTTTGTCTGTCTGTTTGTTTGTTTGTTTGTTTGTTCGTTTGTTTGTTTGTTTGTTTGTTTTTTGGGTGTTTGTTTGTTCGAGTATCACGCAAAAACTACTGAACCGATTTTGATGAAACTTTTTTTTTTGATAGCTTATCATCTGACTTAAAATCTGGTATATAATTTATGCGGACGAAGTCGCGGGTAAAAGCTCGTTATTAATAATATTATACTGAATAGATAAAAAGTTCAACGCTTGTAAGTAAAGTGTAATACGCTTGTATAATGTACTGTGTTTTGTGAAAAAATAAATAATAAATAAATAATAAACCTTGAAATACGGACCTCATGTTTCGGGCTAGTATAAAATAGGATCTATGAAGTAGGGAGAATTTACCATCGAATAAAACATAACCGAAAAGAAAATCGTTTTGATCATCCTTTTCTGATTGTATTATAGTACGAGCTTTTGATCCGTGACTTCGTCCGCGTGGGGACATTTTGGGGGTCTCTTTTCTTAGTGCACCCCTCCATCCTCTGTAGAACAGGCATGTCAAACATGCGGCCCGCACTGCACTTTCTTGCGGCCCGATCCAAATTTAAGAATCAGCTTCCTGATGCAGCCTGAAATCGTTGAGACTGTTACAAGTACTTAGGTTCTCATGTTATATAGTAATACCTACGAATAAGAATGTATAGAAATGTAACTCAAGCTCAAAAAGTGACCCCAAAAAAAGTACGCAGTGTTCGAAATTTGTTCCTTAAAAACTACACCTTGCCGCCAAAACTCATAATACCACCGTTTTAAACATGATGATGTGGAAAATTTAGAACTCTTTTTAGAAAATAATATGCAGAGTTGAGACAAGGTATTGAGTATTGAAGGTCTAGTCTTTCCATGCCCTACCTTATTTTTTTATTTCTGCACATAGAATTACCGAATAAACATTCCTGGGAAGAGATTGCATTTTTTTTTCTGCAATTGAATAAACGATTAACAAACGAAAAAAAAATTCTAGGACCGCTACTAGGTATTTCTCTAAGTTCGTTGCGGCCCGCTAATTGTACTGTCATTATGAATTTGGCCCGCCAACGACTTTGAGTTTGACCTGCCTGCTGTAGAATAACCTACACTTTTCTATTTTCAGTGATTTAAGGTCAACACACACGGCCGCTATAATATGTTGCTGTACTCTTCTAACGCACGCAAATTGATATCGGTTCCTCTCACTCACACGTAGGAAAGAGACGCGCTTATGTAATTTGGCGTGCGTAAGAAGAGTACAGCAACATATTATAGCGCGTGTCTGTGACGACCGTTAAGCTGTGCGTTGTGATTTAGTCTGGGAGTCAGTCACGGAACTCTTTTATAAGTATAGAAGATGTTGAAATGAGCTTACGTCTTTCCAAGTTACGTATGTGCATATGCGTTTGAAGTACATTGCTGTTATAGTTAATCGATTTAATGAAATGGATATTAACACGATGGCTAACGATGATGAGATTACAATACGATCTAATCCAGCTCCAATCCAAAGATATCGCCCGTTCACTTTGGAAAATAGTAGATAGCTATTAATCCAACTCAATCACCAAACATTGTTCGTAACCAGATAAATGTATTCAGGGCATACCTAGAATTAAATGCCCTACATAATGGAAACTTTTATTTGGCAAAAAAAAATTTTGATACCCTGTCCTATAAATTAGTCCGTAAGTTTTCTTAAAACGAATAAAATAAAAAAAGCAAAAGAGCAGGGTGCTTTAGACCATCAAACTGAAAATTTTTCAATATAGAACTAATTTAGTCGACAACGCAAAAAAAACCGCTGATCCATAGAAAATATTAATATCTACTCATACATAAATTATTATTATTATTATTTATTTTCTCACAAAACACAGTACATTACACAGATACATTTTATGCCAAACTGCATAACAGTTTGTCGGCAAATAAACTCATGAATGACCCCTTTAATGTATTGTAGCAAGCTACTCGACTAAAATAAAAACCACACCACCACTGGCTTTTCGGTGAAGGAAAACATCGTGAGAACCTGCATGCTTCAATTTCGAGGCATGTATTGTACCTACTGTAGATTACAAGTGACGATGGGTTTACTCCCCGTCACACTGGACAGTGTTCTGGTACTACTAGTGAAAGGTGGATATTCTGAGGTTTCAGAATGGTTCGAGGGGGTCCTCGGGGCATATAGTCGTGAGAATATGCTATGCTATGCTACTAAAATAAAAAAAATGTTTCTATTTTGCAATTACAAAGCTGGTCCTGGTCTTTGCCGTTGATGGTCTGAAGCAACAGTTTCGTTATGTAAAGCATCTAATTTCACACCCTGTGTACCTATAGGTGACTTCAAAGCACTGAATATCTCTCCCGCTACATCAACACATATTCCCCTAAAGCAGCCAGCCGATTATAGCAAAATTCAATGTACCGTTTACGTAATTTCGGTTTTCCGGGTTGGCGCGTCGCGTAATAGTCCATACACCTACCCTCAGGCGTATATCCGATTTGGATGTTGCCTAAATCACATGATAGTCTAGTGAATGTTTTTTGGTGCGTGTTTTGGGATTTGATGAGATTCTAACTTTTTTAGGGTTTCGTACCCAAAGGGTGAAAACGGAACCCTATTACTAACCCTACGTTGTCCGTCCGTCCGTCTGTCCTACCTATTTAGGGCTATAACTTTTGAACCGTAATAGCTAGATAGTTAAAATTTTCTCAGATTATGCGTTATTACGGCGGATTTGTTGACAAATAATAAAAATGTCAAAAAGTTAAAAATTAAGGGGGGTTCTCAACAAGAAACTAGTTTTTATCTACGTTTTTTCTTCACGCTCTATCGTAAAAACTGTAATACATACAAGCGTCAAACTTCACTAAGTTAATGACAAGTAATGACACTTCATTATAGAGCAAACTCTACAGAATAACAGCAAATACTAAAAACCGGCCAAGTGTGAGTCGGTCTTGCACTAAAGGTCCCGGACAAAATAGTTTTTTTTCTATGTTAATAATGTTGTGTTCTGTGGTGGTGTGGTACGGAACCCTCGGTTCGCGAGTAGCCCGACTCGCACTTGACCGGTTTCATTTTAATTTATTAATTTAAAAGCTTGTCTAAGCTTTATAAAAGGGTTGATTCATTGACCTCTTATAATTATTACGAACGTCCAGAACGGTTGTTTTTTTGAAGTGAAAACTTCTTTAGCGGCGTTGTGCACTTTTTGGGATGGGTAAAAAAATTTAAACTCGCGTCAGGACCGTGACGTCACCCTGATCGAAAATTCGTAAGACAAAATTGGTAAGACGATGACGTAAGATCACGTGACATTCGTAAGACGTAAGATCTCTTAGTTTTCACTTCTGCCGGCACTCCCGGAGTGCAACTCGTTTTTTTTTAAATTATAATTACGCACACGGAAAAAGAAATAAGTAATAATTTTATATTATAACGAGCTTTTACCCGCGACTTCGTCCGCATAAATTATATACTAGATTTTAAGTCAGATGAAAAGCTATCAAACAAAAAAAGTTTCATCAAAATCCGTTCAGTAGTTTTTGCGTGATACTCGAACAAACAAACACCCAAACAAACAAACAAACAAACAAATAAACAAACAAACAAACAAACAGACATACAAAAAATTTAAAAATTTGTGATTTGGAATCAGGGACATCTAAAAACCTTATCGTAATCTTTTTTTTGTAAATATCTTCAATGTACAGACACACTTCGGTTACAGTTTTATAATAGTTTAGAAATATTTCTGTACTATCTTTTGCCCACGACTTAGTTCGCGTGGAGTTTGGAAAACCCCTTTCGCGGTCGATTTTGAAAAAAAAATGTTATTGCACCCCTTATTTTCTATATAATAATAATTATATTCAAAGTTTCATGTTTTAATCTTAAGGCTACTCCTCCCATCTGCATCTGCTCTCTTTCTTACAAGCAAACTTTTGCAATTAGCCATCCCGCTTCAATTGCGCGGCTCCGGTCAGAATTTTCCGTTTTCTTTGAAAACCTGTACGATTTTTTATGAATTTTCCAAAAATAAGAAAACCACATCATTTTATATTGTATTGTGAAGAATATTGTAAATTTTCATATTCTTCTGATCAACAATGTATGAGTAAAACGGTTACAATTGGAAAAAAGGAGGTGACTTTGGACTCGTTTTTCTTCAGTTTTATTAATAAAAATAGATTTCGAGAAAAACCACATCACTTCTCATATCCTGTAGATTGTTCAGTTTTGTTTCTACTTAAAAAGTGCCATAGTTAATGTATCAAATGGTTACAAAGTTACTCAAAACCGGGCGGACGCCCCTTAAGTGGTCCTATTTTCTAAGTATAGATTGTTGTTATAATTTCTAATTTAAGAGAACATAAAGCCTGGCTTACATGGGATCATTACAATGTATGTGTGTGTGAGCATTATTTATTTGTTTATTTTATAATTATTTGTAGACACAAATCTAGGTACTAGAATTATTTTAGCAACAAATAATAATGAGTTTTAGTATGCTTTGATTGCTTTGGGCAAAATTTTTTTTTGCAAGTTCGACCTCAATAAAAAATAAATAAAAATAAAAATCTTTTATTTCAGACAACATAGTCCATACAAAAAATGTTAGTAGGTACTGGAGAACTTATAAACTATGTTAGTAGATTATAACATAAATAAATAAATAAAACATCAAGCAGAGGTGGCTACTTACTTCCCTACCTGGCAGATCCACCGCATGCCGAACACATGTAATTCAGTAAATCTACCAAGCAGAGGGGAGTCCATTCAATTCAATGAAATGAAATTCAATGAATAGTTGTTACATGTACTACGTTATTCTAGTAAAAGTGACCAGATTTTTCTAAACGTGACTAGAAAATGATTTTTTTAAAGTCTTCTTAAGCAAACATGGAACTCTGTCTTACACAGCAGGCCACAAAAAAGAATCTGTAGGTAGTAATTAACGTCCACAAAGTACATCTGGCACATAATACCCAAAAATGTATAACCGTCCTTCTATTTTTATTATGGACTATGGAACACTAGAAACTAACTGCAGGCATTAGTTTATTTTATAATGATTTATTAGTTTTTATCATTTTTATATAAAAAAAACATTGTGCTTACAACACCTCCTACCTCTTCCTACTAAACAACATTGACAGCCATGTTGGGGTTGCTGCTTTTTTATAATTTATTAATAATAAATGATTAAATAACTCGTTAAATAAAAATAAATGATACTATCTGAGTCGTTTTTATAAAACCTCATAATTTATTACACATTTGACTTCAGTCAAAACTTCTATACATTTTAAGGTATTTTTTCAAGGGAGAGCGGCGGTTGTCATTTGCAAGATGTAAAATATTCGACACTACGCAAAGATACTTAATAGGTATAACACGGAGATTAATTTAAGCTTTTTACAGCAAAGAGCTTTTAACGTGCGAGTAATAAATCTACACCATTCGGGTTGAAAGTAAAATATGGGCCGTTAATAAGGGATGACGCTTGTACCTGAAACCGGTGATACAATATTTTGAGATGCGAATTAAGCCAATTGAAACGTTACACTTTGTAACGCCTCGCTAGGCGGGTAGATTGAGCGCAGATACCAGGTCCACCAGGTTCCAGGGGGGGCACAAAAATTACACGAGGGAAGGGAGACGGGTAGTTATACAACGTGTTAATAAATTAGCGCAAAACCTCATACACCCCAACTGATTTATAACAAAATAATTAGATTGAAACAATAATTTCATTATTTTGATACTTAAAATTTAAAGTTATTCGCATTTTAAGTTTTTAGGCAAAAATGATTTGTTATCTTTTCAGCACTGAAAGAAAGCGCTAACGTACTCAAAGATACATTTTTATAATCTTGTTTTAATAGTAAGTAGAGTGAGTGTGCCCGTGCGGTGGGTTGACATCGGGTTCAGAAATTTTTAAATTTTGCAAAAAAGTTATTTAATATTTTGTAAAAAATTACCTATGTTGAAAACATGATAATTCGATTCTGCTCTCGATTCTAAACAAACTACTTTCTAGTTTTGCGTTAATTCATTAACACGTTGTATATACGGAGGTGCTCAAGCAGCTTTCCAAGTCGGTCTTTTTAATTCTTCTTCTTCTTATTGTGTGGGCAGAGCCCTGGTGTCAGAGTTTTTTCAGACCGCCTTACGGCCTCTGACGTGGTTTTTATGTAACGACTACTACCACCAAAGATAGTAGCCAGGACCAACGGCTTAACGTGCCATCCGAAGCACGGAATCATTTTACTTTTCAGACAATCAGGTGATTCAGCCTGCAATGTCCTAACCAACTAGGGTAAAACGCACAAAGTGACATATCACTAGGTGTCCCCCGTGGGAATCGAACCCACGACCTCGGTGTCGAGAGCCAAAGCTCTTAACCATTAGACCACGGAGGCAGTCTTTTTAATTTAACAGCCAGTTTTAACACTGAAAAATCACACCAAATCGGTTAAGCCATTTACAGACGCCCTTTAACATACATACGTTTGCTCAAGTTAAAATAAAAACATTACCGTTTTCAATTCAGCCGCCAAAACACGAGTATTAAACAAGTGTTCACTATTCCCAGTACTCTGGGTATATCGTACCGCCAGACATCTAGCTGTGGCCCAACTAACGTCATTAACGACCCTCCCCTGGGGGTGAAATTACGCTACGCCCTCTATGAAATTTCCATGTAATTGAAAATCCCAACTTTAGATGTTACCTGAGAACATCTAATAGTGGGCTTTCAAGAAATATGTCCCACAATATTGGTCGAGGCCGCAATTTGAGCGAATAATTTTATTAAGTTGGATTTACTAGAGTTTACCCGCGACTTCGTCCGCACAAATTATATACCATATTCCGAGAGATAAGTGTACTTTTTACAACCATCAGCAGCAAGGCTGATTCAGTGTTTATGAGGTGTAGAGCTTCTCTGTGATGGGGATGGACCAGGTCTGCCTGCATAACTCCAGTCGGTTTAGGAGTTACTGATGATTAAAGGTCTGTAAAAAAAAACTGCAAGGCTGATCGTATGATATAGTACAAATCTGACATGGTTCATCAGTCGGTTTAGGAGATACAGCCGTTCAAAGGTCGGAACTTTGACTGGCTGTATCTCCTAAACCGACAGACAGAACTTGGCAATTTTTGTACTGTTCACATAGCTACAGTACATAATATAACTGTTTTGCATTACAACAAAACAGATATTATGAGTGAGAGAATACATGCAGCATTGATTGAAGAAGCATCCATAGATTCTACCTTAAATTTGGCTAAATAAACGAACTTACCATCAACTCTCTATACTTTCCTCTATATCTGTCTCTTTCACTCTGCTAGATTGGCGCCTCGAATCTGACAAGGCGCGCTCATTTGACGTTTACTTCATAGTCTTCATCAATCACCAGCAAGCACCTTGCTGCAATGCTGCATGTATTCTCTCACTCATAATATCTGTTTTGTTGTAATGCAAAACAGTTATATTATAAGTTATTCGAATACATGCAGCATTGATTGAAGACCTGTTTGCTATCTGCTGGTGAAAGAGTACAAACGCTATGTGAAAATAAATGAAAATGTGTATGTCATAAAGCCATCATCATCAACAATGGGTACATTAACACAAGTCCTGTATAAAAAGGAAAAATGAAAAATACACCATAAAATAAATTTCATAATAGTAATAGAACATAATAGCCTTGATAATGACTAAATGTTATCTCACTCAATGTAACTAGGTATTTAAAATGAACAGATTGCTGTTGAAAGAGAAAAACAATTTAAGATTAAATTTCTACACCTGTTGAGGCATAATCTTAACCATCATACAGAAACAATCCTCAGAGATCATTACAGTTACATTACATTTGAAGTCGACACGATAGGCAAGCAAGCATTACAGTTAATTCAAACCACTGAACTTATTAGGTAGATGTATGAAAAATTATTTAATAGTAGGTCCTCATTCTTAACAGTATTATACGGTACTGTTTATCTGAGAACAATACAATTTCCGAAATAAAATTTACCAGTAAGCTTTTTTCATGATTCTCTCCATGGACCGTTTTGAGTTCTGATAGCTGGTCTAATAACATAAGATATTATTAGATATAAGATAAGAAAAAGATTAATTACATCATTCTCAAAACAACTCTTCTCGTTGACCCAAGCTTCATTACATGTTGTACTGAGCATAAGGACTCCACAGTATGTTGTTGCTCATTAGCTAGTCAGCTGGATTTTTAACATTTTCTGTGTCTGGAGCTGAAGTTGGGTTATTATATTTATTTATAATTATTAGATTTATCTCACCACTACACTACTCTACCTGGTACTCTCGGATCTATCAATATCTGCATTGGGTTAATTTTCTAGCCAATCAAATACTAAACTAGTGTCACATATTGGCATCCTTCTCTCCTGGTATTTAGCTAACAGGATATTTTGTAATTTTATAATGGTCCAGCTGCACGGCAGGTAAAACCTACTGACCTATGGCAGAGTATTGTCTGAGATGTCCATAAAATTCTGCCCACATATCCCATATGGAGCTCTAGAATCTAAACCAAACAAAGTTACTCAGTTACTCAGACCCTATTTTATAATGTAGTGTCTGGTAGATGTCTTATTGCAGGTTGTTAAGACCGATTCTCTTTAGTAGGAGTTCCTTTCGTTTAATGACCAGTCAGTGCACTGCCTGATTAGCCTCCCCCCCCCCCCCTCCTTTTTTAGGGCTAAGGGTTTTAGTTTCTCCACCCGTGGTGGGCTCCTGCTCAAGTCCTTACCCCAAGAACTGAACAGAATGTAAATTGTCAGTTGGCAGCACTTGTGTGTCCAAGTTGTGGTACTATCAAAATGTATTGTGCCATGTGAAGTGAAGGTGGTACAGTTATTGTGGATCTATATTGAGTGGTGGGAGAGAGCGCCCATGCCAACCCGAAGATCCAATGTGAAATGAATGCCTCGCAATATTCGCAATAGATTGTTGGACAATCTCTGAAATCCCAACCTTCACAACTATCTATGATTGTCTTTTCCTAGAAGTGACCAAATCAACTAAATCAAAGTCAACGGTCTACGCGACCGGGGGGGTGATGAACTGATGAGTGATGAGTGCCCATCCAGCAATGGATTCTAGATAATCGGTTGGTATTACTAAGGCAGTCAGCAACGCTGATATGTATATGCCCCTGATCTATGTTCGACCTCCGTGGCCGGGGGCGGCGACGAGTGCCATTCCGGCCCTGCATCCTAGATAAGAGGTCGGTAATGCTACTCCATAAGCCCCATGTTCTGAATGCGACCTCCGAGGCCGGGGGCGACAAGTGCTATTCCAGCACTGGGTTCTAGATAAGAGGTCGTTAATGCCACTGGGTATGCCCCATGTACTAAATGCGACCTCCGAGGCCGGGGGCGACGAGTGCCATTCCGGCACTGGGTTATAGATAAGAGGTTGGTAATGCCACTGGGTATGCCCCATGTACTGAATGCGACCTCCGAGGCCGGGGGCGACAAGTGCTATTCCAGCACTGGGTTCTAGATAAGAGGTTGGTAATGCCACTGGGTATGCCCCATGTACTGAATGCGACCTCCGAGGCCGGGGGCGACGAGTGCCATTCCGGCACTGGGTTATAGATAAGAGGTTGGTAATGCCACTGGGTATGCCCCATGTACTGAATGCGACCTCCGAGGCCGGGGGCGACAAGTGCTATTCCAGCACTGGGTTCTAAATAAGAGGTTGGTAATGCCACTGGGTATGCCCCATGTACTGAATGCGACCTCCGAGGCCGGGGGCGACGAGTGCCATTCCGGCACTGGGTTCTATATAAGAGGTTGGTAATGCCAAGTATTGTATATGCCCTATTATCTATATTCGACCTCCGCGGTCGAGGGCAGCGACGAGCACCCTTCAGGCACTGCATCCTAGATAACTGGTCGGTAATGATAATGCCATTGCACATGCACCATGTTATGTACGACCTCCGCGGCCGGGTGCGACGAGTGCCATTACTGACCACATGGGTTATATCGACCACATCACAACCACAACACCACCACCAGCGACACCGCACACTAGGTAGCGGCTGGCCAAATTGCAGACACAACGTTGCATTAACATAACGACAGTGCGCACACACCTGTGCCAGAGTCAATCTGTCTGTCTGCACACGAAGTAAACACCTCGCAATTACTGGTGACAACGCAACCACATCAATATTTTGTTGGTACGCAACACAACTGCAAAAACTGCAGCGACACTTTTCACAAAACCACTGCTTGACCACTTTCTCTTCTTTCAGGGGGTGGGTATAACATTCTTTTGATCAATATTAGAACGTAAATCACCTAGTATAGGTGAGCTTAAGATTATAGGTGTCACAGAGATTGACTAAATATTGGTTCAGATATCAAATCTGTTGTTTGTTCCTAGGAACAATAGTATACATGTTCTGAGTGTTCTGTTTAGCCATAAATAGCCGAAATACAAAGGATCATACCTACTAGATCCTGAAAAATAGGTAGTTAACTTGGCTAAGGTGTCAGCACAGATATGAATCATAAAATTGTTGGGAAGCAATTAAAGAAGCCATCCTCCACTTGATTGAAAGATGTAGAGGTAACTCACCCCTGTCCTGTAGGGTTATGAGCGTCAAAAGACCCTTCGAAGAGGCCGCTCTTTATCCAAAGCAGCGGCATTAAAGAGGTGACGTTCATTAGTGCTTCTACTTATTTTCTGCACACCGTGAGGGCACCGTGAGGAGGTCTTTGACAAAACACGCACAGAACACTCACAAAACAACCTTTCCGTGTAATTTACACAGTAAAACATTGCAATTTCACTGTTTTAAACAAGTTTTAAAGTTAAGAAAAAATTTTGCAAGCTTCGGCGGCAAAATCTATAAACGCTATGAAGTAAACGTCAAATGAGCGCGCCTTGTCAGATTCGAGGCGCCAATCTAGCAGAGTGAAAGAGACAGATATAGAGGAAAGTATAGAGAGTTGATGGTAAGTTCGTTTATTTAGCCAAATTTAAGGTAGAATCTATGGATGCTTCTTCAATCAATGCTGCATGTATTCGAATAACTTATAATACAACAATATCATACGATCAGCCGTCCAGCTGATCGTAAATTTTTTACAGACCTTTAATCATCAGTACCCCTAAACCGACTGGAGTTATGCAGATAGACCTGGTCCATCCCCATCACAGAGATGCTCTACACCCCATAAACACTGAATCAGCCTTGCTAATGATGGTTGCAAAAAGTACACGTTTATCTCTTATACTACCAGATTTTAGGTCAGATCATAAGCTATCAAACAAAAAGTTTAATCAAAACCGTTTCAGTAGTTTTTGTGTGATGCTCTTACAAACAAACAACCAAACAAACAGACAGACAACAATTCTAAATATGGTTGATTTGGAGTCCGGGATAGTACTAGAGTTTACCCGCGATTTCGTCCGCACACATTATATACCAGATTTTAAGTCAGATCATAAGCTATCCAACAAAAAGTTTCATCATAATCGGTTCAGTAGTTTTTGTGTGATGCTCTTACAAACAAACAGACAGATAAAAATTCTAAAAATGGTCGATTTGGAGTCCTGTAATCTTTTTCATGTAAATATCTTCAATGTACAGACACACTTCTGTTACAGTTTTATAATAGTTACGATTAAGATTACCTACTTAGTTTTGGTGGTTTGGGGTCCCGTAATATTTTTCATGTAAATATCTTCAAAGTACAGACACACTTTTGTTAGTTTTATAATAGTTAAGATTAAGATTACCTACTTACTTAGTTTTGGTGGGGTGTGGTGTTATTCAAGCTTATGTATATTGCTATTATTGTTTCGGTTTACTATTCATGAACTCACGACTCATATATACTATTCAGTTTTGGTGAAGTCAGAAACTTTTCTGCAGGTTGGTGTGAGACAGTTGCATTACTTTAAACAGGATTGTATTCATGATATCTACTAAAAAACTTCCCATAAGGAACCTAGGAAATTAACAAAAAAAAAGTGAACCTGCCATACAGGTAAAATCAAAACAATCAGCTGATCGAAAGTTTGTATGAATGAATGAGCATAATGCTCCTTGGTGTGGAGAAATTATTTGGTGGGCAGGTTGTATTGCATAACGTATAACTCAGGTCAACTAAGGCATTTAGAAGCGGAGGTCTTGATACAATCTTGTTATCTACCTTGTCATGGATTTCCGCAAAGTAACGCCTGATTCAATTAATTATAAATAGGGTGTTTTTTTTACATCCTGTATAGGTATCAGGTAATTATCGTGAGATCTTACTATGGTGTGCATGCGGTATAATTTCCAAAAAACAAGATTTTCACATTGTATTCCTGATTGGCTTTCAATTTATCGAAACATTACGGATTATTATGTTTTATGCTTATAGCTATTATCGTTAAAACAATAATAACTGCAAACATTATAAAAACAAATCCGCAGTGACCCGATAAATGGAAAATCTGCAATGACTACAATGTGAAATTTTTGTTTATTTGTTAAGAAATTAACAAAAATACGATCGGAGGCAGCACAATAGGCTCGGTGCAGCCTAAAAAGTTCAAGAAACATGAGGGAAACAAAATCATAAATGTCATAACAGATTTTTATTGATTATTATGGATGGATGAGGGCACCGCAGAACCGGTCGTTGTGGCGATCCTTGGGGGAGGCCTAAGTCCAGCAATGGACATCCATCGGCTGAGATGATGATAGGTATGACCCTGTATGACCCTAGAACGATATGACCATATTAACACCTATTCAGCAAGACAATGTCGGCTAAAAACGCTATTACGTCAACATCACATAAGTTTACGTATTTCCCATTTATCGTGGAACGTGAATAACAATAGCTTGTTTCCGTGAAAAATGTGACCATTTATTCGGCACGGGTACGTAAATACCGTAGCAATACGAATATACGGACGAGGAAGTGCGGATAAATACATTTTTGTTACAATGACACAGATAAACTGAATATTTGTACCGATTACGTTTCGCAAATGTCTTCTGAATACATGGACATTGAAAAATATATGTTTTGTTTTTTTCATAAATTTTACTCGCTGGAATAACGAAATGATAACAGAATCATTATAAATCTTAACGCTATTCATTGGCGCATCGTTATTTATTATACTGGGTGTCAGGGTAAACAGTTGCATTACTTTGAGGGGTGATTGTACCCATCATACTGAACAACTTTCCCTTAAAAACCTATAGGAAATTAGCAAAGAAAATTTGCATTTCCCATACTAAATGCAATTAGCTGACCACGGACCTGAAAAAAAGACGGACGGAATCTCGTCTAATCAAAAATGAAGCACCCATTTATATGAGTGTGCGTGCTGTCGCCCTGTTGCGCGGGACAAAATGGCGGCGGGTTGTCGCACCTGCGCCTAGAACTGGTGCGTCTGTGTGAGTGTAGATGCTTTGTAGAACAAACGAAATTGTAGCACCTTGCATGCTTCACTTCTTTTTAATGTGACATTACGTCCGTCTTTTTTTCAGGTCCGTGTAGCTGACCGAACATTTGTATGAAAAGGCGATTTTTTTTTTGCGAATTCCTTAAAGGCTTCTTAGGAAAAGTTGTTCAGTATGATGGGTACAATCACCCCTTAAAGTAATGCAACTGTTTACCCTAACACCCTGTCGTAGCTGTAATGACTAGGTATACTTCACGTCATGATCCATTTTGTGAGTTTTCCTCTGCGGTATTATTGTAACAAATCAGTTATATGTAGTTTAGAGTGCGTCCATATTTTTTTTTAATTTAGACGCACACGGATGACATGCCATGATGCCATATGCAACTTATGTACGTAATACGGTAATACCGATTGCTCTCAAATGGAGAAAAAAAAACATCGTAAGGAAACCTGCATAATATGCTGAAGAAGAAATTCCGATGCGAATGTGAAGTCTACCAATCCGCTTTGGGCACGCGTGGTGGACTATCGCCCATACACCCTCCCCAAGGGTTGGCCTGTGCCCAGCAATGGGACGTATATAGACTGCTGCTGATGAGTCCTCCTAATAATACGTGACATTTTCGTAACTTCACGATACTGGCGGTTTACAAATGTTGATCCGGACAAATTGCGTTGCATTTATCACTAGATTTGTTTTTATAAGTTCCACGTAATAATTAAATAGAATATCACTAGTTCTTGAGTTATCTTTAGTAAATGAAAGCAAAAGCTGGTCGAGATTAGAGAAAAATAAGTATCAGGATTTTGTACAAATCGTTTTCAGGATTCGCAAATTCTCGAAAAAAGGGTCCGAGACTAACCTCACAAATCTGTAGTAATATAAACCAACCAAAAATATTGAAAATGTTGAAATTCTTTTTATCCCCCGCTCGCGTAGTCGGCCAATCAAACGAAGACTTCTTTAAACGTTTTGGTGCTCTTTGGTTCGGACACATTTGAGCGCGGACCCGACGTCCAGTAGTTGGTAAGTCAATGATTTGTTAGCACCTATTATGATTCTTTTTTTAATGCCTACGTTACATTCAGACCATCAAACTGAAAAACGTTCACTATGGAGACAACGTCGAAATGTATATTAGGTAACAAAAGAAGAACTACTTATTTATGTTCTCACATTTCCTTGAACTCAAAGCTCAGAAACTGACACAGTGGAAAGAAATATTTTCCTAACTAAAATAAAGCTATGGAGGCAACATCAATCCCCCTGAGACAAACTCGAAGAGGATCCCAATCCGATTTATTCTATACAAAAAAAAAGTGAAGTAAAGGATGTCAGATTTGTTGTGTCTCTTCAAAAGAAAGCTAAAATATCATTTTACGCAATCTTTGTAACGATGCCAATTTTATGAGTATTGTTTTTCCTTTGTAACTACGAAATCTGATCCCACTTTTGTTTTAGGAATCAATTTATGTCGAAGGATTCACAAAAGAAAATTAAATAAATGAAAGTGATGCTTGCTGTTCCACTAACCTTATTCACCCTCCATTCTATTGATTAAATTTAGTTGTAGCTTGTAAATGAAGAAAAAAGGTTATGGTGTGAAAACCAATGTGTGAACCATAATTTCGGTAAATAAGTGATTATTTTATTAAATAGCGAATAACGTATTGATCTTTTAAAGCCTGGATTATTTCACACCAAATAACGTCAAAAAAAAACTGTAAAATGTAAAAAGACTCATGATTCATAATGAACCACTTTTTATAAGGAACTTACAGAAAATTTGCAAAAAAATATTATAGTGGTATCTAAATTCAATCAGTTTTCAACGTTTATTTATACAGGTCGTAAGCGACAGGCCCTCCGCAAACTAAAACGGTGAACTCGACCATCAAACGGAACCTGTTGTTCTCAACAGCAAGAATTATGAATAATAAACATCCATAATAATGTTTGCCTCTCATACATTATTTATATAATTAAGAATTTAACTTTAGAACAAGAAGGCTAATTCGAAGACAAACTCATAATCATAAAATATAATTTTCAGAGTGCTCTAACAGAGTTTGTTTTTTATTTAGGGTTCCGTTCCCAAAGGATGCCAATTGGTACCCTATTCATAAGCATACGTTGTCCGTCTGTCCGTCTGTCCTACATATACAGCCCTTAAAGAGCTTTTATCTTTTGAACCATAATAGCCAGATAGTAAAAATTTTCACAAAATATGCGCTATTACGGCGAATTTGCTAACAAATAATAAAAATAAATAAGTAAAAGATACAAAAAAGGTGTTAATTAAACGTTTTTAGTTTTTGTTCTATCGTAAAAACGGTAAATACATACAAGCGTAAAACTAGGTGCGATTATAGTGCAAGCTCTGCAGTACCTATAGTAACAAATAATAAAAACTGGCCAAGTGTGAGTCGGTCTAGTGCAAACAAAATTAATTTGTTGGTAAATTAATAATATTATAATTTATCCTGCTATTAAAAATTTTTTTCAAGCTAAAAAAATACCTAAAATGTAACCTCCTGTTTAGCCACTGGTTTAGCGTTCTTATCAGACGTAAAAAAAAGATATTATATTTTAATGATTAGCCATTTGTACCCTTATGTTCACATTATTCTGTTTTTGTTATAATTCTGTATTTTTCGTGCAAATAAAGAGTAAAGTATTTATTTTAAGTATGTTATAATTTCATGCACGCAAGAATACCCAGTACCCAGTACTTCAAACACGTCAAAATAAAGTGTTCAGTACATTTCAGTGTCTACAAGTCAAAATCTTCAAGGGGTTCACTTAACTATCCGTCATCCAATTTCTTTGAGAAATAAACTTTAATTAACGGCTGCGAACTGACACAAAGTGGACTCTATTCAGATGGGTATTTTCCACTTCAAATACCTTCTCAAAGAGCTAAAGGTTTAAGATTCTTAAGACATTACAATCTTGGACCCTCATCACAGATGCCTCTAGCAAATTAATGTCAGCTTAAAACCATGACTAGATTACTAAAGATAGTTACATTTTCATTTAGATTAAATGTAACAATAACTATAATAGAAGAAAACTAAATTGAAAATTAAAATAGATTTTTTTGTATTTCAGGTATTAGTACCGGTAACTTAATTGGATGATAAAACAGCCCCAGATTGGCCAGGTGGCGGGTTCAAGTCCTGTTCAGTACTAAATTCAGGTTCTCTTTTTTTAACACTAATGAGTAATACAAAAGAAAATAAATAAAGGCCCTTATTAAATTCAGAGAAATAAAGAAAAGGCTCTGAGACTGCTTATCTTTATATTTATATGTGTACCTATTTTATTTTCATTTCATTTTGTAATAGAAGTAAGTAGGTATCAAACTCACACGCAGTCAGCTAATATACAGGTTGTAAGGAACAAAACTGCTGTACATCTAGCGTTGCCAGACATCGCGTATTTCCCGGGACGTCCCGTACAGGCATAATTTTAAACGTCCCGCCGGGACAGACTCTGTCCCGTATTTTACTCGACGGCTAGCTGCGCTGCGCGCGCACGAGAGCATGAGGAATAGACCGATAGACCGACCAAATTATTAAAAAAGCCTGGAAATTGCAACGTCTTTTGATGGCAAAAGCATGGGTGCTATTGAAAAATGGAAGAAAGTAATGGATTTTCCAGAAATGAAATCCCTAACATTTTTCTAATTATATCGTTTGTCTTTAGTATTCCTAGTTCCAACTGCTCTGTAATACGCAACAAATGTACTCCGGATTTGATAAAAAGCGAATAAATTACAGTTTTCAACTATGATTGTAGCGGCATTGAATTTTACAAATATGTAAATTCAAACAAAGGTAATAATATGTTTAAAATATCAAGATCTTCTTTTAAATATAACTATTATTAACTAGCAATAAAAACAACGTAAAATAAAATGTTTTTATGTGTCCCGGGGAAAAATTTAAAATCCCGTATTTTTTGCCAAAATGAGCATTTGTCCCTTTTTTTTTTTCTAGCCTATTTCATCCCACTGCTGGGCAAAGGCCTCCCCTTTAATCTTCCAACCATCTCTATCCTGGGCAAGCTCTGGCCACTTGTCGTCAAAAGCATCCAGATCATCTCGCCACCTCTTCTTTTGTCCCTTATAGGATAAAAATACATCTGGCAACCTCATGTACATCCGACTCAAACGTATGGGACAGCTGATTTTTTTCGCGTTTCCTGAGGTAAGCTTCATATTGAAAGTTGTTCAGTTTTATGGTCTGGGTTTACCGTTGCAGTCTGTGGACCCTTACATTTACAACCTGTATTTTATTTGGTGCGCAACATACAAGACAGCTTTATCTATTTTACCATTAACTCCAAAGTAGAGAAATAAAACATTATGATACAAGTAAGCTAAGTTGGTAATTAGCATTACAGTCGTACCTGGATTGCAGCCCAAGCTGAAGGCGAGGGCTGTAAACAAGCCGAGACTAGTAATGACTAACGCTCACGCGTTTTTTTATGTTTTTTAATATACTTTTAAGGATAAAAAAATGTCGTAAAACAATTATGTTAAGACAAGTATTTGTAAAGAATGGCGTGGTATTTTTTTAAGGACCGTGCCTGTGGCTGCACTTGTGCGGTAATGTGAAGTAAAATGCACGCGTGTTTTAATAAGCTGCATTCTTGCTGCATTATGTATCTAAAATATATGAGAGCCACATTTAAAGAACAAGCACGTTAAAAAAAATTTGTAGTTAGAACTATAGGTTGTTAATTTACTTACCCCACTATTAAAATTAGAAAATATTTCCAACCAAAGGAAAAAAATCACAGATCTCGTGTCTTCTTCCACTACTTTTATAGCATTTCCATTCCACGACATTGAAAATGAATCTGCCAAAATGAACTGAATTACATTTTTCCACGAAGGTACAGGTAACTTCTGAATAACCCATTAAGAGGGGGTCATACCTATTTTGTCTGTTTTCGAACCGATTTTTGATAACCAAATTATTACATTTAATATATATAGTTCACATAACAGTGTAGATACGTTCTTTCTGCAGGGCATCTAACCGTTGAAAACACGATTCTATTAAATTTTCTCGATAGAAAAGAGGAGCAAAGTAAGCTCGATTTTAGATTTATAACCAGTTTTGCAAGAATCACCCTACACCATTTCTTCTGAATATACCATCATTTGAAAGGTAAATAATTATAGCAGGGCTTCTACCCGATGGATTTTTCCCCAAACACCCAAGAGAAAAGATATTGATGAAAAATGTGTTTTTTTGCGATCTTGCTTTCAATTGAAGCGGGATGGCTAATTGCGAAAGTTTGCTTGTTAGAAAGAGAGGCTTGTTCTACTAATACCCAGCCTTAATTAGTGATACGCAACTCAATTTTTTTTTAAATATAGCCCAAAGTCATATCTAAAGGTTTTTTAAAAATGTTTTCGATATTTCATTTCATTTTGGACAATTATGTTTTTTTTCTGACCGAAACCGGACAAAACCTTCCGCAATTTCAACTTCTTTTTTATTTAATTTTTTTTAGTCTTAAAGATGTTGTTGTTGCTTTTTATATAATTATGTCAAAAGACGCGTTTTGATACGTTGCCTTATCAAAACGCGTCCTTTGACACTCCAATCAGCTACGTATTCCCAAAATCCACGACACCAGAGCAATTCTGCACTTTCCCTGAAAATCGGGCCTAGCCTAGCCATCGGGACTAAAAAACATTGTCAATGTTAAGAAGTGCATGGTCCCCTCCTTCAATTTTTAATTTAAATAAAAAAAAATTCTCAATCAAGCGGGTGACATTAACACGGTCTGAGACCGCAGAAGAACACTGGTAACGAGCCGGCTTATCTCGACTCTCAGAGCTATAAAAATTGATGAGGCTTCTCCAAACACCCCTCCACCACCCTTAATGGGACCGATAATTGAAAACTTCGGTTTAATCCGAGACTCTTCGGTAAATTGAAAGTCGTTCAAGCATAACAAATTTAATTAGGCATACAATATTATTAAAAACTCATTTCGTTTTACTTCAAAGTTGCTCATATCATGATATTTTTATTTCTCCGAAGTCTTTACGAAATCATAAACGTAGAAAGAAACCGGTTTCAACCAAAAAAAAATATTTATTTAAAAAATAAGTGTTTTATCATGCTGGAAACTCGAAAACTGACGCAGTGGATTGGTATGAAAGGTAATATACAATATGCATATACACATATTTATCTACTATATTCCAAATTATCACCCAAAGTGCGATTAATGCAGCCTACTTGTGCAATGCAACTAAGTAATCATTGTAGAATACTATGGTCGCCGGGTCTTGTACAAAAGTCTCGAAAAAAGTGTCGTGTAGCGATATAAACCAACTAAAAATAATGAAAAAGCAATGAAAATTCTGAATTTCTTTTCCATCCTACTCCCTCACCGGGGCACTGTGCACGCTGCGCGCCCGCGCGTGCGCGTAGTTGACCGATCAAACAAAGACTGTTGCGTAATTGGTTCTCTTTTTACATTTTAGTGCTCTTTTGGTTCGGAGTAGTTCGGACACTTTTGAGCGCGGACTCTACTTCCAGTAGTTGGTAAGTCAATGTACTCCATACAAAAATCTGTTTCATGTTCTGAAGCACAGTTTACACCTGTATAATTAAGTTTATACCCTATAATATAAGTATACGAGTAGAATCTTATATTTTTAAAGCGACGCTCTTCAATTCTTGCAGAAAAGATCGTAGTTATTATTCGACTTCCTCTTATACGACAGTTAAATACCTTCTAATCCTGCTGTGAAATATCGAAGATCATAAACAAAATATTAAGCAGGGTAGCCGAATTCGAAAAATGTGAATTATATTTTTGTAAACATTTCCCTCCTATTGTTATAAAAGCGTAAATTCTTGAAGCAGTTAATAATCTCCCGAACATTTTGAAACAAAATTCTTTGTCGAAATTATTATATCACTAATCTTTTCACTCGTAGTGCCTCGTTTTGACATGATAATGATAAAACTATTTAATAACAAATTTTATACGACTTAATTAGACTATTATTTTATCTGTGACCAAACTAAAGAACTTTGTTCTGAAATGTTTTTTCTGGCATTGATTTCGCTGCACTAAACTAATTACATATCCCAAAAAAGACTGATGAACTTAAAAAAAATTTAAATCACTTACACTTTCAAAAATGTGTTTTCATCAATTACCGAATGCTGACATGACATTCTGGACTTTGTCTGAAGTGCTATTTTTGAATTCGAAATCATTCTTGACCCAATGAATACACAATGTTTATGCTTTTCTACTGCTGATTTCAACGTATGACTTTCAAAAATCACACTCTAGGAGTGCTATTTTTGAATCTCATTCGCTGAGTTCAGCACTTGAAAATTTCAAAATTACTATGGAGATACGCATCTTTCTACTGCTGATTTGACTTTCAAAAATCGCACTCCTGGTGTACGATTTTTTAATGTTAAATCAGCAGTAGAAAGATGCACGTCTCCATAGTAATTTTGATATTTTCAACTGCTGAACTCGGCGAATGAGATTCAAAAATCGCACTCCTGCTCGTAAACTTTCACGTAAGATTGTCGCGTTGTAGGTCTGCCATTGAGCGATCGTGTCGCGTATCGGTAGGTAGTCGGTTGCCTGCTCCCTGGCCTACAACGAAGCTAAATTGTATGATGACTCAAGTAATGTTATTTTTTTCCAAAAACAACCCTTGATGTCACGAAATACAATTACAAACATACGTCAATATTTAAACTAAAAATTGCCAAAATCATCAACAATAAGAACGGATGCCTTTTTTTAATTGGAGCACCTAGTAAGATATAAATTTTAAAAACTTCAAATCTATGCCCTTATTCTTAACATAAGGACCTTTAAACACTGTTTTGTTATCTAAACCATGAATATTTTACCGATTCCTTGTACGTACGAATTTTGTCGAATTTCTCGGACATTCATTATTGAGAAAGTTTTCCCATTATTCTTGAGAAAGCGATGTTAAATTTGAAGGTTTGTGGTCATTATGAACAAAGCTTTTCTTATTACGACATCTTGAATAATAAAAAAATAAACATTTTCTTTTATTTGCAATTAATCTTAATTATGTTAGGTAATTGAAGTTAGTTTCTTCTTGTTATCAAAAATTAAATATTATGAGCTAAAATTTAATACTACCGTAATTATTATTATAGTAGGTACTTACTTTGTGATGCTATATACATACATACTACATACACGTATACTAACGCATGTGAAGTTGTATAACCTTGGGCTAGGCACAGATAGATGATCGCGCTACGATCCTGACATACCTAGGTGCCTTTTTTGCCTATTTCACAGATATAAGTCGTTGCTTACACGATCGTCGGTTTCGGGTAGGTACATTTTGTCTGGCCCATAGTCTAAAAAACAAGGTCTTCTATTCCCAGAGTGACACAAGCCTACGTCACAAAAAAATGGCCGCTAAACATGGTAAAAGGGTATGATGACGTAGGCTTGGTCAGTCACGTGGTCGGAAGAGAATACCAGGCGCAGTATATTATTGTACCATTATTGTCAAATTAATGCTGAATGCAGCATAAGCATAATGCTCGATGAATACAGAATTATGAATAATATATATATTTCTTTTTATTACGGATGGGTTTGCTCTTGACCTCAATCCAGTCCTCAGGACGAAGATGGGGTCGAAGATGTAGCGAGCTTACCCAGAAGATGCCTATTCACTCGTACTTTAAAGGAATTCGGGTTGTAAGCGCTCGGAAATACTGACTGAATATCCATAAGTACCTACATAATAAATACATATAAATCTAAACATTAAAAGCATCCTCAAGGAACATTATTTGATTGAATCATTATTTGATCAATATAGACTGACTGACGAGCTGGTTAGTTTAGGCGGTTTTAAATAAAACAAAGGGTGAAAACGGGACGCTATTACTAAGCCTACGTTGTCCGTCCGTCCGTCCTACCTATTTAGGGCTGTAACTTTTGAACCGTATAATAGTAGACAGTTGAAATTTTCACAGAATATGCGTTATTACGGCGGATTTGTTAATAAATAATAAAACATGAAAAATATAGCAATTAAGGGGGGTCCTCATACAAGAAACTAGTTTTTATCTACGTTTTTTCTTCTCTCTCTATTGTAAAAACGGTAATAATACAATCGTCAAACTTGATTATAGAGCAAACTCTACAGGATAACAACTAATTATAAAAACGGGCCAAGTGTGAGTCGATCTTAACGGTCCCGGAGAAAACAAAACTTTTCCTATGTTAATAATTGTTGTGTGGTGGTGTGGTACGGAACCCTCTGTGCGCGGAGTAGCCGCACTCTACCAGTTTTTATTGTTTCTAGGGTTCTGTAGTCAACAAGGTACCCGCATAGTTTCGCCATGTCCGTCTGTCTGTATGTCAAAAAGCTGTAATTGGGCATGGGTACAGGTATACATCAACTCGTACTAATCACGCTGACAATTAAAATCGTTTTTTAGGGTTCCGTACCTCAAAAGGAAAAAACGGAACCCTTATAAGATCACTTTGTTGTCCGTCTGTTTGTCTGTCTGTCTGTCTATCTGTCTATCTGTCTGTCTGTCTGTCTATCCGTCTGTCTGTCTGTCTGTCAAGACCCTTTTTCTCTGAAACGGGTGAAGGTATCAGGTTGAAATTAATAACAAATACTAAGGTCTCTGGTCCCTTGGTGGTGGAAAAAATTCAAGCTTCTAAGTCAACTCAGTCAAAAGATACGAACATTTGTTATCAAATTTTCATACTAGCAGCTCGCAAACAAAAACCTATAGGGTACCTACTTTCCATTGACATAGAATCATGAAATTTGGCAAGAAGCAAGGTCTCAAAACAGAAGTATGGGAAAAAATCCGATAGTAGTTAATTTGTAGTTATGTCACATAAAATATCATAATGTTATTACATTTTCATACTCAAAACTCGCAAACCAAAACCTATAGGGTACTTCCCGTTGACATAGAATCATGAAATTTGGCTAGAAGCTAGGTCTCAAAGCACAAGTAAGGGAAAAAATCAGATTCTAGTTAATTTGTAGTTATATCACATAAAATATCATAATTTTATCATATTTTCATACTCGAAACTCGCAAACCTAAACCTATAGGGTACTTCACATTGACATAGAATCATGAAATTTGGCAAGAAGCTAGATCTTAAAGCACAAGTAAGGGAAAAAATCAGAAAATAGGTTAATTTATAGTCATATCACATAAAAATAGCATAAAAACATATTTTTCAGTTACAAACTTATATTTTCAGTTGGAGCATCAACTGTCGTATAGATGAATAGATCGATACCTACGTGAGAGAAAAACTTGAGCCCTGGCCAACCAAGTGTGAGCCAATGAATTAATTTCTTTTATGCAACACAATTTGTTTCGTACCTATATAGAGACCCCAAATTATATTGTATGGTAGTGCGGAACCCTCGGTGCGCGAGTCCGACTCGTACTTGGCCGGTTTTTTTACCTGGTACCAGTATACCTCACCTATTCACTTTCGGTGCTATGTACTGAACCACTATTTAATTTTTTTTCGTAAAGTGAGTAAAGGATGATTTTTTCTCTTCTATCCCATGGCGTGGGGTGTCGTTGGATAGGTCGTTTAAAAATATTGCGGGTGTGTGAATACCATTTTTCGATTCAGGAATCCGTTTACGAAATATCAAACCCAGCAAATAAATTATATTTAATTTTTTTTTAATCTACTTATACCATCTGATCTGTTTAAATACAGCTTCTTCATCTACTTGTGTATAATGCATGTATCTATCAACATGCTGTTCTGAATAATGTTCAAAAAGAATAATGAATAAGTAAAGGGCAGCGCAGCGGTGCCCATGCCCCGGATTTCCGACGCTGAGAAAAGCATCCATTCTATTTCAAGGAAAATTATCGTGAAAACACTCACAAGTTCTTGCCGCCTTTACATTCGCAAAACGTGAAGAGAAAACACTTCTGAGAAATGTGATGTTCTTGTACAATACGCAGTCAATTTATTCCTAGAAACTAAATCTAGGAGGGTTTTCCTTTTTGGCGTTCGCGCTTTCCCGACTTTAGGAAGTCGTTAGGTACGGTTCCATAGGGTGGTTTTGTTTAATTCCTTTCATAAGGTAGTGCATTATTTGATCTATTGAGTAACCTTTTACCTTTTTTAATTCTTCTTATTTCGATATGGTTTCGATGTGGCACATCATTCAGTTAGTCTTAGCATCGTGAAACTGAAATTATCATTTTATTTCCATAATTGAACATTTAATTGTACCTTGTGTGTTTTGCAGAAATAACAACTTTACTGTTTCTTATTTAGTCTATACAGGGTGTTAGGGTAAACAGTTGCATTACTTTAAGGGGTGATTTTATCCATGATACTAATTATTAAACAACTTTCCCTAAGAAAACTATAGGGAAAACGCAAATAAAATTTTCGACTTTTCATGCAAACGTTCGATCAGCTGATAATTAATTTATTTAGTATGGAAAGTCCAATTTTTTTTTTCGAATTTCCTATAGGTTTCTTTGGGAAAGTTGTTCAGTATCATGGGTACAATTACCCAACTGTTTACCCTAACACCCTGTAGAACTATTTGATTGTTGTCTATAATTATGATATATGATTGCTTGTCACTTAAGTGGCAGTGGGCGGGGCACATTGCTCGCAGAACCGATGGCCGGTGGGGCCGAAAAGTTCTCGAGTGGCGACCGCGTACCGGAAAGCGCAGCGTGGGTAGGCCCCTCACACGGTGGACCGACGACCTGGTGAAGGTGGCGGGAAAACGTTGGATGAAGACAGCGCAGGACCGGTCGTTATGGCGATCCTTGGGGGAGGCCTATGTCCAGCAGTGGACGTCCATCGGCTGAGATGATGATGATGATGATTGCTTGTAGGTAATCCCAAAAAAATAATAGAAAAAAAAAATGTGCATTAAAAATATTACCCTCCTTTTGGCTTAGCTATAGTCGCGTAACTACGAGTAGTAGCCTCAGTCAAAAAGACGGGCAAACTACCTAACTAAATTGCGCAAAAGGTTACAAAGGTACTTTCAGGTACCTTTGTAACCTTATGAACAATTGTTTGCGTGTAAAATGTTGAAGCAATCTCTTCTCTTAGATAAGGTGTTGTGTTAAACAAGCTTAGTCTATGCGAATCCTCTTAAATTTAGTTCGTCTACACTATTCTCCGTGCTTTCGCATAGAATTTCTTGCAACAATATTCCCAGCAAGATTCCCCCTTTTAAGAAGGGATAAAGTTTCTGAGATTTTTATCTCGTTTCAAGGACGATTAGTCTTGGTAACTTCATTAAAAATGTATAATGTTTCCTGTGGGAATCTTTAAGGGATTAAGTAATTAGTTTAGGTAGTTTTTTCATCTTAATTTGTTTCTGTATTCCAATCGCTTCTCCTAGTTGTCGAAGGAGGCAAAATAAAGGTAATCTACTAATGAATGGGCAGCTTATATCTCCGACTACCAACTGTGATTAACTGATTACTAATCCATCCATTGTGTACACGGAGAGTTAAATCTAATCGCTTTTACTAGAATATTGGATCGCTCATGCTTACATCTTCTTAGCAGTTTTTCCGTTTCCCATTTGTATGAAAGGACGGCCAAGTGTAAAAGGGATGATATAGTGGTGGTACGAAATATCACTGAAATGGTTACCCATCTGGAGTGCGATTTTTGAATCTCATTCGCTGTGTCAAAATAACTTTGGAGATATACATCTTTCTAATTCTGATTTGACTTTCAAAAATCATACTTCAGTAGTGCGATTTTTGAAAGTCAAATCAGAAGTAGAACGATGCGTATCTCCGTAGTTATTTTGACATTTACAACGGCTGAACTCACCGAATGAGTTTCAAAAATCGCACTCCTGATGACGTGTAGCATTAACTAGTTTTTATTCGAATAAAATATCGAATAATATTTATATTTGTTTAAAATATCAGTTCTTCAGTAAATCAATAAGAAAACGGAGTACGTTGTGTAAAGTAGGTACCACACACTTCGTTTTCTTATTGATTCAGCTATAAACACGAGCTCTTAACCTTCCAACCAATCAGTACCATTTAAGAAGTTATTTTGAAGATCTCCTGTGTGAATACTTCATAAGTACGAATATGCTTTGATTTTCGCGACATCGTGGCCGAAACGACAAATAGACCACTCCACATAAAGACGTCTCCTAAAACGTGCTGATTTCCATTTTATGCTTCAGACATAAGCAGTTTGCCTGAGGACTTCCGAGGAATGTACTATAAAGGGGTATGCTAACGGTTTGCTGAGGATGCTAATATTTGACAAAGCAATTAAGATAATCTACATTGTTTGGCAGGATCGTAGCACAATATTGTACAATATCTGTGTGATTGGCAATCTATGAATTTACAATGAATAACAATCGCCTCTGCACTATGGAAAAGCAATACTTGTACAATGATTTAATATACAATACAATTGGACAGAATATAAACAAAAAAAAACAATTATGATTTCTTAAAAGACTTGAAACACCTACGCGAAAAATACACCTATAATATAATTATGTTACTTTTTTAGAAAAATAACAAAAAATTTGGGAGTTTCCCAAGTAGGTAGGTATAGCCCAATTTTAATTTTATTTAGAAATGCGTTCCATTCTACAAAATATGCCTTTGGTTGTGCAAGGAAGGAACGCAGCGTAGTTCTAAAATGGGTGTGTCGACATTCACACACAAGTAAAAAATTACGAGCTGCACAAAAAAAATAGTTTTAGAAAATGGAACTCTATTTCAAATTCGCTCCGCCAAATTATCTTTTTTAAACCTAAACCCAAATTACAGGTACAGGGATGTAAAAACTTACAACAAAACGACGTTTCAGCAAAGATGTTAGAAATAGTTTTTTTTAATTCTTTTTTTTGTTGGAACTTTTAACCCTGGGGTTATGTCAACCCAACAAATAGGATTGTAAGACCTACAGGATGTAAAATTAAATGGTGCTTCAGTCCATCAAAATGAACAATTTTCACTATGGAGCCATCATTCAAATCGGAATAAAAAATACAGCTGTTCCACAGAAAATGTCAATAATAGCAACTCGACCAAAATGTTTGAAACAGCAGATTTTTTGGCAATTTCAAAGTCGGCCTTATAGTAAAAGTTGTTGGTGTGAAGCACTCCATAAGTATATGGTAACACGTTTAAGTTTACCCTCAGTATAAAATATGAGAGGATTTGGGTTTAAGGTAGAAAAGAAACTCCAGACAACAATTACACAAAGTACCACCTTTGATAATAATTAATTTTCTCAAACATGCTTGGAAATGTGAGCATTATTTTGACAACCTTCTTCGAGATAAATCGAAATTGCTGTACTGGCCAACTACATGCGCGCAGCGGCCGGCAATGTTTGTATGAAAATCCATATCTGTCGTGTTTTGCGGCCAAATAAATTACATAGTAAACTCATATCTGTAGTGTAATTTAAAAATGGAACGATCTTTTTCTCCTAAACATGGCGACCAAGGAGGTAACTCATCAAAGGTTTTATTTAAATTTCGAACTGGCTTGCAAATAGAAAGCTGTTTATTGAAAAAAAAAAACAAATTGTTGTTCGTTGTTCGTCATTGATTTTGAAAAGAGTTTTAATTTCCGCGAATTATTTGAAAAAATTTACTGTTTTCATTTCCGCGCATTATTTGAGAAAAGTACCTACTATACAAGCCTTGGCCACAACTAGGCATTGATGGACTTACGTATGTGTGCCTCGGCTTCGCCTCGGCCCACATTTACACGTTCGTCCATCAATGCCTCTGTTGCTGGCCGCTGCAGTAATGTACTAAAACCTACCAAAAATTCAATAATTTTCAATCATTACAGTTATTATTTAATCAAGAAATCAGCTGAAGACTGAAATAAAATAGAAATTACGAGAGTTCGAATTCCGATTCGTTTTATTAAATTTATATGAATTTGTAATAGACCTAGCAATCAGAATTACATAAATGATTTAATAATATCAATGGGATTAAGATCAAAGCGTAAAATGTAATTACAGTAGGTATTGATATTGGAATGTGTTTATGAATAGAATATCAAAATGTATTAGAAATAATTTATTTAGGTATGTTATGTAGTTTGAATAGTAAAATACCATTTGTTCCATAAAAAAATGAAACGTCTGTTTTTATTTTCGCGATTTCAATTTTATGTTGGTCAGAGAGTGAAAGTTGTTCAGTTTGATAGTGTAATAGTTATATCGAAGGTTCACACTTATTGAAAAATTCACGAGCTAAATTGGAAATATGATAGAAAACTGTGTCACATCTACAGTTGCAGAAACGCTCTAGTTAACAGATGGTGCAGAAATTAATTTCACTCAATTTGCATCGCACTATCACGAGTTTAGACACTTTCGCAAAGTTTTCTCAAGCACCGCACTCAATCTGGCGAACCCTGGCCGAACCACGGTTAGACAATGTATAGCATCCAGCCTGGCAGAAGATCCACTGTCCACTGTCCAGAATGGGGTAGCCAGATAGGGGTTTTTTCGCGATTTTCGGGAAAATTTTGGGGGTTTTTCTTAATCAATTTCATTCATTATAAAAACATTACATAATAATAATATTATTATTATGTAACGTTTTTATAATGAACCTATCACCTAAAGGTTGATTCTAGCTGTCTAGGCTCGACTCGACACATAAAGTTATTACACCTATTCGACACCTGTGCCTTAACCAGTACGCAATGTGTTGTCTTGTTATAGTGAGTTTTGAAGGGAAAGTCAAGTAATTTTGGTTTCTACTTAAATTCTGTCTTTTGGGTATTTTTGTGATATAATTTTAACTCAGTTTTATCTTAAAAAAGTGTCATCAAAGTGTGAAAAGTTCGGGGTTTGAAGTACTCGGGGTATAAGTTGATCGAACGTTTCTTTTCGGTGCATTGGTTTTTTATTTCTATCAAGTCTTTTAGGAGATTTTTCTTCAAAACGAATCATTTTGGGGGGAAAAAGAATTGTCAAAACACCTAGCAACCATCCAGAAACATTTAATTTGGTATCGGCACATTGAGCTGGCGTGCCGGAATCTTAGAACAAGTGTGGCCCATGTCTGTTTAAACAATAGGCGACAATTTTGGGGGCGCGATCTGCTTAGAGCGATATCCTCAACAATTCGAACCGTACCTTCGTCAAACTAAGGACCCCGCAATAATGCCGACAACGGAATTTATGTCGACCCCAGGCACCCCCTTATCCCGTCCAAATGGTCACATCCACTAAAGTACCTGTCATTCTAAATAATGCCGGACTCGAAATAGATTCGTAAGGCATACTAATTAGGTAAGCAACAATCTCAACACGAAAACAGTTCCGAAGTAGGTTGATTTATTCAAATTAATACTGTCTTAACATTCACGCTGCAAATGTATTAGGCAAATAATTTCCTTTGACACAAGAGCTGAGATACTCAAATTTATTCAAGGTTTAAAAGCTCTATCATTCGTACTAAAATCACTGATGGTTTCACACATGAAATATTAAAATTTGAAAGCACACAAAGCTTTTCATTGAATTCCAACAGTCGAATTTTATTCTAGACTTTAATATTTTATGTAGTTTTCTGTAAATATTTATTACAACTGTGATGTAGTGAAGTACAGTATCATCATATTATTATATTATTTTATATGATCTTGCAGCAGTTTTTTATTAGAAAATACAAATTGAAATATCTTATCTCTAGAATTTTTCGCATTTAGACTTCGACATAAAACATTTGGGTCGCAATGTTCTTATAATATAAGAGTTTTTTATCTAGGAAACAGTAGTGAAAATCGCTTTCAATCGCGCTATGTAATTTGGCAATATACCAAATTGTAAGTACGAAGCCATTTACGTAAAAACGACTGATGCATAGCGATCGTTAAAAGGGGTCAAGAGTAAGTCCACTTTATCCAAAATAATGCGTATAATTTTATAAAAAGCGAAAGAGTGTATTGTAGTATTAAATAATATTTGGTAAGAATAACTGGCCAAGTGCGTGTCGGACCACTCGCAGTGTAGGGTTCCGTATTTGCCCGACACAATATAATAGGGACTTAGAAGGAGGCTTTTTGTTTTATACTACGGTTTAACGGCTAATAAAGTCTAAAAAGTTTGGTCGACTATGTTCCATAGTTATCGTTAAAATCTGATATATACTTTGTGCGGACGAAGTCGTAGGTAAACTCTAGTAAGTATATACAGGTGAAATTGATATCATTGGCATCCTTTTAAACTAAGAGTCTACCCATCAAACAGAACAACTTTTAGCATGGGAGCAAACTGATCGGAGCAACTAAAAAATCAGCTGTCCCATAATAAACTGCAATGTCTACTCGACTCAAATGTATGTAACAGCAGATTTTTTTTTGCTCCGATCGGTTTGCTCCCATAGTAAAAGTTGTTCTGAACAACTCTCTTACTCTTAGTTTAAAAGGATGCCAATGATATCAATTTCACCCTGTATACTATTATAAATTTGTTTGTTTGATCGAGCATCACGCAAAAACTAATGAATTGATATAACAAATCATTTCTACCCCAAAACGTAAAATGCGCATAACTTTAAATTTTAAGTATCAAAATAATGAAATTATTGTTTCAATCTATTTATTTAGTTATAAATCAGTTGGGGTGTATGAGGTTTTGCGCTAATTTACTAACACGTTGTATAATACTTATGTGCCTTATTAAAACCACACATACCTACGTAGCTTGCTAAAATCATTGGCTTACCGTAGCTGGGATAACTAAGTTTATTCTTTTAAAAAATATATTTTACACAAACAGCACTTTGTTTTAATGCATTTGGTGTGCGCGTAAATGCTGGCTGCGCTTAAATATTTTATAAAACATGAAGCCGCATGAAACTGCAGCTGCCAGCTACTGTTGCGTTACTAAACACAATAAAAAGATGTGAAAACATATATTACAACTGTGATTCTCAAAATATTATCCGACAAATCTATGAATAACTTTAATTAATTAAAAACAAATTACAATTCTTGGTTGGTCCTACCTGTTTTCATCGAAACTATTATAACGCACATGCGATTTTTGAATCTCATACGTCGAACTCCGCAGTTAAAAATGTCAAAATTACTATGAAGATATGCATCTTTCTACTGCTGATTTGACTTTCAAAAGTAATGCTCCTGGAGTATGATTTTTGAAAGTCAAATCAGCAGCAGGAAGATGCTTATCTTCATAGGTATTTTGACATTTTTAAGTGCTGAGTTCGACGTATGAGATTCAACAATCGCACTCTTGTTCCTTGTATCCATGGAGAGTAGGACCATATTTGAAATAGCGAAAAAAAATCTGCTGTTCCATTCATTTGGGCCAAAATGGTACCGATCGCGATGCCAGAATTGTACCAATTGATAACTTGTGTCATTGTACGAATTGATAATTTATGTAAACAGAGAATTGTACAAATCGCGAAATTGCACCGATGCGATGGCGATGCTTTCTTTGCGAGGTGGAGGCAGATTTCCAGAGGTCAATGTTGGTCCCATAGTTGTTCGTTTATCACATTTAATAAGTAACGCATTTAAAATTCACAACCTGTATAATCTTTCGTTTCTTATGTCATATCTATGGTGTGGTAAGTAGTATAAAAGCTGGTCCTCGTGTATCTAAACTATTATAAAACTGTAATAGAAGTGTGTCTGTACATTGAAGATATTTAAAAAAAAAAAGATTACGATATGGTTTTTAGATGTCCGCCTGATTCCAAATCATCAATTTTTGGATTTTTTGTCTGTCTGTTTGTTTGTTTGTTTGTTTGTTTGTTCGTTTGTTTGGGTGTTTGTTTGTTCGAGTATCAACGCAAAAACTACTGAACCGATTTTGATGAAACTTTTTTTGTTTGATAGCTTATCATCTGACTTAAAATCTGGTATATAATTTATGCGGACGAAGTCGCGGGTAAAAGCTCGTTTCTTATAATGTTGGGATTTGAGGAAAATCAGGGAAACTACGCAATTCATTTTCACGAGTAAATCATCCAATAACATAAAAGGCAAGAGGACAAACTACATTATTATTTATAATGTTTGATATATTTCTTTGTGTCAAGGATGATGGAACAACAAATTGTAATAATAATAATATGAAATATGCTTGTCTGCTATCTAATTTGACAGTACATTAATTTATACGTTACTAGAGTTTACCCGCGACTTCGTCCGCACGGGTATTATTCTAGTGAGATAAATGATATGACCAGATTTAAGCTTTCAAACACAAAAAGTTACATTAAAATCGGTTTAGTAGTTTTCGCGTGATGCGCGAACGAACAAATAAACAGTCAGACAAAATTGGTGGTTTGGTGTTACACTTAAAAGCCATAAATATTCGCAGATAAATGTAGTTTTTTTCTTGTAAATAATTATCTTCAATTTACAGACACACTTCTGTTATCTAAACTATTATAAAACTGTAACAGTACATCTGTACATTGAAGATATTAACAAAAAAAAATTACGATATGGTTTTTAGATGTCCCTGATTCGAAATCACCAATTTTTGGATTTTTTGTCTGTCTGTTTGTTTGTTTGTTTGTTTGGGTGTTTGTTTGTTCGAGTATCACGCAAAAACTACTGAACCGATTTTGATGAAACTTTTTTTGTTTGATAGCTTATCATCTGACTTAAAATCTGGTATATAATTTATGCGGACAAAGTCGCGAGTAAAAGCTCGTAGTTTTATAAAAGTAGAGACTAGAGTTTACCCGTGACATCCTCCGCACGGGTTCCCGTCATAGTAGCGAGATAAATGATATAGGTACCAGATTTTATATTTAATCATAAGCTTTCAAATACAAAACGTTTCTTTAAAATCGGTCCAGTAGTTTTCGCGTGATGCGCGAACAAACAAATAAACAAACAAACACAACAAAAGTTGAGAATTGGAGTCTGGGGACATCTAAAAACAATAAAAAATATATCAAAAATATAAAGATATTTATTCTTTAGAAAAAAAAAACGGGTTGCACTCCGGGAGTGCCAGCAGAAGTGAAAACTAAGAGATCTTACTGTAATGTAGGTAACTTAATAATTAATTTAGTGGGTAATTCTTTCTTGTACATTCCTTGTCTAGAAATAAACGCCGTTGCATCCAGACGTACTTTCACTTATTCCTGTGCTAACCCGTGATAGTTCCCAATTTTCCAGTGGCGACGTGAACGATAAGAACCCAAAAATAGTGTGTGTTGTGTCAGTGTGACCATAAATAGTAAATAAGTAAAGAAACCGGTAAAATGTCGATCGGCAAAGTAGGCCAGTTTAACCTGCAAACAGACAATTGGCAGTTATACGTGGAGCGGCTAGAACAGTATTTCATAGTGAATAAGATCACCAGTGAATTACAAGTACCAACACTGATAACAGTTATAGGAGCGGAGTGCTACGAGTTGTTAGTGAGTTTGTGTACCCCGTCCAAACCGAGTTCAAAAACATTTAATGAGTTAACGGTACTTTTACAAAATCATTTGCAGCCGAAACCCAGTATACTCGCCGAAAGATTTAAGTTTCGACATAGGAAACAGAACAGTGGGGAGTCTATCGCCGAATACGTGGCGGTATTGAAACGCATGTCGAAAACGTGCGAATTCGGGTCCGAACTACAAAATAACCTACGGGACCAGTTAGCGTGCGGGTTAGCCAGTGACGCAATACGTCAACGCCTTTTTGCCGAAACGGATTTGCAGTTCGGCACGTTATATAATCTGGCGGTTAGCATGGAGGCCGCAGAGAAGGATGCGGCGGTCATGGGATCCGGGAACGCGGCGTCGGCGTTGCCTGTGAACAGTATTGGATGGCGCGGCGGGCCGGCGGGGGCAGCGGGGCGAGGCAAGCGCTCAGGCTCGCGACCTACCCACGTGGCGCGCGGGCACAGGCCGCCGCACGTGACGTACGGGCCGGGGCCGAGCGGCCCAGCGGCGGCGGCGCCGGATGAGCGGGCTCGGCGACACCCACAGTGCCGGGCGTGCGGTGCGCAGCATGACACAGCAGCGTGCAAGTTTGCACGTTACGTGTGTCGTGTGTGCAACCGACAAGGGCACCTTGGACGGATGTGTCCGAACATGGCGAAGCATCATAACGTCGATTTGGAGGCAGCGTCGGACACCGTGAGTGACCCGCCGAGTGACGACAGTGACGAGGTAGTTATAGACTTCTATAGATTATCTGTGAATCAGTGCAAACCAATAATGATTTCGTTGAATGTGCAAGGTCATGATTTAAAGATGGAATGTGACACGGGGAGTGCGATCTCATGCATAAGTTATGAGCTGTATACTAAGCTTTTTCGAAGGTTGGACATAAGACCATGTAAATTAGTATTAAGATACTACACCGGGGAGTTAGTGCGACCGGTGGGGGTGGTGGATACTGTAGTCAAATACAAAGATAAAGAGAAAAGTTTGGAATTGTATGTAATAAGGGAAGGCAAAACAATGTTATTAGGCAGACAGTGGCTAGCAGAGTTAAACATTCAGTTGCCTATTTTTCAATGTGTAAACAATGTGAGTGGCGGGGAATTTAACTTGAACGATTTCAGTTCCAGATACTCTGATGTGTTCGCGGATGGTTTGGGACGGTTCACGGGCGGCAAGGTGCGCATCCACGTGCGGGAGGGCGCACGGCCCGTGTACATGCGCGCGCGCCCGCTGGCGTACGCGCTGCGCGAGCCGGTGGAGCGCGCGCTGGACCAGCTGGTGCGCGACGACATCCTCACTCCCGTTGACCGCTCCGACTGGGCCACCCCTATTGTGCCGGTGGTTAAGAAGGATGGCACCATCAGGATCTGCGCTGATTATAAGATCACTTTAAATAAGGTACTTGAAATCGACCGTTACCCGTTACCCAAGGTGGAAGATTTGCTGGCTCGGTTGCACGGAGGCCAGCATTTCAGCAAGATCGATCTGTCACAAGCGTATGCACAGTATGAACTGGATGATTCTAGACAGTACACGGTTATTAACACACATAAGGGGCTTTTTATGTATAAACGTCTAGTATACGGTTTGGCATCTAGTCCCGGCATTTTCCAAAAACGGTTAGAGCAGTTGTTCGCTGATTTACCTTATGTCGGCGTGTTTCTAGATGACGTTATAATCACGGGAAAAGATAAGGATCAGCATGTCGAGAATTTACATAAGGTTTTTGAGCGTTTACAATCGCACGGCTTGCGAATAAGGAAAGATAAGTGTACGTTCTTTGCAGAGTCGGTTAATTATCTGGGACATGTCATAAGTAGTAAGGGTGTCCACACTTGCCCAGATAAAATTAAGGCTATTCTGAATACCCCCCCTCCAGCTAACGTGTCCGAGTTGAGAGCTTTCATCGGAATGGTTATGTATTACGCAAAGTTCGTCAAAAACGTTAGCACCATTATGACGCCGTTATATGGACTGTTAAGAAAGGGGGCAAGTTTCCATTGGAGTAAGGAATGTCAGGATTCGTATGATGGAATCAAGCGACGTTTGGGTAGTAGTGAAGTGCTAGTACACTACTCACTAGATCTGCCACTGGTTCTGACGACCGACGCGAGCGGCGTGGGCGTGGGCGCAGTCATCTCGCACCTCACGCCGACCGGCGAGCGACCCATAGCATATGCCTCGCGGACGCTGACAGCAGCCGAGCGAGCCTATGCGCAGATCGATAGGGAGGCCTTATCCATAGTGTATGGAATTAGGAAGTTCCATCAGTATCTTTACGGCAGGACGTTTACCCTTAGGACAGATCACAAACCATTGACATTTATTTTCGGAGACAAAGTAGGTATTCCGGTGATGGCCGCATCACGTCTCCAGCGCTGGGCTGTTTTAATGTCGGGGTACAGCTATAAGATAGAATATGTCGCATCCGCCAAAAACTGTGCAGATGCATTGTCAAGGCTACCACAACGCAGTAAGGGAAGAGAAGATGTCGAAGAGGTATCCTACATTAACTTCGTGGAAATTTTTTTACCTGTAACAAACGACGACATTAGGGTTGCCACGGCGAAGGATGCCGTTCTTTGTAGAATCATGGCATATTTAAAGGCAGGGTGGCCGGCCGGGTGTCCCGAAGATAAACTTAAACCATATTATGTTAGACGCAATGAACTGTATTTGGAAAGAGGGTGCATAATGTGGGGCTACAGATTGGTCGTGCCAGCTGTATTACGTGACAGTATTTTAAAACAGTTACATGTGAGCCATATGGGCATAGTTAAGACTAAATCCTTGGCACGTAGTTATGTCTATTGGCCGGACATCGACGCCGACGTGGAGGCGGTGTGTCGGCGCTGCGAGACGTGCGCGCTGGAGGCGATGGCGCCACCACGTGCAGCACCACAGAGTTGGACGTACAGCACTCAGAGTTGGAGTAGGGTACATGCGGATTTCCTCGGCCCGTATGGCGGTATGACGTTTTTGGTGCTTATCGACTCTAGTACAAAATGGTTGGAAGTGTTCGAGATGACCAAGACGAATGCAGCGTCGGTAATTAAGGTTCTTAGGTCGACATTTGCACGTTTCGGATTGCCGACCGAGTTGGTATCAGATCAAGGGCCACCATTTACGAGTGTGGAATTTACTGACTTTTTAACGAGGAATGGTATTAGACAGTCGTTTTCACCAGCTTATCATCCGGCGTCGAACGGCGCGGCAGAAAATGCGGTCAAGTTATGCAAACGCGCTATTAAGAAGGCAGTCAGGGACGCGTTAGATATAGATGCCGCGTTACAAACATTTTTACTAACGTATAGGAATAGCATACACAGTACCACCGGTGAGAGTCCAGCGATGCTACTGCAACGACGGAGCTTAAGAACGAGGTTAGACTTGTTGCGTAGCGACCGCGCACTGGAGGAGCGTGTGCGAGACGCACAGCGCCGGCAGGTGGAGGGCGCCGGCGGCGCCGCGGCGCGCGCGCTCGCGGACGGCGAAGCGGTCTGGGCTAGGAACTACACGGGGCGCGACAAATGGGTACAGGGTACGGTCATTGGAAGTGAGGGTTCTCGTAGATACTTGCTGAATAACGGTGACGGTCGATTGATACGTAGGCATATTGATCAGATCAAGCGCAGGTCACGATGGTCAGACATTCCCAGCCAGCCAAATATGGCGAATGAACCCAGTGGGGGAGAGGAGGAAGTCGTTCAGCCAGGGGAGACGACGGATGCGGTGGACCCTGGTGTGTCACAGGAGGGAGAGGTAGTAAGTAAGGAAAGAAATGATGTAGTCGCTAATAATGCAATCCCACAACAGGGGGCTACCTCTCCACCAGCACAGCATCCGCCGTCCACCACGCCTGAGCCTCCGGAGAACCGTCCCAAACGGACTCGGAAACCGCCACGTAGGTACGGTTTAGATTTCGACTGATGTAATTATGATAGTGTAAAGTAATCCATAAGATAAGTAGGTTAATTGATATTATGTGCCTATTGTACCTAAACGGGTTGTAGAATAATATTTAGTAGTATAGTTAAGGTTCAATGTATCCACTAGGCTAATGTTGGAAATTGTATAAGGTTAGTTAGAATTAAGGTTTTGTTTGTAATTAGCAATTAAGGGTGGAGGTGTAATGTAGGTAACTTAATAATTAATTTAGTGGGTAATTCTTTCTTGTACATTCCTTGTCTAGAAATAAACGCCGTTGCATCCAGACGTACTTTCACTTATTCCTGTGCTAACCCGTGATAGTTCCCAATTTTCCACTTACGTCACGTGACGTCACGGTCATTTCCATGCTTACGAATTTTCGATCAGGTTACGTGACGTCACGGTCCTGACGCGAGTTTAACATTTTTTACCCATCCCAAAAAGTGCGCAACGCCGCTAAAGAAGTTTTCACTTAAAAAAAGATACAAGACATATATACAAATCGTAAAAGTCGAGTCGAGTCGTTAATTATAATATCGTATTTTTTTTTGGTAATTACTTATCGTCAATGTACCTACAGACAAACTTCTGTTACCGTTTTATAATAGTAGGTAGGTATGTAGTTACAATAGGTACATTAGTAAACAGCGTGACACGTCATATATAGTACATTAGGCGTAGTTGAATATTATCAAATGCTTCGTTTGAAGACACTGACGTGAGATTTACGTTCCAATAGACACGACATTCCCATTACAGCATTATTAGAGATAATTGTTGACTGAATTAGTTAGCTTATGGACGCTGCCTCTGTCGCAAAATACTGGGTTGCAAAAATTAAGAATGACAATGCCTTTGACACGATAGAAGATGAACCAAATTAGTAATCTTACAGGTAGTACTAAATAGTAATTCACATTTACTAAAATTAATAGTTACTTTTTTTTTACCCATACCAAAAAAGTGCACAACGCCGCTAAAGATGTTTTCACTTAAAAAAAAGTAGGGCAGGTGTAGGGAAGGACAAATGGCAGGACAACGTCTGCCGGGTCAGTTAGTTATTAATAAACAGTAGTCTAGCTTTCAAGCTATGCTAAACAGGGTGTAAAGGGTGTAAGAAAACACCCTAGTAAAACTTAAGGGGGTGCTTCAGACCATCAAACTGAGCAACTTTTCTGAGAAACGGAGATAAAATAAAATAAATCAGCTGTCCCATACAAAACTGCAGTACCGACTCGACTAAAATGTATGGGACAGCAGATTTTTTTTATTTGTCTCGATTTTGGCCCCATAGTGAAAATTGTTCAGTTGAAGGTCTGAGGCACCCCCTTAAGTATTACTAGGGTGTTTTCTGTATAAGTGTGGGACTCCAAAACACCTCTTTAAATATACTAGGGTTGTGTTTATTTCTCTAAACTTTAGATTTAGACCGTCAAACTGAACCAAGTTTCACTATGGAACCAACATCGACAAAAATAAAAAATAAATCAGCTGTCCCATACATTTGAGTCGATTGCAGTTTTGTATGAAAGAGTTGATTTTTATTATTAAATTTCGAATTTGGCTTAAATTGTTCAGATTGATAGTCTAATCTAAACCACTCCTTAACGGATGATTTTTTTTTACCGTTCGAAATCTTTTAGGGGTGGTTCAGACGATACAACTGAACAACTTTTACTCTGGGAGCAAACCATAAATCGTAAAAAAAGCTGTTGTTCCATACTAAACTGCCTACTCGACTCAAATGTATGGACAGTAGATTTTTCTTTACGAATTCAGGTCTGCTGCCATAAGAAAAGTTGTTCAGTTTTATGGTCCGAATCACCCCTAAAAGTTTAGAAATGGTAAAAAATCAACCAGTATTTATGTGGCCCATATTAGACAACTTGTACTGTTTTTATTCCGAGGTCTCTATTATATTTCTCTATGTGGTCAACCAATTCGTAATGCAGGTAACCTTAAAACAAGCTTAGAACTTAGTCTGAATCACTTGCACGTCTAGTATGATTTCTCTAAACGCGCGCGACGCGCCTTCGCCGCATAGGTACAAAATAACCTCCCGCGCTTTCCGGAGAGCGCGAGCCGCGCTTGCCGCGACTTGTAGTATGGAAAAAAGCCGAGTCGCGCGCGTGTAGAGAAATCATGCTAGACGTGCAGGTCTGCAAACAGTTTGAAAGAAAATAATGCTCACAGGCGTACATATTTATTGTTATGATTCCAAACGTAAGCCGCAAGACTTTTCATTTTACAATGACAGAAACATAATTATAACATCCATTTTCAACCAAAGATAACAAACTAATCGGTTGACCGTCCTTTTCAGCTTCTGTAACATTATCAAAATGAATTAAAATAACACAATACCAGCCAAATACAATGTGGACTATAAATTATGCATGTACCATAATAGGCTTAGTCGTATGCCATTAATAAAGGGTAAACCTTAGCTGCACCTCCCCTCTACACATCCCCCCAACCCTTTACGGCCTGTCCAGCGAACGGAACAATATCGGCTGATACGAACTGTTACTCGGCTTTAGTAGTAAGCTACTATTGTGAAACGGTACACTACTATTTTATGGTTTAACTCTGGAATCCTGATCGATTTTAGTCTGAGTCTTTCTGTTTGACTAGGAAACATGGTACTACGAATCATGATTTTTTCTAGTGACAATACATTTGGATTCAAAGTATTCAAATTAGACTCATTTTTGAACTCCCCTAACTTAGGTCTGTATAATATTTTCAGGCCTGAAATTTTCAGGATAGGATGTTATTGTCCGGAAAGCGCAGCGTGGGCCCTCACACGGTGGACCGACGACCAGGGCCTTATTCAACTAACGTTACAATTGTAATTTACAATGACAATTCAGGGTAGGTACATTGCTGATAATGTTAGTAACAAATTACCTACTACATGTTTAGCGTCAATAGTAACCAGCAATGTACCCTGAATTGTAAATGTAAATTACAATTGTAACGTTTGTTGCATAGGGGCCTGGTGAAGGCGGCGGGAAAACGTTGGATGAGGGCAGCGCAGGATCGGTCGTTATGGCGATCATTGGGGGAGGCCTATGTCCAGCAGTGGACGTCCATCGGCTGAGATGACGATGATGATGATGATGTTATTGACAAGTTAATTTATTAGTTCATTTGCAGATAGTACTGCATTTATGCTTATTTCTCAAAGTTCTGCGAAACGGCTAAGCCTTTTAAACCTTTTCTGACCAAGATGAAGACAAGGTGTCGCGTCGCCGTGTGTACATGAGATCTGGAGTGCGACTTTTGGAAGTCACATATTCAAATCAGCAGTAGAAAATTATGATGGTGATTATGCATAATTTGATGATGATTTTGAATCTCACTAATCAAAAATATCACTTCACATAACATTTTAAGATTATAAAAGATTGTGATGTGTAGTATTGGCTACATTTTTACATGGAATGTTTTTGATGGGATTGTATTATTGACTTCTTAATGAAATAACCCCAAATACACCAAATATACATCTCCTCGGTATTACGTTAGGTAGTTTTCTATTGTAACGAATAGGTGTATCGTTTTATTTATTTTCGGGCCTACCCAAAGTGCCTTTTGCCTACAGCTATACATTATACGAAAACCGAAGGCTCCAAAAGGGTAAAATGTTATCGTAATGGGATGCTATAATGATAAAACTTTTTCAGCAAGGCTTCAAGAAATAAATCTCAATGATTTCACGTTGTTTTCGAAAGAGGGACAAACATAAATCCAGAATCGTATTTGAATAATTTTATTTTTCGTTGTATGACATTGGAATCAAAAAATAAAAGTTAAGTATTCAAATGTTTTTGATTAACGCGATTTGTAAACCGCGATTTAAAAAAACATTTGTTGGGCGTCGTCCACGCAAAAAGGGTTTATTATTATTTCATAATTTATGATCATTCATGACTGATCCACAGAGTGTTAGGGTAAATAGTTGCATTACTTTAAGGGGTGATTGTACCCATGATACTGAACAACTTTCCCTAAGAAACCTATAGGAAATTCGTAAAAATAATTTAGTAATGCCCTAAATCCAATCAGCTGATTGAATTTTTGTATGAAAAGCCTTTTTTTGCGAATTGTCTAGGGACGACTGCGGTTTCTTAGGGAAAGTTGTTCAGTATCATGGGTACAATCACCCCTTAAAGTCATTCAACTATTACCCTTATACCTAAAATCCTGTATAGCTTTCTGGTCAATTCTGATTTTTCAAATATAATTTATTGATCAGAAAGACATACAATGGGACATATCTTGGACATTACTAAAGATGTTCTAAGAATAAGGGCCTGTTTCACCACTTCCGAATAAGTTCGTGTTAGCTTATCTGACAGCTCATTTGACATATCCTTCATACAAAATATTATGTCAAATGAACTGTCGGATAAGCTAACAAGAACTTATCCAAAAGCGGTGAAACAGGTCCTAAGTGTTTCAAATCTCTATTTCTGTAATTCAAAATAGCCTTAAAATTTCGTTGCTATTTCGAATGGAGTAATAGTCTATCTAACCCTACATTTAAACGAAACTCAAATTATATTCTATGTAGTAAACCCAACTAAATGTAACTAAACTATTATGTAAATAGATAAGTACCAAACAATCTACGGGTAACAAAATAACGGGCGGAGAGTTAACAAGTTCAAACAGCTAAGCTTTGAGAAGCAGGGAGTTGCCCATTAAACAGCAGCTCGAGAGTTAAATTGTATACCTATAGGTACTTAGTTATACCTACTTTGTACTACTTACGATGTTAATCCCACAGATAATGTTTTTTGTTTGATAGTCTGGTCATCCCCTTAGAAAACCCTCAGCTTCATAAGAATGACCCTTGTGTGTGGGTATCGTATTGTGACGTATCGATTTCGTCAAAACGAAAGACAAGTCTTTTATATTTCGATTAGAGTCTGTACATTATATTATACAGGGTGACATTGATATCATTAGCACCCTTTTAAACTAAGGGTCTAACAATCAAACTGAACAACTTTTACTATGGGAGCAAACCGATCGGAGCAAATAAAAAATCTGCTGTTTCATAAAAAAAAATCGCCCAAGTACGAATCGGGACTCGGGCAATTAGTGTTCCGTACTACCAGTTGTTTAACATGAGTCATTGATGACAACCACTATAAATTGACACTTACTTAGTATGTGGTCACATACAGGGTCCTTCTTAATATGCTGACACTTTTTTAAGGGGATGATCAGACCATCAAACTGAGCAACTTTCTCTATGGCACCAATATCGAAATCGCAAAAAAAAAAACTGCTGTCCCATACATTTGGCACGAGTAGGTTTGCAGTTCTGCATGGAAGAGTTGAGTGTCAACATATTAAGAAGGACCCTATAGTAACTGAAGATCAGTGTACACTGGACTCACTGGTGTTAGTTTTTTGGGTATAGAAAAAAAAACTATCCAAGTTAGAGCCACTCTGATAAAAAAATAAAAATTTTGTTAAACAAAGTTTTAATAAAACATTTGAAAAGTATATTTTTAGACTCGTATTTTCATAAGCTTCCAATTGATACCCCTCACCATAGGGAAGAATTTTTTTTTTTTATTTACCCTTTCTTACTCCCCAAATTGCCCCAATATAATTTTTTTTTTTACTTCATTTATGATATTGGACCAGCAATTGCTATATCTGAACCGAGTTTCAACTTCCTATGTCTTACGGTCTATGAGAAAAATGCCTGTGGCAGACGGACGTACGGACAGACACCGAGCTGATTCCATAAGTGTTCCGTTTTGCCAATTTTGGTACGGAACACTAAAAAACAGATTTTTCAACAAATGAGGATGTTCAAATATGCTACGAGATGTAGATACCTAATGCAATAAGTACCAAATTGTTAATGCCAACAGAAAGGTTTATCGCACTTTATGTAAGTCTGCACCAACTTATGTTCGTAAGCAGCGCTCAACATGAAAATCACATAACACTAACAAGCGGCATAGCATGGGGCACAAAAACTGTCGAAACACCAGCTGTGCACCAAATATTTTGGACGCCATCTTGAAACATACCGACAGATTCCAATCTAGGAGCAAGTTGCAGGTTTAGCTTTTCGTTTATTTTGAGATTTTACTATAGTATTCGCTTCTTCCCACACAGCACAGAATATCTACTAGATATCTATTAGATATATTGTAGACACTAAGATATTTTGTAGATATCTATTAGACATCTTGTAGACATTTGTGCTGTTGGGGTTCTTATCGTGTGGACAGAGCCCTGGTGTCAGAGTTTTTTCAGACCGCCTTACGGCCTCTGACTTGGTTTTTATGTAACGACTACTACCGCCAGAGATAGCAGCCGGGACCAACGGCTTAGCGTGCCATCCGAAGCACAGAATCTTTTTTGAAGAGAAAACTTCTTTAGCGGCGTTGTGCACATTTTGGTATGGGTAAAAAATGTTAAACTCGCATCAGGACCGTGACGTCACCCTGACCTGATCTGATCGAAAATTGGTCAGACATATCCCAAATATTATGATAGAATAGATGAAAATATTATGTCTGTTCCTGCTGTTTCGTTTAAGCCCCCTCTCTTTCTACCGCGTGGCGAAATTGTATGCCTACATAAACGATAGTACAGTCAAGAGCACATCAAGCTTTACACTTGCAGTTCGATTGTAACGCTTATGGCGCAATAAATAAGAACGGTACAAAGTCCAAAGTGTCAAGCTTGACGTGCTCTTGACTGTACCTACTTTTATATGTTCAAGTTTTCACTTCTGCCGGCACTCCCGGAGTGCAACCCGTTGTTTTTTTTTTCAGAGAGTCAGATGATTCAGTCTGCAATGTCCTAACCAACTGGAGAAAAACGCACTAAGTGAGCCACGACCTCCGTGTCGAGAGCCCATGCTCTTAACCATTAGACCTCGGAGGCAGCATTCGCTGTGTGCACGACATTATCGCCACTTCACTTCGCACGTAGCCAAAAGGTACCTACAGTAGATTGTGCCGATGCATAAAGCTAGGCTTATACTACCGCAACCTGTCCGTGCAATATTCCAAATTAAATTGGCTGTTGCTTCACCAAACGTAGAGATTGGAGCAAAGTATAAAAATTATATTATGCTTTTACTCGACGGACTCATCATGATCTATTTGCGTGCCAAATTTCATCCAATTCCGTTCAGCCGTCTATGCGTACCTAATAGAGTTATATCATAAACATCCAAACTTTCACATTAGTGAGTAGAGAACTCGTCACTTTAATGTTTTTTTATACTAATATACAGTGTAAGCGACAGCCTAGCAAATACTTAAGGAGAACACGCAGGAACGCCGGGAGTAGGAGAGACGATGAATGATAGGATCGCTGTACTTTATATACTGCTTTATTTATATGGTCGAGCTACGAATACAATTCGATCACACTAGAAACTCTAGCCTCGCGACTAGCCCGTTCTGACGTTCCTAAGCTAAGAGACCAGCGACAAACTCTCCAAGAGTTTTAAAGACCATCGACAATACAGTGGCGCGGATACTCGCCACATCACCCCCCTACGCAGAAACGAACAGTATAAAATAAAACATACTGTAACATTCTATACTGCACGACAATTGATATATGATCGCACGGTTAGGTTAGGTACGTTTATAAATTTAAGATATCACGAAAACGAACTCTACGGCCGGCTCGTGTAATGACAGGGGAAAGGGAGGGGGGGTCGGATGTTGATGCTGATGATGAATAAGGTTTTTGACTAGGAACCACAGGCGGTGAAACATCAGACGTGGGTCTTGCTGGTTCTGGTAACACAGGTGAGACAGGAGATGTTATAGGGGGCACTGATGCAGGAGCGCCTGTATCGGGCTCGACCTCTAAGTGCGCTGGTTTGACACGGTCGATGCTGACCTCTTGCTTCTTGCCTCTGACATCCAAGGTGAGTGTTTTAGGACTTCTGGCCAAAATCTTATAGGGACCGGTGTACGGTGGTTGAAGGGGTCTTCTCACAGTATCATCCCGCAAGAAGACATGAGTAGTAGTCGGCAAGTCCTTGTGGACGAAAGTCGAAGGCTGTGCATGACGGGTCGCTGGAATGGAGCGAAGACCGGCCATCCTGATGCGTAACTGAGTCACGAAGTCCTGTGGACTTCTATCATATTTCTCCGACGCAGGTACGACGAGCTCTCCGGGAAGCCGGAGGGGTTCGCCGTACAAAATTTCTGCGGAAGAGCATTGCAGGTCCTCCTTCAGTGCTGTGCGGATGCCGAGCAAGACGAGCGGTAAGGCTTGGCTCCACTTGGTGGCATGGCACATGAGGGCTGCCTTTAGCTGCCGATGAAGGCGCTCTACCATACCGTTGGCTTGAGGATGGTAGCTCGTCGTCCGGATCCTCTTGGTCGCGCAAATCTGCATTAAGCGGGAGAACAGGGCCGATTCGAACTGTCGACCCTGGTCGGTTGTGACAACAAGTGGGACCCCGAAGCGTGAGATCCAGCCATTGAGAAAAGTATCAGCCACCTCCTCTGCAGTGATGCTCGACATCGGCCAAACTTCCGCCCATCGAGAAAACCTGTCGACAGCTGTAAGGCAATATGTAAAATTGTTGGAGGAAGGCAGTGCGCCGATAATATCCAGGTGAACGTGCTGAAATCGTGCCGCTGTACTACAGAAACTGCCCAGCGGTGCGGAAATGTGGCGCGATACCTTGCTGCGTTGGCATGCGGTGCACGTGCGCGCCCAGTTGCTGCAGTCTTTGCGGAGGAAGGGCCAAACGTAACGGTCAGCTACCAGGCGAGCGCTCGCACGCGCGCTAGGGTGACTGAGGTTATGAAACCTTTCGAACGCAGCTCGACGGAAAGACACTGGAAGGTAAGGTCTGGGCCTCCCCGTAGACGTATCACATGTAATATTAATGTTTGTTCCTGGTATAGGAAGTGATGCTAATTTCAGAGAGGAATGCGTGCGTAACTGCTGAAGCTCTTCGTCAGCAGCCTGAGCTTTTGCAAGGGCATCATAATCGTCTGTAAAAGACATTGCCTCCACGCGTGACATGGCGTCTGCCACAACATTGTCAGTTCCTTTAATATGCACTACGTCTGTGGTAAACTGGCTGATAAAACTGAGCTGATTTAATTGCGTAGGTGGGAGCTTGTCTCGCCGCTGCTGAAAAGCATACATGAGGGGTTTGTGATCTGTGTAGATCGTCACGTTTTGAACTTCTAAAATATGTCTAAAGTGTTGAACGCTCTCATAAACGGCGAGTAGCTCCCGATAATATGTCGGCCACTCTATCTGCTTTGGGTTCAGCTTCCTGCTGAAATAAGCCAAAGGTTGCCAGCTGTCCGTATCGCTGTGCCGTTGCTGTAGACAAGAGCCGATGTGTGTACCTGACGCGTCAGTAAAAAGGCCAAGTTTAGCGTGGCTGTCTGGATGAGACAACATAGTGACAGTGGTAAGACTCGTCTTACAAGCCTCAAAGTCCTTCTCCAGTTCCGACGTCCAGGGGAAAGGTTTTGCACCTTTACTCTGCGTAGCGGTTACAGCGTCCACGAGCGGCGCCTGGAACTTGGCCGCACCGGGAATGTATCTGCGGTAGAAATTTATCATTCCTAGGAATCGGCGCATGCCTTGCACAGTTTTAGGCGGGGGAAAATCTCGCAGCGCTTGGATACGGTCTTCGGGTGGGCGTGTGCCACGTGCGTTGATGCGATATCCAAGAAAGGTTACCTCAGCCGCCCCAAAAACACATTTAGCTGGATTGACCACGACCCCATACTGGTGCAAACGCTCGAATAAGATTCTCAGGTGCTCAGCATGTTGAGTGCTGTCCACAGAGTGGACAAGAATATCGTCCACGTATGCGAAACAAAACTCGAGACCTCGTACCACCTCGTCTATAAACCTTTGAAAGGTTTGGCCTGCGTTACGGAGTCCAAATGCCATATAGGGAAACTCAAAGAGGCCGAAAGGTGTAATAATAGCTGTTTTGCAGATGTCGCTGCTGCTGACTGGAATCTGCTGGTAAGCTTTCACCAGGTCTATTGTACTAAAGATAGCAGATCCTGCCAGGTTATGTGAGAAATCCCCTATATGACGAACCGGATATCTGTCAGGAATGGTGCGAGCGTTGAGAGCTCTGTAATCGCCGCATGGTCGCCATGTTGTGTCCTTCTTCGGAACGAGATGTAAGGGCGACGACCACGGGCTGCTGGATGGCCTTGCAGTACCGGAGCGGACCATCGCGTCAAACTCTTTCTGTGCAATGCGGAGTTTGTCGGGTGCTAGACGACGAGGTCGACAGGTGACTGGTGGGCCGTCAGTGGTGTTAATGTAATGAACCGTAAGGTGTTTGATTACTCTGTCTATTCCAGGAGGGCGCGTGATGTCCGGGAACTCAGCGAGCAGTTTTTCGAACGGTGAGTTGCCACAGGCCACGGACTTAATGCTGTCCTGGGAAGTTCGGGCCGCAGACGCAGATACTGACAGTTTAGTAGTGCCGTCGATGATCCGTTTGTGTCTGCAATCCGGTAAAAGATTATAGTAACTTAAAAAATCCGAGCCGATGATTGGAGTACTAACATCAGCCATAACAAAGTTCCATTGGAAGTCCCGGCGTAACCCAAGGTCAAGGTGAAGGGTTATGCTGCCATAGGTTTTGATGGATGTGCCATTTGCTGCGCTAAGGTCATAGCCACTGCTGGTGAAACGGCCTTTGGTTAGACGCCGGGGAAAACAACAAATATCAGAACCAGTGTCAATCAAATACTTCTGATTGGTGCACTGGTCCGTGATGAATAGGCGGCGACTGGCAGTAGGGCAGCCGGTATTCGCCACTACCGGCCGCTCGTCGGGTTTCCCGACTCGGTAAAACTACATGGTTTGATACACCTCTTTGCTTTCGCACCGAATCGATCATGATACCAGCATAGCTGGTCATTACGTGAGCGCGAGTTACTACGATTCCGGTTGCGGCTTGAACTACGGTCACGAAATCGGCCCTGAAACCGGGTTCCGGGAGCGGTGAGGGACGCGACAGTAAGTGTGAGCTCAGCGACCTGCTTCTGAAGAGCGAGAAAGCTGCTCTGTTCAGAAGATGGTGCGTGTGATGGACCAGCAGCACATACCTCCGGTGGCTGCGATTGAATCTCCATTAGCGTGTCAGCAAGTTCTGCAAGCTCGCCCAGTTTCTGCAGGCGCTGAGCAGCCAACACGATCTGAAGGTGTCGGGGCAGTCTACTGGACCATATGGATTTCAACAGGTCGTCCGGAAAATTAGGACCAGCGAGCGACTTTAGATGCCGCAGGAAAGATGACGGTTTCCTGTCCCCCATGTGCTCCTTCTCCAGTAATCTGCGGATCTTTTCTTCGTAGGATTCCGAGAAACGGGAAATGATTGCGTCCTTGAGTATCTGATAAGGTGTATGCACAGGTGGACTAATGATGATATCTTCCACCTCCCTAGTACAATTCGTGTCTAGCAGGGAGACGGCGTAATTAAATTTTGTCGTTTGAGAAGTAATCTTGTTGATGAAAAATTGCGCCTCTAAACTAGCAAACCACAAGGCGGGCCTATCTTTGCAGAAAGGTGGCGTGCGAATGGAAATTTTATTGACGTATACCTCTGACGCCGTGTGAAACTGTTCAGCCTCAGCATCATCATCCTTCCCGGTAGAGGGTGGGGCTGGACATGGGGTTGGGGAATCAGTCCTATCGGGATTACTTTGAGCCATAACGTCAAGCTACTAAACACAAATCTTTCTTCGTATAGGGTTAATGTGGCTACAGGCACCCCTAACTAATTAGTTGAACATTCTTATTGTACAAAATAGAAACTAAAAAAAATTTTACAAACGATTAAAAAAAAAAACGTTAATAGTCAAATAACACAAACAAGTAAACACGGTGAACGACGATGAAAGTTGCAGTCAAGATATCAAGAATGAACTGTCTCTGGACAGCTGTCACTATGATAGTTGAAAAGTTTATGGTTGAAGTTGGAAGGTACTCTTTGGTTGAAACGTTGAAAGGATGTTTGGTTCCTCCTTGCCGATACTTATTTCCGCTTCCTTTATTGAAGTTGTCGTAGTACATCCGCTATAATGGCGCTGGCGCTACCGTCAATGCGCTTCGCTTGTTAAACTTGATGGAATGGTATGTGTCGTCTGGATGGATGGTAGCTTTTTACGCCTTTCTCCATATATCACCTATTCGCTGTTCTGTCCGGTTTTCGTGAACTTGATGAACTCAGACGCAGCGGCGCGGCGGGTGCGTTACTGCCGATAGGAGTCAGGGCTGCGCGTCGTGTCTTGGGTCACCATTAAGGAGAACACGCAGGAACGCCGGGAGTAGGAGAGACGATGAATGATAGGATCGCTGTACTTTATATACTGCTTTATTTATATGGTCGAGCTACGAATACAATTCGATCACACTAGAAACTCTAGCCTCGCGACTAGCCCGTTCTGACGTTCCTAAGCTAAGAGACCAGCGACAAACTCTCCAAGAGTTTTAAAGACCATCGACAATACAGTGGCGCGGATACTCGCCACATCCTGAAACAGTGAACTCAGACCATCAAACTGAACAACTTTCACTATGGAGCCTACCTCAGGAAACGCGAAAAAAAATCTGCTGTACCATATATTTTAGACGGTTAGGTACAGCAGTTTTCTATGGGACAGATGATTTTTAAATTCATTTTCAATATTCAGAAAATTTCATAAGCTATAATTTTCATCCATACTTTTACAATGGGACAATTTGAGATTGAGTTTGAATTAATACGTAATTCCTAAATACTGAACATTGATAAGAAGTACTAGTATATTTTGTTCATTTATGTACTAGAACGCGTTGCACGTTGAAAACTAACCTTAAACTAACTTACGTACTATTTTATTTGTTAGGTTAGTGTACCTATTAATTTTTTAAATTTCAAAAAGGGCTCTTCGCACGGCACAAGTATGTAGAAAATGTAGAACGGTTATAACTTGTACCACAGAGTACTATCTTGTACCATAGACGAACCGTTATAATGTAGGTACCGTAAACGATATTGACGTCTTCTTATTGTTATTGATTGATTACTTTATCTACTTTCGTTCTATTTCAGTTAGTTCCAGACTTATTTACATTGCAATATTTCTAGATGAAATACTATTTTTTGTCCAACACCATTAATATATAATTTTTTCTTATAATAATTAAGTTGGTTATTCTAGATACTTGTAGAGTTTATTAGGTAGCTATAGGTTTTACCTTTGAATTTTTATATTGCTATCATTTTAGCCACGAAGTTCACAATAAAATTGCTACCGGGGTCTGGTAATTACATCATCACAGCCTACAAAGGTCCCACTGCAGGGCACCAGTTCCCTCATGGAGGCGTTAGTCCACCACGCGTTCCCAATCCAGATAGATAGACTTCACATACGCATCTGAATTTTTTCTTCAGCAGCGTATGCAGGTTTCCTCACGATATTTTACTTCTCCGTTTGAGAGCAGTTGTTATTACGTACTTAAGTTAGAAAAATTCATTGGTACATAATACACCACTAGTTTTTAACATAACTTTAAGGGTGTATTCAGACCATGAATCTAAACAACTTTCCCAAAGAAACATGGGTCGAAAAATGAGAAATTTTTTTGGGCCTTTCGTACAAAAGTGCGGATCGGCCGATCGATTTTCTATGGGAGGTCCAACAATTTTTCTCGTTTTTCGACCCATGTTTCTTTGGGAAAGTTGTTTAGCTTCAGTGTCTGAATACACCCTTAAAGTTATGTTAGTAATTAAAAACTAGTGGTGTATTATCTTCCGTGCGGATTCGAACCTGGACCTCGAGATTGAGTTTTCATAGCTCTCCGCAATACTTATTAATTATGTATGCACATAGTTACACAATATTATAAAATAAGTACCTACATCACACTCAGAGAAAACATTAGGTTTTATCACTTTTAATCTGTTTACTCATTCTGTTTCCAAACTATTTGTTAATCGACTTTCGTCCGAACGTAGTGTAAACCAGGCCTTAACTAACCTAATAAATTATGGTCAAGCCAGTGTTTACCCACTTTGACTGAAACGTTTGCTTAGTTTGCGTTTTACATAGAGGCTCTGACATAGCCTCATAGAGCAGCCGTAACAAAATGTATTGTTTATGGTGTCCATCACTCGCACGGGATCACGGCACAGACTTTACCAGTCTCACTTAAGATTACCTATATTATATTCACCACAGAGAAAAATTTTGATCTTCACACTAAGATACAGTGGTCAATTTATGTAAAAGTTTTTCATATTAATTGACCACTGTATCTGTACTGTAATAAGAAACATTTTTTTTATTAACTCTCCTTGGGATTAACTTTTACATCCATCATAATTTCAGTACGAAAAATATAATATTTCTTTCAAAAATAAAAAAGTATATTTCTTTTGGTTTCTTTCTTTGTACGGTGTTCAAGGAATTTTGTAAAACGCAGTACTTTTTTTAGAATCGTAATAAATATAATATACTTATAAATTATTTTTAAGCTTCACTTAATAATTTGATTCTCAATTCTTTTCCTAAAATGAACTAACCGTCCGGCGATTTTTTTAAGTCTCACTTTAGATTTAAACGATCGATAGATTGTATTCAAACATGTTCAATAATTAATGATTAACCAAATAAATTCTTAAATAAAAATCAGTGCCGCTTTGGCTTGGACGCACACAAATTTTCCTTGTTTTGGCGCCATCTTGTCGCGCTATTAACTATATAATGTGGCTTCCCATCGTCCGATACAGACGTTTACGCTGATACTTTTAGAGTAAATAATAACTACATACCTTCTTCGAGTATTTTTTTCACAATCCAATGCGTTTTTTTTTTGTTTGTTGTATTAAATAATACTTAGTTGTTTCCTACGAGTGGAATTTTGATGCCCATGCTAAACTGCAGTACCTACCTACTCGATTTTTTTTGTTCTGACTGCTTTGCTCTCAGAGTAAAAGTTGTTCAATTTGATGGGTAGAGTATGTGGTTGTTAATCATACTTTTCCATACACCCTGTATATCTAAACTAAATTTCATCTAAATCGGTTCTGCGGTAACAGACAGAAAGTCTTTCGCATTTATAAAATATTAGTATGGAACTTTCTTTCTTTGAATGTCATACGTTTATTTCATAACATTACAAGCAAGTATTAAATTCTTTTGATATTCGTATGATCAAAGTATCTGTAGTCTTCTATTTATTATTAAAATTCACTAGCAACATGTCAGCCCAAGTTTAATATATTTTACGCTCATGCCTTTATTGATAGAAACGTTTCGGAATATTGCTCGTTTTTGAGCCTAGTTTCAAATCAATTTTGACGGCCCGTTAGCTCAATTAGTAATCCAAAGGTCGCGTTTTCGATTCCTGCAAAGTTCAAATATTTGTATCAAATCATGATCATCATCAGCCTATAAAGAGTGTAAGTGACAGCCTAGCAAATACTGAAACGGTGAACTCAGACCATCAAACAAAACTTTTACTATGGAGCCAACCACAGGAAACGAAACGGGCGGTTTAAAACGAATTTCTACGGATAAGACCAAGTAGCTTATATAAAGACTGACAGGATACAAAAAAAAGCTGCGGTATCCGCGGCGGGCGACGCGGCGGGTGTAGCGGCGGCTGCCGCGGCGCGTGCCGCGGACGGAACCATGAACGGAGAAATGAGAATACGCTTGAAGCGCCGCGTGACGCGCCGCGTGCCGCGCCACGTGAAGCGCATCGTCTCCTTGAACGAGGCCTTAGGGCTCTAACAGACCAGCGACAGTACTCTGCGACAGCTCGCGACAGGGTCGCGCGACCGTCGCGCGACCGTGACGAAGGCATAGTCTGAGAGCACAAGTCTTGTTCTTGAGGGATTTCAGTTTGAAGAAAACGGAGGCTAAAAAATAACATGGTTGATATTTCTGGTAGTTTTTATAAGTTTTTCGTAGATTTTGGTTTCTTTAGATAATAGATAATCCAGAATTGATTATCTTCATCATCAAGTCTATAAAATATTACAGACTGGTAAAAATAGGGCAATTATAATATACTTATAATAATAATACTTAACAAAACACTAATAATTATAACACATAATATTATAGTTATTATACACATAAATATTTATAAATACGTATACAGGGTGTAACAAAACACCCTAGTAATACTTAAGGGGGTGCTTCAGACCATCAAACTGAACAACTTTCACTATGGAGCCAACATCGAAATCGCGAAAAAAAATCAGCTCTTTCATACAAAACTGCAGTACCGTCTCGACTCAAATGTATGGGACGGCAGATTTTTTTTATTTTTTCTCGACATTGGCTCCATAGTGAAAGTTGTTCAGATTGATGGTCTGAAGCAATTACCATGACCCTTAAGTATTACTAGGGTGTTTTGTTACATCCTGTATAGGGACCTTCTTAATATGCTGACACTTTTTTAAGGGGATGATCAGACCGTCAAACTGAACAACTTCCTCTATGGGACCAACATCGAAATCGCGAAAAAAAAGATCATCACTTCCATACAAAACTGCAAACCTACTCGGAGCCAAACGTATCGGAAACTGTTATTTTTTTCGCGATTTCGATGTTGATTCCATAGAGAAAGTTGTTCAGTTTCATAGTCTGGTAATCGCCTTAAAAAAGTGTCAGCATATTAAGAAGGAGCCTGTATATAGGATGTTACAAACTATTGGATATGGAGGTCTATCTCTCAGACTATACAACACCACGTCGCGGTCTTCAACTGTCGCGCGACGGTCGCGCGACCCTGTCGCGAGCTGTCGCAGAGTACTGTCGCTGGTAAGAGCTCTTAGAGAACTTTGTGAAACGAATTCGGCTTGCTGTTTCAACTACCATCTTTTGTTTTTGGTAAACAATAATAACGTTATTTCAATTACTTTGGCGCTAATTAAGAGAAAATACTTCTTAGTTGGCTCGCATTTTTTTCAGTGTGGTAGGCCTATAGGTTTCCTCTAAATATTTGTCATGATTAATATAGATCGCAAAAACACTGTATGAAACTATATCCCTTAATTTAGAAGTCAAGCATACTCACTCACGCACACGAGGTTATAGTCATATTACCTCTGTCCTTCTTAATATAGCCAGTTTTAGAAGAAATATTTACCAACAGTATAAGAAACAATCTCAACTGGGAGTTAATATATCAAAAAGTTATACTAAAACTCCAAGAGTTTTTACATACTCAGGGAACGGTATACATACATCCAATTATCTTTTACTCAGAGAAAGTTTGTTCTTATTGATTGAATCTCGCAAGAAAATATTGGGAAAAATGTATTTCTATTCAGAATACCGTTTTGGTTCAGTTTCTAAAGTAGTTTTATATTTATAAAATCACTAGAGCTTACCCGCGACTTCGTCCGCACAAATTATATACCAGATTTTAGGTCGGATTATAAGATATCAAACAAAAAAAAATTTTCATAAAAATCGGTTCAACAGTTTTTGCGTGATGCTGTTGTAAACATACAAACAAACAAACAGACAAAAATTTTAATAAAACCGGTCAAGTGCAAGTCGGGCTACTCGCGCACCGACGAGGGTTCCGTACCACACCACCACAGAAAACAACATTATTAACATAGAAAAACAACTTTTTTTGTCCGGGACCTTTAGCGCAAGACCGACTCACACTTGGCCGGTTTTTAGTATTTGTTGTTATTTTGTAGAGTTTGTTCTATAATCATACTAAGTTTGACGCTTGTATGTATTACCGTTTTTACGATAGAGCGTGAAGAAAAAACGTCGATAAAAACTAGTTTCTTGTTGATAACCTTAATTTTTAACTTTTTGACATTTTTAGGGTTCCGTACCCAAAGGGTGAAAACGGGACCCTATTACTAAGCCTACGTTGTCCGTCCGTCCGTCCGTCCGTCCCTCTGTCCGTCTGTCCGTCCGTCCGTCTGTCCTACCTATTTAGGGCTGTAACTTTTGAACCGTAATAGCTAGATAGTTGAAATTTTCTCAGATTATGCGTTATTACTAGTTCTTGTTGAGAACTAGTTTCTTGTTGAGAACCCCCCTTAATTTTTAACTTTTTGACATTTTTATTATTTGTTAAAAAATCCGCCGTAATAACACATAATCTGAGAAATTTTCAACTATGTAGCTATTACAGTTCAAAAGTTACAGCCCTAAATAGGTAGGACAGACGGACGGACGGACAGACGGACGGACGGATGGACAACGTAGGCTTAGTAATAGGGTCCCGTTTTCACCCTTTGGGTACGGAACCCTAAAAACGGTTGATTTGGAGTCCCGGTTTACCTACCTAAAAACCATATCGTAATCTTTTTCATGTACCTATTTAAACAGGGTGTAAGGAAAAGTATCATTAACCTTTAAACAACATACTCTACCGAACTGCAATACCTACTGTAGTGTCTGTGCGAACGCGTAGTGGGGGCAGTTGCCTCCAGCCTTTGTCGGGTGCGGACGTGCGCGCTCCGCATATACTACCTGCCTAGTGAGCAACAGTAAATGTGTACTTATTTAGCAAACCCTACATGTGGCGACGACGGGATCTTATTTTACGTAAGTGCACACTGTATTTTATCTGGTTTTGAAATAAAAACAAAATACAACGTCGGAATTTTGATATTAAAGCGACGTTGTAAAGTATGATTTCACGCAGCAGAGTAGCGTGTGTTCACGACTATGTTCCCCGAGGGGGTGGTCAGTGATATTCCGAAAACTACGAACAAAGCGAATATCTATTATCTAAAATAACGTTCTATTTTGATTTAAAAGGACAATAACGATAATTCATTATAATTTTATCCACGAGGGCTATCATGGTACTTTCATTTATTTACTATGCCTATTTCATTAGTTTTCATGTCAAAAAACATTGGATTCTTAGTTTGTGCGGTGGTTGACAATCTATAACAGTGATTATTTTTCTTTTCATGAACTATGACCATCAAACGTTGGAGGAAAAAGAGGAAAGGGGACACATCAGGACGATAGACGCTATGCTGGGGTCGAGGTCATAAGAATATACATACCACAAATCGAGCACCTGTTCGAACGATTGCTGCGACTAGACTCCAATCCTAAAGGTCATGTACAATACATTACCATACATGTTTTTATAATAGACTTACGCTCAAGCCATAATCCTACGGAGTAGGCAGAGACTACGACAATGACTATCTCATAATATGAAGTTATTGAGCTAGATTGAGGAGTATGTATATCTATGCAAGCCGTTTGATTAGGACCTCGACTTAACAGTCGACGCCGTCTGAGGATCTTACAAAATCCTTTCTTACGAAATCCCAGAATACATAAAATCGTAAGAGTGTCGTAATCGTGACTCTGTCTATGTTACCTACCTACACATAACTCGACGGAGTAGCGATAGGTGCCCTATGGCACTCGCGTACCGTTAAAGGTTAAGCTGAAGGTCAGATACGGTCGGTCGGTCCGTCTGTCAGTCGATCGATCGGTCGGTCAGTCGGTCGGTCAGTCGGTCGGTCGGTCGGTCGGTTGGTCGGTCGGTTACAGTTGCCGTTAAGGTTAAGGTTAAACAGACAGATACATATTTACGAAGACTACTAATTGTCTGGTTACAATGATTAATACTATAAATTGTAGAAAACAGGCGTATAATAACATCTTGAATATTATAGTGTTATTTATTATAAATATTATGTAACGCTGCGTACGTATAGATACGAGTGAGTAAATCGGTGCAAAACAGTAGCCAATGCTCATAAAATTTAACACAAATACCTACCGGATTACATAAGGTTTCTGCATAGGTATATCAGTGTAAAACTATTTTGATATTCAATCACAATCAATATTGTTTGTACCTAGTTATCCCTAAGGACTTGTGATAAGGGAATGACTTGCAAAGTTGCAACTATTTAACAAGGGGGCAAAAAGGGATTTCTTGCAAATTTCCGTTACATCTATACCATACGTCTAACTTAGCGATTCAAGATGAATTCAATTCTAAATACACTGTTGAATATGCTATATCATTTGCACCGATCGTTACTGACTTGACTACGTATCAGTATAATATACAGTATTTATACATACCTACCGAATATTAGGTTCCAAGCGCGAGTCACGCTAACTAAAAGGCGATAAGTATAAAGTGCGAAGTAGGTAAAACTACAGTAGTTAAAGGACCATGCAGTGATTAAACTGTTAGTAAAAACTAAAAGGTCAAGCAGATGCATCATACATGCGGGGATATGCAGGGCCATGCAAAGTCATGCAAAAATATGCAACTGCAATAGTAAAAGGACTATTCAGTAACTAAGTTGTTAGTAAAAACGGGAAAGTCATGCAGTTACATACAATGCCATGCAAGGCCATGCAGAGCCATGCAAATATATGCAACTACAATAGTTAAAGGACTATTCAGTAACTAAGTTGTTAGTAAAAACAAAAAGGTCATGCAGTTACATACAAGGCCATGCAAGGCCATGCAAACCCATGCAAATGCAATGGTGACAGGATCATGCAGTTATTAAACTGTTAGCAAAAGCTAAAGGGTCATGCAATTATAAAATGATATTGGTTAGAGAACCATGCAACTATCAGGTCATTAGCGAAAGCTAAAGTATCATGCAACTATTAAATGATAATAATTATGTGTTATAGAACCATGCAACTATCAAGTTGTTAGCGAAAGCTAAAGGGTCATGCAAATATACAATGATATGGGTTACAGAACCATGCAACTATCAAGTTGTTAGCGAAAGCTAAATATCATGCAACTATAAAATGATATGGGTTAAAGAACCATGCAACTATCAAGTTGTTAGCGAAAGCTAAAGTATCATGCAACTATAAAATGATATCATCATCTTATCATCATCGTGTTATAAAACCATGCAACTATCAAGTTGTTAGCAAAAGCTAAAGTATCATGCAACTATAAAATGATATGGGTTACAGAACCAAGCAACTATCAAGTTGTTAGCGAAAGCTAAAGTGTCATACAACTTTACTATAAAATCATATGGGTTATAACCTATAGAATCATGCAACTATCAAGTTGTTAGCAAAAGCTAAAGGGTCATGAAAATAAAATAGTTACTGCACTCATATTATATAATTGTACATGAACTATAACAGCAGTTAAATTAAAAGTCCTTAATTGCAGTGGCTGGCGGTTACGCTGAATATTTTAAGTGCCTAAGTGTATGTGCTTATCACAGACTTACTCTCTTGTCCTTACTTCCATAATATTATAAATCGTAAATTGATACGATCCTGAAGCAGGTAACTCTGACCAGTAGTTATCTGAATGAAATGAATAAAAAAAAGGAATGGAAAGGATAGGAAAGGAATGAGATGAGATGAGAGGAGATCAAATAGAATCAAATAAATTCGAGTGAAATTAAATGAAATCAAATCAATTCGAGTTAAATCAAATGAAATGTTAAAATCTTTTCATTGAAAGAATAATGGTCAATTTATAGTCCAAAAGTAATTTTGGGTCGTCATATTGCGTGCATATATTAATGTGACATTAAAACATTATTCGAGCATCCGGTGCACATCCGAGATATTGACGAAGCCTGAGGGGATTGCTTAGTCTCCTTTTACGACATTAATATTATGTTTGGTGCTATTCTAAGCCGGACATTACACGACCATTCATACCTACTTAAAAGTGTCATCATGATACACGAAATGCAAAGGACCAAATAAAAATAAAAAAACTATGTTTATAGTATCGAAACTAATACAGGCCATGAAAATTAGTCAAAACTGGACAATTAACAAGCAGAAACTTTCGGGTTCAAATAATCCTAAATGAGCCATAGGCAAAAAACTCAATGTAAAACTAAAACTATGGGCTATTAAATGTCTAGAATAAATATATATTGGACATAAATATAAAATAAATAAATAAGAAATGATAAAGATCTATGGAATGTTAGCAAATACTAGAGCTATATTTTATGCTGTCAAATGGAACATATGTACCAATTTAAGTAACGTGACCCAATAGTCACAGTCTTTATGTACTAAAATGCAATGATAAACAGCGAAAACATAGACTAAACACTTAATTCTAAATTTGCAAAGAAATTGAACACACAAGACATACAATTATATGCAATAGTCCTGTACCTATACTAGGTTTCTTTTGAACACCTTTTGTTTATTATTTCATAAAGTTCATTGCAGAAACTGGAAACATGAGGCAAGCATTATAGCTATCTAGCCAATAATAATATACTACTCGAAATCTGTCCACAGGTACAAGGAGCGTATCACACTGAAATTGATTTTGACGCTAAGTGCCATGGACAACGATATTTTACGAAGACATAATCAAGGTTTGTTTGAGTAACAAATTGTTTTCGAATGACCACTCTTTTCAATTTAAGAGCACCACCAATATTGTCCAAAAGAAAATGTTTATATTTTAGCCAGAGAGTAAATCAAGGTATAAGTGATACTTAATGAAAATGTTTTGTGATCAAATCCAATTATCTATTGAAGTAAAAATTGAATAAGGCATATGCCTAATTAGAAATTACGAGTAGTCTTGCTAATACTTTTGTAGTTCAACAGTACACCTTTTCTAGTAACAATGTGCAATCTCACGTTGGTTTAATAAAACCTAAAAATTATATTTTTAAATTGTTCTGCGTACGGTTAAACTTAGTTGGATTTTATATAAGTACCAAACAAAAGTAAACTTAAATCCAAACTTAACAAACGTGACAAAAGTATATAAACTGTACTATCCTACCACAAAGTTTTAAAATTACTTGGAATGGAAGTTGATCGCGATTTGTCAATCTTATCTTGCTGTTTGCTTAACCAACCCTCACTCCTGAAATAACGATCACAGTTCACAGGTCAAGAGGAAAAATAAATTAAGATTTATTAATTTAATGTAATTAGGTTACAAAATTAATAGTGTGTCATATAAAGTGGGACTAGACTTTAAATTTTACACAATAAAACTAAATGTTGTAATAATACAAATTGTAGTTAAAATCTTGAAATATTATAAAAAGGAAAGGGATAGTCTAGACTCTAGAGTAGTAAGCTAAAGTTGAATGTAAATGCCTACTGGGCTCAGTATTGGCACAGAGTACTATGGGTACTGGAAAGCTTTTATTAACTATTAATGAAATGAAATTAAGCAGTATGAAACGTAACCTTTAATAATCAAAGATTATCAATCATAACACATTATATTGTTATGTTATAGCGATGTGCATAGTGGAGTTTCTTGCGCCGTTTCTTCTCCCAAGCGAAGCACCTTCCGAAGCGGTGGTAGATTCATATAGAAATATATAAAATATTAAGAAAATATAAAATAAATGCAAGCTGTAGTACTACTGACTTTATAATAATAATTATATTCATATGTACCTGTATTGCTTATAGTTTTGATATTAAGTGTACTGTTACAAAATACATCATAAATTAAATTAAAATAAAGAAGGGATGTAGTGTCTGTGCGAACGCGTAGTGGGGGCAGTTGCCTCCAGCCTTTGTCGGGTGCGGACGTGCGCGCTCCGCATATACTACCTGCCTAGTGAGCAACAGTAAATGTGTACTTATTTAGCAAACCCTACACCTACTCGACTCAAATGTATGAGACATCCGTTTTTTTTTTTGTTTTTGTTCTGTCAGGTTAGCTCGGCTCAGGCTAGCGGTTTGATGGGTAGAGTATGTGTTTTAAAGGTTAATGATACTTTTCCTTACACCCTGTATATCTTCAATGTACAGACCTACATCTGTTACAGTTTTATAATAAGATGCGCAAAGGATCAGCCTAGCAATCCATAGACATAGAGGCAATGCCGCCGTTTTCCTACAGGCACTATCTGCGAAGGGTAGTAGGACATTTTTATCTACAGGGTGTTAGGGTAAACAGTTGCATTACTTTACGTGGGGGGTGATTGTACTGAACAACTTTCCCTAAGAAACCTTTTTTTTTATTTATAATTAAATGGACTCTTGCTTGTGCGTTAGCACTGCATTTCCGCCAGTGTCAAGTGTAGTTTATTGGGAGAATCTATCCCAATCTCTGGGACTGTTTTTGGACAAGAACAAGAAGAGATTGAGGAATGTGGAGCCTCGTGGCAGGCACAAACGCGACGCGCGAAACCACGCGAGACGTGTACTCGGGTCAGTTCCTGCAACGTGAATCCCTAAGAAACCTATAGGAAATTCGTAACTACCTACAGGCTTACCTAAATAGGGATTTTTAGCTTAGGTCTAGGTTTTTATTTTTCTTAGGTATACCACAAAAAGGACATGGTCCCCAAAGTTACTAATTGCAGTCATCATCATCATCGAACGTTTTTTTGATAAACGTCCAACTGCAGGGCACAAGCCTACCCTCAACGAGGGTGTATGGGCATTAGTTCACCACGCGTGCCCAATGCGGGTTGGTAGACTTCACATACACATCAGAATTTCTTCTTCAGTGTATGCAGGTTTCCTCACGATGTTTATAAATATGCAGGTTACTAATTGCAGTAATAATTCCTTAATCAACTCACACAATCAACAGTTTCATAAAATCATATTCACCATCGTAAAATGTATTGTTAGACAAACTAGATATTTATACAAAATACGCTGGTCATTGTTGCAAATGACGACATAAAACTCTTTGTTTTGACACCACCACGATAAATGGGCCCAATAACCAAACTCGTGGTAACAAATGAGATCGTTTCAACACAATCCACTGGCGACGCGACGGCCACGTACATTCGAGTTACATTATGTGCCAATATCATCATGCGGAATCGTTAACGCATACTGGGCGTGGCCATTCGTCACACTAACGCCATCACGATAAGTTCGTGCTGCACCATAAATGAACGAAATAACTAACTCTAAGAGCGTATGCACACCAAGGTTTTTATACGAGTACACGATGCGATGCGCAGACAACATGGCATGTACGCGTTTCAAACGAGATTTAGTAGCAGCTAGTAAACCTTTGCATACGCCAAAGAGTTTATAACGATACAATTAATACGCGTAAAACGCGATTTATTCGTACTTTAAATGTGCTTAATGATACAACAATCGCAACACCAGTAATGAAATGACCCTTACATTAAAATGACCCGTAATTTTCATTTTCTACATGTAACTTACATCATCGACATAATTATAATCTTTGTTTATGAATTGTGTAACGTAAAGTACAACTTAACAGTTTTCTTTAATGTAAGGGACATGCAATCTCTGGAATGATTAAGTTCTTCTTCTATTGAGTCCATGGCAAGTCATTTTAAATTTTTTCAGCCCAGTATTTCGCCACACGGATAGCACTGCCGGCAGCGTCCATAAGCTCCGTTCCCGTGCAGGTGTCAGGGCAGTAAGGGCAGGATACGAGATGGACCATAGTCTGTGGGGCAACACCGCACTCACACTGTTGGCTGGACCCGTCTATGTAGCCGTATATGTAATACGTACAAACCAGGCCGTCACACTTACACGAATTAGTCCATATCTTGAAAACTACTGAACCGATTTTGATGAAACTTGCACTGTACCCTAAGTTGGAGTAAATGTAAGTCAATAAAAAAAGAATTTTCACAATTCGATCAATAGTTTCGGAGAAATGCGTGGACAAACATACATACATACATACGTACATACATATATACATACATACACATATGAAATTTTGTGTATTTGCTTAGAAGCCCTAACAGACGACCCGGTTGGTGTAATGGTTACCACGCCGGACTGCCAAGCCAGGGTCCTGGGTTCGAATCCCGGTTCGGTCATGGATGTTATGTGTGTGCCGTTGTTGTATATGGTTCCCATAACAAAAAGCCTAAGGCTTAATTTGGGATCATTACAATGTATGTGCCTGTGAGCGTTATTTATTTATATTATTATATGTGAATATTTTGCAATTCCTATAATATTACATACATACGTATCGAATTGATAACCTCCTTTTTTTGAAGTCTGTTAAAAATGTATCTTATTTTTGCTCTCCTGAAAAACAAAGTTTTGTCCCTTACATCAATTGATACTTCTGGTGTCGATATATGCAACGCGTTGAAAGCGCGTTTGTAGCAAAAGCATATGCTCACGACTATATTCCCCGAGGGGGTTGTCAGATATATTCTGAAATCTCAGAACATCCACGTTTCTCTAGTAGTATACCGAAACTCTGTGACGGGGAGTGAGCCCCGTCGCCACTTGTATTGGACAGTAGGTACAATACATGCCTCGAAATTGAAGTATGCAGGTTTCCTCACGATATTTTCCTTCGCTGAAAAGCCAGTGGTATTATAAATCGTACATAAATTCCGAAAAACTCATTGGTACGAGTCGGCCTGGACGGGGATCGAATCATCGCCTCCTGCACGGCAGGCAAAGTTACTCGCCACTGGACCACAACGGCTTTTTTATTTTTACAAAAATACAACAATCTGGTCATTAGATCCCTTACGGCGTATTGGTATACGCGCGTTTACATTGATACAAACGCGCGTACAACGCATTACATACGCGCTTCAAGCAAGCAGATGAATCGCGTTGTAAACGTGCGTTTTTTTGATTTCTACGGCGCGTATTCGCGCGTTTTCTGTTCGTATGAAAAACGTGGTGTGCAAAGGCCCAGTCTTTTCGCACTAGGTACCACCTAGCGACTTCTAGGCGTTTTCTCATGTAATGCCAAACGCTGCGAGATAATATATACCCGTAAGCGGCATGTGCACATCAAGCGGAGAACAGGAGTGCGATTTTTGAATCTCATTCGCTGAGTTCAGCAGTTGAAAATCTCAAAACTACTATGGAGGTACGCATCTTTCTACTGCTGATTTGACTTTCAAAAATCGCACTCCTGAAGTATGATTTTTGAAAGTCAAATCAGCAGTAGAAAGATGCATATCTCCACAGTAATTTTGACATTATCAACTGCTGAACTCAGCGAATGAGATTCAAAAATCGCACTCCTGTTCGAGCAGTTTTCATTAGTCAATTGATAATGAACTCAATAACTATTGAAATAGATTTGAAAATAGCGTGCAAGAATTAATGCGAACACTCTATTTCAACGACCATTGAGTTCATTATCAATCGATTAATTAAAACTGTTCGAACAGTTCTCCACTAGGTGTGCGCTGACCCTAAAACGTTATATTCTCTTTGATCACCCGGTAAAATATCAAATGCGTTTAAATCAATAGGAACCGTATCAAAATGCTATGCGTAAAGTTCAATCACAAAATCAGACCTTTTATATTGTTACTCGCTTCGCTGAATACTTTAATGAAAGAAAGTTGTTTTGAGGTTTTCCCTATAGACGTAAAACTTTTTTGATCATCAACATCATGGCAAATCAGGTCGAGTTGACGATAAAACAAGAATCGTTTCAAAGTCTTCATTCTCGAATTGTTTTAGCAAAGGCAAAGAAATCTGAGTATTGTGTTTGGGGTTGAAAGAACCGCTTAAAACGTAATTCTTCGTCTATGGCTTTAAATAAAATTGTTGAAAAAGATTTTCTTACGTTGTCTATTCAGTGAAATTCCTTTAAAGTCGTTTTTAGGGATCCGTAGTCAACAAGGAAACCTTATATGTTTTGCCACGCCCCCGTCTGTTTGTTTGTCTGCGTCCCGTCTATCCGCGGCTTAGCTCAGAGACTCTAGTACTAGAAAGCTGTAATTTGGCATGGGTATATACATTATTAATTATTAATTCCGCCGACAAATATTCTTTTCTTGGTACAAGTAAAGTGGGGATGATTTTTTTCTCGTCTATCCTATGGTGTCGTTGGTTGTTCAAACCTCATGCCAGCTAAACGGTTAGATATGGGAAAAAATTGTAACTCTTATACAGGGTGTAAGTGATAGCCTAGCAAATACTGAAACGGTGAACTCAGACCATCAAACTGAACAACTTTCACTATGGAGCCTATCTATCAGGAAAACGCGAAAAAAAAAACAGCTGTCCCATACATTTTAGTCGGGTAGGTAGAGTAGTTTTGTATGGGGCAGCTGATTTTTTTTCGCGTTTCCTGAGGTAGGTTCCTTAGTGAAAGTTGTTCAGTTTGATGGTCTGAGTTCACGGTTTTATTTGCTAGGCTGTCACTTACACCCTGTATATTCCGTGAGACGGCAGTAGTATATAACTAATACAGACAATATTGTTGGGCTCTGTGCAGAGAGAATCCGCTGAGAATCCGAGAACTGACAATCCGCATCACATTTTTCAGTCAGAGAAAAACAAGTATCAAATCAGAACTCGATACTTAAAACTATTGGCGTAATAATAAACATAATAGTCATTCAAAAGTAATTTTTTTAACCCAAGATGATAGATGTTACCCCAGAGTTGCGACACCTACTAATGAGCGAATCACGGAAGTGCGACATAATCAAAGAGCGAATCATGGAGGTGCGACACACAAATCGCGAATCACGGAAGTGCGACATTTCAAAATTGCGAATCACGGGAGTGCGACATGTCGACAGTGCGAATTTAATAGACCAAAAGGAGCATGGCCAGAGGATAAAAAGCATGGCCAGAGTGATCCTTGTGCTTAGGTACACCGCTCGTTACACCAGTGTAACCACAAGGAAAACTCCGTGGTTACAAGACACTAAAGTTGACCTGTCACTTCTGACCTTGTCTGTCATTTTGGCACCACCTATTTTGATTGATTTACAATATACACCGCATTTTCTTCATGTTAGTTACCATAAAAAATTGCCTTGAGTTTAATTTTCTAATTTACTTTCATCCTATATCATTCTAGATTTTATTGTCAGTTCTGTTTAGCCCCCATAAACTTAAGAGAAGGGATTTAAAGTAGATCCATGCCAGCTGTATTTGAAATAGATAAAGAATTTACGATAGGTACTTTAAAAAGCTCTATTGCTATCGACTGCTGCATTCTAGCTGCATTAAGCTAGGCTTAGGCTGCTTCGGATAATTATGCAATTGGAAATTAAGTACTTATGATTCCAATTAGATTTCTTAAAGAAAATTTTCAATAAAACCTATAGAAGTGGCAAAAATACTGTGAAACTATCTATAAATGTTGCCAAAGAACATCTTGAAAAATAGTAAAGATATTTTCGCAGGGATGTGTGCTTTATAAAGATATTAGACCTACCTACTCATAATACTGGTGAAAAATTTTCATTTCAACCTTTAACACTAAAATTAATTAAAATTGGCAGTACGGTATAAGCCGTTCGTATTCAGGCTCCCTAAAAAAACACTACGGTCATAACAGACTGTTCGTCATACGATTTTTGGGTAGACCACGCCCACTGCCATTCTGTGTAGGCATGCTAATGCACTACTGTATTTTTTTTTTGGGCCCTCAAACTCACATACTCAATAGAGCACACACTGACAGTACGGGTTTGACCGTTGTCTTTGTACCGAACGTACTACAGCGGTAACCGTACTGTCACAATCTTCGATGTCATTTATTTGTCAGTACGGTTATGACAGTCGTGTGAATTTGTATGGAAATTTCCAGTGACATTTCTGGATTCGCACTGCCCACGAACGTGTTAAGCTATACTTGTGTCCAAAGACTTTCAATAATATACTGCTTCTGTCAAATCAACTATTAGGTTAGCAACAAAGACATATACGAGTAATATATAAATCTATGGTTAGCAATGATTTTTTGCATAGAAACACAACTGATAAAGTTATTTTTCCCGGAGGTAATTGGTAACCTAGGTTGAATTGGGGCTAAAAATATACCAGAATAGTTCGCCATATAGAAGCGTAACAAACAAAAACTTGTAGGTTTTCGTAGACTGAGAAGCACTCGCCAACTTTAATATAAATACCATCTCTGTGCACAACACAACAGTGAATGCCAACGTAAAAGCAATAATATATTTTTTCTTTTAAAATGTTTGCTGAGTTATACATACAGACTTTGGTATTACGTGGTATTACTTACGTTAGTAGTTTTAGTACTACTGGTATTTTGGTATTACTGTAACACTAAAGTCTGTGGTTATATACACACCAGAATGTTAGAATTGACACAAAATAATACAAAAGTACGTCTGAAAAATAATCAAATAAATTTTTGTGGTCCAGAAATTCCTTTAACAATAGAAAATGTATGATATATGAAACACATTGAAAAAAAAATTGTTTACTTCAACCAAGATCTTGTTTAAGTATGATAATCATACATCATGAATTCATATGTGCCTGTCAACATCATGACTTCTCTGACTAAGAGAACTTGGTAAACGAATTCGGCTTGTTGTTACAACTACCATCTTTTGTTTTTAGTAAACAATAATAATTCATTTCAATTATTTTGGTGCTAATAAAGAGAAAATACTTCTTGGTTGGCTCGCATTTTTTTCAATGCAGCAGGTTTTTTTTTCGCTATTTCAATGTCAATCCTATAGTGAAAATACAGCCTCGCTTTGTTATATTTACATAGGTTACGTGAACCGAATCAGTCTTGCGAATTCAAAGACTTTCTGCGTTCTGCGTTATAAACTAGAACCATAGTGTAAAAAAGTAATAGTGGTTAAGCTCAGCGGTCGCGTCGGATCCATGCTCGGGCGATGTGTGGGGGATGGCGGGAGACGGCCGTACCCTAACTGAATTCGCTATGAGGGTACGCGTACAGGCAGAGAATGGTAGGGATGAGCTTCTCCTAGCCCCCGCACACCGCGCTCGATTGACCTGCCGATGCCGCGACCGCTGAGCTTCACCACTATTACTATTTGTACACTATGCTAGAACTATGTACTTAACCTTGGGGAAACCAGCTTTAAATACCAGCAACAACTCCGTAGGGCTTCCAATCTCGCAAACCTTTGCGGGATCCCAGTATAAGCGAGATCAAACATTTTCAATGGTGCGGGACTCGGTATAACGATAACGGGATCGGGATAAAAGTGGTTAAAAGTAACTAATAAATAAAATATAGCATACTTTTGTTTAGAATAACTTTGCAAACAAAATAAACGAAGTCGGGAAGAATGAACAATCAAATCAAAACATAAAAAAATTTACGACGCTCAGCCTTGCCGACAATTTTCGGAAAAGGATGTGCCCGAACTATTTTCAATCCTGCAAATACAGCGGGATTCGCATTTAGCGGGATTGAAAAACTGTGCGAGATCTCGGTATTTCGGGATCTCGGTATACCGAGATTGATACACCTAAGCAGCAACATGGAAGTTGACAAATCTCTCTATATGCCATCGACTCGAGAGAAGAAAAGTGCAGTGCGCCTAGTATGCCACCCTTGAGAAAACGACAGAACTATAGAGACATGTGTGACTCTGTCTTCGTTATCTACTTTGCGTATTTGAGAAAGCAAGCGGGATGAGTTTTCTCGTTTCTTCTCAAAAATTGAGATGTGTCCTGTCTTTGTTACTTTGCGTATGCGAAAGCGAGAGTGTATGACGGGTTTCTCGTTTTGTCGCATTGTCGTACGTAGCATGCTAGCTGAATTGACATACATGTATCTCGTTCATAATCCGACCGCGACAGCAGAAGTCTAAGTTAAAATTACCATGGGTTCGCGTCCACTGAAGTAACCGTAAGTGAGTAGTTCTGAATGTTTTTACTAGAAAATTATTCCTTTCAGACACTTTGCTTTACAGGAAATGCTCAAAAAGAAACTTTGATTAAAAAAGTAAGCAACTTGAGCAGCGCTAGCTAATAGAGCGCTGGTTATATTTCTTTGACATCATGTTAAAAGTTGTGTTGTGCAATTATAAACTCGTACTCTCAGCATGAAAAGCTGACATTAACAGGCCCCGGAACAAATAACGGCTTCGATCGGAAATGTCCAGAATTATTAAAATACTCAATACAAAAAAGAATTGAAGACATTTTTAAACAACCAAGTTACCTCACTATTATGTTTATGTAACACCCTACTTGTGGTAACAGTGACCGGGCCTTTATTGCCTTATAATAGAAATAGAAAGTACTATGGCAATAGCGACTAATCAATAAAACAACAAAAAGAGTAGTAACAATATCGTGGTGCGGCAGGAAGCTGGCATAGGTCTATTACCTTGGAGTACCTACAGACTGCCTAAGCGCTCTCACAGACGAGCGACACTTTGCGGTCGCCGGGTATCGCGGAGGGTCGCACGACCGTCGCGCGGCCGTAAAATGTATGAGCGCGACGCTCTGCGACCCACCGCGACAGCAAAGTGTCGCTCGTCTGTAAGAGCCCTAACAAGCGGTGAAACATGATAATACTCCTTGGTGGTCGGTAATGGTCGTAAATTCCCGTCGTTGTTTTCGACGTTACTTTGTCCCTTTCTAATCCAAAGACAACAATTAAAAATAAAAGATTTTGCTTAATCTTTAAAAAAAAAAAAAAAAAAGATTTTTTGTTCTGATAGAAAGGGCCAAATAAACGTTGGAAATATCGACGACGGACACGCTTCTAAGAAGGAGTGGCACCCTTTATGATTCCAACGGCTTAACGTGCCATCCGAAGCACGAAATCATCTTTCTTTCCAGACAATCAGGTGAATCAGCCTGCAATGTCCTAACCAACTGGGGAAAAACGCACAAAGTAAAATATACTAGGTGTCCCCCGTGGGAATCGAACCCACGACCTCCGTGTCAAGAGCCCGCATGATCTTAACTATGAGACCACGGAGGCAGTTACACGGAGGTAGCAGACGGACACTAAAATTAAGACACACAAACAACGCTCCGATAACGGTAGATTAAAACAAATAAGTATCTCTATGTACGCGAATTGTGCCTTGACAATAAACATGTCACGTCCGGCAAAGATTATACTAATAATCGGATTAACATTTGATATCATAAAAAATTCATACCAGGCGTAGATTTAAGGTATCCCAAACAGTCGCTGTATGTTTAATTTAAGCAGAATACCTCTGTAAGATATAGAAGAATATACATAAGTACTACACGTTTACAAGTGGCGACGAGCTCACTCCCCGTCACACTGGACAGAGTTTCGGTACTACTAGTGAAACGTGGATGTTCTGAAGTTTCTGAATATCTCTGACTACTCCCTCGGGGAATATAGTCGTGAGCATATGCTATGCTACTACACGTGTTCGCATGTTACTGTTACAAATAAAAAGAATGTGAGTGTAACAAAGCGTAAAATTAAGCGCAATTGTATTATGAACGCTTTGATTTGTTTGGCTGGTAGTAACAATAACCCCTCTTCCTGTTTATGATACAAAATAATACACGTTAATTGAAAGGCAATTTCACAGAGTAACATTAATTATGGACGTCTTTGATGATAGCGCTTCCTGTGCAAAATAATCTGTCTATTCATTAAACAGTGAATGGGTTACACAAAAGACGGACAGATATTTAGCGATAATCATTTTGAGGATTAGAAAACATTTTACGTCGATCGTTTCTATTTTAAAACTCGGCCTCCATAAGGAGTAACCAACCGTGAAAGTCCGACATCAGCTAACGGAATTGATGTTAAAATGTTAATTGAATTTTTTATCTCAGTAAATCTTCCCTCAGAGCGGCCCATTATTAGAGAGTTTCCAGCCTACTGGCAATTAAGACGGGTGTTTAATCAGTTTCCCGAGGGAAAATCACTCACCAAATGTTTGGGAACTTTTCGCTGAATTCCGCTTTGGAATGCCCTCTTTTTTAGGGTAACCACAATTTATTGACGATTCTATAGGCTGCGACTGATCGTATGCATATAAACGAATGCTTTCACTAAAAAGACGTGTTTCTGACCTTGCCTTGATATTTGGTATAGATAGAATGGATTCACTGTCTGCTCATAAAACGATCTAAAGATTCGTGCTTTTCTCAACATATTGCTGAATGTTCAAATTTCAAAGCTCGGAAGAGTTCATGCTTGGCTCAACTTCCGCTCTAATATTCATTTATTTTGATTTGAATGCCACGATTATGTTATGACGCTGCTTTTGTACAGTAGGTACATAAATAATAACAGGCTGTTGATCCTGGTTTACAAGAGTTACAGCGGTGGAATTGTGTGGTGGGCCTATGCCCGAAAAAAAAACCTGAGAATATTGGCAAAATTTTGTTTTATTTCTGTTTTCTTAATGTATTCGAAGAGCTGTTTCCAAAAATTGTTGTTGTGAAAAATTTTAGTACTTGTACAAATTGTATGCTTGTAAAATGTGTACTACTGTTTTAATTTCCGCTCCATAATTAATTTACTTATACTCACTTTTTTTCTACTAATGAACATAATCAATACTCTAATAGGTAAATAATAACACTAGCTTTGGCCCACGGCTTTGCCCGCGGAGAATTCGTTTCGTTCGTTCGTTGTGACTATTTATTGTGCTTTGTCATGCTACAGCCCACCTTTATTATCTACTTTTGATTGACGATTAATACACAGACAGAAAATAGTTATTTGTTATGCAAGGCTGCAAAGTTGCTTTTTGGCGCGAGTACTTGTATTGAAACCAGAGCAAGCGAAGGATTCTAGGATTGAACCACGAGCGAAGCGAGTGGTTCAAATATAGAATCCTGAGCGTCGCGAGGGTTTCAAAGGTACGAGACGCAGAATAACTTTGCTGCCGAGCGAAACACACAACTTTTTACCTCACTACAGCGAGGAAAATTTCAATGCGCCTACCTCATTTTTAGAATAATCGCACTGGCCAGCACGAAAATAACATGAAAAAAAACTTGTTTAGGCTGTTTTTCTTTATTGAATTGAAAGATTCGAATTTTAAAAACTCTTTCCACGCTAGCGGATAAAATGCACTTTTGCACTCAGATTTCAAATGACAAACAGAATCTTTCCGAGCTTGTGAGGTGAAATAGTTATTTGTTATGCAAGGCTGCAAAGTTGCTTTTTGGCGCGAGTACTTGTATTGAAACCTGAGCAAGTGAAGGAATCTAGGATTGAACCACGAGCGAAGCGAGTGGTTCAAATATAGAATCCTGAGCGACGCGAGGGTTTCAAAGGTACGAGACGCAGAATAACTTTGCTGCCGAGCGCAACACACAACTTTTCACCTCACTACAGCGAGAAAAATTTCAATGCGCCAACCTCATTTTTAGAATAATCGCACTGGCCAGCACGAAAACAGCATGAAAAAACCTTGTTTAGGCTGTTTTTCTTTATTGAATAAAAAGATTCGAATTTTAAAAACTCTTTCCACGCTAGCGGATAAAATACACTTTTGCACTCAGATTTCGAATGATAAACACAATCTTTCCGAGCTTGTGAGGTGAAAAGTTGTGTGTTTCGCTTGGCAGCAAAGTTATTCTGCGTCTCGTAGCTTTGAAACCCTCGCGACGCTCAGGATTCTATATTTGAACCTCTCGCTACGCTCGTGGTTCAATCCTAGAATCCTTCGCTTGCTCAGGTTTCAATACAAGTAGGTACTCGCGCCAAAAAGCAACTTTGCAGCCTTGCATAACAAATAACTATTTCACCTCACAAGCTCGGAAAGATTCTGTTTGTCATTCGAAATCGGAGTGCAAAAATGAATTTTATCCGCTAGCGTGGAAAGAGTTTTTAAAATTGGAATCTTTCTATTCAAGGAAGAAAAACAGCCTACACAACTTTCTTTTCATGCTGTTTATGTGCTGGCCAGTGCGATTATTCTAAAAATGAGGTTGGCGCATTGAAATTTTCCTCGCTGTAGTGCGGTGAAAAGTTGTGTGTTTCGCTCGGCAGCAAAGTTATTCTGCGTCTCGTACTTTTGAAACCTTCGCTCCACTCAGGATTCTATATTTGAACCACTCGCTTCGCTCGTGGTTCAATCCTAGGTTCCTTCGCTTGCTCAGGTTTCAGTACAAGTACTCGCGCCAAAAATCAACTTTGCAGCCTTGCATAACAAATAACAATTGTTATGTTGTTGATAACTTCGATAGGTAGGTACCAAAAACGTATTGATTATAAGTTTAAGAGTTTTTCGCAAATTAGAAAGAAATTTTATCGTGTCGTTTCTAATTATTTTCCCATGTCCGCTTTTGTCAAATTAAGGATGAAATAAATTGAATAATTTCTCCAAGGCTAGTGTTGTATCTTAAATTATCTCATTGTATTCTCAATGCCTCGTCATTGAACTTCTCCTTTGATAACGATGGTTGGTTACAATTTACAGGGTGTAAACTTAAATACGTTACATACTTAAGGCATAATGTAAATAACTAATAGTGGTGAAGCTCAGCGGTCGCGGCAGGCCAATCGTGCAGGAGGAGTGGGTCCCGGCCCGCGCTGCCTGCGCGCGTACCATAACAGCGAATTTAGTTATGGTACGCCCGTCCACCGACGACGTACCGCACCCGCACGCCGCGCGGGTAGTAGGTAGGTATAATGGGTTGACGTTTACTCTCAACCGACGATGGTAAGTAGATATGTAACGATCTGATGAGGCCGATGATGGAATATTTTTTTTTGTTTGATGGTAAGTAATTAACGTTTACAACACTAAGGGCCTACTGTTTCACCACTTCTGAATAAGTCATTGATTTCTTATCTGACAGATCGTTTGACATATCTTTCATACGAAATATATGTCTAACGATCTGTCAGATAAGTTATTAATAACTATCCATAAGTTATTAATAGTTATCCAAAATTGGTGAAACAGGCCCTTAGTAAACGTTAACTGCCGTCAAACAAAAATATTCCATCCTCGGCCACATCACATCATTACACTTACCATCGTCGGTTGAGAGTAAACGTCAACCCATTATACCTACTTCAAAGAACATCAAAGTGATGAATGTAAATGCCTATGTATTCTATTACCAAGTCAATCCAGTGAAAAAATAATAGGATGCGTCTGGCATTTGTGGAACATTCTGGGAATTGCCAAGTGTGCGACAGTCACAGACAATATTCCCTACGGACTTATCAAATCATTTTTTTTTTATAAACCTTTGCACTTAGCTCTGACGCTGTAACCGCTTACCTTACCTATATCATTAGAAGAAATTTAAACTTATAGCACACCAAAGTTCAGTTTTCAACTCAAAATTATTTATTGTGCGAATTATTTCATACCAAATAATGTCGATAATGAATGGAACTGTAGGTGTAAGGCGGTCTGAAAAACTCTGACACCAGGGATCTGCCCACACGATAAGAAGAAGAAATGGAACTTAGGTTCGTATTTTCCATCGTGACACTTTACAGCATCTAGTTGGCGATATGTCGGCAGTCTAATATTATTCAATATTAAATCACTTAAAACCACCATGAGTTTTTAAGTAAAGCACCAGGCTCTTAATCCCCAGACATATAGCCCCCGAGAGACCGCTTGAGCCCTTACATTGAAATGGTAAAAGAATTATCTTGCCCTGCATTAGAAGTCTATAATAAGTAGTCCATGTGGATGGCCGGCCGGTGCACTGGCGGCGAGCCATAATCAATCCCACTCAAAGCACATTTATTTTGCAACTGGAGCGCTCACCCTAAATCTCGGAATGCCGACTATTGCCGACTGTGTCGAGTAAGGTACCAGCAGGGTGCTCGCCTTTTATTGCCGTTTTAGTCGCTTTAAATTTATTACTCGATTCAACACCTAGCTAATTTATTCGGTACATTTTTGATGTTGATTTATTGTTATATTATTTCGAGAGTGCTATTTTTAAAATTTTATCATAAATTAAATGGTTGGGTTTGAACTTACTGGTACCTTTAATTCCAGAACCTACCGATGCCAGAACGGATTATAAACCGTTTTTTTTTTTCAAAATCTTAACTGTACTTTAATAAATTGCTATCCGTAACTTTTGAAGTTCGCGGGACAATATTTAGGATTCTCATACTTATCTCATCAGTCATCACATACGAATAAATTGGTTGCGTCCGTTTTGTTATCAAAATGATGGTTTAACTTTCGTTTGGTTAACCTCTAATTATTGTTTTTATTATATAAGTGTTAACCCGCGACTTCGTCCGCACAAATTATATACCAGATTTTAAGTCAGATCATAGGCTATCAAACAAAAAAAGTTTCATCAAAATCGGTTCAGTAGTTTTTGCGTGATGCTCGTTCAAACAAACAACCACACAAACAAACAAACAGACAGACAATAAATCCAAAAATTGGTGATTTGGAATCAGGGACACCTAAAAACCATATCGTAATCTTTTTTTGTAAATATCTTCAATGTACACACTTCTGTTACAGTTTTATAATAGTTTAGATTACATTATTTTCACCTTTGTTGTTAATTAACTTTTCTTTTCATTTCAGTAAATTTTTCTCAAAGCAATTTACACTTTAATGAAAGATTCTTGAATACCTACTGAATTACCTACGTATGTTACTACAATTTAATTCAGTCAACTAAACTAATCATAAGCTGAACTTTGATCGTGTCGAATCATCGTCAAGTCTATTCGAAGCACATTGCGTTTGAAACTGGAACGCTGCCCTAAATCTCGGAATGCCGACTTTGTCCATTAAAGGTGGACTTCCGATGCTAGCGGCCGACGCGTCTGACGCGGCCATACTAATTACTATGAAAACGTATGGCGCCGCTTCCGATGCCAGCAACTGACGCGCGCGGCCAATGTCAATCGCATTGGCCGCGGCCGCGCGCGGCTATGCTCTGACACTGCTCTGACATCACGCAGATCAAGAATGTTTGCCAGAAATATTATGAAGATTTTACCGAAAATTTGCTTAATTTTTAATATTTTATTTTTATTTTATTATCTGCAAGGTCGCTCAACGTAGCGATAACACCATCTATCGAGCCACATGAAACTACTTTTTCTTTTTTCGGAAATCCCACTTGCCTACATAATTATTAGCTAGACAGCGATCCATGTACAGGTTAAAAAGCCATGGGGACGCAACGCATCCCTGTCTAATTACTCCCAAAAATGTATTTTATCAAAATCCTGTTAAAACAATGCATTCATAATACACTCACCGGCACGGAAACTTGGCCAGACACAAATTCTGCCGCTACTATAATTTAATTAATTTCTCGGAGTTTATTTAAATGTCAATGTAAATAAATGTGTAAATTCGATGTTTCAACCGCTTTTTTAATTTTCAGATTTAAAATTAACAACACTAAACTTAAATTTAAAAAAGAGACATTTTGAGTAAATTGTTAAGAGATTTTTAAAACACTAAAGAATCAACTAGGTTTGATTTTTTTAAATCTTTCATTATTTTCCGAAGGGGGTGTTACCTCCTCCAGCTCTAATAACCGCCTGCATTCTGTCTGGCATGCTTTGGATAACATTTCTAATGTCCACTTGCCGTATGTCTTCCCAAGCGGCTCGTGCAGCATTTCTCAGCTCTCCGAGAGTTAGTGGGGGGTTTGGATGGGATTTGATTTTTCTTTTCAGCTTGCCCCAGATGTGCTCTATGGGGTTTAGGTCTGGGCTTCGGCTGGCCATTCCAATTTCTGAATACCAACCTCTTCCAGGTATTCATTTACCCAACGTGTAACGTGTGAGCGTGCGTTGTCGTGCATTAGGAGGAAGTAATCGTGTCCGATGAACCCTGAATACGGTACAACGTGGTCTTGAAAAATCTCTTCGACGTACCGATTCGGAGTCAGGCGGTTCTCAACAATAACCAACTCTGTACGGACCTCGGAACTCACTCCTCCCCACACCATTATGGAGCCTCCATGAAAACTGACAGTTTGTCTAGTAGTAATGGGAAGAAACCGTTCTCCTCTTCTCCTCCACACTCGTTCTCGGCCATCTAGAGCTCGTAAAGCGATTCTGCACTCATCAGTAAACAGAACCCTAGCCCATTGCTCATGCGACCAGTTAGCGTGCTCTCGTGCAAACCGTAGCCGAGCTACTCGATGCTGTCTGAGAAGCTCTGGACCTCACGCTGGTCTGCGAGCCTTTAAATTTCCTTCCTCCATTCGTCTCTTCACCGAGCGCTCGCTCACGTTGACACCTCAAATGATTTGGAGCCGTTGTCTGATCTCAACTGCAGTAAGGAACCGGTTTCTTAAGATTTCCAAAACCTGGAAGAGGTTGGTATTCAGAAATTGGAATGGCCAGCCCGAAGCCCAGACCTAAACCCCATAGAGCACATCTGGGACAAGCTGAAAAGAAAAATCAAATCCCATTCAAACTCCCCACAAACTCTCGGAGAGCTGAGAAATGCTGCACGAGCCGCTTGGGACGACATCCGGCAAGTGGACATCAGAAATGTTATCCAAAGCATGCCAGACAGAATGCAGGTGATTATTAGAGCTAGAGGAGGTAACACCTCTTCGGAAACTAATGGAAGATTTAAAAAAAATCAAGCCGTGTTGATTCTTTAGTGTTTTAAAAATCTCTTAACAATTTACTCGAAATGTCTTTTTTTTTTAAACTTAAGTTTAGTGTTGTTAATTTAAAATCTGAAAATTAAAAAAGCGGTTGAAACTCCGAGAAATTAAGTAAACTATAGTAGCGGCAGAATTTGTGTCTGGCCAAGTTTCCGTGCCGGTGAGTGTATATTCTCTAAACCTAGCAATCTAATAATATCAATCATCAATCAAATATCATATCAAATATCATATCAATATCATATTAATCATCAATCAAATATTCATTATTAAAATATGTACTTATTGGTTTTTTTTGTTTGTGTTTTTATGTTTTTGTTTAAACACTAAAACATAAAAACGTACCCTAAATTTCGGGGAAAATACCCTAAAGTGATAACATTCTGCACAATAGGCACGCATCAGTCGCTGACCTCGGAAGTGAGGTCTGTCGTCGGCCGCGCGCGTCTGACGCGAGGTTCTGTCATATATGACGTTAGACGCATCAGCCGCTGGCATCGGAAGTCCACCTTAAGGGTCATCGGATTAGATATATGGTTTCTGTTCTACCTGGTTTTTAGGGTTCCGTCTTTGATTAAATTAAAATAGCAAGATAGGTAACTAACCTATAGCGCATGGACCGCAGTTATTGAGCCCCCATCGCCTAATTTACTTAGAGCGGCATTGCGTGATTGAGACACTTTTTTGATTTTAGGCGGGATAAAGGTACCACAATGCTTTCGCGTGCTGAAAACTCGTTGTACAAAATTATTCAAAAAGAAAAACAAATCACAAGGTATTACTTTTCCCTCGTAAGTACATGAAAAACAGGTCCATTTTTCGAGTGCGTAAAGCAAGAACGTTACGAATCTTCCGCTATTTTAATTTGATCAAAGGGTTCCGTACCTAAAGGCTGAAAACGGGACCCTATTACTAAGCCTAGGTTGGCCGTCCGTCCGTTCGTCTGTCTGTCCTACCTGTTTAGGGCTATATCTTTTGAACCGTAATAGCTATATAGTTGAAATTTTTACAGAATGTGCATTATTACAGGGAATTTGCTGACAAATAAAAATTTTAAAAAGTTAAAACTTAAGGGTCCTCATACAAAAAACTAGTTTTTATCAACGTTTTTTCTTCTCGCGTATCGTAAGAACGGTGATACATGCAAGCGTCAAATTTTGATTATAGAGCGAATTACTACAGCCAAAAAACCAGCCAAGTGGGAGTCGGTCTCGTGCTAAAGGTTCAGTAGAAAAAAACGTTTTTTTTTTTAAGTTAATATGTTGTGTGGTACGGAATCCTCGGTGCGCGAGTAGCATGACACACTTGACCGGTTTTATTCAGATTTCTATCAGTGCCACTGGCTTTTATCGACGTGTTTATAGACGCGTATCCACTGTCCATTAAAATGGCGCTCGACCTGTCATAGTGGACAGATTTATATGGACACTGTTAGTGAAACGTGGCTACTCTGAATACACCCTAAACACCCTCGGGGAATGAAGTAATGTAATAAATACAGGGTGTAACAAAACAGCCTAGTAATATTTTAAGATATGGTTTGGATTAGACTATCAAACTGAATCACTTTCTTTATGAAGTCAAAATATTGCGAAAAAATTAAATAAAAAATTTAATTAAAAAATTAAATGTTCTTTATTTTCAGGAAAACATAACCCATAGATATATAATTACAAAAAAAAAAAACAGCAGCTTTTAAATAAAGCTGCTTCATACAAAACCTCAAATTATCGACAGCAGATATGTTTTATTTTTTCAACATTGTCTCCATAGTGAAAGTTATTCAGTTTGATGATCTAAATTAAGTATCAAAACCACCCCATTAAATAAAGGGCATTTTGCTACACCTTGCATAAGATCTGGATTCTTATTTCAATTTGTGATTAGGTCCATTAATCAACGACAATTTTATTTCATTTCAATCAATATTCTCTAACCTAGCTCAAGTTATGAACACAGTTTTTAAAAAAAATGTTTTAGCACACTGGCTGCGCAAAGCAATTGTTTTTTTTTTTACAATTTCATGCCGCAGGCTGCCGCCCCGAACTACTCGACTAGGCACAAAGCATAAAAATTTCATCGCTTGCTCTCATTGGACGTCAGACGAGAGAACTCTGCAAAACTTTACGTGCAATTCTCTGTCTACAAGTTCTCCGGCAACATATTCTGTATTGATTCGTAATGCGGTTCTCAAAATTCTAAAATTAAAAGTGCTCATATTTTGAAATGCTCATGATCTAAATTATGATAGTTCGGAGCACAAGCTACAACAACCCACCAAACACCACAATCTGGCCAATTTGCATAGGTAGGAACTCTAGGAACGCATAAGGTACAAACAAACAATGAAAGAAAATGCCCATACACCCCGAGCATTTTCTTTTTTAATTACTAAACAAAATTTTTAAGTTTGTTCGTAAATGGGTCGAAAAACAAGAACATTTTTTGGACCACCCAGAGAATAGATACGCATTTTTGAATGGAAGGTCCAAAATTTTTTCTCGTTTTTCGAATCACATTCCTTAGGGAAAGCTGTTTAGTTTCATTATCTGTTTTTAATAAATAAAAACCGGCCAAGTGCGAGTCGGGACTCGGGCAATTATTGTTCCGTACTACCATTTGTTTAACATTGATAACAACCACTAAATTGACACTTACTTAGTATGTGGTCAAATAGTAACTGAAGATCATTTTACACTGATGATCGTTTTTAAGGTATAGAAAAAAATACCGGCCAAGTGCGAGTCGGGCTACTCGCGCACCGAGGGTTCCGTACCACACCACCACCGAACACAACATTATTAACTTAGAAAAAAACTTTTTTTGTCCGGGACCTTTAGCGCAAGACCGACTCACACTTGGCCGGTTTTTAGTATTTGTTGTTATTCTGTAGAGTTTGCTCTATAATCACACCAGTTTTACGTTTGTATATATTACCGTTTTTACGATAGAGCGTAAAGAAAAAACGTATAAACGTATAAAAACTAGTTTATTGTTGTGCACCCCCCTTAATTTTTAACTTTTTGACATTTTTATTATTTGTTAACAAATCCGCCGTAATAACGCATAATCTTAGAAAATGTCAACTATCTTAGCTATTACGGTTCAAATACTAAATAGGTAGGACAGACGGACGGCCGGACGGACGGACGGATGGACCGACAACGTAGGCTTAGGGTAAGGAACCCCAAAAAACTATCCAAGTTAGAGCCACCCTGATAATTTTCCCGCCATCTACACGTCATTTCTTATGTTCTTAATTTTTTTTCAGATCTTATTCAGCTATACTTTTTTTAAATAGAGGTCGGGACAGCAATTTCTCGGATTAAAATGAAAATTTTAAACAAATTTTTAATTACAAATTTGAGAAATATATTTTTAGACTCGTATTTTCATATGCTTTCAATTGATATCCCACACCAAAGGGAAGAAAAAAATTTTTTTTTCTCTTTAGGTACCCTTTCTTCCTCCCCAAATTGCCCATAAAAATTAAGCTTTTTTTACTTCATTTATGATATTGGATCAACAATTGCTATATCTGTGCCTAGTTTCAGCTTCCTATGTCTTATGGTCTATGAAAAATTCCTGTGACAGACGGACGGACGGACAGACACAGAGCTGATTCCATTCCGTTTTGCCAATTTTGGTACGGAACACTAATAGTGATTAGTGATGTATAGAAAATAAATTCCCGCATCAACCAGGACATGACACATGACATCATTTTGTGTTTAGTTTTGTTTATTTGAAAACCATTGCATATTGAACTATCATGATTACAGTTTTAAAATTTCAGAAAAATATATGCAATATATGCAACAAAGAAAGATCAAGTAATCCGATGTTTACTAAGAAATTAAATAATATTCACATGTAATGAACGACGAGGACTGATGACTAAATAGTTGTGGTCCCTTAAGCTACGAGTAAACGTAGCACTGCTACGAAGTGCTACGCCGTAGAGGCCTAATCCCGCGGTTGCGGTTGCTTTACAAGATACTAAGCTGATAGAAATTGCTCCTATAATTAATCTATCCACAGTACCTTTATAGTCTGCTTCGCATTAGAAATCCCGCGAATCGAGTAATTTTCATTCTTATACGGATGACATAAGAATCACGTTATGGGACTTTTCATATCAATGGAATTCATGTACGCATCATCTATTAAAGGTATTTAATTAAAGTTTAACGTTGTAATCGTCTAGTTTGGGTCTTTGTCTTGTCTGACCTTATAATCGTACGTCATTAGACTCGACGGCAATCGACGGTGTCAAATGCTTCACAGCTTTTATACACATATTTTTAAAGTAATTATAAATATACTTTTCTATGTATTTGGTGTAATTCAGTGATCCGATTTTGTTTTATAATTTGAGAATTTCACGTTTTCTTCGATATATACAGGGTGTAACAAAACACCCTAGTACTAATTAAGGAGGTGTTTCAGACCATCAAGCTGAACAACTATCACTATGGAGCCAACATCGAAATCGCGAGAAAAAATCCGCTCTTTCATACAAAACTGCAGTACCATCTCGACTCAAATGTATGGGACGGCAGATTTTTTTTTTTTTTCTCGACTTTGGCTCCGTAGTCAAAGTTGTTCAGATTGATGGTCTGCAGCACCCCCTTAAGTATTACTAGGGTGTTTTGTTACACCCTGTATATGAGAGCGCCATATTCTTGGTTCAATGCAATTTGCTTTCAGTAAAGACAATAATTGTCTTGTGTGAAAGCAAAATGCATTGAACCAAGAATATGGCGCTGGAATCTCATTATTGAAGAAAACGTAAAATTCTTATTTCAAGAAATCTTTTTTACCCGTGTACAAAGACTTACTTAATTATAAAAATAAAAACTTCCTATTTCAACCAATGACAACAAAGATTACACTAGACTCGACGGTGTTAAATGTTAGTTTCTTAAAGTTAGCAATCACAGCTTTTATACACATATTTTTAAGTAATTATAAATATACTTTTCTAAGTATTTGGTGTAATTCAGTTATCCGTATTTGTTTTATAATTTGTTTACAAAAAACAAAAAAACGACAATAGTACGTGGGTAAAAAAAAAGATTTCAACAAAAATAGATATATTTTATAACTTTGTAATTAATTACGAAATTTATATGAAATCGAACCGAAATCATTTCGGAATTTAATCTAAATCTGACGACGTTTCAGTACCTAGATGCCAACTTTGCCATCAAGACAGATCACAAGTTCCATTATCAAATAACTGACCTAATAAAATCGTAGCAGAATCCTTTATAACAATTTCAGACGCGATTAAGCAATCACTTTGCTCATTTAATTAAAACATTTTGTTTACTCCGCCGGCCTACTATGAAGACATTGATAAATTACTGTGAATTAAAAGAGATTGCCTCCTAAAATGTTTCTTATTTATCTAAAAAGTGATGTGTCGGCGATCAGCATTATGTTATGCAATCTTTTAGTATCGAAATAGTCGTTGCACTTGCATCCATTTAGGAGTTGATTTTCGAAAAATATTATGAAGAAAAAGGGCAGGAAAGAAGGGTCAGATCAAATGTGCCCGAAACCGACAAGCATGTATGAAACGACGTATGACTGTGGAGGAGGCAAAAGAGGTGTGTCAGGATCGTAGCCTATGGCGATCCATTGTCTCTATACTTACCCCAATGGAACACAGGCATGAGTATATGTATGTGTATGTATGTTTTCGAAAAATCCATTCTTAGTACAACCACAGTTTAAGAAAGAGTGTCTAGTTCTACATACAGTACGGACACACCCTGACCCCCATTAATTTTTTCCTCGCCCCCGCTTGGTGGGAAGTGTGGCGGACAATGTATGGCGTATTTGATGTGTCGCTCGCACTCACTCTGTATCGCAAATGGCAGCTATGAAGGTGTGGTGCAGCCCTACATAGGTTCCTTTGTTAAAGTTGTTCAGTATCATGAGTACAATAAAACTTTAGTAATGCAACTTACAGCCTGTAGATATGAGGAAAATGCTCCCAGCTGGCAAGTGAGATACTTATCTATTATGAGATACATTTTCGATTTTAGACAAATACAGTGTGAAATTGATATCATTAGCATCCTTTTAAACTAAGAGTCTACCCATCAAACTGACCAACTTTTACTATGGGAGCAAACCAATCGAAGCAAAAATAACTGGCCAAGTGTATTTCGGGCCACGCGCAGGGTAGGGTTCCGTAGTTGCCCGTCACTATATAGTTTTTGTTTTATGCTACGGTTTAACGGCTAATAAAGACTAAAAAATACATTTTTTTAAGTGTCGACTATTACTCGTAAACTTGTAAAGCCTATTTAGCCGTGATAGTTTTCCTTTTAAATTTGTTATACAACGTGTTAATAAATTAGCGCAAAACCTCATACACCCCAACTGATTTATAACAAAATAATTAGATTGAAACAATAATGTCATTATTTTGATAGTTAAAATTTAAAGTTATTCGCATTTTAAGTTCAGAGGCAAAAATGATTTGTTATCATTTCAGCAATGAATGAAAACGCTTACGTACTTATGGATACATTTTAATAATCTTGTTTTGGTAGTAAGTAGGGTGAGTGTGCCCGTGGGGTGGGTTGACATCGGGTTTAGTAAATTTAAAATTTTACGAAAAAATTATTAAAAATTTTGAAAAAAATTACCTATGTTGAAACCATGATAATTCGATTCTGCTCTCGATTCTATACAAACTACTTTCTAGTTTTGCGTTAATTCATTAACACGTTGTATATGCTATTGCCGTGAATTTTGTTACATCTCCAACTACAACCGTTTAGCTGGGAGAGGGGGGGGGGGGGGACACTTGACTCTAACCAAAATTTTCGCTTTAAAGCTTAATATTTCACTAACGGATCCCTAACTCGAACTTGTACCAAACCCATAATATTTTTAAAAGACCTATCCAACGATACCCCACAACATGGGATAGACGAGAAGAAAAAATGTCATCCCCACTTCGCGTGTAGGGGAGGTACCCTAAAAAAATATATTTTTCAAGATTTTATTTTACCACTTTATCGGCGTGATTAATATGTATACCCATGCCAAATTATACCTATCTAGTATTAAGCGTGTCTGAGCTAAGCCCCGGACAGACGGACGGACGGACGGACGGACAGACGGACGGACATGGTGAAACTATAAGGGTTCCTTGTTGACTTCGGAACCCTAAAAAAATCAGCTGTTATATACATTTGTATCGCGTTTGCATTGCAGTTCAGTATGGAAGAGCAGATTTTTTTGTTGTTCCGATCGGTTTGCTCCCATAGTGAAAGTGGTTCAGTTTGATGGGTAGACTCTTAGTTTAAAAGGATGCTAATGATATCAATTTCACCCTGTAGTATTTTGCACATAATATAATGGGCTCCTAACGGTTCTAATATATGTGAATGTTTCGATATGAACTCTACCTCACTATTTAGGGCTGCAGTCTCCAGGAGGGTCCGAATAGCCCTGTCGCAGCCATCTCGTTAAATCTGCCATTTGATTGAAAGGCTGGCCCGTTCATTGAATGGCGACAGTCAATTGAATGACTAGGCCGAACGTTCAACGTCCAACTAGTTGGCTGATTGTAAGCTAGCCCTTTGAACATGGCGGATGTAAAATCAACCAGGTGATTCTTTAATATGACGTTCAGCAAAGTCATTACATTCAATGACTGGCCAGTTGTCCGTTGTCAGTTGTTGTTGTTGTTAGTCATTCAATCGCCATTCATTGAACGGACTTACCTTTCAATAAAATGGCTGATTTAAGCAGATGGCTGCGACAGCTCTAATGATAGCCAACCTTCGAAAAGGAGATGACACCACAAGAATAAAAATGGTTCTACTTTAATAAATGTATAATTTTATCTCAAATTTGTTATTCCGTCATGACGAAATCGTACAAAAACAACAGGTCGATCCATTATCATCCCGTCCTCTATTGGTGCCATCGTATCGTTTTAAACCCAAAAGCATAAAATAGTCTAGCTACATACTTGCAAATCCTACAATATTGTAATGTACAAAGCCTGTCGTGGACATTGACAAAGACCGTAATACAAATTGTATTGCACGTGATTCAGAGGGCGTGTAATAATAAAAATCCGCCAAGCACGGAGGGTTCCGTACCACCATAAAATATTACCAAAAAACCGGGTTTCAACTTAACACAATCCCGACACTTGTGTAATCGACCGGTTTTTATTATTTGTTATTTTATCGTACCAAGTTTGACGCTTTTACGTATATTACCGTTTTTACAAAAAAAGTGTGTGGTTGTATGTTTTTTTTTTACTATTATTAGTAGATAAACAAAAATATAATTTATTTAGCAAAAATCATAGCAATCATCATTTGTAATCAGTTCAGGAGTCAAAATGCGCTATTATAACGCGTATTCAGTGAAAATTTCAACTCTCTACCTACGACTGTTCAAAAGATACAACCTTTTATGTAGTTAGGACGGACGGATAGACGGACAGCGTATGCTTATGAACAGGGTCCCGTTGGCACCCTTAGGTACGGAACCCCAAAAAACAATACCGATAGCAGTAACCTTAGCTTGACCTTACATATGGTGGGTTGAATTAGCAAGGCGCCGTTGGTTTTTGGGCATCGTTGAGCACGGAACGAATTTATGGCTTACTGGCCCCAAGTTATGAGTTTGTGGACAAAGGTGTCAAGAATTGATTTCCGCGTCGTCGGCTAAGTTAATTGGTCATCTTCCGTCCTGTGCATTGTTTATCCTCAGTTATTTACGTAATTATTCTGGAGCGCTAACATTCCGAAATTGTTTATCGGTATTTTGTTATTTGAGCGTCGGTGGAGCGTTGCGGAGAGGCCACTCAGTCATGGGGATCAGGATTCGAATCCGCACGGATGACATGCCATGTACTAAAGTGTTTTTTTAACTTATGTACGTAATACCGACTGCTCTCAAACGGTGAAGGAAAACATCGTTAGGAAACCTGCATACGCTGAAGACGAAATTCTGATGCGTATGTGAAGTCTACCAATCCACATTGGGCACGTGGTGGACTAAGGCCCATACACCTTGAGGGTAGGCCTGTGCTCGTGAAGAGGGACGTTTATAGGCTGATGATGGTTTTACTACTTTTGACCTTGTCATTGTAATAGCGTGACTGTTTAGCCACTGCTCAGTTAAGGCTTAACTGAGCAGCTTTCCATCTGCCGCGTGACTTTATCTGGCTAAGTACCCTACCCATCGCAGTATTTTGTGCTTCTATATGTCATGAATCTTAGTTCTATGTAAGATCTTGACTTTTACTACGGTAAGGCCTTAGAGGAAAGATTTTATGTTTACCTACTTACTTTTACATTAACGTTACGGCTGTGCCTAGGATGTATACAATCATCATCATCATCATCATCATATCAGCCAATAGACGTCCACTGCTGGATATAGGCCTCCGGGATTTGCCATAATCGCTACGCTTGGCAGGCGGGTTGGCGATCGCAGTTAGATTCAATAAGTGTACTAGGAGGATGCTGCTGCCCATCCTCCGGTAGATACCTTAGTCGCCTTTTACGACACCCACGGGAGGAAATGGGGTGGTGCTATTCTTAGCCGACACCACAGGGACATACAATACAGGGTGTAAACTTAAATGCGCTACATAGACCATCGAACTTAACAACTTTCTACGAGACCAATATTAAAATAGTAAAAATTAAACGAAACAGCAGGAACAGGCATACGTTTTCGCCGCGCGGTAGAAAGAGAGGGGGATATGTCTGACCAGTACCGGTACCTCGATTCAAATGTATGGAACAGTAGAATTTTTTTTGGTACCTATTTCAATTTTGGTCCCATAATGAAAGTTGTTCAGTTTTATGGTCTGAAGCACCCTCTTAAGTTAAGTACACCCTATGTAACGAATATAAGTTTTCACCCTGTATAGTATTGTTTTCATCACATCATCACATCACAATATCAATTTCGAAACTTAAACTAGGTTTCCAGTTTGTTTTCAATAACAAACGTGACAAAACTAAATCGCATTTTTGTTCTTCTTACACCGAACACACATCCAATAACAAAGATTGCAATCTACGATGGTGGCGCAATAGAAATTACATTAGTCTTTTACGAGTTTTGCGGTTGAAGGTTGATCCTGGAGGAGCTGGTAAAAATGACTTAACTCTCTATATTACCTACGTGTTAAGACTAGGTATCCCTAGTGCAAGCATCTCTTTCTTACAAGCAATCGTTTGCAATTAGCCATCCCGCTTCAATAGAAAACAAGATCGCAAAAAAAAAAATCATCAATATCTTTTCTCTTGGGTGTTTGGGGTAAAATCCATCGGGTAGAATCGCTACTATAATTAATTACCTTTCAAATGATGGTATATTCAGAAGAAATGGTGTATGCTTGGTGTATGGTGATTCTTGTAAAACTGGTTAGGTATATAAATCTGAAATCGAACTTACTTTGGTCCTCTTTTCTATCGAGAAAATTTATATAGAATCGTGAACGTCGTGAGTATTTCAACGGTTAGATTCACTGCAGAAAGAACGTATCTAAACTGTTATTTAAGCTATATATTATATTTAATGTAATAATTTGCTTTCAAAAACCGGTTCGAAAACAGACAAATATTTAAATAAATACATGAAAGCGTCGCGTCGGTGGCACGTTGCATAGAGGGATGGAAGATCAATCATGAGGGCCCGAGTTTGAATCCGCACGGACGCCATAGGGGCGTCCGCCCGGTTTTGAGTAACTTTGTAACCATTTTATACATTAACTATGGCACTTTTTAAGCAGAAAACAAAACTGAACAATCTACAGGATATGAGAAGTGGTGTGGTTTTTCTCGAAATCTATTTTAATTAATAAAACTGAAGAAAAACGAATCCAAAGTCACCTCTTTTTTTCCAGTTGTAACCGTTTTACTCTTACATTGTTGATCAGAAGAATATGAAAATTTACAATATTCTTCACAATACATGATGTGGTTTTCTTATTTTTTGAAAATTCATAAAAAATCATACAGGTTTTCAAAGAAAACGGAAAATTCCGACCGGTGCCACGCAATTGAAGTGGGATGGCTAATTGCAAATGTTTGCTTGTAAGAAAGAGAGCCTTGCAAATGGGAGGAGTGGCCTGGTGGAAAAAGTTATACCAAAAATCATAATAAAAGATACTTGCGGCACGATTTTTCTAGGCAACTTGGCGGCGTTGAATTAAACCCTGTCTAAACATACACATTTTGTTCGCCTAAGAAATAGGTGCATAATTTTACGGTCGGATCTCGGACTATAAATAAACATTTTCTAGACTTCGAACGTTGTCCTATCACTAGGTTAGGTCTAATCTAGAAACAAACACCGTTGCGGATATATTGTTTATACCTTCGTAGTCTAGTGGAGAAGTTTGTTATGCTGTTGGCATTGACGGATGGGAACAAAAATTATGTCGTTAGGAAAAAATAAGTTTCTTGTTACAGTAACCGGAAAGCTTCTTTGTGTCAATTACTATTTAGTTGCACTAATAAAGTCTGTTAGAGTTGTGCGGTTAGGTACTGTTTAAACATTTGAATTTTGAACAGATTCTTACCGCGTTGGTACCTAATTATTCGAAATCACGGTATTTCGTCAGTGCAAGGCATCACGGAATTGTTACTGTTACAAATGATATTAAATTGCTATCAAAGGCATAATATAGGTATAATTATTGGAAATATTTTTAAATATCAACATACATAGTGTCAAACGACAAGAGCGCTGCTCAAGCGGTTTCGTAACTGCACCATAACAACCCGCGACATTGCATCTGATACTCTGCAATTTTTACCCGACTGCGCCAGAAGGAGGGTTATGTCTTTATTTACAAAAAATTATTGCCGCGATATCGCCTCAATTTCTCTTTCTCGATTGATCTCAGAAATATTGCGGCGATAACGCGGCAATTTCGCGGCAATATTGCAGCGGGATCACGGCAATATTGCGGCGGAATGGCGGCGATATTGCGACGGAATAGCGGCGATGTCGTGGCGATATCGCTCAAAAAATATCATGTGTGATATGGCTCTTAAATTCATGCATAAGACAGATCGACATTTCAAGTTCAATGGCATTACAGATTACATAAACTCGAATCCCATAAAATATGTTTTTAAACCAGTTGTTTATTACATTAGACACCAGATTGTAGGAAGCCAGGGTCCACATTAATTTAAGGGAAAACAATAGAGTTCCTACCCCTGTAATTACGGCGGACACCTAAGCGTTTTTCGATCGCACATTATACGAGGTGTTATTTGGTTAGGCTGCCCATCCATCCGAGTTTTATTCGGACAAAACGATTTTCAAGCTTCGTTTATTGTGTCCACGTCTAAGTGCATTAACATACTGGAGTGCGATTTTTGAATCTCATTCGCTGAGTTCAGCAGTTGAAAATGTCAAAATTACTGTGGAGATATGCATCTTTCTACTGCTGATTTGACATTAAAAAATCATACTCCAGGAGTGCGATTTTTGAAAGTCAAATCAGTAGTAGAAAGATGCATATCTCCGCACTAACTTTGACATTTTGAACTCTGCGAATGAGATTCAAAAATTGCACTCTTGCACGGCTAGCATGCCACCCACGACAAAGCGTTTAAACGAGAAAACCGTCATGCGCGCTCTTTTTGGCATACGTAAAATAATAAAGATGGAGGCACGTCTCGATTTTTGTCGTTTTCTCGGGGGTGGCATACTAGGCCTACTGGTCGAGAATTATTCAAATATGCTGGCATGGTTTTCAACATAAGGAGCACACTTATGAATTATCATTATTCCTTTCTACAGGGTGTTAGGATAAACAGTTGCATTACTTTACGGGGTGATTGTACCCATGATACTGAACAACTTTCCTTAAGAAACTATGAGAAATAAGCAAAAAATAAAAAACTTTCCGTACCTACTAAATGCAATCAGCTGATTGAACGTTTGTATGAAAAGTATATTTTTCCTTGTTCCTTTAGGAAAGTTATTCAGTATCATGAGTTCAACCACCTTTAAAGAAATAATTATATAAATTATAAACTGTCTATGCACCCTGAGCTGTAGGTATTTAGTTAAAATCCAAATCATATATTATAGTTTGTTTTTTCATTGTATACCTATATTTAGGAACCTACTAGCAATAGGTCCCTAAATTTAGGTATACAGGGGTAGGTAGGGGTTTTTTTTTTTACTTATTTTTATTTTCTATTGAGAAAACAACTATTATTTTACACAGGACAGTAATTTTATCGATAATTTAACGTTAAGTAAATATAAATGTACAAGCTTTGGCATTTTCTTGATTCTAGCGATCGATAGTCTTAGAATAGGTAGGTACATTATATATCTTCAATATAATAAAACATGATATCTTCAATTATTTTGTTATCCGTTTAAACCTGTGATTAATTTTACGGTTATATAGGTCAGGATAGTGAAAATTATGGTTGACCTATTCGTAGCAAAATAAACGTGAAAACCTTAAAACCGTATATTGTTCGGACCCTTTATGAGCATTTTGTACCATCAATAGACGATACCTCGATCTTAATTTTACGTCGGTTTTTGGGGGTTTTATATAGCAGGGGGTAGCCATAAAACTTCCGTAGGTGTTTATAAGGATTATTCAAACTGCTGACTACGTTCCGTTTTATTGTTCTTAGTTAATTAATATAATCTCCCGTTAAATCCTTTGAATTTTCGAACACGCAAATATTTGGGCTCACCTCTGTTAATTAAACCCATACAAAAAGCTCCTATTATTATAAATTCATATACAATTATGTTATACTGACCTATATTCCATTAAAATGGGACTATCTTAAAATGTAAACAAAAGCCTATCTTAAAGTTTAAACTTCTTCGTAAAATTAATATTTTAATTACTAAGGACACTGTAAAATTCAAATTCAAAATTAATTATTCACGAGTATTAAAGAATCAATTTGGATTCGAAAAACTTTATCTAAGTCGGTATAAAGTTAGTAAAATCCGAATTGAAAACATAGACGTAAGAAAATATCCTTAAGAGGATAGACGGGTACTACCCTTTTCCCATACAAATATAGTTTTAAGAAGTTGATTCCATACTATGCATCCGATCAGTTATGGTTCCTGGCATCCCGAAAAATATTTAAAAACGATAATTTTAAGAAGCCGCATCCATAATTTCATAGCAAAAAATGATGTTTACGTAATTTTATTTAATAATGACATTAGAGAAAAAAAAAATTACCATGTCTATGTTTACCTTTTCTCCAAATTTCCATTTCAGCCAACCTATCCTCTTAAATACACTTATTTAACGCGGTAGTTAAATAAAAAAATGCTGGTAGCAAATACAGGGTGTAACAAAACACCCTAGTAATACTTAAGGAGGTGCTTCAGATCATCAATCTGAACAACTTTCACTATGGAGCCAAAATCGAGAAAAATAAAAAAAAACTGCCGTCCCATACATTTGAGTCAAGACGGTAATGCAGTTTTGTATGAAACAGCTGATTTTTTTTTCGCGATTTCGTGGTTGGCTCCATAGTGAAAATTGTTCAGTTTAATGGTCTGAAGCAGCCCCTTAAGTATTACTAGGGTGTTTTGTTACACCCTGTATAGCCGTGCTGAAACTGAATATAATTTTTCAATAAAAATAGTGAAACAACATTAGGTATTCTGTTGTACTACTTTATGAACACAACTAGTTTCGCGCAGAACTTTGGATTCTAAACTGAGTCGTACAAACTATATTGAACGAATGGCTGGGCAGAAAATCCAATCCTAGCATTGCAGCGTCAGCTTCAAATTTCACCGCTTCGGCTTCCCATTTTCATGCATCTGCTCTGGAATCACATATGAGTATGACACGGGCACGACTCAATTATAAGTTGCTAATCTTGTCATGGAACTTCTCAGACGCTAAAGCCGCAAATAACTTAGTCTCTCCGTAATATAAGATATTAGCAGTTCTTGAATTTGTGCATAGTTGTTTAGTGAAACTACAAACAACTTTTATCACAAATTAATAACTTTATACGGTTTATATTGCCGTATTATTTATCGTTCCATAAAATGTGGTCGTGGTCTTTATTAAATTAAAATAGTGAAGATAGGTTACTCGACTATACCGCATGGACCGCATAAATTAAGGGGCTATGTGAAAAAAATACGATTCTTCAAAGCTTCATATATCATGAAGTACTAACAGTAGGAGTATGATTTTCGGATATGTCTAAATTGAACATATAATTGAAGTTAAGATTAGAAGCAAAACACGATTAAGACACATTTTCTAGATAGGAAAACAAGCCAAAGTAGCCTCCGTTTTTATCTATAAACGCTTGGAACTGCTAAACGGTGAATAATAGAAACACAAGACTTGATTTAAAAAAAACATATTGATATTTTCTAAATTTTGATTAGAGCAGAATTGAACTTACATAAATAGTACAATCACAATTAAATAAAGTTTGATTTGGCGCTCGATTCGTTTCAGGCGCGCGCGCCGCCCCATCTCTTTCTCTCGCATCAGGCTGTAATATGTATAAGCTACCCCACACCTGTTTCGCTTACATTATTTTTCGACATAGGCCCTTAAGCCCTCGTCGCCTAAATTAGGTCTTAGTCGCAACACGAGCGGCATTGCGTGGTTGAGATACTTTTTTTATTTTAGGCGGAATAAAGGTACCACAATGCCTTCGTGTTATTTTACTCGTTGTACAAATCATTCAAAAATAAAAAACTAATCACACGGCATTACTTTTCCACTCGTAAGTACATAAAAAGCAGATCCATTGTTCGAGTACGTAACACAAGAACGTCACCTATCTTCCGCTATTTTAATTTAATCAAAGGTTTTGGTAGTTATTATATGGTGGTAGTCTAGTGGTGAGTACCCATGCTTGCCATGCAGGAGTCGATGTTTCAATCCTGGAGTGCGATTTTTTAACATCACACGTTCGAGTAGTAGAAAATGTCAAAATTACTATGGAGATTATGCATCTTTCTACTACTCGTATGAACATGTGATGTTCAAAAATCGCACTCCAGGCTAACTCGGTCTAATGAGTTTTTCGGAATTTGAAATTTCGGAGGAAACCTGCATGCTTCAATTTCGCAGCATGTATTGTCCTACCCACTTTCCATTATAAGTGGCGCCGGGCTCACTCCCCGTCACACCGGTCAGGATTTCGGTACTACTAGAGAAACGTGGATAGTGAGTTTTCAGAATATCTCTGTTAGGGTAAACAGTTACAATACTTTAAAGTGATTGTACCCATGATACTGAACAACTTTCCCAAAGAAACCTATAGAAAATTCGATTTTTTTTTCGACTTTTCATACTAAATGCGATGAGCTGAGCGAACGCTTGTATGAAAAGTCGAAAAAAAATAGAGTTCCTAAAGGTTTCTTAGGGAAAGTTGTTCAGTATCATGGGTGCAATCATCCCAATGTTTACCCTAACACCCTGTAGTCATGAGCATTATGCTTAGTAGGTATGCTACGCTCCGTTCACAATTTCCACACAGACCTACTTTTGTAATAATAATTAGGTATACGGATTAGGTGGGTTTTGTGGTGGCACATCTCAATTTCCTATGATCGATGATATGGTATCAAACAAATTACACATCGTCCAAACAAAACGAAACAATCAGTCGATCCTATTGTACAGTCGAACAATGAACCAATTCTATTGATTGTCAAAAAATATAATTTGTTTTGTAACTGCTAACAACACCTGTTCTGAATTCCAACGGTTTTTTTTAACAAAACATTGTATGCTGCGAATAATGTACGTGGATGTCATTCGTTGCCAACGACCGGGGCGTATAGGGCTTGATAAATGACGTCATTTATATCAGGCTGTACCCTTCCGGTGTATTTGAATTAGGTAACGTGCAAGCGAGCCACTTGCAGCTTAACAAAATGAGTCGGGTGGCCGCTATTAGCAGCCTGGAGTTTAATTTTTTAAAGTCACACGTTAAAATAAAATCAGCAGTAGAAGATCTCAAAATTACTATGAAGAGTGTGATCGTGTAACAAAACACCCTAGTATTACTTCAGACCATCAAACTGAACAACTTAAAAAATAAAAAATCTGCTGTCCCATATACAAAACTGCAGTACCGGCTCGACTCAAATGTATGGGACATCAGATTTTTTTTATTTTTTCTCGGTGTTGGCTCCATAGTGAAAGTTGATGGTATGGATTACTAGGGTTTTTCTGTACTGTGTGTTACACCCTGTAAAAGAGTTCCGTGACTGCAGTTTGACAGTCAACGCACAGCCTAAGGGTGCCTGTCCATTGAAGCTGTGCGAGCTGTGTAGCTGTGTTTTTTAACCAATCAGGAGCTCGGGCGAGATCGGCCGCGCCTCGCCCGAGCTCCTGATTGGTTAAAAAAACAAAACTACATAGCTCGCACAGCTCGCACAGCTTCAATGGACGCGCCTCGCCCGAGCTCCTAATGAGCGTTTTTCTTTTCTTTTTTAATTTTAGTTCCTTAAAAACTCGACAGATGACATGCTTATCGCTCCATAGAGACGTAGGCGAGATCCTGTCAAAATCATGTCAAGACTGTGCCTGACTTTTTTTTAAAGGCCAAGGGATCGAGCCCATACAACAATGTCAGACGTAAACAGTTTCTTATTTTCCATTAAAATGATTCGTAAATAATGAAATATTCAATCAAAAGATGCGTTGGCATGTAAAACTCAACGTCAAGCCGCAAACAGGAATAAGGTGAATTTATAACTGTTCACGGAAAAATACAAAAAAAAACCAAGTTTGATAGTTTTCGAGATTTTAAAATTTTTTTCAACATTTGAAAAATCGCCACCCTGCGCTCAACTTCAAATCGGGTTGTTCTGCAAGAAAAAAAATTATTGCAACGTTTTTAGAAAAGGAAGTGCCAAGTGTGATATAATTTTTAAAACTTGGTTAAATTGACCAACTTTTGAAATTACTTGCCAGGTTACCGCCATACATTTTTTATACAGGGTTTAGTCTCAAAGTTGACACAGAAAAAAGTGTTTTCTGTAAAAAGTATGGAACTAATAGTTCGTTTTTGAATTGGGTCCGCTGACAAGATTATTCTGCATTGCGTAACAGGAATTTTCATGAAAAAATTTACAAATTTGTGGTAGCTACATCTAAAAGTTGAGCGCAGGGTGGCGATTTTTCAAATGTTGAAAAAAATTTCAAAATCGCGAAAACTATCAAACTTGATTTTTTTTTGTATTTTTCATTGAACAGTTATAAACTCACCTATCTCCTGTTTGCGGCTTGACGTTGAGTTTTGGGACACCCTGTATACGTCAAGCAAGTAGTTTCCGAGATACTGAACCTTACAGTCCTTTCTATTGTACGTACTGTAGTAAAATTATAATATACTCTGTGATTGTACCATGACCGATAGCCAGCCACCGAGTGGTCCGTGCTGATTGGCTTATATTACTCTACCGTAGCCGTACGCTGACAAAGTGACATATTAATCGAATCTAGTGCTGGTCAAATCAACTGGTGTAAATTTAGTAGGCAATACATCCCGGGGGTATATTATCGGCGTAATTAAATTTATATTGAAAATACTACCTGAAAAAAATTAGGTATTAGCCTAGTATTAGCGCGATATTTGGTTTTTAGGGTTCCGTACCCAAAGGGTGAAAACGGGACCCTATTACTAAGCCTACGTTGTCCGTCCGTCCGTCTGTCCGTCCGTCTGTCCTACCTATTTAGGGCTGTAACTTTTGAACCGTAATAGCTAGATAGTTGAAATTTTCTCAGATTATGCGGTATTACGGCGGATTTGTTAACAAATAATAAAAATTTCATAAAGTTAAAAATTAAGGGGGGTTTTCAACAAGAAACTAGTTTTTATCAACGTTTTTTCTTCACGCTCTATCGTAAAAACGGTAATACATACAAGCGTCAAACTTATTATGATTGTAGAACAAGCTCTACAGAATAACAACAAATACTAAAAATCGGTCAAGTGTGAGTCGGTCTTGCGCTAAAGGTCCCGGACCAAAAAAGGTTTTTTTCTAAGTTAATAATGTTGTGTTCTGTGGTTGTGTGGTACGGAACCCTCGGTGCGCGAGTAGCCCGACTCGCACTTGACCGCTTTTATTTTACGTTTTTGATGGTTTTAAAATGTTTAAATTAGCGGAAATGAAAGCTGATTGCTTTTAGCATTGTTAGCAGTTGGTTGGGCCACATGCACTTCGTAGGTAGGTATATCCAAATGGATTGCCCACTGTGGGCCTGTGGAAGCCAACAAAAAATGCTACTAACCTAATAGTTAGTTACCTACTTCTTCTTTTCGTGTGGAATAGTCATGTTTTCTTCACATCGTCCATTTCCAGTCGTCCGTCCATTTTCGTCCGTTACCTAATGTAGGTACCTAAATTTAATTGTTCTAGCTTACATTATTATGTAGAGCTATCTTATATCTAGTATCTATCTATGTATAGGTACGTAACTACTACCTACTATTCCCATAGTAAAAGTTGTTCAGTTTGATGGACTGAACGTTACGGTAGTAACATTCCATGGTAGTAACCACAAGTAGTAACATATAAAATCATGGGACTGAAAACTGAATTACCCCTGAAAATTAAAAAAGTGATTAAAAAATCATCAAGTAGGTTGTATATAAATATAACTTGAATGCGTTACATACTCAAGGGGATGGCTCAGAGCATCAAACTGAACAACTTTTAGTTGAGAAAAATATCGAAATCGCGAAGAAAAAATTAGCTGTTCCATAGAAAAAATTAAAACCGCCTTCAAAAAAACTAAAAAGTTAAAAAATAATATTGCAGCCGATGACTTTTTCGTTAGAACATTAATTTGTTTCATCGAATTCGCTGTCAAGCCGGTACGATTCGCGACAGGGGTTGCATTAGTTCTTTGGCTTGGCTTGATACCGACTTCTATAAAACAAATTAATGTTCTTATGATGCGAACGAAAAAGTTATCGGCTGCAATTTTAGTTTTTATCTTTTTAGTTTTTTTGAAGGCGGTTTTAATTTTTTTGTTAAAATTTTGTTTATTTCGCAATTTGCAGTGGTAAATTCATTAGTTCGATTTAATAGTAGTGCTTTAAATTAACAAACGCACTAGTCGGCAATACAATTTTCGAAGGTTCCCCTCGATTTCTGTGGGATCCATCATCAGATTCTGGTTTCCTTATCATGGGACCTCTCTTGAAATATCTCCTTACCATCAAAAAAAGAATAATCAAAATCGGTTCATAAACGACGAAGTTATCCGCGAACACACATAAAAAAAAATATATACATGGTGTAACAAAACACCCTAGTAATACTTAAGGGGGTGCTTCAGACAATCAATCTGAACAACTTTCACTATAGAGCCAACGTCGAGAAAAAATAAAAAATATCTGTCGTCCCATACATTTGAGTTAAGACGGTAGGTACTGCAGTTTTGTATGAAAGAGTGGATTTTTTTTCGCGATTTCGATGTTGGCTCCATAGTGAAAGTTGTTCAGTTTGATGGTCGGAAGCACCCCCTTAAGTATTACTAGGGTGCTTTGTTACACCCTGTATATACCGTCGAATTGAGAAACCACCACCTTTTTTGAAGTCGGTGAAAAATGTCGATGGCTAGGTACTCGACACAAATGTATGAAACAGTTGTTTTTTTTTTTCGTTAGTTCAATGTTGGCCCCATAGTGAAAGTTGTTTAGTTTTAGTTTGAGTAACGCATTTAAGTTTACACCCTGTATAATAATCACGTCATGTCGGTAATATCGGTCGGTGATTTCTCCATGGCGAAAAAATTGTTTCGAAGAACGAATAAGCTGATCACGTACCTACTAATATTTTCGACACATTTTTGCCTTTTGTAAAAATGTTTGCTTTGTTCGTGAATACAGACTTTCGACGAATGGCTTTTATTTATGGCTACCACGCATCACCCGTCGGTCCACGTCCGCAAATTAAATGACACTGCTTTTCTTGCGTGCTATTTGCTTGGTCTACTCGAAACAGATACGAAGATATAAAGCTTTAAAAATTTTCATACAAAATTTTAAAAGCGTTATTCTTAGGCTTTAGGTATATCTTTGTAATTAGGTATATTATAAATTGCAAATGTTATTTGTGACGCGACAACGCGACATCTAGATTGTCTAAACTATTTTTCCATATATAAAATATTACTTTTATTAATTCCGTCTACGCGTATTGTGCGTCAAACTTTTTAGTCCAAGATCCGACCGTAATATTATGCACCTATTTCTTAGGCGAACGAAATGTGATTCTAGTGTATGTTTACGCAGTGGTTAATTCAACGCCGTCAAGTTGACTAAAAATCTTGCCCGAAGTACCTTTTCCATTATGATTTTTGGCATAACTTTTTCCACCTGCATGTTTGGGAAGTCAATGAGGTGCCATCGGAAGGAGACTGATCTAAAGTACCTACTGGCAAAACTAGGGTTGCCACCTTTCAATCTGCCGCAACTATAGGGTTGCCAGGTTCAAAGAAGTACCTAATTTTTGAAGTTTGCAACCCTATAGTTGTAGCAAACTGAGAGGTGGCAACCCAAGGTTTGCCAGTACTTTAGATCAGTTTCCTTCCGATGGCACCTCATTTACTTCCCAAACATGCAGGTGGAAAAAGTTATGCCAAAAATCATAATGGAAAAGGTATGTACTTGCGGCAAGATTTTTTTAGGCAACTTGACGGCGTTGAATTAACCCCTGCGTAAACATACACTAGAATCACATTTCGTTCGCCTAAGAAAAATGTGCATAATTTTACGGTTGGATCTCGGACTATTTGTATGGACTGAAACCACTTTAATTCGTTCTCCGTCATTAATCACATTCTCCATCAACGTCCACTATATTTTACTCATCTCGTTCGTAATTAAGCGCTACAGAAAAAATAATGAACCTTTCTTCCACTAGTAGGAACGGAATGGTTTTGTTAAGCTTCAGTTATTTAGCTTTTAACCAAGACCAAGTTATAAAGAGAATTTGACCTAAAGTAGGTACCTACCTACCTATCTACCTACCTAATTCTACCTATGTTTAATATACGGGGTTACTTCGGCGACAGTGCGCAATTTTTTAGTACCTGTAGGTATTTATGAAGCTCATTTAAAATAAAAAGGCCCGTGTTTCTTTATTTTACCATGTTTCATACAAAAATATTAAAAGTCAAGCGTAAACCAGACGCGTGCGCACTCTGCGGAGAGGTTGCGATCAGTGACTCACCCTCGAGAGAGGCGAAGGCCAGGCCCGGATTTAAGACACCCAGGGCCCCTAGACCAAGAAATTTGGGGCCCCCCCCATCCCGAAGCCATTTTAAAAATGTATCAAAAAAAATGCACTAGTACAGAAAAATAGTATAATTTTTAAAACAAACTTTTTTTTACTTTATAAAAACACTAGGCCTTTGCCCGCGACTCCGTCTACGTGGAAATATTATATGTAGTTTATGTGCTATTCTGGGCTATGAACTATCCGTATGCCAAGTTTCATCGAAATCGGTCCAGCCATTTTAGTGTGAAAGAGTAACAAACATCAATCCATACATCCAAACAAACTTTCTCGTTTATAACATTAATAGCTTACCCGTGCGGCTTCGCCCGCTGCCCAGCTCCCTTTCGTCACTAAAGATAGCCTATGTCCTTCCCCTAGGTCCCATCTATCTCTGTACCAAAATTAATCATAATCGATTCAGCGGTTTTGGCGTGAAAGCGTAACAAACAAACTCACTTTCGCATTTATAATATTAGTACGATTAGGATAAAAACAAATAAAACAATGCAGTTATGATTAAATAAACTTTATAAAATCATACGGCGAACATTCTTTTGCGAAAAAGAGAGTATGACATCATCATATCATAGTCTATAGACTGCATTATTTCTGACTCTATGTACATTATAGAAAGTGAATTGAGCCTGTCCTCTTGTATGGTAGCTCTAAGGTAATTCTTCACTCTCTTTGTGAGGGTGTTTGTGTGGTTTTGTTCTAGTCCTATTTAATAGGATGTAGAGGGGTAAGCATTTATTCTAGTCTCCATAGAACGTTCTAACCGTTAGAACGAAATTAATACAGGTGAAATTCAATAATTACGAAACACGGTAATACCTACTCGCCATTTTTTTTAATGTTTGATTGTGTGAGTTCATTTACCAACGAAACAGATTGTAACATACCGTTTTAGAGCCAATTTAATAATGATTACATACGAAGTTTTATTTACTTCTCGTTGGAAAATTACTAGTTCTTAATTCTAATTCTAAGAAATATTAAGTAGAACCGGTCGAGTCGAGCGGGGCGCGGGGAGTGGCGCGGGAAGTCTCGGGGGCGCGAACCGGAGTAGCGCCATTTTTAATTCGCGCGCGACCCGTGAAGAGAAAAAAAACTTTAGGCAATAATTATATTTAATTTTTTTTAACTCAATTTAAAGCAGTTTTCAATAAACTGGAAAATATCCTATCCTATCATTGGAGTTTTTTGAAAAACTATTTTGTAATTTTTTTTTTTTTTATTTTGTCGTGGCAGCTCGGTGGATGGGGCCCCTAGGCTGGCTGGGCCCCTAGGCCCGGGCCTTGTAGGCCTATGCGGAAATCCGGGGCTGGCGAAGGCCACGGCGTACGCTGTCGCCCCCGCGGTACCCTCGCACCCTTTTGACTCACGAGTGTAGTGTAGCAACGCTACATTAATTTTCGGGTGGTAAAATTAAAAAAAAAAACATAATTTTTTTTTTCCCTTTAATGTATTCTATTAATGAAACTGATTGCATGGAAGAAAAATGCGCACTGTCTCCAAACCGAGGTAACCCTGTAGGTATATAGAAGTAGATAGGTATCCATACCTATACATGCATACAGACATAAGTAATTTGTATTACGCCTCGCACGCACACAAACCTAAGAAAGTTGGCCCCATTTGTTGTATATACTTCTGTTGTATATGATTCTAGGCAACGCGCAAGCTATCAAGACTGACCACAGATTAGTATAAAAAGAAAGAGTACTAAAGACAACGCCTGTAAGGACTATAAATAGATCCCATTGCCTTTCCGAACGGAAAAAGAAATATAAAAAAGCAGCCAGAGAATTTTGCGCGGGAGAGTTTTTGGCGGGATTTGAACAGATACGTTTGGAGTCCTCATATTTCATCGAATTTTTATTGTTTATAGTGAGTTTTGGTTCGTAAAATCGGTGTTGTTTTGCGTAACAAAGTGTCGTGCAAGTGAAAAATATACAGTTCAGTGAAATATGTTGGTGTGGGTCGTGAACAGGAAAAGTGTTCCGTTCTTTTGTAGCGCGGCAAGCGGTCGGTTCACCTCTTTCCTGTGGACTTCTCTGCGTTTCCTGCGTTTCTCGATTGCCTCCAAAAACTCCAAAGAAGCGTTGAAACGTCGAACACCAACGTTTTATTTGCTATAAATGAGAGTATTTATTCCTGACATCGGTTGTATGCGATACTGTAATCGCTTTACCTTGAATTGAACCCAAAAAAAAAAAATTTTGCGCGGGAAGTTAGAAAACAAAAGGACGGGCTTTATCTCTTAATTTCACGGCTATTATTGTGTTAATGTGATAGAATTTGTATAATAATGGCCTCGATTCGGACTGTGCCACGACTTAACTTAACTAATTTCTTAATCTTATTTTAGAAAGTGACAGGAATAAATTTAGTTAAGTTAAGTCGTGGCACAGTCCGAATCGGTACCAATGTGCCATTATTGGAGAACAATGTAGAAGTACCAATGATTAGGATAAGTGAAAATGACACTAATGACCAGGCTGTAAAGGCTAGATCCCGTTGCCTTTCCGCAAGGAAGAATTATTTAAAAAAAAAATGAACTGTGACAGTTCTAACACGGTTCTAACTGACAGACAGCTGCAGGGCTGCCAGATTGTATAATTTGATACAAAAACTGTATAATTGGGTGGCAGTTTGTATCCTCTATGTATCCTGTATTCTCGTGTATAATTGGATACAAATTAGGCATAAAACTAATTAACAACCACAGACCAGGAGTGCGATTTTTTTAACTCGTACTTTGAACTCAGCAGTTGAAAATGTCAAAATTACGATGGAGATATGCATCTTTCTACTTATGATTTAACTTTCAAAAGTCATACTAAAGGAGTGCGATTTTTTAAAGTGAAATCAGCAGTAGAAAAAATGCATATCTCCATAGTTATTTTGACATTTTTCAACTGTAGAGTTCAACGAATGAGTTTCAAAAATAGCACTCCAGGAGTGCAATTTAAAAAATTCCTGTCATGAATAGGTAAACATTTTCGAATAATGCGATAAATAATCAAAAAATCTTTTTTTTTATTTGAATAGTTTTTTTTACCCCTGATTGTATCCTGTAAGGCAATTTTGTATAATTTCGCGTACATGGCTGAATAATTATGAAAAATCTACTGGCAGCCCTGGACAGCTGGCTAGTAGCTGCTGCTAGAGTGTTTGTTTATTTATAAAAATCGCTTATTTACACATAATGTGGAAAAAGTTAAAGGATCTAAATTATTTCATAATGTTAACTGATAAATTTGAAGTATACGTAACCAACTTTATCACAATATGGTCCATACAATTTACAAATTCAAGTTTTCTTACTTGCTTACTGGTAAGTACCCATTTTAATGTTATCTATCCCCATAACGTCACGCCTGTTTCCTTGTGGGGTAAGCAGAGATATGCTATTTACTACGATGATCCTTAGATACCTCGCGCCTTATTGACAGACATCCATACATTTTCTTACATCATTTAAGGTTATGTTTTGAATTTGTTGTGTTTCTTTCAAAATCATTGATTAAATTAAAATTGCAGAAGATAGGTGCCGTTCTTGCATTAGTGAAAAGTGAAAAGTATTGATTTTTTTTTTTAATTATTTGTACAACAACCTGACAACAAGTAAAAGCAAACGAAGGCATTGTGGGTACCATTATTCCGCCGAAAATAAATAAAACCGGTCAAGTGCGAGTCGGGCTACTCGCGCACCGAGGGTTCCGTACCACACCACCACAGAACACAACATTATTAACTTAGAAAAAAAAAAATTTTTTGTCCGGGACCTTTAGCGCGAGACCGACTGACACTTGGCCGGTTTTTAGTATTTGCTGTTATTCTGTAGAGTTTGCTCTATAATCACTCTAAGTTTGACGCTTGTATGTATTACCGTTTTTACTATAGAGCGTGAAGAAAAAATGTTGATAAAAACTAGTTTCTTGTTGAAAACCCCCCTTAATTTTTAACTTTCTGACATTTTTATTATTTGTTAACAATCCGCCGTAATAACGCATAATCTGAGAAAATTTCAACTATCTAGCTATTACGGTTCAAAAGTTACAGCCCTAAATAGGTAGGACAGATGGACGGATGGACGGATAGACAGACAGACGGACAGACGGACGGACAACGTAGGCTTAGTAATAGGGTCCCGTTTTCACCCTTTGGGTACGGAACCCTAAAAAAGTATCTCAATCACGTGGTGCTGCTCGTATTGCAACTAAGAAAATTAGGCGACGGGGGCTCAATTTATGCTGTCCATGCGCTATTCACCTATCTTGCCTTTTTAATTTAATCAAAGCTCTAAATACCAATAAAACTATTTAACTATTTGTATTTGTGTTCCAGGAAAGTAACTTTGGACTAGAAAGAGAAGATATGAATGATGCGATCGTACAAATAGGAAAGAATATGTTACAAAATCCAGATTGTCATGACAGTGTTTGTGTAAGTGAAAACGGTGAGACGTTGATTGTTTCCATGGCTGTGAAAGAGGACTGTCCACTGAGCTTAAATCTGAAGTTGAAAGAAGGCTCGAAGGAACTTGTGAGTGCTATTTTTCATTTGTTACCAAAGACATTCTACAAGGTGAAATTGATATCAATGGCATCCTTTTAAACTAAGAGTCTACCCATCAAACTGAACAACTTTTACTATAGGAGCAAACAGATTGAAGCAAAAAAAATCTGCTGTTGCATACATTTGAGTCGAGTAGGCATTGCAGTTTAGTATGGGACAGCTGATTTTTTAGTTGCTCCAATCGGTTTGCTCCCATAGTAAAAGCTGTTCAGTTTGATGGGTAGACTCTAAGTTTAAAAGGATGCTAATGATATAAACACCCTGTATACAAGGAGGACTTTGCCTCAGTACCTCATTAACGGGACCGCAAAGTTATGCTTAATTGGCTACTTGACAACAAGTCAAATCAGCTACTCTTTATCAGACGTCAAAACATGCGCTTTGTATGAAGATTTGTACTAAATATTGAGTTGTGACGTCATCAACATTTTCATTACTTTTTATAGTTTGTCTTGTTATTAAAAATAGTATTCAAGCTAAAAACTCAATGAAAATGGGAGTTTAGCGTTATTTTCTAACCCTTTTTTTATTGAGTAGATAAAAATAAAATATATTGAATGTAGTCAAATACCCAATTGTTGTACATTTCTGTTTTGTGACCGAATACATTTGAAAGATTTGAAAGGACTGGAATGTCAGCGGCAATGTATGACAGCTGAGCATAACTGCTGCATACAAAGATGACATTAGACACATGTGCCATTTTTTGGTTCTGTTATTGTATGATGTGTGAAGTCCCATATAGAATGTCATTGTTTATTAGTTTCCTAATTTGAGTGCATTGGGCTCTCGACAGGGAGGTTGTGGGTTCGATTCTCAAGGGGCGACACCTAGAGTGATATGTCACTTTGTGCCTCTTTCCCCAGTTGGTTAGGACATTGCAGGCTGAATCACCTGATTGTCTGAAAAGAAAGATGATTCCATGCTTTGGATGGCACGTTAAAGTGTTGGCCCCGGCTACTATCTCTGGTGGTAGTAGTTGTTACATAAAAATCATGTCACCAGGCAATCATGTGATGCCGTAAGGCGGTCTGAAAAAACTCTATAAAACTGTAACAGAAGTGTGTCTGTACATTGAAGATACAAGTATGTATTTACAAAGATTATGATATGGTTTTTAGGTATCACTGAAACAAAAAAAAAAAAACCTTTTTTAGAATTCTTGTCTGTTTGTTTGTTTGTTTGTTTGTTTGTGTGAACCGATTTTGATGAAACTTTTTTGTTCGATAGCTTATGATTGGTCTTAAAATCTGGTATCTTATTTGTGCAGACGAAGTCACGGGTAACCTCAAGTTCATACACAAATTCCAAAAAATGAGTAGAAGTTGGCCTGGGTGGGCATCGAACCATATTGCCTCCTGCACGGCAGGAATGGCTGCTTACCACTAGACCACCACGATTTCCAATCTGCTTCCTACTGCAGTTTTAATGCGGGAAACTTTTATTTACAACAATATATATGCATTATAACCTTACAAATAAACATAATATTATATTCCTTGAATTTAATCAAATAGCTCGCCCCGTATCGATCCAGGTGCAAAGGTGCCCATAAAGCTAGCAGTGGTGCCGCGTTGTATTGCTACGGCCAACCTTTGCACCAGGAATGAATCAGAGCGGGGGTCACATTTTCGCTCCCTAAGTCGACGCCCAATTTCAGCAATGAAGCTTTTAGCCTCGGCTCTCCACACCCCTGTGGTCTCCACGGCGACCGGAACAAAGATATATTGGCGCTCCAAGTCCGAGTAACAATTTTAATTAGTTATTCCTTTGTTTTGTCAGTTTTTTCAGAAAATAACTCAGCAGCTACTTAAGACCGTTGCCGATCTCAAATCGAGTGAGAATGAATTGCGGAGAACTTTGCTGAGAAATGACAAAGAAATAGAATTAGGTTTGTATTAATGAGGTACTAATTCAACTTTTATATACATTGCTCGCAGAACCGATGGCCGGTGGGGCAGAAAAGTTCTCGAGTGGCGACCGCGTACTGGCAAGCGCAGCGTGGGTAGGCCCCTTACACGGTGGACCGACGACCTGGTGAAGGCGGCGGGAAAACTTTGGATGAGGGCAGCGCAGGACCGGTCGTTATGGCGATCCTTGGGGGGAGGCCTATGTCCAGCAGTGGACGTCCATCGGCTGAGATGATGATGATGAAACATATTGTGTTTTCTGTTGTATTGTGTTGTTTATTCAGGATTAGGATTTCAGCCTGCTAATCTGTCACTCCATTATCATCATTCATGCCAGACACCCCTATACTTTAATAAATTGTAACTATACTTACGTTTGTTACAGTTTAAAAGCTGAATTTTTTTACATGTTACTTGGGTAACTATTCGAAGATGTTTCCTCAGTAGCCTGACAGTTCTGATACGCCCAACCCCTGGCCAGACTATTTTGACCTGCTACCTGCCAAAGCCACAACGACTCAAACTTCATAGTTGCCCATCATTCCTACTTGTGTTGGGAGCATACGCTGAGAAACTTTCAGCTTTTATAAAATAACGAAGGTCTGGCGTTCATGTGATCTTGCTCTATAACATTTGGTAGGCGTTCTTGACATTTAACGCGGAGTTTCGTTTCTATAGTGTACTGTTATTCTCGATTCATATAAATGTTATTGATTCATATGCTATAGAGCCCAATGATGTTAGACTCGTGCTTCACAAATATTTGCTGTCTGCTCCCTAATCATTTTTATTTCCATTTCAGAACTAAAACCCGTTCCTTTCAATGATGATGTTCATACTCTGAAACATAAAGCCTACAATGATAATTTCGGGTCTTCGATTCTTCCTGAGAGTTTGTTAACCAGACATGTCATTATTCCAGCTTCAACTATGGATATTCCGGAGACAAGTAGCATTGTGTAAGTGTCTTAATTAATTATTTGCTGTATAATTTAATTAATATAAATAAGTGAGAGTATAGACAACAAACATGGCGTACATTTTAATAGTTTATTATTATATTATCAAGACAATCAGCATAAAACTGCTAAAAAGTTCCAGACGGTTGATAGAAAGTGTCAAATAAAAAAACTGTACTGTAATCAATGATTATTCCCTTGGTAGAGACTACATTCTAAGCCGACACCACGCGGACCCACACAATAGCACCACCCCATTTCCTCCCGTGGGTGTCGTAAAAGGCGACTAAGGGATCTACCGGAGGATGGGCAGCAGCATCTTCTGAGTACATACATTCAATCCAACTGCGATCGCCAACCCGCCTGCCAAGCGTGGCGATTATGGCATATCCCCCCCCCCCCCATTCTGGAGGCTTATGTCAGCAGTCTATCGGCTGATATGATGATGATGATGAGACTACATTTAGTAGTAGAGCCTGATGATGGCGTTTATCTCTCAAAATAAAATTATTACGACGACCCAGTTGGTGTAATGAATACCATGTGGTACTGCTTAACCAGATGTCCTGGGTTTGAATCACGGTTCTGTCATGGACGTAAAATTTTTGTTTCATTGTATGGTTTCTAATTTTCTATAATAAAATGCATATCACAACAATGTGAGTCTGTGAGCATTATGTATTTATTTATCAGAAAGTTTTAATGTCTATAAATTTGGCGAAACAACTTTGGTTGGTACCTACTCTTATATCTGCAAATAACATTAAGTTAAAATTTTAATATTTCAGGAAAGAAGAGCCTGTTGAAGAAAAACCTGTAATAAAGTTGGAGTCTCAAGTTAACATCAAAACCGAAATCAAGATTGAACCTAAAAGTGAATCACAGTCTAGTACTACAGTTAGTCCTATGAAAAAGCAAAGAAAAATGTTAAAATATTAGTATTTGTTAGAATGTTAAGAATAAACAAACACAAAACAAAAGTGTTTGATGGAAAAACCTAAAAAGTCTGACTAGTTTACGAAGAAACTTGTACAATGTAACTGCTGGAAATAAGCGGAAAATTGTGGCTTGTCGATCTCACAAAACAAATAATAAAAAAAATCTTATACAGATTACAGAGTCACGGAGTATACATACAGGGTGTAACAAAACACCCTAGTAATACTTAAGGGGATGCTTCAGACCATCAAACTGAACAACTTTCACTATCCCCATAGTGAAAGTTGTTCAGTTTGATGGTCTGAAAAAAACCAACATCGAGAAAAAATAAAAAAATCAGCTGTCCCATACATTTTAGTCGAGTCAGTACTGCAGTTTTGTATGGGACTGCAGATTTTTTTGATTTTTTCTCGATGTTGGCCCCATAGTGAAAGTTGTTCAGTTTGATGGTCTGAAGCACCCCCTTTAGTATTACTAGGGTGTTTTGTATATATAAGAGTTAAACAGAGTGTAAAATTAAATGCGTTACATATCGAACGGTGTGCTTCAGACCACCAGACAGAACAACTTTCACCATTGAGCCAACATCGAAATCACGAATTATCTGCTGTTCCATAGAAAATGTCAATGGTTACGACTAAAGTGTATAAAGAAATGTTTTTTTTTTGCGATTTCAAACTTCTACTCGGTTTGATGGTCTTAACTTTAGACCTTAAACCTACGAATAAATAAACAAGTATGGAAATCGTATTAGCGCACTAAAAATGACACCACCAAAATCGCAACGCAGTAGGCGGGGCTAAAAAATTCCAATTCTTTCGCTGGCAGTCTGCCGTGCCGCGCGCTCAGTGCCGGAGGTCTAGAAGCTATTCCAATGTTCTTCAAAAGCACTTCGTTTATCGAATAAAAATGGCATCGTGTGTGGTGAAGTAGTGCAGACCGAAAAAAGAATGCTTAAATCGAAACACCAAACTGGAATCAGTTAACGACAAAGATAAAATATAGGGGTAGATAAATAATATAAAGTAAGACATAGAAACGCTACTTGACATCCATTTACACTTATGACAACCGCCCATTAGAATAAGTGAAATGTCAATAGTAAACGGAACCGTCTTGAATCATTTTGTCACCAGACCTCCAGCTGGAAGACTCAGCTATTTGCTTACGTTAAGAACGAATTTTGCTTGAATTTTCTTAAAAAGTGGTGACATTTGTTTAACAGACGTAAAAGATTAACGTCTAATCTAGCTCTGTCACTCTTATGGCAATCTGTGTGCGACTGTAAGGAATGACTATACCTACATGTTTTTGTACAGTTTGATATTGGGTAGACCTGGTTAACGAATTACAATATTTTGATGTCACTAACGCTTGAGTAAAAATCAAATGGATGATGTTATGCAGAATGAATTATGAGTGCTAATAAATAATTCAGAATGATGAGAACTATACCATAAAATTAACAATATTATTATGTTTTCAAGACCGAGACAATAAGTATTAAATGGATGGTGTTATATAATAATAGTTTTTCACCTAAAAACTTCTTTTGTAGATTAATTTTATAAACTTTGTACTTAGTATCCATTCTTAAGAAATGTATCTATATGAGTTCAGCTGCTTCTTGTATAATTTAATGGTCAATTGTTTATGTTAATATGTATGCCAATGATCGAACATTATAATATGTATTTTAAGTTTTCCTAGAAACGAGGTAAGACGGATGAAGTGGACTAAGGCAGTCCGCTTGGAAAGGCGAGAAGAAGATTGGATGCCAACTAGTGCTAGTAGGGTATGCTCTATCCACTTCTCCGAGGAAGATATATGTATTTATCAAGTAGGCTATTGTATACCCAAAATAAGTAAATATTGTATTGTAAATTAAATAAACTAGTTATATTCCGGGGCACATAAATACTTTAGGAAATACGTCTAGTTATACCTCTTAAATATAGTTACTGTAGATAGCGTTTTAAATAAAGTTACTGTCGCAAAAGATAAATATTTTACTATGAAATAATGAATGTGCATAGTCACCTCAAAATTTTTATTCCACTATTTTAGTTCTTTAATTGGCTGTTAGAAAATTCCTCATTGGTATGGTTATTATATTTGAGGTTTAATTCATAGTTAGGTAATTTTAACTTAATTATGAACAAAATAAAATTATAAGAAAAATTCGAATGAATTTCGCTTGTTTCGTAGTTTATTTCCCTTTAATTATTTTTACTGTCTCCTTATTGCATAACATTGTTTATCTTTTTAATGTCAAAGTCTATAGCGCAAGTAGCGCAACCACCCGCGCCGTTGACATGGTTGTCATAGCAGCATAAAGTTATTATTCGTTATGTTATAATAACTTTTTGGCCCGCCCCCTGTCATTTCAGACGCCAATAACCTTGACTGCCGCCAAAACTCATAAAACGTCAAATTTTTTTATGGAGCCAATCTACGACCCCATCTTCGTCCTGAGGACTGGATTGAGGTCAAGAGCAAACCCATAGTTAATAAAAAAAAAAAAAAAAAAAATATTAAGAAGATTTTGTTCTGAATTAGGTTTCCTTACTTGTACTGAATAACTTTTACTATGGGACCAACTTTGTAAGCGTAAGTATACGGAGTGTGAGGAAAAGTATTATTAAACTTTAAACCACATACTCTACCCATCAAACTGAACAACTTTTACTATGGGAGCAAACCGATCGGACAAAAAAATCTGCTGTCCCGTACTAAAACTCCAATACCTACTCGACGTAAATGTATGCAACAGCTGATTTTTTGTTGCTCCGATCGGTTTGCTCCCATAGTAAATGTGGTTCAGTTTGGTGGGTAAAGTAATACTTTTCCTTACACCCTGTATAACGCATTAAAGTTTACATTCTGTATAAAAGCCACATTATTGCTATTGTTTTGTCTTGGTTTTAGCTTTAGTTTTAAGTTACTTACCTAAGTTTTATTTTATTTTGTACATATGTATTTTATGTTCACAATTTATTGAATTATAAAAAAAAACAAAATGCAATAAATTCATTAACCAAATACTGAATTATCAAATGAGGAAAATCAATGAATTCAGAGACCAAATAACTATTGCATAAATATCTATTATACCTAAAGGTACACACCTTCAGGTGCTATTACAGGGTTGGTCAGAAATAATTATGACAACAAACGTTTGAAACGTACGAGCACAGAGTACTATAAATAAATAATTGCGTAAGAGGTTATCAATTAAAATTTTCATTTATTAAACAATGTTCTACTATTATAATTATTATAGGCGTAACAATTAGGTATTGCATTTTAAACTAAATCTCTGTGGCACCAGTAGGTAAGGTATGATATTGGTGACGTTATTGCATTAGATTTTTTGCGTAAATTATAAATTGAAATACGTTTTTACTACGTAAAAAATGTGTGTTTTTTAAATATTGTATAAATATCTAGGAAATAGATATACCTAGGGTATACATAGGTTCGATGCAAGGTTAATATTAGGAATTATGTAAAGTAAAACAAAATATATTTTATATCAAAACTTTAATACATTGAACTGTTAATAGCTAAGGTTACTTTTGTTGTGCCTTGGTTATTGTTACCAATAATGTGATTAATATGAGATGTTTATCTTCAATGAATTATAATAATCTCTCACTTGAATAACTTCTGTTTCATTACATCAAATTTTTTATATTTATATTATTCAAACTGTTAAAATTTGTTTTCAAAATTTTTCCAAACAATCTTGTGATTTTATTTTCCATATACTGTCCTGCAATAGCAATACAATTTTAGGTGGTAAACACATGGGTGTTTTGGAATAAAATATAAACTAAATTTTACTTCCTTGTTTCTTGTTGTTCCTAATACATTACAAAGAGCAATGTTACAAGTGTGAACCCTTTTGGTCTGTCTATCTCCATGGATCATGATGGTAGTAAGGCATAACATTTTTAATTCAATAAGATTTAATAGGTAGATGACACGATTGTATCAAGACCTCCGCCTCTAAATACTTAGTAGACAAGATAAGATAAGATAAGATTTGTTATTTATATTCTGAATGCTTACGCTCACGGCTGTATTTCTTGAAGGAGTAGGTACCTGGTCAGATATATTATAATCTAAATGTAGCATATTTATTCCGAATATTATCTTCATTTCAACAACTGAGCCCAAACTGTAGTAAGCCTATCAATTTTAGTGGAATTTAGACACAATGCACGCCTCGAAATATAGGCATTTGAGTTTCCCTCACTATGTTTATTTTTCTACAAAGTAATCACATTAAACGTAACATATACCTACCGCTGATGGAAATGCGTTCTTATAGTAACAAACATTCTATTACAAGAATCAATCCTAATAATACTTTAAATTCGGTATTAAAATGTGCTCCTTAGGCTAATTTTGTCTATTTATAGTCAGTGAGCAAGTTAGAATAGTTGAGTTGCACAATTTAAAATTAACGATTATTTTGACAATAGTTTACTATTGCCAATATTATTGAATGATATCTACTTATATCAACGAACTTGTTTCTATTACCAACTAGGAAAATTATGATTGATATCTGGGCACCTAATAGGTAAGTATGTTTAGTAGCTGTATTTTCTCTTCCGAAAAGATGATAATAATGACAATAATTGTGGGCGTCCAAGCCAAAAGGACAAGAACAGTATGCAGATTCTAGTTTTAGAAAAAAAAATTGTAATTTGTGAAGACAGGAAAATAGTTGCTTGATCGTAAGAAATAAAATTGTGAAATAAAGTCACTTTTATTTTAAAAAATCTACGTAGTTTTCGAAATGTATAATTTTTTGTGAAAATATTGAATGGAAAATGGAATAAGTAGTAATGGGATTGCAAACTTGTGAAAAGTACTCGTAATTAAGTAAAAATTTGGTTGAAATTAATTTTTTCTAGGTTCCGAATATAGTCTTAACTCAAAACAGCCCCCACTGGACCCTAATGGCTTAGATGACCACAATTTTGCTCTCTGGCTATTCAATTCAAGTATATTTGGCGCTCTTACAATTTTACTGATGATTCAAAAAGTACAAATTAGAAATAACCATGGTTACAATGAATCTTAAAACCATGTTATTCTGATCCCCTACACTATGAAGAATTTATTGTACTAATTATTTCAATAATTGCAACTGCATACAAACATTAATGTAGTGCACGCGAAAAATTGCGACAGATGGTACACGCATACAGCACACAGAATATAATGCATGAAGCAAGTACTAAAATGCAGTTCACTGAGAAAACTATTTTGGCGGATTAAATATCTTTACACATCGTTACACGACGAAGACATTGTCATAAATAATCTGCTAAATCAGTTTTTCAGTATTTCCACTTCGATTTTTACGAGGCATTTAACCGTCCAGTGGCGCTCATCATTAAGAGGCTAGTTAAGAGGGCTATTACAAGCTCAGTGGCGCCCTCGTCACAATAAAAAAGATTTCTCAATAAAGAAAGCCTAAATTAAAAAAGTGCTCAACAGATTTATCTGTTGAGCACTTTTTTAATTTAGGCTAAAAAATATTCTATGAAAATAGCTTGAAGGCTTTTATAGTAAACTACCTTCAAGCTATTTTCATAGAATATTTTTTAGGTTTTTTAAAGAATACAAATTTTGAAAAAAGAAAAAAAACGGCCGCTTTTGTTTTTATTCGAAATTATCTAAAAGTGGAATGTTTAGAACCTATAAAAGTATTGTATACTTATTGTAGTTTATCTGTTGAACACTTTTTTTAATTTAGGCTTTCTTTGTTGAGAAATCTTTTTTATTGTGCCTCTTAAGATTTCATAAGAAAACCGAGCAATTTTTTAAAATACTTTTATAAGTTTTTATAGACTTAAAAATGCGTATAAATTTTTTATTTTATTTATTTCTGTCTGTCAGAACCGTAGCAGGTGGCCTTATTATTTTCACGCCTGTCTCCCGCTGAGGTAGGCAGAGACAACGGGTCTCTGCCTTCCTCAGCGGGAGACAGGCGTGAAAATGTAGTATGTACTCATATGTATGTATTTATATAATAGAATGTTTCCAATCTATAAAAGTATACAACGTGTTAATGAATTAACGCAAACCTAGAAAGTTTGTTTAGAATCGAGAGCAGAGTCAAATTATCATGGTTTCAACATTGGTATTTTTTTCAAAATAATAAATAATTTGTTACTTAGCAAAATTTAAAATTTTCTGAACCCGATGTCAACCCACCGCACGGGCACATTCACCCTACTTACTACCAAAACAAGATTATAAAAATATTTCCATGAGTACGTTAGCGCTTTCTTTCAATGCTGAAATGATAACAAATTATTTTAGCCACAAAACTTAAAATGCGAATAACTTTAAACTTTAAGTATCTCAATAATGAAATTATTGTTTCAATATAATTATTTTGTTATAAATCAGTTGGGGTGTATGAGGTTTTGCGCTAATTCATTAACACGTTGTATACCTATTATTAGTTGGTGATGCTCTTTTTTATTTTGGATTTTCTTGATTATGAAAGCGTTAATTTTGTTATGAGGGCGCCACCGAGTGGTAAAAGACCTCTTAAGCTCAGGATTATCTTTTAAACGAAAGAAACTTTAAGAATTATTTCAGAGAAAGAGTTTCACTGCAAAATAATTAGTTACTTAAAGGTTTCTTTCGCAAAGATATCGTAAACTGTAGAATCACAATAAACAGATCTCCAAACAATTTCTAAGTAGATTTGACGATTTTTTACTGTTTTTCTACAATACCCCAGCTTTTCATTTATCTCACATCTTAGGTACAGAATATAGGTAATTAATCTATGCTATTATTGATTTAACGTTCCTATTTAGCCGTTAATTAAGATTAGTTAGGTTCTAATTTACTTGTCCTAGTTATAGCTTCAGGGAATCGTTGTTTAGATCTGTACCCAAGATGTAATAATCACACCTAATGATATCACCATAATTGTATCAGACTACCATTCATTATTAATTGTATTTGTTATTTGCACTAACAGCTACATTTTGACACGTCTGTTTCAGATTCTGATGGCTTGATCACGTTATCTCTTTCTTTCAGCTCGAAAGCGTCTGCCTGAAAATAGAGATAGAAATATTATTAGTTTTTTCCATTTAAAATTTATTGGTAAGTAATTTATTTTCAGTAGTTCTATTAACTGTAACAAAACACTAGTAATATTAAAGGGGTGATTTCGATTAGACCATTAAACTGAACAACGTTCTCTATGGAGCAAAAAAATAAATAAAAAGAGGCAGCTGTTTCATATAAAATTGCATTACAGACAGACTCGACTCAAATGTATGAGACAGTAGGTAATTTTTTCTTTTCTCCATAGTGAAAGTTGCTCAGTATGATGGTCTAAAATTCTAAATTACTATGGTGTTTTGTTACACCTTGTATATTGATTGCCGGTAGACCATGAGACAAAAATTAGATAGCGAATAGACATTTCAACATTTGCATTCCCAGGTGTGGACCTTTGAAGGAAGGATCATCTATCATCATCAGCCTATTACCTCCCACTGGAGGGTACAGCAGTAGCGTAAAGAGGGGGGAGGGGGCAGGGGGAGGCAAATGGCCCGGGCGGCACTTTACTAGAGGCGGCAAATTCGGGAAAACTATAGATTGAGCTCTGTTTTACATAGTCTTAAAAAACAAGGTCTTCTATTCCCAGAGTGACACACGCCTAGGTCACAAAAAAATGGCCGCTAAACATGGTAAAACGGTATGATGACGTAGGCTTGTGTCAGTCACGTGGTCAGTCATGTGATCGGAAGAGAATACCAGGCGCAGTATATTATTGTACCATGTCTGTTTTATACCAATTCGTGGAACAGAAAAAAGTCGAGCTCGCTTCGGTCGGTCTAAGTTTCTATTTATGTATGGATAAATTGCCACAACAGTGTTGTGCAAAAAAATTTCGAGCTCGCTTCGCTTGCTCCTTTATGTTTTTATGTAGGTCTTCATGAGGGGGCGGCAAAATCGGTCTGTGCCCCGGGCGGCAGAAAACCACGCTACGTAACTGGGGTACAGGCTTCTTAAGAAAAAGGGCCAGAGAGAGCGGTCCAAAACACCAAGCAAGGACTCACTAAAAGGTGTAGAAACAGGAAGGGTTAGTGAATACCTACATGAACGCAGTAAACAATTTGACACTATAAAATATTCGTAAGTAGAGGAATTATTTTTCTTTGTCTCAATTACCAACACTATTATAAAACATCGGCACCAAATATCCGCGTACTGTGTAAGTAACTGGGGAAACCTATGTTTGTTCCTTGTTTGCCATGTCAACACCCAACGTTAATAGTACCAACACAGACAATTGGTTTAGCTTACCTTGGTCTCTCTGTATTCTCTAATTTTCCTGGCTAGCGTCACAAACGCTTCCTCGATGTTGACGTTACTCTTACATGACACTTCGAAGAACGGCATGTCGAAGTCATCAGCTATCTGTAATGTTCCAATGTTCGAAATTAATACCCATAACAAAGGGATAACTTAAATGATCCAGATTGATAAATAATTGGATTAGCCTGGTAGCCTATTTGTTAGTGTCCTGACAGCCGATCGATGGTTCGAACGACTATTGGTAACTGGCTCTAATCTTTCCAGTACTACACTCATGCTGACACGAAACAAGTAGACTGGTTGGAATCCCGCATAGGAGTATTAGTGTAGGTACTTACAGTCAAGAGCACATCAAGCTTTACACTTGCAGTTCGATTGTAACGCTTATGGCGCACTAAATAAGAACAAAGTCCAGTCAAGCTTGACGTGCTCTTGACTGTACCTATTTCCACTCTAATCGGATAGGTACGAGTAGACCAATCCGATAGGTATCCTCTCCGCTCCGTGCAAACGAACCGAACCCTTGTGTTTGGGACAAACATAACAAGCCAAGACATGGATTGTATCTACCTTAAATGGTAAAAATAACAATCTATAGTAAGAAATAATTATTTTTGTACAGATTTGCTCTGGGAGAAACAATTGCTTGTTACTGAAATTGGAAGAGCATCATGCTTGGATGGCGACTGCGTCGTCAGAAACAACCGTACCAGGGAATGAACATCGACGTACGGCGTTGCTGACATACCTCGGTTGTAGGCATTCGGTGACCAACGTTTCATAAATTAATACCTACTTAAACTCTTTCAAAATGGAAAAAAAAGTTATTGCAAGTGATGTTGCGAAGCTACGCAACTGGTTGACACCCTATTCCTCTTTTAGTTTTCACTTGCTTTTACCCGCGGCTTTCTGCGCTGAGACAGACAGACAGATACACTCCGATAAAGGTGGTTGGAAATAAATAATTTGTGTTCCTATTTTTTTAATATCCTTTAGGTAGGTACTACATAAGTTATGAATGACGAATGACGTGGATGTTATTGGAAAGGATGAGAAATTAGTAGGTAAGTACCTACCAATATTGATTATAATACTAGAGGAAACCTGAAAGTAGCCTTTGATAGAAAAGCTGCGAGGTATATCTACACGATTATCGTGGTATACACAAGTGATAGAGAAACCTAAGCGTCGTAATTACCTACAAGAAGATAGATAAAAGGAGAGGAAGCCCTATTAAGGATGAGTTTTGTGAAAGATTTTGAATCGTGTAAGAAAGGAATGAGCACTGAAATGACGACTGAAAGAGATGCATATTGTGCCGTAACTTAAAAATACGATCTTCTAAGATAGTTGTAAAATAAGATTACCTTTTGGCCCCTTTCCTTAGGAACTGCTCGATGATTGTCGTGCACGTCACATTTATTTCCAACTAGTACTTTGATCACATCGGGAGACGCGTACTGAAAGCACAAAACAATTTATTATAGCAATGTTTACTTCTGTGCGGTAGAAACTAGGATGGTATGATTCCGTGCTTCTGCAACATTGCTCAGTACATTTGAACAGGCTTTAACTTTGTATCCCTCGGTTTATGGAACTGTGTAGTGTGTGTGTGTGTCACCGATAGAAATAGAATACAAATAAAACTGTTTACCACATAAGGTGGATTACAGCTGGATTGGATTGAACTTTTTTCCACCTAGATAATTAGGATGCAAAAGTCTCGAATAGTATTCATAATGTTAAGTAATCGAAATTTAGTTTTATTGGGTAGTTTACCTCTTGAATATTCCTCAGCCAATAAGACAAGTGGTTGAAAGATTCAAGGTTTGTGATGTCGTACATAAGAATGATGCCCATAGCCCCTCTGTAGTACGCCGTGGTGAGGGTCCGAAACCGCTCCTGTCCCGCCGTGTCCCATATCTGAAGCTTTATGGGCACACCGTCCAAGTTTATGATCTTCTGTTTGAAATCTATGCCTGGAAATTATTTTACCTTTAAGATTGTTTAAATCATAAATAATAGTAACACCTGAAATAAGTTTCTTCTGAATTGATAATTGAATAACTTTTTAAAATTCGCAAAAAAATAGTTCGTTGTTTCATGGAATTAAAATGCATCAGTTTTCGCAAGTAGGTATGAAAACTGGAAAATATTGGTGTTGGTTTTTCAACCAATGAATAATAATTAGTAGATAAATAATGGTATCTCTAAAATGACGCATTATCATTTCGTAAAACAAACAAGTAAACATCGCAAAAAAAATTTTTTTAACTTTTCGGTGCAATAGAGTTTGGTTTTTGCAGATATGTATGATAGCATGGTTAAAAGGCAAGCAAGTCTAAAGTTAGTTAGGTATCCTGGATCAGTCAATTTTAGGCTTCGGATAAATACAATAAAATGACGACTTACAGGGTGTTAGGGTCAAACAATTGCATTACTTTAAGGGGTGATTGCATCAATTTGTATCCATGATACTGAACAACTTTCCTTAAGAAACCTATAGGAGATTCATAATTTAATTTTCGACTTTTCATACAAAAGTTCTATCAGCTAGTAGGTATGGAAAGTGCAAATATTTTTTTGTTTCGAATTACCTATAGGTTTCTTAGGGAAAGTTGTTCAGTATTATGGGTACAATCCCACACACACAAATTAAATTCAGAGTTAATAAAAATATCACTGTTACTGTACATTTTGTGTTGCCAGTAGGTACGTTCCATTGTTTCTAGTTTTACATCCGCTATTAGGTATAAGACAAAACTCTGGGTTCGTTTTACACCTACCAAAGAAAGACTTAAGCTCTCGACTGACTGACAAAGGCACATAAAACTAAAATAAATAATTTACTCACCTATTGTGGATATGTAAATATCGTAATATCTTTCGTCGCAGTATCTGTGCACTATACATGTTTTTCCGACATTAGAATCGCCTAAAACTAAAAGTTTATAAGTAGCAGAAAAATCTAAAGCCATTTTTTGTTTACTTTGTTATTGCTACGCTGTTAGTGGCTCAAAACATCGGTCGAACTGTCAAAGTGAGAAAAATCAATGAGGGTAACTGCGCATGTGCGGGGCGGGTCCACCCTCTGCCTTGCAACAAGTAACTATTTATTTACGTGTCTGACTATACTATGGAGTGCTTGCATAGTGAACACAAATGTCTAGACCTGACCTGGGTATTCCAGCATCGACCTAACGTATTGTAGGTAGATAGGTTGAGGTTGATACCTAGTTTCGGAGAAACAAAGGAAAAAGTTTAACTTTGTTTTTGTGAAAGATCTCGATGTTTCTCGTTGATTTTGTATCTTCACTGCTCTCTCACCGGACAACGCAGTGTTGGTAGTCTTCAAAGTGAACCGACGACCTCGTGAGGGCGGCGGGTACCAGTTGGATGAGGGCAGCGCAGGACTTGTCGTTGTGGCGATCCTTGGGGGAGGCCTATGTCCAGCAGTGGACTTCCATCGGCTGAGATGATGATGATGATGATGACTTCATTTCAGGTTCATTTATTACCGTGTTTGTGTGTGACAGCCTATGAATATGAATATGACAGATGGAAGAAGACTTAGATAGAATTATGTAGCCTTAATGGAAAAAGTCGGTTTTATGTCACAGGTCAAGCCTGACATGGAAAACTGCTTCAGGAGTGCGATTTTTGAAACTCATTCTTTGAACTCAGCAGTTGAAAATGTCAAAATTACTATGGAGATATGCATCTTTCTAGTGCTGATTTGACTTTCAAAATTCATACTTCAGGAGTGCGATTTTTGAAAGTCAAATCAGCAGTAGAAATATGCATATATCCATAGTAATTTTTACATTTACAACTGCTGAGGTCAACGAATGAGTTTCCTGTTTTCAAAATAACTATGATGATATTGATAATTAAGGTGAAGCACATCCATTTAGGTTTGATCCTATCTAAATAAGTTCCAGTAAAATGGGATGTGCTAATTCATTAATCATTATCCCTTTTTGAGCTTTTACAAATCCAAACCCAAAATCTTAGTCCTTTTTGGACCAAAAGTCAAAAACCTGTATGTATGTAAGTTTCCTGCCTTTGTAGAATATTCTTCCGATACATAGTATTTATTTCTATTGCGCCACGTATCTAGGTTTGTCACCAGCTCTAACAATAAAATAATGAGGCTATATAAGTACCTAAAACAATGTCCCCATAGCTAGATTACATATCGGGACCGAGAAGCGAGAAGCTTCCGGGTGTTGTCGTGGGTGTTGTACCTTCGTGCATTAAGAGCTCCATTTATTTTACTTAAACCCCCAGATAGTGCATATCTGGCCGATACATCTCGCTGGCCCCTGTAGTATGTAAATGCCCTTATGTTCTTGTATTAATGCACCCGGGCGCATTGTAGATCTGTTATCGCTGCCTTTGTGTCTTTGTGCTTGCATTGTCCTCTTTGTGGTATAGTTCAAGGTTAAGACTAAGCTATGTTTTTGTTTTGGACTTAAGTCTCTCTCACTACTTAAGTTTGACTCCTTATTTTGTTTTGCTTCTGAAGTCGGTCAAAGTAGGTATATTATGAACTTAGTTTATGTAAGACGAAAACTTTTGTATTATTTTTTCGATGTTAGAAATTGCTACTTAATATTTTCTAATAACTTTTTTTTTAAATAATAAAGAAATCAAAACAGGAATCTGAGAAATGTTATCTCAAATCTATACTTATTTTGGTCTCTACCGATAAAACGTACTAAGTATGATGTCAAAATAGTGCTGACATAACTAAAAAGCCTTTAGATTATAAGAGGTCACTTTCATATTTAGGTACTTTTAGTAGAGATTTGTATGAAAATATTGGGTAAGTACTTATAACTTATATAAGTCTTATAGTTACTTAATTCAATATTGTCCTAAAATGAAGGGGCAATAGTAAGATCCTGTCAATATAAGTATAAACCAGAATGCAGGTATGTAACACATACGTACCGGGTCACACGGTAGCTGCGAACTCACCATACATGTGACTTGCGCTCGCGCACCAAGCAAGACAACAACTTCATTTGTCAAAGAACCGCAAGTCAGAAGCACTGCCGCCGTCGGCTTAACTTGATGCATTGTAAATGGCCGCAATTTTGACATTCCCGTTCCGTTTACGTTTCTAGACAATTTATGCGGCTACTGACTTAGCTTCCCTACAATTTTGTAGACGATTACTAATGTTATGATGTTTCTTGTACCAACTGACTAATAGCGGAATGTACGTACGGTTTATGTGCTTAGATACATATGCCTAAACTCAAATCACCTAATGTAACTGCTATCATAGCGTTTTGAGATTATCAAATAGAAAAACCATGCTAATAATACCAACTCCTTATTTTTAAAAGTTCTCTTTTAGCATAGTTACTTAGGATTTAAGAATGGAATCTTCGAACTAATAAATGGAATGATATATCAAGAGGTAATATGTGAGAATCTTTATGCCCTTAAAAACCCACTTATAGTCGCCTCATAAGTCATAAGACACAGAAAAAATAGAAAAGCAGGTATTTTCGGCATTCGAATATAAGTAGGTATCATATAATTATGACATGTATCAATGTGAACAAGAGAGTAATCATTAAAACAAGAAGTGGAATTTTCTTGAATTCAGATAATTCTCCCATGTAATATAGGTAAATCATGTAAATATATGTATGATTTCCTGTTAGGAATTAAATAAAATTCTGTCGTCTATTATTCTTCTCTGTATGGCATGCACTACGCTTAGCTGTAGTAATGGTTAGTAGACTTTATTATTTATTCATTGGTCATCTCTATTTATTCTCTAGTCGTTCCTTATTATTATTTCATAATAATATATTTTAGGCACACCATCAGTTTGCACCACATATAACGTGAATTTATCTAATCGGGCGTTATGAAAGGACACCTACTTAGATTTGCAAGAAATTAATCTTTTAAACATTACGTCTACAAATAAATCCGTGGGCGAAATAACAATTATAGTGACTGGACATTTAGATCGTTTGCTATCGTCATCGTTTCTCTTAGTATCTATTAGACTATCACTTTCAGTCGCGGAGTGGTCTATTGTTGAAGATATGATCGTTTTTTGTTTAATGACTCCCCAGATCCGGCAAGATAGTTGCATAACAGTTGACGCACTTGTGGGAACTTTTAGTTAAGCAATTTCTTTTATAGATGAACTTTATTGGTGTCCAGTCTGTGGGCGACATAGACGTGAGTGATAGTTTATTTTCGCGCTGTGAAACAGTTGACTCGATCTATCAATTATCTTTACGAGTATTGCGCAAGACGATCTCGAATATCACGTTCTTAGATAAGAAATGTACTGTGATACTAATGCATTTTATACGATTAGGAGTAGGACTAATTGATTCTTAATTTTCCACGTCTCGTGCTGTTTCTTATCTATCTATTGAACAAGATGTTATGGTAGTATCATCTCGTTTAAGTATGTGCCCACGTACTAATATCATGATTCCAACTGAATCACTAATAAAAAGAGCAAATAACGTTTAGGCATTTTTATCACATTGTTCATGTGGGTAAGAAAGTTTCCCTAAGAAATGTGTGTTGAAAACGAGAAATTTTTTGGGACCTCCCGTAGAATGGTCGGTGGATCCGGACTTTTGTGTGGAACATCCAAAAACTGTAGATACTTTATAGGGAAAGTGGTTTAGTTCCATTATCTGAATAGGTACACCCGTATTTTTAAGGGGAATAAAAAATAGAGATCTATAAAATAGGTCTAGATTTTTGTCGTCTACAATGAATTTTGCTATTTGCATCTTAATTTGGGATAACCAAATTAAGATGCAAATAGCAAAATGGACTGAATAAGGAGTAAAATTGTATTATTACAAAAACAATTTTTATCAGGTGACGTTGTTCTAGTCATAATAAATCTACTTTCATGTGGTCTTTAACACAGGCCGTGACACCCGAGGTCGCCCACCAGGTTCCGGGAACAAGTGACATGCACTTGCGCGTATTGTTCGCAAATTGTTGTGCGCAGACGCAAGGTCCCGTGTTAAATGTCAATTTGGCGCCGCCTGCGTGTCGCTGTTTGCTGCTTGATGAGGAATATAGTATTTTTATTATGGAAACCATACAACAAAGACACAAAACTACTGTTTATTGTATTGTAACAACGATGACGTAACATGGATTTGAACCAAGGCTCTCTGATTTGGCAGTCCGGCATGGTAACCATGACCACCACCGGGTCGTCAAAGCATAGTAGAGCATTTAATTATTCTTATGGTTAAACCGTCACTTCATCTAGCTCTATTTTTCCAACCCCCTCATATTTTCTACTATCACATTTCACAAAAACACGGTTTTGCACTAACGTTTTGACATAAATTGGCTACTTTAGTAAAAATTTTAGTCCATTATTAGCATTAGGTGGTTAAACATTCTCAACTAGCAGGCATGTTGCGTGTTGTGGTAATAATTTTAAAGGTGTAATTATTTTTAACGTGTTATTTTACAAGGGTTACCTACTAGTTAATTTTACTTAATAACCTAGGTACGTGATTAGATTACGGTGTCAATTTACTATCCGCAGTTTTGTTTTTAGTTTGCTAGGATGTTTAACGTACTACAATTTTTTATTACCTATAGTTACTATCCTTCCTACTCAATATTAGAAATGTGAATGTTTTTGACAAACTTTGGATAATTTTGTAGTTGTGCACGTCACGCAGTAACGAATTTGGACGAAATTTTGCAAATAGAACATGTTCTGAAATTAACGCAGCTATATTCACAATGTAAAAAAGTTAAAAGTCGCCAAGAAGCTTGTTTCGACATTGCTTAAGATAACTTAGGGAGTCTTCAAAAGCAACCTAAAACGCGGTTTCATTTCGTTGAGTGCCATCTATACAACGTGTTAATGAATTAGCGCAAAACCTCATACACCCCAACTGATTTATAACAAAATAATTAGATTGAAACAATAATTTCATTATTTTGATAGTTAAAATTTAAAGTTATTCGCATTTTAAGTTTTGAGGCAAAAATGATTTTTTATCATTTCAGGACTGAAAGAAAGTGCTAACGTACTCATGGATACATTTTTATAATCTTGTTTTGGTAGTAAGTAGGGTGAGTGTGCCCGTGCGGTGGGTTGACATCGGGTTCAGAAAATTTAAAATTTTGCAAAAAAATTATTAAATATTTTGAAAAAAATTACCTATGTTGAAACCATGATAATTCGACTCTCCTCTCGATTCTAAAAAAACTACTTTCTAGTTTTGCGTTAATTCATTAACACGTTGTATAGGTACAACGAAGCGCAAAACCTCATACACCCCAACTGATTTATAACTCAATAATTAGATTGAAACAAAAATTTTATTATTTTGACAGTTACAATTTAAGTTACATTTTAAGTTTTCAAGGTAAAATGATTTGGTACTGTTTCAGCAATGAATGAAAGCGCTAGCGTACTATAGAATCTTGTTTTGGTAGCGTGCGGTGGATTGACATCGAGTTCAGTAAATTTTAAATTACTTATACCTACTACCTACCTACAAACAAAAAATTAAATATTTTGAAAAAATTACCTATTTTGAAACCTCGATAATTCGATTCTGCTCTCGATTCTAAACAAACTATTTTCTATTTTTGTGTTTATTCATTAACACGTTTTAGGTATATTCATATTCATGCAAAATTTCGATTCAATACTTAGGTGCAAAAATGAGCGAGTAATTGAGACGGGTACGAAAGTATACGGGGTTCTTGTTTGACTACGGAACATTAAAAAGTGCTAAGTGGTACGCTAAAAAAATCCACCTAGAGCGGACCTAGAACTGGTAAGAATAAAGTAGTAAGTAGGTACTAATTGTCAAATCTCTCTAACTGAAAGTACCCTAAGTTTATACAATATTTGTATGTATTATTAAGTCAAATTGACTAGGTTTTAGTTTATTGGTGTAGGTAAGCTAATGGGTAAGTAGTTAAGTACATGTTTTATATGCAATAAGGCAACTCGTACAATTTTGTACAGGTGCTCAACGTTTTAAATAATTATTATTATGGATAATTAAGTATAGTCATAGTTAACCTACTAATTTATAAGCGCTAATAAGCTTCCTTAGTAGCATATTACCTATTCGTCGTGATATAAATTACTTGTACACTACTGTGGAAAATATGTTTATGAAGCATTGCCATTTGTCAGCGACTTCGTCTGCGTTGACTTTATAAAAGTATCATGTATTTGATTCTGGAATATATTCTACCTGTGTGCCGAATTTCATCCGAATCCGTCAGCCATTCGCTTTTCTTATGAAGTGATCTGACTTACATCGAGTATATGTTCAGGACAAGCTTTTTTCGATTGCGCGCTCTACATTTTTAGGGTCCCGTACCCAAAGGGTGAAAACGGGATCCTATTACTAAGCCTACGTTGTCCGTCCGTCCGTCCGTCCGTCCGTCCGTCCGTCCGTCTGTCCGTCTGTCAGTCCGTCCGTCCGTCTGTCCTACCTATTTAGGGCTGTAACTTTTGAACCGTAAGAGCTAAATAGTTGAAATTTTCACAGAATGTGCATTATTACGGTGGATTTGTTAACAAATAACTAAAATGACAAAAAGTTAAAAATTAAGGGGGATTCTCAACAAGAAACTAGTTTTTATCAACGTTTTTTCTTCACGCTCTATCGTCAAAACGGTAATACATACAAGCGTCAAACTTAGTGTGATATTAGAGCAAACTCTACAGAATAACAACAAATACTAAAAACCGGCCAAGTGTGAGTCGGTCTCGCGCTAAAGGTCCCGGACAAAAAAGTTTTTTTTTCTAAGTAATAATGCTGTGTTCTGTGGTGGTGCGGTACGGATCCCTCGGTGCGCGAGTAGCCCGACTCGCTCTTGACCGGTTTTATTTTAAGCAAATAAAGCTCTGCAGCTTGCTTTTAAATTATTTTGGAAAAATAAATTTTTATAATCTGTGATTCAAGACCGTTTTGCAAATGTAGATCGTATTATTAAAAAGTTTGTATTTATTGAATTAAAAATAGGTAAAACAGATACGACAATTCGTAAGAATAACTGTGTTTCTGAAATAACTAGTAAATGGTAGAAGATATCCAAACGTCGATTAGATAGATCGATAGAGCTTCAAAAGTACATTATCATAGTATTTTTAGTGCAGTTACGTCAAAAATCTCAGATAGGTTACTTCGTAAGAAAAGCGACGATATGCGTGATAGAGTCACAAATATCTGCACATCTAAACATCTAAAAATGGAAACAAACACATTATTAATATTAGTAGGATAGATGATTGCCGTACGGGACATCGAACTTCCGCTGGTCGATTAACGCTTGGTCGAATGAACTACTGACTTTATTAACGCCGATCGAAAGAACCATTGATCGCTTAACGCTTGGTCGAAAGAACTACTGACTTCTTTAACGTCAATCGTTGATGTAAGAGCGTCGTGTCGGTAGCGTGTTGCGGAGAGCTATCGAAACTCAATCTTGAGGTCCAGGTTCGAATCAGCACAGGATGACATGCCATGAACCAATTAATTTTTCTAACTTAAGTTGCAGTTAGTTTAGTTAGGTAGTTAGGTATTACATACTAGTTTGGGAGGCCTTTCTCACTCCTCCCGTCTGTGTTCGTTGAAATCAAACGGCAATTGATAGTCGTAGCACTGTATTGTTCACAATTTACAATAATATTCGCTAGAGACACAACGCCGGGTACAAAGCAATTTCTGCAGGAAACGGAAGTTGTAATCTGTCAAAAATGACAGCTAAAGAATTAGTGATGTCCTACGACAGTAACAAAATAGTGATGTACGTACGACTAAGATTATGTTAATACAAAAGGCGATAATTCGCCACACTATTATAGTATTATACCGACTAGACCACTCTCATGATGTCCAAGATATTTATTTATTTGATGCTTTTGTCATAGTGTAATATAATAATGAGCGCGCAAGGCGGTCGCGCCAGGTAAATCGTGCGCGGTGAGCGGGGGCCGGTGGGAGGCCTGTCCCAGTACCAATTTACCTGCGCGCGGTACCAATACTGCCTGTGCCTCCCCCCCCCCGCACACCGCGCGAGCATAGACCCAGCGCGTCCGCTGAGCGCACTCACTATTATTATAATTACGAAATGTCAAAATTACTATGGAGATATGCATCTTTCTACTACTGATTTAACTTCCAAAAATCATACTTCAGTAGTGCGATTTTTGAAAGTCAAATCAGCAGTAGAAAGATGCGTATCTCCACAGTAATTTTGACATTTTCAAATGCTGAACTCAGCGAATGAGATTCAAAAATCGCACTCCTGTGCTTACTGGCATGTACGTGATCCTCAGTTTAAAAAGTATAATAAGAGGTATGTAGAGTTAATTAAGAAAAATCTATGAAATGAACCCTCCTTAAGCGTAGACATGCAGCGATGATGAATTAATTAATATAACAACTATTACAACTTACTTATTGTTATACCTAGGTTTATCGATAGGTATAAAAGTTGGTGTTTATAGACCGATTAAATCCATCCATTTATCGATTTTACGGCAATATCCCATTAAGGCAATTTAATAATAATCTCACTTTTATGACCAGCTAGTTACTGAAGTAATAACAGTTAGCTGTACGTATTAATTTTACTTTAATTTGACCGCTATTTAATAACGATTTAACCAAATATTGTAAAAATACCCAGAAGCAAATCTCAATTCTTTCAAAATTATTCTCGATCTTTTTCGGAAATGGGCTAATAATTAATCTTTATCTATACTAATATTATAAAGAGGAAAGATTTGTACCTATTTTTGTATGTTTGTATGTTTGTAATGAATAGGCTCAAAAAGTACTGGGCCGATTTAAAAAATTCTTTCACCATTAGAAAGCTGCATTCACCCTGAGTAACATAGGCTATATTTATTGCTAGAAAAGATTAGACGTCCACCCGTGCGAAGCCGGGACGGGCCGCTAGTTAGGTATAAAATGATTAATCCAAGAATATTTTTTTATGAATAGGTGTAGAGTTACCTAATTCTTAAGTTGATCGGAAACATTTGATCGTTTTAAGAATCCAAAGAGTTTCACAATCCAAAGATAAGTATTTTCTTTTTTAACTCTTGAATGATTAAACATGTTTTTCAGTAGGTTAATCAATCATTCTGGACCTCTAATTTTAGTTAATTGACTTTATCATCATCATCTCTGCAAAAATACTGCTAGAACATGCCTCCCCGAGGATCAACTCAACAACCGGTCCTGTACCAAAGAAAATATTGCCTGTACTGCGCTTATTCAACGGATTGATTATAGGTAGTATAAAATTGATTTGTATTGTAGTTCAAATCAATTCTAAACTCGTTTTTGTTTCTTAATCCATTGCCATCCCTATTAAACATAAATGCACGTTGATCATACGTTATGTAATATTATATCCGCGATCTAGTCTCTACAATAATTGAATAGTGCCTGTCCTTTTAGCGCTTAAACGGACAGTATATCAAAGTCAAAGGGAGCTAGTCTTCAATAGGAAGTGAAATGAATCCTCGTGCACATGAGTCAAGGAAGCGATTGCCATACAATGCAACTGATTTACTAGATGAGACATATCTATTACGACAACATTGTGTGAAGGAGCATATACAACGTGTTAATGAATTAACGCAAAACCTCATACACCCCAACTGATTTATAACAAAATAATTAGATTGAAACAATAATTTCATTATTTTGATAGTTAAAATTTAAAGTTATTCGCATTTTAAGTTTTGAGGCAAAAATGATTTGTCATCATTTCAGCAATGAATGAAAGCGCTAACGTACTCATGGATACATTTTAATAATCTTGTTTTAGTAGTAAGTAGGGTGAGTGTGCCCGTGGGGTTGGTTGACATTGGGTTCAGAAAAATTTTAATTTTACAAAAAAATTATTTAATATTTTGAAAAAAATTACCTATGTTGAAACTATGATAATTCGATTCTGCTCTCGATTCTTAACAAACTACTTTCTAGTTTTGCGTTAATTCATTAACACGTTGTAGAGTGGTTAGGAAAGGAGCTCTGGAAGAAATTTGAAGAAAAGGTTTTTAACAGATCTATTGCTGTCGCGTTGTTCCAGAGCAACCGAGCTACCAGTGTGACAGTGACAAGTGCTCCGACTGACTTTACCTACCTACATAAAATAGACGAAATCACTATTTCGTATTCCCCTGTTCCCTTCTCCTAAACCGATTTTAATAATTTTCAAGAATAATATGCGAAAGACTATGTCTGTACGTTATAATAGATTTTGAAGAGGCAAAAGAGAGATGCTCCCAGTAGGTGGCGGTAAATTGTCAGGGCATACCCCAATGCAATGGGACAAAAAAGGACAAAAGCGGATGCAGTACAATGTATTAAATAAAAAAAAAAACAGTAAAGAAAGCCTAAATTAAAAAAGTGCTCAACACGAACACTACAAAAGCCTTTAAGCTATTTTCATATAATACTTTTATAGGTTTTTTAAAGGTCTAACCAACCAACCACATCAAAGGTCTAACATACCAATTTTGAAAAAAGAAAAAAACGGCCGCTTTTTTTTTATTCGAATTTGTCTAAAAGTGGAATGTTTAGAACCTATAAAAGTATTGTATAACAATGGCTTGAAGGCTTTAGTACTGTTCGTGTTGAGCACTTTTTTTATTTAGGCTTTCTTTATTGAGAAATCTTTTTTAATGTGATGAGGGCGCCACTGGACTGTGATAGCCCTCTTAAACGGAAAACATTAGCAGATACAAAGTCAATAAAATTTATTTAATAACGATTTAGGCACAGATTTAAGCGACTAAAGGTCTAAAATGAATAATGGCAAGGTATACATATTTAAAATTTCGAAGTCTAATAAACAAAGTCGAGGTGTAGGTAATAAAACGAATAAAGACCACAATTTTTTTTAGGTTTTATACTTTATTTTCGACTTTTAAGTTTGCACATACATTTCAAGCTAAAATTATCCTTCCAGTATAATGAAATAGTTTATAGAGTTTAGGGTCATAAAATTCCGAAATACTACTTGATAAGTAGAACACCGAAATGACCTTTTTCGTGTAGCAAGGTTCATTTACACCATATATTTTATGGTTTCAAGAGTTCGATTTTTGAATCTCATTCGCTGAGTTCAGCAGTTGAAAATTTCAAAATTACTGTGGAGATACGCATCTGTCTACTGCTGATTTGACTTTCAAAAATCGCACTCCTAAAGTATGATTTTTGAACATCAAATCAGCCGTAGAAAGATGCATATCTCCACAGTAATTTTGACATTTTCAACTGCTGAACTCAGCGAATGAGATTCAAAAATCGCACTCCTGGATGAAATAACGTGTGGGGAAAAGTTGTCTGTGGTCCACAAAAACCTTCGCAAGAAACCGTTTCTCTTAGTCGTCTTTTACGACACCCACTGGAATAAAATATGGTGTTAAATATCCAGGAATTACACGGCATTCTTCCAGCAGATTATCTTAATTCACGTCCATAACCTGCTCTATTGGTTTAGCAACGTTCGATTCAGGTTTTCTTAGTACCTATTTACATGTCTTATCTCTGACAACTATGTGATACTAACGTTCATATCTCTTGTCCTGTTTCACAGTTACATCGGAGACTTTAACTATGTTGTAACTAAAGTATAAAGTAAAATAACTAGACAGACATTGTCAATGACTAAATGCTTTGAAATGTTTAGTGGCCGCATTGAATAGATGTTATCTTACTACATCATTGTTAGATCGTATCCTTGACACTTCTAAAGGATTTATTTCCGTGCCACCATGTCTATTGATAGTATTGAATGGAGCAAATTATCGCTTGGCTCAAGTCTCAGCGTAAGTACGATGGGTCTCGCGGAAATGCGATGTGGTTATGACGGGGCGTTTTTCTCTGCCATTCTGACCTGTAGATTATTTAATCTATGCTCATAGCGCACCATTATGTGCCCGTTACGTTACTTAATAGTAGACGATTTTGTCATTCCTTTTCCTATGTTCTGCCAAAGACATCATATTAGAATTCGGGACGGACATCATTAGCAATTACCGGATCGAAAGTAGCCGAAATCGACGATAGTTTATGACAACATTTATGAATCTTGATTAAGTCCTTTGTCAGATCTCCGAAAGTGGAGATTAAGTTATAGTGTTCCGGACCGAAAAAAAAAGAATTTTGCCACATTTGTGTCATGCTATCCTTTTGGCTTTCCACTTACACTTTGTCCTAAAAATCGTCTATTCACTTCACTTGCACAGTGTTTGAGAATTACGCCATATACTTACCTACAGAGTGAAATTTATCTCATTGGCATCCCTTAAAACTATGACTCTACCCATCATTCCCATCAAAATATCAGTTGTTCCATAAGTACTAAACTGCAGTGCCTACTCGACTCAACTGTATGAACCCACACAGCATAGAATATCTACTAGATATCTATTAGATATTATGTAGACACTTAGATATTTTGTAGATATCTATTAGACATCTTGTAGACATTTGTGCTGTTGGGGAAGCTGTTTTTTTTTGCGAAGCCATCTTTGTTCCCATAGCAAAAAATTTTCCGTGTGATGGCTAGAGTCTTAGTTTAAATGGATGCCAGTGATTTCAATTCCTCCCTGTATTTTTATGGTTCTAACCTAAGAAATCTATACACCTTTGTAAAGCTTAAATTGACTTATGTATACGGCTTCTGAAAAGCACACGAGGTTATAGTCCAAAAAAGAAAACAATGCTGGACACCCAAAATAGGAAACTTCTTGAACCATTCCAAGTGACCTATAGGTACATGTAAGAAACGAAAACGAAAATACATAAAATAACAAAAACATGTTCTCGGGATATAAACTATTTTACGATAGTGCGACCACAATAATTTAAACGACGTCTCGTGCCATTAAAATTACGTGAAATAGCCGACGCATGTTTACTCGATCGGTCGTGTCGCGTTGACTAATTTGTGAGCTAACCATTTTAGTAGTCAATATTTTTTTCTTTTTGTTTTTCAGGCCCGTAATGACAAGCAAGATTTTTAATTATACAGGGTGTAAACTTAAATGCGTTTACATACTTAAAGATGTGCTTCAGTTCACCAAACTGAACAACTATGGGACCAACATTGAAACCGCGAAAACAAAAATGTTGTTTCAAACATTTGGGCCGAGTCACCATGAACGTTTTCTATGGAAAGGCAGATTTTTTTAGCCGTCGTTTCAACACTCACTTCTTTCTTACACATAACATCCTTCACGCTCATCTTAGGAAATTTTGAAAATGTCCAAAACCGTCCGTAGATTTGCTTTTGAAATCCGTACGCAAGGCCGAAAATCTGTAGATAAAATAAATAAATGACGCTCACAGGCACTTACATTGTGATGTACGGATAAATCCGTAGGTGTGGTAACACTGGACTACTTAACACATTCGCGGACACTGAACGAGACACAATAGAACTTTTATTGTTATCAATGCTATAGCCGGTCACTGTCCGCGAATGTGTTAATTTGTTTGTTGTTGACTCTCCGTTAGAAAACTTTTACTCGACTACAAAATGACCAAAAATCATAGCTGATCGCTTTCATATGATGAGAAGTCATAATTTTATTTTCAGATGATGACGAGATCGTACCAATGAAATTCTTACTCCGATACTGGTACATGCACCTTAAAAAGTTTACATCGGAAAATTTACAGCTCATTCGCCTGTCCCTCCTAGGGTTAATGATGTGTTATTTCTGTCTCGTTCTCCGTAGTAAACTGAATCCTTTTATAGGCATAGTGATTTTTTGTTCAAATACTGTTGTAAAACTCGCTGAGTTATATTACTTGTAAATATCCCTCTTGCATCGCCCATCTATTTTATAAATCTTATGTCGCGATTTAGAATTGTCTAATTGAAAACACTTAAAGTTACCCAATCGACTTCTTGTGATAAACATATTATACTATGACGTAATGATACAACGATTGCTATAGCAGCCTGAATAAATGCCATAAATCTTACCGGATTCGCAATAAGGAGACAAACGACTGTCGCAATACTTAACGTAATACCAATAATTAGTAAAATCACGATTTATCCTACTTTCGCTATCTTCCGTTTCGCGTTATCGATCATCGGAAGATAGTGATCTTATCTAATATTTTAAATCTGTGTGTTTAAGACAATGGGAACTGTATTAACAATGATTTTATCTTCAACAAAATACATGCGCATTCCTTAAGTGTTCTACGTTGTAAAGTAACAAAGTTGAATTAAAATTAGTTGATTACTTCGAAAACTGCCTCCGTGGTCTAATGGTTAAGAGCATTGGACTCTTGAAATGGAGGTCGTGGGTTCGATTCCCACGGGGGGCACCTAGTGAAATTTTACTTTGTGCGTTTTTCCCCAGTTGGTTAGGATAGGACATTGCAGGCTGAATCACCTGATTGTCTGAAAAGAAAGATGATTCCGTGCTACTATCTATCTACTACTATCTCTGGTGGTAGTAATCTTACATTAGAAAAATTCCGTAAGGTGGTTTGAAAAACTGGAGCTTGCTGCTCACACGATAAGAAGAAGAAGACTTCTTAATCTACTTTAAACTCCATCTCTTTTGGTCCTGAAGTCCAAAATTACAAGTTACATCTTCTTTTCATGTCGGCATGAGCTATACAGGGTGTAAAATTAAATGGGACACTTACTTAAAGGGGTGCTTCAGACCATCAAACTGAACAACTTTTACTATGGGACCAACACTGAGATCGCGAAAAAAAAAATGCCACTGTCTCATACAAAACTGCAAACATAATTCGACTGAAAATGGGATAGCAGATTTTTTTCGCTATGTCGATATTGGATTGGTCCTATAGAGAAAGTTGTTCAGTTTGATGGTCTGAAGCACTCCTTTAAGTAAGTGTCCTATTTAATTTTACACCCTGTTTTATATCACATGCCAATCAGTCATGCTTTAGTGGAAAGATTAGCCAGTCAGCAATCAATGGTCGTATTATGGCTGACTGTCGGGTACAAGAATTTACACAAATAACATAGACCTCAGTAGGTCTATCGCTATACACTACATAAATCTAATTGAAATCATTAATCATTACACATTAATTATATACGATATCATTAACCAGTTGTGTTGACATTTAAGCATAACTAAGTAAGTGTTACAAAAGAATTTAGGATAATGAACTCAATGCTGTTCTCATTAGCGATTATGTCAGTAACTTAGCATGATTAAATAGGCGAGTATACATTATATTATAGTTGTATAGAGGTCATTGGCATTACATCTTCTTGCACGCTCGTAGTAATATATCAAACGGGTATGTAGTCTGCTGTCAACACACAATTTGCACATAAGATCATTATTATGCCATCAATGCTTAGAATACTTACTTGTTTTGATTATTATTAGAAGTATTACGAATTTGTAAATATTGTGATCTTTAATTTGATTCGAAATAGCACAACATGGCTGTAACATGTTTAAAAATCAAATAATATTTGAAATTGTGATCTTGTTTTTTTTTCGAAATGTTCATTTGAAACAACCATCTTATGGTTGCATGCTAAAATACCTACCTAAAGGGTCCTTCTTAATATGCTGACGGTTTTAAGGGGCGTCCGCCCGGTTTTGAGTAACTTTGTAACCATTTTATACATTAACTATGGCACTTTTAAAGCAGAAAACAAAACTGAACAGTCTACAGGATGTGAGAAGTGATGTGGGTTTTCTCGAAATCTATTTTAATTAATAAAACTGAAGAAAAACGAATCCAAAGTGGGGTGACTTTGGATTCGTTTTTCTTCAGTTTTTTTCCAGTTGTAACCGTTTTACTCTCACATCGTTGATCAGTAGAATATGAAAATTTACCACATTCTTCACAATACAATACGGAATGTTGTGGTTTTCTTAATTTTTAAAAATTCATAAAAAACCATACAGGTTTTTAAAAAAAACGGAAAATTCTGACCGGAACCGGAACGCAATTGAAGCGGGATGGCTAATTGCAAAAGTTTGCTTGTAAGAAAGAGAGCCTTGCACTAGGGAGGAGTGGCCTTAAGGGTGGCGAAAAAAAATCAGCTGTTCCTGTTTCATATAAAACTGCGATCCTACTCGACCACAATGGCATGTCTGTGACAGACGATTTTTTTAGCGATTTCCATGTTGGTCCCATAGAGGAAGTTATTCAGTTTGATGGTCTGATCAATCTCTTAAAAACTGTCAGAATATTAAGTTGGACCTTGTATAAAACCATATACAGGGTGAAATTGATATCATTAGCATCCTTTTAAACTAAGAGTCTACCCATCAAACTGAACAACTTTCACTATGGGAGCAAACCGATCGGAGCAACAAAAATGTCAGGTGTTCCATACTAAACTGCAACGCCTGCCTACGCGACACAAATGTACGCAACAGCAGATTTTTTTTTTGCTCCGATTTGTTTGCTCCCATAATAAAAGTTGTTCAGTTTGATGGATAGACTCTTAGTATAAAAGGATGCTAATGATATCAATTTCACCCTGTATAAATAGGTACTTAGATTGTGTCTAATGGTAATATCGATAGGACCCTACAAGGGTTCATAAAATAAAAACGAAAAGTTCATTTGATTTTAAATGGCTGTAATATGTTTAAAATCAATAATATCTGATATTGTTCATAAAATTGTGTAAATAGTTATTTTAGTTATGTAGAAACCTACCCTACGCCAAAAGTTTATTCAGAACATTCACAATATTATAAAGGGGGTCCCTGAAGACGGTAACAACAGGTTCTATTGTGTCTCGATCAGTGTCAAGACTGTCAAGCACACAAATATTTTAATATCACTGATACTGCGCCTGCGTCAGTAGTTATGTCACCGAAATTCCAACAATAGTGACAGGAAGGTTTCGCAGATCCGCCTACTTGTTATTTGCACTTGCAAAATTCTTTTTTGGTCGGTCACACATACCACCTTTTTCGTAATTGGAATCTTAATGATGCAAACGGAATTATATCACAACAATTCTTTCAATAATAAATGCACCTTTTTTTTATTAATTGTTTGTACCTACCTACTTAACTTTTCCGCGAAAATGTGGATACATGTGGAAGTGGAAACCCTTCAGGGTTAGGGTAGGTGGATGAGAAACTGTGGGTGGGTGGGTGTGTGAAAAAGTGTGGGTGGGTGGGTAGAAAAGTGTTAAATGGTGTGGGAGACTCTTTTAGTATGTAACAAAATGGTAAATATCGAAAAAAATACTATTCCGTATTCCGTACGTGTTTTGATATTTGGCTGGGTAGGTACCAAAATTTGATTTGCAAACGCCAAAAAGAATGAAACTCAAATATATGTAGGTACCTACCAACTGAAACTTATCTAGTAAAGTTTTTATATCTTCACACAGGATACATATTTCATTCGACCGTTCATAGCATCGAAAGACACGGACATCCCTAAGGAAATCCATATCTTAGAAACGTATATTAACTGCAAAGAAATCATTTCTTATCTCCAGTTGATGGAACAAATCTTATAATTACTTGGGTCTTGAAGCACATTCTCATTATTTAATTTTATTACTAGTTCAATCAGAAGAAAAAATTAAATAATAACAAACGATGCCTATGATTGATTGATTGATTGATGCCTTATAAGTTATAAGAGCTTAGTTAGAGTCAGTTACTTATTTTCGGCGACGGGAACAAAAGTAAGACATATCAACACCAATAGTCATCGTATCGGGTCCACCTTATTCTGACGGTTTTTAAGGAGATAATAAGATAATAAGACCTTCAAACTAGACTATTTTCTCTAATGGACCTAATTATATGCTGTATAAGAGACTGACACTCAGTTGCAGAAACGCTCATTAAAGTTAACCCTCCAATAAATCTCTTGCTGTCACTTTTTGTCTTGTTGACATAGTAAAAGCTAGGGGCGTCCGCCCGGTTTTGAGTAACTTTGTAACCATTTTATATATTAACTGTGGCACTTTTTAAGCAGAAAACAAAACTGAACAATCTACAGGATATGAGAAGTGATGTGGTTTTTCTCGAAATCTATTTTAATTAATAAAACTGAAGAAAAACTAATCCAAAGTCACATCCGAAGTCTTACATTGTTGATCAGAAGAATATGAACATTTACAATATTCTTTACAATACAATATAGAATGATGTGGGTTTCTTATTTTTTGAAAACTCATAAAAATTCATACAGGTTTTCAAAGAAAACAGAAAATTCTGACCGGAGCGGAGTCACACAATTGAAGCGGGATGGCTAATTGCAAAAGTTTGCTTGTAAGAAAGAGAGCCTTGCACCTGGGAGGGAGAGCCTTTAACTCTAATGAGCGTTTCTGCAACTGAGTGTAAGAGTAGGGGTCGTAACTATGCGTGGCATAGTCATGGATACTTTATCGGGCGTGCCTATAGGTCGAGGCAACTTGACGTTTCAGTAGCTCAGACTCTTGGGAACGAATTACGTCATCGATTCACAATGAAAAAACTCATAATTTGCGAGCAATAAAATGTGCACCAATCCTTCAAAATGCTCACTGTGCCTGTAAGTAGGTTTCCAAAAATATTACGTTAGGACATACATGCAAGAAAAGACACCGTTATACTAGTTATTATTCTTATGGCGTTACCTAGATTCTGTCGACTTAATCGTGTAAGGAATGTGATAAAAATCAAAAGTAAGACCTGAAAGCAGTGTTTGCTGAACAAACTCTGCGAGTTATTTAGGTTGGTGTGTACGAGGCCGCTTCACGCCGCCGTCTAATCCTGTGACAAAATATTTTGCCACGAGCAATACAACTGGGCCAAATCGCAGTACTACACCAGTGACTCATAAACCTATTAAACGTTTATGTCATTTTGAATTATGATTATGTATTGTTTGATGATGAATATAGACTTCACAGACAAAGCCAGAGTGCGAGTTTTCTTGAGACTTTGTGAACAATTTGACTGTTAAACTTTGCACGTGAAGATGTCATTCTTCTATCGTGTGGGCAGAGCCCAAAGACTGTCAGTTATAATAGAAGTCTTTGGCAGAGCCCTGGAGTCAGAGTTTTTTCAGACCGCCTTACGGCTTCTGTCATGGTTTAGAGATATTAGCCGGGACGAACGGTTCAACATGCCATCCGGAGCACGGAATCATCTTTCTTTTCAGACAATCAGGTGATTCAGCTGCAATGTCCTAACCAGCTGGGGAAAAACGCACAAAGTGATATATCACTAGGTGTCCCCCGTGTCAAGAGCCAATGCTCTTAACCATAAGACCACGGAGGTAGTTATGTTATTTGTAGTAATTATATTCTTGCATTAAATGAAAGAAAGTTTCACTATTATACTATACAATTTTTTAAATCATTTTTCTACTCTAACATGACTCCAATACCTTTGCCAGCTTCCTGAATGACTTAACCTTTATAAAATTATTTTACATATAGGTATTATAATATTTGACTCGTGGAATATAGTCGAGAACATAATGCTAATTGCTTAAAATATATAGTTACAATGTGTTAACATTTATAAACACGAACCATTAAAATCTGTTTCACTAAACGAAACAATTTAAAATTCGTGATAAAATACAACATTGACTCTACGAATTGCATTGGTTTTTGAATTTTTTGCTTTTAAGCTAAAAAAACCTTGTAACTCTATTTCCCTGTATAAAATATTATCAAATATCAGATTATTAAGTTTCTCTGAATCTTTATTGTACACAATAAGATAAAAACTATAAATATTAGGTATTATAAATTGTGACGTACATAATAACAAAATTACAAAATGAATACAGCAGATTCTTACAAAAAGACTAAAAATGTTGCGTTAGTTGGTCAAGACCTTGTCTAATTTTAAGCATGCTTGTTGAAGTAGGTGTTATAAGGCCACCTCTCGTAGCCCTGTACAATGATATCTGAGTCTTTCAGTAGCTCTCTGTCACTTAATCATTGTCTCATTTAAACGTCCACGTTTCAATACGTCAATCGTCCACAGAGACAAAGGGCTAATCTAAACTACTGACTAATAGCACTAGTAGTGTTTCTTGAATGAATCATTAACAGATATAGAGTCCTGTTTCTCAAATTCCACATAATCTTTATAGGAAAATATAAAAAAAAACTGAGAGTTTTTATTTGCGACCGTACCGTCAGGGTGTAACAAAACACCCTAGTAATACTTAAGTAGTGCTTCAGAACATGAAACTGAACAACTTTCTCTATGGAGCCAACACCGAGAAAAAAAAACACCTTGGATGGTAAAAGCACCCCCTTTTAAGTATACAAATTAAAACGTGTTATCTCGGTATTTTAAGTATGTCTAAACTAAACTTTTAAGATTAAGGATAAGATAAATATTATTTATTTGCACACCAAGAATATACAATTAAAATTTAAAATAAGAATAAGAAGGGTACAAAGGGCGGTCCTATCACTAAAAGCGATTTCTTCTAGACAACCATTAAGCATTTCATAAAGAGTATTATAGCATGTAAAGAACGCATATCGTAGCGTCATCGTATCAAAATAATTAACTCAACTTCAACTTTTGCATTTCTTGGTAAAACTAATCGTTTCACGTAAAAGATAATCACAAACTATTTTCTTCAACACCGTGTATAAATGCATTGTTGACATGCAGTCTGCTATTAAAAATGTCACTGCATTTTAAAACTTGTTTTAAATTTTCTCATATTCCCTTTTTCGTCATTCGTACACCGTTTATTTTATTCCATCTTGATTTGTAGTTGTATGTGTAGGGTGGAGCAACAAAGGAATATTAAAAGTTTAAATGGAAATTCTTTAGGTACTAAAGGTCATGTTAAGGCCGTGATATTTAACATTCGAATGATATAAAATGGATTCATGAAAAGAAAACTTATGGAATGTTCCCTAAGATTTGTTTAGCTTAGCTACGTAGCGTAGGTACGACCATGTACGACGGAGAAGGTTTATGACCGCAGATAGACTATAGACTAACATAGAAAAGTAACCTTCCTAATATCAAAAATTGCACCAGAACCATATGAATAGGTAATAATAGTTACACTAATTATTACCTATTCATATGCTAGAACTCACCCTATCTCAGTTTACTTTTACTAATGGCAATGTATGTACAATTTTTTTTTTAATTTGTAATTTTTGTCGTGTTTTTTTATATTTTTTTCGAATAAATGATTTGTACTGTCTCCTAAATAAAAAAAAATTTATTAAGTGCTCACGATTATTTTTTCCGCCTGACCCATAAGAAGGGAAATGTTTTGTTAAATGTTTTATTAATAACGATACTAAAAATACGTAGGTAAGTTATATGAAATTATAGGTAAGAATACAATATTTACACACAAGTTTATACCTATCTAGCACGACGTACATTATATTACCTACACGTTAAAAAAACAATACTATCTATAACGAATTTATTATGTCACCGGTAGAATTTGAGAAAGTAACCGATATTTATTATAATATATTATGATGAGATGAGTGATAGTTTAACGACAACACAGTCGTGGGTGTCGCCTTAAAAGGTTCATAAAGAAACACAAAGCAAACGCTCAGCACTAAAAGTGCAGAAAATATTTACTTTACAAAGAAATCATATTCTTCGTGTGAAGAGAAATATTTAATACGAATTATAATAAAATACGTTAGATGCAAAAGCCTGTTATGGGCGATATTATGCTAATCCCCTATTCAGGCGTGTCGGATTAGGACTGGCCATAAACCACGTAACATTTTATACAAAAAAATTCAAAAATGTTGTAAAATTTATTTTGCATTTTGATGTAACGTTCTCGTTTGCGTAGGCGAGTAGAGAAAGAAAGAGTTTAGTGTTAAATAATAAGTATGATTAAACTGTACGTATTTAATATTGGCTTAAGACTGGTGTTTGCCATTTTGTGGTTGGCTTCTAATAAATATGTGAATTCTGGTTCAGTAGACATCAACGAGATATTGCAAAATTTTTTCATACAAAAGACATCAACGCTACCGTTTTTGATGAACTATGTCATTCAATTTTATTTTTCGAACCAGTGTTTAGTTTTGAAATATAGATCTAATTTGGTAACAACGTAAAAGTATTAGGTAACACTTCCATGCAAACAAATACAATCGAACACGAGCCAATGTCAGTCGAGGATTGATCACTAACCTTCACTTCATTTTAATTACAATCACTTATTAACTTCAGCACTAGCAACTAGCTACAAAACAAAAGCTGGTTGCAGTCATGATTCGCAATCGCTAGTAAAAACATATTTCTGAGCGTGTGTAGTTTATGGTAGATTCCTTCAAATGCGCGGGCGCAGACTTGGCGATATAGGCGCCACCTGCCCACACCGAACAGAATCGATCTTGTAGCTAAAGCCTTTACATGATTTCATTAACATCTTACTCTTTGTGTCAGATACGACAGGTAATGTAGATTATCTGGTATTATAGACACATAACATCAACTGAATAAAGATCAGTATCGCATTAACATAATGGCAAATTCATTGTGTAGTGTGAGATTATAATAATATCTGAGATTGTAAGTTTTTCGAATCATATTATGTAACCTTTGACAAATCTAACAGTGAAGTAGTTACTTTAGATAAGATTACTGGCTGATACCATGGATATAAACCAATTGATTCCAATCCTCATTACAAGCATCGAAACATGAAAATTAGCCATGGCGGCGGTCGGTAATTTTCGTCCTTCTTTGGTACGTTTCCTTCGTCTATGTTTCCAACTTTACGTTTGTCCCTTTCTATCTAACGACGTATCACGTCACCTCAATGACTCACGTCGATTTTTGTTCTATGCTGGAAAGTCTTCAGAATGGGACCAAAACGTAAAGTTAGAAACGGAAATTTAATAAAGAAGGACGAAGATTACCGACTTTTTATTAATTATTTAATTTTTAACTTCTATCACCAAATTATACTCTAGGTAAAGGACAAAAACATTTTATTGTTCATGAAAGGATGGAGGGAGGAGCGGCTGAAACTCAAATCACAGGCATTTTTCTTCATGAAAAATTGCTCAATTTGGGTATCGGCTGTGATGCTCAACAAAACTAAATAAAAACCGGTCAAGTGCGAGTGGGGCTACTCACGCACCGAGGGTTCCGTACCACACCACCACAGAACACAACATTATTAACTTAGAAAAAAAAACTTTTTTGTCCGGGACCTTTAGCGCAAGACCGACTCACACTTGGCCGGTTTTTAGTATTTGCTTTTATTCTGTAGAGTTTGTTCTATAATCACACTAAGTTTGACGTGAAGAAAAAACGTTGATAAAAACTAGATTCTTGTTGAGAACCCCCCTTAATTTTTTTGACATTTTTATTATGTGTTAATAAATCCGCCGTAATAACGCATAATTTGAGAAAATTTCAACTATCTAGCTATTACGGTTCAAAAGTTACAGCCCTAAATAGGTAGGACAGACGGACAGACGGACAGACGGACGGACGGATGGACGGACGGACGGACGGACAACGTAGGCTTAGTCATAGGGACCCGTTTTCACCCTTTGGGTACCTACGGAACTCTAAAAAATTGTACTTTTAAAAAAATGTCTTACGTAACACATGTTTTTCAAATAAATAAATTATTACAATAAAATTATTAAAAAAAAATTACTTCCATGGCCTTTTTTCATTTTTCGGCGCTTGTAAGGTAGTCTGCACTCCAGGTATAGACAATATCTATGCCAGCTTCCTGGGCTGATACAAAAAGTCACACAAAAGAAATATGAGTTGCAAATAAATCCAATATTCTTACTTGGAAAAAGATGACAGATGAGCTGATAATGCATTGACAGAAGGATTGCCGGTTCTGAAAGCTACCAGCTTGACATCCTAGATAAATCAACCTACTCATTTACTTATTTGCATTTTATAACTTCTAACATAGAATCAATAAAACACCTACGCTGTTTTCATAATATCGAGACTAGGAAACATTAAGTTTGATTTCAAGTCTATTTCACATCCTATAAATAGGTTTTACGATAGCCATAAAAGTATGTAAAATATTAACTTCAAAATCTATTTTCAATCAGTCTACTTAAAATAAGATTATTTCGATAACATCATAATAGCGATGATAGTTCATTCATAGCATTCATTCGATTATGTTTTCCGAACAAAGGTGTATTGTGCAATTATACTATCACGACCATTTCATCTCATCGGAAATAATGTACCCTGTACCAACTTCCGTGGTCATCAACATAATTTACTTTATTGTGAGCGATACATCGGTGCCTAGCTTTGGGAAAGTTGACAATCGAGCTACTATTATGCATCGAGGCGCATCAAAGAAATATCTCTATCAATTTGTTACATCATGAATAGTATTTGGTACTTATAATAAGTACTGTCAAGGTGCATGTTGTGTAATAGCATCCGTATGGTGTCATTGACATTACGGATGTGATTTGTAAGATACGTTTGTGAGTTTTGGCAGAAAGGTGAGAGTCAGCTTAGCTCAGTTCAAGAAACGTGTGTGTACTGATCTTACTCAATGCGGAGACGCTAAATCAAATTGCGTGCATGGGAAGGAATGCGGATTCCATACAGCTAGAGTTGCAAAAATTACCTGAATAAACAAAATATAGTATATCGCTACTATGTTAAAGTGAATCAACGTTTTTGCATCATCATCAAGCCCATATACGTCCCACTGCAGGGCACAGGCCTACCCCATGGAGGGTGAATGGGCGGTAATCCACCACGCGTGCCCAATGCGATTTGGAGACTTCATAATTACGCATCTGATTTTCTTCAGCGTATGCAGGTTTCCTCACGATGTTATCCTTCACCGTTTGAGAGCAGTCGGTATTTATATTTACGTTACGTACTCATTGGTACATTCATACTTAATTCATTTTTGCATATACATAAGTTCATAAAACCATTTTCTTGAAAAAATTTACCGGCCAAGAGCGTATCGGACTCGACCATGACAGCCATGAAAGTGTGTTGTGTAAAATTAAATTCGTTACATACTAAAGGGAACAGGGTGCTTCGGAACATCAAACTGAACATCTTTCACTATCGAGCCAACATCGAAATCGTAAAAAACGTTTTTGTTGTTTCATTATAAAGGGTCAATGACTCGATTACTCAACTCAAATGTATGAAACAGGTATTTTTTTTGCGATTTCAATGTTGGCTCCATACTGAAGTTGTTCAGTTTGAGGGTCTGAAGTGGTACCCCTTTTTAATATGCAACGCATTTAATTTTCATAATTATAAACTATAGCATTACATATTGTAGGTATCATGCGATCATTACTGGTTTCTTCTGTTATGCTCCAGTTATACTTTAACCTCAATAAGTGCAACTTTCAACAACATCCGATGAAGCGTTAGTTAATTGACCGAACCGTCAGAAAAGCGTTATGCAGTTGATTAGTAAGGATGTTGAATTCGCCAGTTCGTAACTTTAACCGCATTGCGTAATATTTCCTCACGAATTTGACCAGTTTCAGAACCAGACATGATATATGGCACGGTCAGATATCGTGACGCGGCCTAATCATATCGGGTTTAACTAATGGCTTCTAATGGATATAATCTGTGGAGAACATCTGACGAGGACTGTCTGCGACTGTGAGAGAGAAAGTGACAACTTTGCCGCTTTACCCTAGTGTTAAGGCTAAGATTATGCGCGGATTATTTGATTATATTTATCTACACTGAAAAAAATGCGAGCCAACTAAGAAGTATTTTCTCTTAATTAGCACCAAAATAATTGAAATGACGTTATTATTGTTTACTAAAAGCAAAAGACGGTAGTTGTAACAACAAGCCGAATTCGTTTAACAAAGTTCTCTTAGTCAGAGAAATCATGGTGTTGATAGGCTCATATGGATTCATGATTCAAATTAAAACACTAGAAAAAACGCATGCACCTACACTGAAAAAAACATTGTTTAATTGTTTGTTGTATGATTATCATTTAAACAAGATCTTGGTTGAAGTAAACAATGTTTTTTTCAGTGTAGGTGCATGCGTTTTTTCTAGTATTTTAATTTGAATAACATGTTTTTGAGATTAAATAATAATTTAAAAAAATCATGGACAATGTCACACAAATTATCCTGTCACATTTAAAGTACCAGAATCTAACCAGGACTTGTATTAAGATGACTGGACAACGATAGGTATATAATATATTTATACAGGGTGTAACAAAACAAACTAGTAATACTTAAGGGGGTGCTTCAGACCATCAAACTAAACATTTTTCACTATGGAGGCAACACCGAGAAAAAATAAAAATAATCATCTGTCCCATACATTTGAGTCGAGCCGATACTGCAGTTTTGTATGAAACAGTTGATTTTTATTTCGCGATTTCGAAGTTGGCTCCATAGTGAAAGTTGTTCAGTTTGATGGTCTGAAGCACCCCCTTAAGTATTACTAGTGTGTTTTGTTACACCCTGTATACAGGGTGAAATTTATATCATTGGCATCCTTTTAAACTAAGAGTCTAACCATCGAACTGAACAACTTTTACTATGGGAGCAATTCGATCGAAGCAAAAAAAAATCAGCTGTTGCATACATTTGAGTCGAGTAGGCGTTGCAGTTTAGTATGGGACAGCTAATTTTTTTGTTGCTCTAATCTGTTTGCTCCCATAGTAAAAGTTGTTCAGTTTGATGGGTAGACTCTTAGTTTAAAAGGATGCCAATCCAGGGGAGCGCGTTATTTTCTCTATGATGCCAATTATATCAATTTCACCCTGTAGCATCTACAAACATCCATGAGTCGGGTACAAGTATGCATATTCGGATCAGGTCAGTTATTCATCATACAAATATTTGTCCCTTATATTATATTTTTTTCACGATTTCGATGTTGGTGTCATAGAGGAAGTTGTGCATCATCCCCTTAAAAAAGTGTCAGCATATAGGTCCCACCATCAAGTCTAGATTTTGAAACACTGAAACAAAAAGTTTTGTTAAGGGCCTATGTCGAAAAATAATTTAAGCGAAACGGGAGTGTGATAGCTTATATTACTGCCAGATGCGAGAGAAAGAGATGGGGCGGCGCGCGCGCCTGGAACGAATCAAGCGAAAAGACAAACTTTATTTTATTGTGATTGTACTATTTATGTAAGTTCAATTCTGCTCTAATCAAAACTTAGATAATAGCAATCTCTTTTTTTTTTCAATCAAGTCTCATGTTTCTATTATTCACCGTTTAGCAGTTACAAGCGTTTATAGACAAAAACGGAGGCTACTTTGGCTTGTTTTTCTATCGAGAAAATTTGTCTTAATCGTGTTTTGGCTCTAATCAAAACTTCAATTATATTCAAAAGTTCAATTTACACATATCCGCAAATCATACTCCTACTGTTAGTAATTCATGATATATGGAGCTTTGAAGAATCCTATTTTTTTTACATAGCCCCTTAAATATCACCAACTTTTTTTTTCGTGCGGGTGTTGGTTGACACCACGTCAATCACATTATTCAATAAGTATTCCCATGTAGTAGTGTTAAATTGTATTTGTTCATTCTTGGTGTGCAAATAAAAAATATTTCTGCTATGTTAATTCACTCAAAAGTACAATATCAATGGATGGTAATTAGTTATTATATTTATTCTATTGATTAAGATGATATCTGGGTACTACATGGCCTTAACACTAATTTAATGTGCAGATTAATAAACTAGAAGCTAATTTGTAAACTAGATTGCTGTAATTAATAAATTCCCTACGCCTACAGTTAATACTGCGATATACCTAATGATATCAAATCAAATAAATTTATTTGATTACTATTTTCGATATACAGGGTGTAACAATACACCCTAGTAATACTTAAGGGGGTGCTTCAGACCATCAAACTGAACAACTTTCACTATGGAGCCAACACTGAGAAAAAATAACAAATATCAGCTGTCCCATACATTTTAGTCGAGTCGGTACTGCAGTTTTGTATGGGACAGCTGTTTTTTTTTTCTCGATGTAGCCAACATCGAGAAAAAAAAAACAGCTGTCCCATTTTGTTACACCCTGTATAGAATTTCTCTACGGAACCAACATCGAAAAAATACTGCCGTCCATATAATTATTTAAGTCCAGTAGGATTGCATTTTTGTATGGAACAGCTGATTTTGTTTCGCAAGTAGGAGTATGTATAGTTTCGTTACCGCTATGCTGGAAAATAAATAGATTAGATAGAATCAGATATCGTGGGAACTTGTTGTCAGCATCTGACCATCAATTTGTCTTTGTATAAACCGAACTGTTATTTAGCTGTAAGTTCTCAAAAAAAAAAAAAAAAAAGTTAAAACAAAATTAATAATCTCTTTGCTCTTCTTTTAATGCGTAATATGCCATCAACTACATGAAAAGTTAATTCAATACAGAAGCCTTTCTCGCAATCAACATTTGTAATAGCCAACATAATTTATGTAATACAAACATAAATCACGATGGATGGCAGCTATTTACATACATTACGCGATACGCTATCCGTCACAATGTTTTGACTGCGCCGTCCGCAAAACTGACAGTGGCTTGAGTGGCGAAAATGACACTCATTAATTACATCAGACAATGTTACTAGTTTTACTTTCATTTGTTATACAAGCCTATTTGCATATTATCTTCTCTTCTAGGTATTTATTTTGCAACTATTTGCAATTTTCCGTTACGATTTTCAACTAAAGGTAGTAAACATGCCTTCGAAACTGAGGGTTGCAACATGCAGTAGGTACTGAATACCGTAAAAGGGCAATTTTTGTGTGATGAATACAAATTAACGCCCACAAAACACTTGTATTTTGATAAAATTGTATGTAGGTACGTTCTTTTCCTAAGGAGCTTGGGATCGAAAAACGATATAATTTTTTGGACCTTACCTACATACAAGTCAGCCGATCAGCTGATCGATTTTCTAACGGAGATCCAAATAATTTTCTCTTTTTTCGTCCCGTAGGGAAAGTTGTTTAGTTTCATTTTCTGAATTCTCCCTTATTTTTATAGTAAACGAGCTGTGACCCGCGACTTCCAAATTTAATACCAGAATTTAAGTCAGATGATAAGCTATCAAACAAAAAAAGTTTCATCAAAATCGGTTCAGTAGTTTTTACGTGATACTCGAACAAACAAACACCCAAACAAACAAATATACAAACAAACAAACAGACAGACAAAAAATCCAAAAATTGCTGATTTGGAATCAGGGACAGGTAAAAACCATGTCGTAATTTTGTTTTTGTAAATATCTTCAATGTACAGACACATTTATGTTACAGTTTTATAATAGTTCAGATGGAAGATAAGGGTGTTTAATTTATTGTTTATTTTTGATACATCTCCCTTATGGGAGTAAACATATTATTATTGTGTAGATATTTCTACATAGTGAAACATTATAATTAAAAGTTTGAAGTTGGGTTTGATTGATTCAAGTCATCAAACGGAATTATTATTTTAGGATTTGTATGAAGAACATTTTATTTACGATTTCAGTACCTATATTGATTCCACATTAAAATTTGTTCAGTTTGATGAGTAGATTCATTCAATTTCGAATTTAGTACGTTATAATAACGATACACATATTTGTCGTACTCTCTATGTAGGTATTAAATACAAATCCACACTACCTAGATTATGGAACTATACATTTTGTATGATTCACAATAAAGAATATTTCAATGCCTATTTCTATAAAACTATTTATTTCCGATGTAGCAAATGACAGCGGCTAAGACAAAAGGGCCAAAAGTAATGTTGCAAAATTGAACAGCTCCATAAATTGTGAGATGTTTCTGCTGACAGCCACACGGAGTCTATTCCTACGCTACGTGGAGCTATGCTCCCGTCTTATGTCCACAGAACCTACATTTGAAACATAGGGAAAGCCTGACCAGGAGTGCGATTTTTGAATCTCATTCGCTGAGTTCAGCAGTTGAAAATGTCAAAATTACTGTGGAGATACGCATCTTTCTACTACTGATTTGACTTTCAAAAATCGCACTCCTGAAGTATTATTTTTGAAAGTCAAATCAGCAGCAGAAAGATGCATATCTCCACGGTAGTTTTGACATTTTTCAACTGCTGAACTCAGCGAATGAGATTCAAAAATCGCACTCCAGGAAAATTAAAAACCTCGCCTAGATGCGAAAAATTTGTATACTTTAAACATTGTCATTAAGGTTATAGTTGATAATAGCGCCCCCAAAGCAGGTTTTTTATTTTTCTAGTCAGGCTTTTCGTAGATATATCTACCTACTAGAAGACTTTCCAAATTTTCAGGGGTGGTTCAGACCATCAAACTGAACAACTTTTACTATGGGTTTTACAATTTCAGGTTTGCTCCCTAGGATGTAAAAGTTGTTCAGTTTGATGGTCTGAAGCTCCCTGTTTCGGCTTCAAAACGATCCCGATTCCACGTTGTATAGGATCCATCTTAATAGGCTGATAGTTTTAGGGGATGATCAGACCGTCAATCAAACTGATAATCGAAATCGCGAAAAAAAATCGGATATTCCATACATAATTGTATCTCGCAATTTCGATATTAGTCCCATTGAGAAAGTTATTCAGTTTGATGGTCTGATGATCCTCTCAAAAAACCATCAGCAAATTAAGTTGGACTCTGTAAGACATACAAATAAATACTGAAGAATCCACATCATGTTCTCCTACTTTAATTCTAAAAAAGAAATACTTAAATAAGTTTGCGAGAAATATGTCTGATGGGTGGATAATTATTTCCACTGATACGAAGTAGATTGTGAGCATTTTCTATAGAAACAACACTCCCATCCATTATTATCTTATTACAAGGCGCACGAATGCAGGTTTACGTGTTTTTTATTTCCTAAAATAAAAGAGTGCATACATACGACCAGCTAATACTTGAGTTCACAATGAGCAAAGGCGTGACAAGATAAAATCTAGGCAACCCTGCCGGCGAAACTTGAATTAAAATAAATAAATATACCATTGAAAATACACTGAGCAGCCTTTAGGATGACATTAAGCGCAATTACTAGAGCCAGTATGCTATTTACACGTATTGCAAGTGCTTCGCTAAAAATAAAATGTGACGTGTGATCCTACCTTCAATAATGAGTTTGTTTGAAATATAGCGTGTGTGTATGTAATTACGTTTCTATTCGAAACACTCGGACGTTTATAATGAGATATTCTCTTGGGGCAACATTCGTAATTTGAGATCGATCGATATATAAGAACGTTTGCTGGATTCCATGCGAAAATTGCTCACAATTCCTTATGGCCTTTATACGTGTTATTTATAGTGTTAAATGGTGATTGTACATGAATTATGTGTTTTGCCTCTCGGTTCTAGACCTTTTATGGCTGGGAAAGGTAGGAATGGAATCAAGAGAAAAAAAACAATTTGTTTCTTTACTCTGTTAATAAAAGTTTGTTTGTCTGTAAGTATAGACTTTTACCTCTTATTATGGGATGCTCCTTTCACTAATGAGGGTGAAAGTGAGAGACAATCGAATTACCTCTGAAAAACACTCCTATTTTTTAATTAGTTACTAGAAAAATTTAGGGGTTTATTCATCAGATTTAATGTAACCAAAGAGCTTTCAGCAAGGAAGACACGGTAGAAAAATGTTTGAACCTCTCATAGAAAATGGATCGGCTAATCCGCACTTTTGTAAGGATTGTACTTCGGTGAGTGTGCCCTAGAGTTGCATGAGCTCATCCCACCTTCCCCTTTCTACTATCGGACTTCCAGACGCACCGCGGGATATAACCCCTTCTTGGTTGACATCCCACATATCCGCACAAAGCGCCTTTCTGAATCTTTTATAATGCGCACAGCCAAGGAGTGGAATGCCTTACCTGCGTCAGTATTTCCGAGTACTTACAACCCGAATTCCTTTAAAGTACGAGTGAATAGGCATCTTCTGGGTAAGCTCGCTACATCGACGACCCCATCTTCGTCCTGAGGACTGGATTGAGGTCAAGAGCAAACCCATAGTTAATAAAAAAAAAAAAAAAAAATGTTCCAAAAAAAATTTCTCGTTTTTCGACCCATGTTCATGATCATGAGGGAAAGTTGATTAGTTTCACTATCTGAATGCACCCTTAAAAATTGTCTAGTACCTAATTTAAAAATAGGGGTGTACCTATATCTAGCACACAAACATATATACCTACATAAATACCTAAACTCAAGACGATAATCCTTTTCGGGATGGTCAGAAACTTGTGCTACAACTATACAGGGTGAAATTGATATCATCAGCATACATTTGTGTCGCGTAGGCATTGCAGTTTAGTATGGAACAGCTGATTTTTTTGTTGCTCCGATCGGTTTGCTCCCACAGCGTAAGTTGTTCAGTTTGATGGGTAGACTCGTTTAAAAGGATGCTAATGATATCAATTTCACCCTGTAAACTCAGTAGGTAGATGAACACGGAATAAGGAATTACAGCAAGGCTTGTAATAGGTAGGTAAGTTGAAGGTACCTACAATAAACCTATTACAATCATCTAAACCCGATAAAAATCGAATAAATCAAATGTTAATTGAACCCGTCGCGTTGCTAACGCATAGACTCGTTCAACAATAAACCTCTTTTAACTATTATAAAACTGCTACTTGATTAGTTTAGCGATAATATCTAAAACTGCGAAAGTTGGTGATGTACCCCGCGATCTCCTAATTGTTTTCACTTTCGTCTGTTACGTGTAGGTATTGTTCCCATCGTAGTATAGCCGAGATTGTTATCTTCCTGACAAATGGGATTATTACGCGATACGATTAATGTTATGCAATCTGTGTAATATGACTTTACTTTTCTGACCCGGCTCGTTGCCCGCAGCTGGCCGTTCTCAATCATTTACATTTTGATGAAATTCTCCTGGTAAGATTCTTGGCGGTAATCTCAAAATGTCATCCTTGTTATGTCAACGAGGACTGACGGTACATTTTTGATGTATGCTCATACAAGATATTCGGGGCGGTCAGTACGAGATGATGCACACAGTTATCAATTAATTAAAATCTTTTAACGGTTCTTGATCGTCTGAATTCACAAAATTGAAATGATTAAAGCTGAAAAGAATGTACGTTCTATTTACTTGAACTTTATGACTGTTCTAATTTAATTGAAGAATTTACAATGAAAAGCACTCAAATAAGTAGGTAGCTAATGTACTAGTGATGTTTCATAAGATATTAATGCATGTATCATGACCGTTCTGGACCGTCCGCGTCGAGCTGACATTCCGAGTGCAATAAGTAAGACAGACGCATTGTCCGAGCGGCATTCATCGGATCACAACTTTACAAGCACTTTCTTCTCCAGCGACTTTAGGCTCAGAATCGTACGACAGCTGTTGTATTTCAAAATGTATGACGATGTCGTACAAGAGCGAGTTCGATAATATCTAGCAGTGCATCTCAATTGCGCAAGACGCGACGTGACATCGAATGCATTCGGCACGCACCGGAGAACACTGAATGATGATAATGATTTCATTCTGTTGTATTACTTGGTTATCTTCACTGAAACTCTGGGTTATATTTACGTATTTTAAATTGGAGCATCAAAACCAGGTTTTCCTTGTGCAATATCGTTATGCATGGGTTAGGTGTGAATGCATAAACGACGTAACTGTGACGACAAATCTGTCGTTTGCCCCCGCGCTTTCACTGGCATTGTTGTCATCACACTGCGTATGCTCCGACACTTTCGCTTCCAAACCAAACTGAACTTAACTATTTGACTATTGCCATTAAGTTAAATAGACTTTACGCCTCACATGTGAAACTTTACTTAGTGCTTACGTCATTGTGCAAAAATTGTTTATTTTTGTAAAGTATTTCTCTTAGTTTCTTTTTCGCTATGTGGGAACGGATACATCAGGAAGAATGTTAACAATCCGGTCGCGCTGAAGATGCTAATTGCCTCTCGGCAAGCGTTACCAGTCTTGAACAAGCGCCTACTATGGATTAAGTATTCCATCTAATTGTGAACATGTATAGAAAATTTTTAAACCAGTTAGGTGCCAGTTTAGTGGCTGTATGTCGACCAGCTTATAATCATCAGGTCGATCACCTTCATCTCTTTCTGAATGGTCTTGTTGATCAAGTAATACTAATAACCTTGCAAGTAGTTGACAATATATTTTCTAATACCTACGTTTAGGTTCAAACCTATATAAGTAGAGTTTTTTAAGGATACAAACAAATATTACTAAGATTACAACATAACTAATGAAACGGAAAAGATGATAAAATCCAGTCACCATTAGGCAATAAACTTCCTACTGCAGGCCACAGGCTTACCCTCAAGGAGGGTTAAAGTGGAGGTGACTAACGCACAACAATGGGCGTTAGTCCACCACGCGTGCCCAATGCCGTTTGGTAGACTTCACATACGTATCTGAATTTCTTCTTCAGGGTATGCAGGTTTCCTCACAATGTTTTCCGTCACCGTTTGAGAGCAGCAGGTATTACGTATTTTTTTACATAGCCTCTCGTCCGCGCGAATTCGAACCTTGACCCTTCTGTGTGGGTCAAATCAAATCCAGTAAATGATTATAATATATTAAATTAATCCTGTAAGCACATAGTAGGGGCAGACAGATAATGATGAGGGCTGCGCGCCTGCGCGGGCGACTGCATAAGAACGCGGCTAAATCCCAACGGTGCACAGAATCGGGTGCATTAATTTACATTATTATGTCGTCTCGTCTATTTCTGTCCCACCAGAGACGGATTCTGCGTCTGCGCAACTGCGGGCGACAACTGTCATGTCGTCCTGTTTCTAATGTCTCACGGTAAAAGTAATTATAATATTATTGATGAGTTAATGTAAGTAGGTAAATAGCGAACGAATAAATTGTTGTATAAAATGTCTACGACATGCAGAAATCTATCGGCTTTTTAGGGTTCCGTAGTCGAACAAGTAATCTTTATATTATACTTTCGTCCATTATGTCTGTAGGTGCCGCTACTATTCTACCTATGCCCCGCTTCAATTACTCCCTCATTTTTGAACCTGTTGAATCGATGTTTTTCATAAAGACAGTAACCTAAAAACTAAAATATGGTAATAGAGAAGTAACATATTTTTGGGTTAACAAAAATGTCGAAAAAACAAAACACACATGTTGTAGTGCTTGTATCTTGAGATATGTACAACCGAAGTCATAAATAGACCCATTTGGCACGCACATTCACAAAACTATGGCATTTTTTATAACAATTTTAGGGACGCAAAAGTAAACTTTTTCCATTTATCTTGTATAGGTATAACAAATATAAAAATGGAACCAACAAATCTCAGAACTATTATTAAAAGGTTATTAGTTGCAAATAAAGAGAAAGTAGGTGAATGTCATAAATTAAAAACTTGTGATTGCATATGTCAATAAAATTACCGGATAAAACTACAGTAGCAGTAGGATAACATACTTTATAAATAGCGTTAACGAGGAGAGAGTAAATAAATTACACATAAAAACATTAATTTTCTCGGGACATTTATATACCATCACTTAAAGTTTTTCACTTTTGCCGTACTGCACAGGGCCTGAGTTAGGGTTAGAGATGCCTACGAATAAGAAAGTGTTATGACTTCTTTAATTTTCGACTAAACACAAGCACACAACCTTAATAATTACCTAAAGTACTGACCGGCGACCAGCAATGAAATTCTCACATAGTCGGAGAAAAACGTTTTTTTTTTTTAAATATTGTTTCGGAACCCTCAGTGCGCGAGTCAGACTTTCACTTTATTTATTTATTTTATTTTATTTAAGCCATTTTTTTTCGCTTTTTGCCAGTCTTTTAGGATTGACACGATAAGCTTATGATACAGAAAGAATGGGTTGCTCGGGAATAGCTGCTGGAGAATATTTGGATGGCCAACCTTCTCGTCACATCTCTCAAAAAATAAAAAAAGTAAAAAATCTCGTAAAACTCCTCTTTCGACCTATATTTATCCTATAAAATAACAAATAAGGCCCTGGCAGCGTGTAACATCGTACTTAGTTAATTACTTAGGGTCAGATGGTATGTTTACGGAAGCCAGTATAAATGTGCTGTAAGAGTATTAACGTTACACCTAAATGTTTTACGGTAATTCGCTTCCTGCAGTCATAGACAACCTCACCCTGTAGACTTCTCATGGGAATATTTGTCGAATGAATCTTGTATATTGAGAGAAACGTCGTGTTATTATTATGATAGGTTACTATAGGGGTACCTTTATCTAAGATTTTTCTCGCGCTGTAAGGTGTGTCGAATGTAGAGGCTCAGTATTTTATCAAGGAGGCTTTATAGGCACAGGGTCTATGATTACATATTAAACGGGGTGCTTCAGACCATCAAATCGAACAAATTTTACTACGGGACAATAATAGAAATCGCGAATAAAAATCAGCTGTTACATATTTTAAGTCGAGTAGCCATTGACGTTTTCTATGGAACAGCAAATTTTTTTCGCAATTTCCAATTGAAGAATATTGCTCCATTGTTGTTGTAGTGATTGCATCCCCTAAGATATGTAATGTATTGAATTTTACACCCTGTATATAAACGTAAAGTTAAAATAAACTCATGGTATTAATGTAAGAACGGGATACTAATCTAACCTTAATCTAACTTCTTTTTTCGCTTACCTATCTAAATTTAAGTTCTCGAAATATAACAGTTATAAGAAATTTAAGGTACCTACCTACATTCAGATTTACATTCTCATTTGACGCCTATTTCGACCACACCTTTTTCGCTATAGACAGGAAAAGATACCTATATATATATTTAACATTTATTTAAATTATAGGTAAGTACAAGAACACACTTAATTGAAAATATACAACTAAATCAAAAGAGTTTTAAATACGTACCCTGATCTTTGTCGCACTACTGGCCAAAACCATCCCTTTTCTCTTCTAACTTTCCCGTACAACGGAAACTCAGACCAAAACGCTTCAAAAACGCATCAAATTATTTTTGAATCTCATCACCCTTTCAAAATAATAATGAATAATTTGGAATAATTTTGACATTTTCTAGAACCGATTTGAATGTGTGACATACAAAAATCGCACTCCGGAGTGCGATTTTTGAATCTCATTCGCTGAGTTCAGCAGTTGAAAAAATGTCTTTCAAAAATCATGCTTCAGGATTGCTATTTTTGAAACTCAAATCAGCAGTAGAAAGATGTTTATCTCCTTATTAATTTTGACATTTTCAACTGCCGAACTCAGCGAATGAGATTCAAAAATCTCACTTCTGGAATGATTTGAATCTATTCAATAAGTTATTCTTATAAAAATCATACTGTAGACGCCGACAATGTTGCAGACACGCCCGCCATTAAATTAATATCTTTACCGGGACAGTTGATATCACGACTTCACAATGTCGCGGAAAATGTCTTGTAATGCATACCTATTATTTAACTTTAGATCTACAATCAGATATCTCCATCCATAGGAAAAGCTAACGAACCATGCAAAGACAAGAAATGTCTCATAATTTTGTAACGTAATGGCATGCTTATGATTCGCTAAGAAATCTTAATGATGCTAACGCAATCGCTGATATGGAACAAAATAAGCTTTAGATGTCTTATTTATTGTTTTATAAAAAGTTAACATAGTTGGTATTTCCTGTTAGTGTCCATTACTAGATAGTAATCTTTTTAAAATGTATATAAAGGAGCGGTGTAACAAGTAGCTCTACCATATTTCTTAATAAGTATACATACAATATAAAATTTCGGATTCATACGAGTAACTATTTCTTCTATTTCAGTGTTTTAATCCATGTAAAATGGTCATTTTCTGGAGGAGTCCGCGGCGTCTTTGGTTTTATAATGTCAAAAATTATGCACTACATTCACAAATATTGAACTAATTATTTAAATCGTTTTTTTTTTCAACAGATTAGTTTTTAAGTAGATATAGTATTTTCTTTTTTTCGGCTAATCCTCCCTAAAATATAAATACCGCTTTGATAATTGATTGTATAACTTATTAGTGTTTACCCGCGTCTTCGTCTGCACGAGGGTTCTCGTCGTCGCCATCGTAGCGAGATAAATGATAATATTTACCAGATTTAAAGTCTTATCAAATGCTTTCAAACAAATAAGTTTCATTGAAATTAGTTCAGTAGTTTTCACGTGATGCTCGAACAATCAAACTCAAAAATTGGTGATTTGGAATCACCTGAAAACCATATCGTATCCATAATTTAATAAATTCAGAAAATGTGTTGTTTGAAATAAAAATATATATATCGTAACTTTTTGTTTTAAATATCTTAAATTTAAACCTGACATTGTTAAAGATAAGCTCTGCTCCTGCTATTGATAGTCTCATCAACATTCATAGGAGGTACCTACCTATATCTGTACGGTGCTAGTCTTATCATTTTAAATTTTACTTAGACAATTTAATAAGGACTCGCCTTGCATTTCCCCTCTGCCACGGTATTAGATCAATTAATCTTGCGCATTTACACCCAATTTTATACCTTATCACTAAACGAGACAGCCTATAATAGCGAAACAATAATTTTGAACTTAGAACGTTTGGGGTTCACACGAGACTACTTTTCATGATTTTTAACATTCAAAATTAGAATCTAAATTTATGGGGAATAAAATCCAAAGTTGCGGATTTCATGTTACCTCGCCCCTCGCAAAAAGTGGCAGAAATGTTTCTTAGTAGAATGACACGCGTAACTCGTCCCTATTAAATTGTCTAAGAAATTTTATTATCATAAAAAAGAAAGAAATCTGTTTCATTATAAACTTGGAACTTTTACTGCTGCATAGGTACAGTTACCTCATTAAGTCAATTAACTTCAGTTACCGTTATATACACTGTACCAAACATACTATTAATAGCAATGAAAATTAGGATTATAAACGCATTCTTATGACAGTACTCATAAATTTTTATAATCCATGTTGTTTTATTATTATTACACTGATAAAATGTATGCAGTAGCTTTGCCTTTGGTTTTCATACGATCCGGCGGCCGTGGTAAAATTAATATACTTACTATAGGGTCCTTCTTAATATGCTGACGGTTATTTAAGGGGATGAACAAATCATCAAATTGAACAAGTATCTCTATGGAACCAAAATCTAAATCGCAAAAAAAATTACTGCTCTGAAAACTTACTCGACCTAAATGTATGGGACAGCAGATTTTTCTTGCGTCGATTCGTGAGCAAAATATGAACATAGGAATATCCCAAGTCGCGCGAAAAATATTTCAATGTCGAATGCCTAAAAGTAGCATAGCATAGCATATGCTCACGACTATATTCCCCGAGGAGGTAGTCAGAGATATTCTGAAACTTCAGAACATCCACGTTTCACTAGTAGTTCCGAAACTCCGTCCAGTCTGTCGGGGAGTGAGCCCGTCGCCACTTGTAATGGACAGTAGGTACAATACATGCCTCGAAATTGAAGCATGCAGGTTTCTCCACGATGTTTTCCTTCACCAAAAAGCCAGTGGTGTATGCCTAAAAGTATTTTTTTTTTAAGCACGACCAAAATTGATAAGTTAATATTTATGAGTATGTTATTCAATTTACACTCGGTCGTTTAACATTGTAGTGACAGGGGAACGGGATTTGGCAAGTTGTTCTTGATTTGGGTCCCGATATTTTTGATTTAAGTCCAACACTGGAACCTGGTTTCTTTTTCTTCAAAATATTGATGTTTTTGAAAATATTTTAGGTCATGACATGAGACTATACAAATATTTTTACTTCAAAGCTAACAGAAAATGTTAAGAAGAAGCCGTAAGCATATACAGGGTGTAACCATGGTACAATAATATACTAGGCATTCACTTCGAGTTGGCCGCTACCTCCCTTCCCGCTTCTCCACACCGCACCCCTAAGAGACCCTATTAACGCAATTTTATAACCTTTAGCAACGCAATCACGTACGGTACATTCGTCCCGGTCACTAATATCGCTTTTAATTTTAAATTTTTATTTGCTTGTTATATTATTTTTTGTCGACGGGACCAGGGCCTCAATCGCCCTAAGTTTGAACGATACTACCAAAACAAAACCACAACCAAAAACGTTACGTTATGCACTATTCGTATCGCGCAAATTATATTAACGGTAACGATTTAGCTTTATTTCGGAAGATACGTTAGCGTAACGTTTGATGTCCGTTCGATCGAATTTTCTGTATTGTGCGATTTAACCGTTCAGAAAAAAATATCGCGATAGCTTTTTTACTTCAGCTAAACCAAATCTAAACCAAAACTAAACCAAAACCAAAACCAAACCAAAACCGTATAAAATTGCGCAATTGAGGCCCAGTTAATATGCTTGTGAGGAAATTTTGTAACGGTCATCGACGGCCAACTGGACGTGAACGGGTAGTACTGCGCCTGGTATTCTCTTCCGATCACGTGACTGACACAAGCCTACGTCATCATACCCTTTTACCATGTTTAGCGGCCATTTTTTTGTGACGTAGGCTTGTGTCACTCTGGGAATAGAAGACCTTGTTTTTTTAGACTATAGGTGTAACAAAACACCCCAGTAATTACTTAAGGGGGTGCTTCAGACCATCAATCTGAACAACTTTCAGTATGGAGCCCACTTCGAGAAAAAATAAAAATATTCGAAAAAACAAAATATTAGAATATTGTTGTACTGGAAAAAATCATCAAGATTGTAGTAATTTTTTTGAAATGAGGATGCTTTTTAATTTTTGTGCAAAAGAATTCAATGACTTAATTTTTTTAATTTCATTAAGGATAGCGTTAAATATTTTAATTGCCATTAAGTGGGGTCCAGATGTAAGTAATTTTAGTTTTGAGAAGGGTTCTATTAAGGCGAAGTGAGATTGTCTATTCTATGGTAGCAATGGCTCACAAAAAGGGAGATCCCTGATCCCTGAGACGTAAATAAAACAACTTTGTACTTACGAATTTCATTTAAATAAAAATAAATAAATAAAAATAACTTTATTCACCCACACATTTAATCTGTGTACTTCAACATTGTTCACGTTTTATGCAAAAACATCCAGGGCAATACGCAATTTATGGCACCGGAATAAAAAAAAATCATAGAATTAATAACTGGTTACGGATAGATGGAAGCCAAAAATATTATCCCACGAATTGTAAGCATTAAACACAGCTACTGTGGACTTTCACCAAAGTACCGTGGTGTACCGTAACCATACCGCAACGTCATGTCAATCACTTAGAGCAATAACTAAAATCATAGAGGATAAGAGAAAATAGTGTTACCAAGATTGCATCCAGTGGAAAGATGTTATCTAAGCCCTACACCCCACGGCCTGTGGGGTGACAGGATGAAGTGGTGTTAGCAGAAAACATAGAGTAACATCAATCATCTCCATTTATTTGACTTTTTGACGTAGGTAAATATTAGACCATAAACGCAGTTTTGTATTTTTTTATTAAAAACAAACTTTGTTTATTATTTTAAAATTAAAGGAAGGTTCCAGCTTATTGAGAAGGAGACTAAATATTAACAATGGTAATCAAATACAAGTTCTACACACACACTTACATTTTTACAGTTAGATACATTTCACCAATTCTTGTTTACCGTTAGATTTTCACATAATTTCAAGTTCAGCTCCTTCCTGGAGTTTGGGAAAAACGTACATTACCTATCTCTAACATAAAAATATTTTCTTTCTCCAGATAAAAATAAATACCTCACTCAATCTCTATTAAAATGAGCAACCTGTAAAGCCCATTGTGTCGGTTTAATAAAACTATACTATTATAAAACTGTAAATGTTTGTATGTACGCGCATCACGCGAAAACTACTGGACCGATTTTAATGAAACTTTTTGTGTCTAAGTACTTATATCAGATTTTAAATAATATAATTAGACTTAAAATCTGGTATAGATATCATTTACTCGCTACGATGACGGGAACCCGTGCGATCGAAGTCGCGATAAAAAAATACATGCAAATCCGTTTAGAAGCTGTATACCTACATACATCTGTGGCTTTAGTGTTCAATCTGAGATCGATCATTAGTTCGTCACTCACTTCATCATGTATATGTATGTGTGACGCATCACCGCCACTAAATTGTAATCATTAGTTATATTGACAGCATGTAATATCCAATTTGGTCGTACCCGTGTTCACTAGTCGTAATGATGTTTAGATTTGTATGATATTATCAAACAATGAATGAATAGATATCTTCATCGAGTGTACAATTCGTAAATGCACACGTCAAGATTGGATATTTAAATTATTCGCGTTTATTTCATTTGTAAAAATATTTTTAAACAACTTGAATAAATCTTTCTGCAATTTATTTTTTCCTTGATTTTGTGGCTTACTGAATTATTAGTTTCTTATAAAATCTGCGCTAATGTGAATAAGTAGAATATAAAGATAAGGTGCAGTATAATAAAAACATTTTTATAATGTAATCTAGTTTAGTGCTTTCTAATAAGTAATGAGAGCTAATCTTGTATTGGATGAAACCTATCTAGATAAATTTTACAAAGCTCTATTGCACAGGTATATTTTATAATGTAATTTAAAGTGTACCTGCACTTTAATAAAGTTATTTAAGATATGTTTTTGTAGAATTTCCCCACATCTCTACTCTACAAAGCGATAATAATATAATATAAATAGGTTACAGTCACAAAAAAAATTACATAAAAAGTCATTGGAATAATTTTAAACATTGTTCATTTAAAAAAATTAATTGGTATACATTTAATAATTATCTCAAGAGCATGAAGAATTGATAAAAACATGAACACGAAAATCAGAAATATTACGCACAATCAAGAATGTCACCAACGAAAAAAATGCTCGCCATAAAAATACCAAAGTCCAATTAAAGCAATCTGTGATAAATATTAAAATACGGTACCTGCACGAAATCTGCCAAAAACAATTGTCGAGTGAGTTTTTGTCATAAAGCCAGGAGTGCGATTTTTGAATCTCATACGTTGAACTCAGCAGTTGAAAATGTATGGAGATACGCATCTTTCTACTGCTGATTTGACTTTCAAAAATCGCACTCCTGGAGTATGATTTTTAATGTCAAATCAGCAGTAGAAAGATGCACGTCTCCATAGTAATATTGACATTTTCAACTGCTGAGTTCGAAGAATGAGTTTCAAAAATCGCACTCCTGTTACGTGGGGAGGTCGTAGCAATTTCAGTCATTCCACGCCTTCCGTTCCGCCCACCCTTCCGCTTACATAACTTACTTCATTATGCTCTCCTACATTGTGTTTACTACAAGGTGTAAGCGATGTTAAGAGAATACGCTCGTCAGGGCGGGCGCAAAATTTCGTTTCTATGCAGCGCGCTAGGGCTAGCGCGCTGCATAGAAACGAAATTTTGTTCTAGTTATAACCAAATGAAGTAAAATAAAATTGTTTACACAATCTAGTGTACATTTTTAGTTTCAGTGCTTCTTTAAGATTTCTATGGAAATCCGTGAGCCATGGTAACATTGGAACTAAATATTTAAACGGTAATCTGGAGTGCGATTTTTGAATCTCATTCGCTGAGTTCAGCAGTTGAAAATGTCAAAATTACTATGGAGATACGCATCATTCTACTGCTGATTTGACTTTCAAAAATCGCACTCCTGAAGTATGATTTTTGGAAGTCAAATCAGCAGTAGAAAGATGCATATCTCCACAATAATTTTGACATTATCAACTGCTGAACTCAGCGAATGAGATTCAAAAATCGCACTCCAGACAAGGTACCGACACAGATATGGGTTTCTGTATTGTGTTAACAACATTTTTGTCAAGTACTTTAGTTACTAAATGTGCAAACTAGGACGTACATAATTCGTTTTGTATGAAGCGCTTTATCAGAAATATTATCTAAGAGGCCTATTACAAGCTCAGTGGCGCCCTCACCACAATAATAAAGATTTCTCAATAAAGAAAGCCTAAATTAAAAAAGTGCTCAATTGACAAACTACAAAAGCCTTCAAGCCATTGTTATACAATACTTTTATAGGTTCTTAACATTCCACTTCTAGATAATTTCGAAATAAAAATAAAAGCGGCCGTTTTTTTTCTTTTTTCAAATTTGTATGTTTTGACCTATAAAAAACCTATAAAAGTATTGTATAACTAGCTTGAAGGCTTTTGTAGTTTATTGAAGTAGTACTTTTTTAATTTAGGCTATCTTTATTGAGAAATCTTTATTAATGTGATGAGGGCGCCACTGAGCTTGTAATAGGGCTCTTAAGTTATGCGAGGGGTACGAGGGGAGAGTGGAGCAAGTGACTTATTAGAGTTGACGGACTCGCCGGGTTATAAGGCATCGGCAGCGTGGTGTTACGGCAGCGTACGCGCATTCTACCTGTTACCGTTTAAGGCTCGTCTGCGGCCATCCTACACTTGTCGCTGTATATGTTCATCGTTACTACAAACATCCGTCTAACCTATTAACATTTATGATTTTCTTCACCGCGGTATTACAATGTGTCTGTCAACTACGTGGTCTGCAGTTGGAATGAGATATCTGCGATGTTGTTTATTAAGTCGATAGGTCAATAAATCCTGCTTGGGTTACAATTACAACAACAATAAAAATTTAAGTACATGCTTACAATTGTTACTGCACATATTCAACCTATACAGGGTATAAGGAAAAATATCATTAACCTTTAAACCAACTGAACAACTTTTACTATGGGAGCAAATCTGTTAGAATAAAGAAAATCAGCTGTCACGTTTGAATCGAGTTAGGTATTGCAGATTAGTATGTGGTTTAACACGTTGGCTGCCATGAGCATCACCGGTGGGATCACGTTTTCTTCTCTATGTGGCCATGAGCATCACCGGTGGGATCAAAAGCTAATTTTTTCAGGGTATTGTTTTGGGGGCCAAATACAAACTGTGAATGCTATTTCGTAGAGGATACTCTATATTTGTTAAGAAATAGCATTCACAGAATACCCTGAAAAAATTTGCTTTTAATCCCACTGGTGATGCTCATGACATCTCAGTAATAGAGCGATGCTTTGAGCATCACCGGTGGGATCAGCAAATTTGTATGGGGCGTGGGAGTAATACTGTAGATGTAGTATGGTGGGCAGCCAACGTGTTAAAGGTTAATGATACTTTTCCTTACACCCTGTATAGGTCCCACTGCAGGACACTGGCCTACTCCCATGGAGGATGTATGGGCATCAGGCCACTACGCGTGCCCAATGCGAATTGGTGGACTAAACTATACGCAACAGAATTTCTTCTTCAGCGTACGCAGGTTTCCTTACGATTTTTACCTTCACCGTTTGAGTCTGCAGTCGGTATTACGTACATAAGTAAGAAAAACTTATTGGTAATGGAAAATAAGTGTCATGAGCTCTATCTTTTTATTGTTATTATCATCATCAGCCTTAGACAATTTAATAGTAAGGACTGGCCTTGCGGTAGCATTTCCCCTCTGCCACGGTATAAGACAAATTGATCCTGTGCATTTAAACACTCAATTTTATACCTTATCACTAAACGAGACAGCCTATAATTTTGAACTTAGAACGTTTGGGGTTCACACGAGACTACTTTTCATAATTTTTAAGATTCAAAATTAGAACCTAAAGTTATGAGGAATAAAATCCAAAGTTGCGAATTTCATGTTACCTAGCGCCCCCCGCAAAAAGTTAAAGAAAATTTTGTTAGGAGAATGGCACGCGTTACGAGTCCATACTATTAAATTGTCTAAGTCATCAGCCTATCATCGTCAACTGCTAAATATAGGCCTCTCCCAAGACGCGCCACAAAACTCTGTCCTCTGCCTTCCTCATCCAGTCGCTCCCCGCTACCTTTTTTAGTTCGTCGGTCCAGCGGGCCGCACGGCATCCCACACTACGCCTTCCATTTCGTAATCTCCACTCTAGAACTCTGATACCCCATCTGCTGTCGGTTCTTCGGCAGACACGATTTCCACTTTTAAGCTTGCAAAAGACATTGCCCCATCCCGTTTCCCATAGGTACAAAACTGATAAATTTGAATTTGAATTTTATAAGATATCGCACTGCGGAAAAGGATAATTTCCATTTCATTGGGAAGCACAATATTCCTCCTTCCTGTGTATAATTTCAGCTATCATACTATTTGTATTTGTTCTTTAATCATACACATTCACCAGCTGTGAAACGACCGGAAACGAATACACTATGTCACGTGGGCAATGTCTTTTTCTAAGATAATAATGTCTACCACTTTAGTATAAAACATATTTTTTATGTACGTACGTTATTAACGTCAGATAATGCTCTGGCAGACACAACCCTTCATGATCTTGTACCCTGGGTGGTCACCATCATCATTATCATCTGCCACGGTATGCTGGTACCTACTGATGATGATGATGATTTTAGCTATCGGCGTAATTATAGTTTATCGTCTCCCTCAATAAGAATCTATTGAGCGATAAACCTGTAAACCATTTCTCCAGAACCTACCCACTCCATGGAATCGGGGTCGTTTTGAAGCCAGAACTTTTACAATGGGACCAACATCGAAGTCGCGAGACAAAATCAGCTGTTCCACACAGCAGATTTTGATATTGGTTTTATAATAATAAAGTTGATCAGTTTGATGGTCTGAAGCACCTCGATCCAGCTTCAAAACGACCCGGATTCCACGGTGTATAACTGGACAAAGTTTAATCGGAATTCCTGCATTCGATTAAATTATTTGTACCTGCACTCACTCGTAGGTATTCAAAAAGTTAATGCACTAACCAAGAAACAAAAATATTTAAATTTCCTTCGCCCAATTTTCGTTAAGTGAAGATAATAAATAAACAACCCTAACATTGACCCTAACAGATCTAAACTATTATAAAACTGTAACAGAAATGTGTCTGTACATTGAAGATATTTACAAAAAAAAATTACGACACGGTTTTTTTTTACCTGTCCCTGATTCCATAACACAATTTTTTGTATTTTTTGTCTGTCTGTTTGTTTGTTTGTTTGTTTATTTGTTTGTTTGTTTGGGTGTTTGTTTTTTCGAGTATCACGCAAAAACTACGGAACCGATTTTGATGAAACTTTTTTGTTTGATAGCTTCTCATCTGACTTAATATCTGGTATATAATTTATGTGGAAGAAGTCGCGGGTTAAAGCTCGTATTTTATTAAAAATGTTGTTATTTTCCAGTAAACAGTGTTTTAGCCTTAATTTACTGGGACGGAATATATCTGTCGATGGGGCGTTATTTTTCGAGTTAAACAAAACATGATAAATAAACAAGCGTGTTTCGTGTGTTTACTGTTTTGTTTTACTAAACGTGAGTCTGCTCTGAATTTACCTTTGTTTCATTCAATTCTGTGATCATAAACTCAAACATAATCTTGCGCATTTTATTTGATATTTAAGGTGTTACCGTTATAAGGTTTTGAGTAAAGCCATTGTTTGCAGGAAGCATTAAGGTCATTAATATTATATACCAAACCGAAGCAGGTATGTCACTAGCGCGCGCAAAGTGAAGACTCGAAAACGTCCTATGTAGGATGTATTTCAATAGTCCACGTCAAACAATACTAAGTGCATGACGGCTGTGGCGCGGCACAATTTTACGTGCCATTTTCTATGGAGGTAACATATCTTGTGTAAAATAAATAATAAATACTTCGCATTTGAATTTTTTGTTTTTGTTTAAATGAAAACTTCTTTAGCGGCGTTGTGCACTTTTTGGGATGAGTAAAAAATTTTAATCTCTCGTCACGCTTCTGCCGGCGGCGCTCCCGGAGTGCAACCCGTTGTTCTTTTTTTGTTCTAAAAATCCTTGTCGTTCTAACCAGATTAAATGTAGAAACTACTACAATCTGTACCATGAACATGAAATAGAGTTCTTCTTCATATGCTGAAGGATAAGAGGATGTGATCTGATGATCATGAAACGGAACAACTTTCTCAACAAGATCGAAATCATGAAATCTCTTGTCTATTTTATTTGGGTCGAGTAGTCAACCCCTTAAAAACCATCCGCACATAGTCAAGATTGTCGATTATGTATAATATACCTTATAAATAAATAAATAAATAAATTACGCTCACAGGCGAATAAATTGTAATGATTCCAAGTTAAGCACTATAGGCTTTTTAATATGGAAACCATACAACAACGGCACGAACATATAACATCCATGACCGAACCGGGATTCGAACACAGAACCCTGGTTTGGCAGTCTGGCGTGGTAACCATTACACCAACCGGGTCGTCCGGTTATAAGTAATATACATATTCTGTAATTATGTGGCCATTAAACGTTGGCGTTGGCGTTTTTTGTGGTTTGTTTGTTTTTTTTTTGTGTTTCTTTTGTGGTTTTTTTGTGGTTGATAAATACAATATTGATTATTCTATTGCTCGCTCTCTATTATTCAGTAACGTAGCCGGGGAGTGATTTCATTTTTAAGGGAATATAATTTGGAGCGCGCTCCATACGAACGAAGTCTGGTGATATTTTCAATACCAACCAATTAAAGTCAATGAAATTTTTCAGAAACAATCTAGAAACTAATCTCTACGAAGTCAGATTTTCATAAAATGCAGTTACAGTGCCTCAAAGATTTCCATACAAATCTTACATTAATCCTAGCATTAAAATTTTATATTTTAACGAAAATTTGACTTCATTAAACATAGAGATTAGTTTCTAGATTTTTTTCTGAATAATTTCATTGGCTTTAATTTGATAGTATTGAAAATATCACCAGACTTAGTTTGTATGCAGCGCGCATTTGCGCTCTCGGAATAAACTTCAACAAAGGAATCAACGATGAAGCGGCGATGACGGATTGACTGCTCTTAGCGCCTTAAATGAATTAATATGTAAAGAGAAGCCTTTCTTATTCCTCATAAACTTGTCTTTTATAATTTATAATGTTCAGGTTCATCCCAGTACAACGTTCCTTTACTTCTTCCTTTACGCACTCCTGAAGTATGATTTATTAAAAGTCAAATCATCAGTAGAAAGATGCATATCTCCGTAGTAATTTTGACATTTACAACTGCTGAGTTCAACAAATGAGTTTCAAAAATCGCACTCCAGGTCAGCAAGTCAAACAAGCTTCAACCATCAGGTCATATTGGCTGTATTCGGTCGGCAACCGTGTCGGTATGCTAGATCGTCCGATATCTCATAGGTTCTGTGACGTGGCCTCACGGGAGCCTATTAAAGCCTTTGATCTGACTGGGCTAGATGTCGATAGACGGCCGGACCAAGTTTAGGCCTCGTCATGTCGCCGCTGAGCTGACGGTTGTTAACGAAGCCTGTTCTGGAACGGATGCTAAGCCTTGTATGACCAATTAAGTAATGCGTGATGTTAATGGGGGACCTACATTTTGTTGGCGAGCTATATTTGTAAAAAGTTAAGCCTAGATGAATAAGTGTTTTTTAAGATTCTACTATACTTAGAGTTGCCACAAACAACTAGCCTCTCCTATCCTTGGCTTCTCACGCATGGAATTTCTTTTATTTACCGGATAACAAATTTTGTTAGTCATTCCTTAGGCTTCAAGGAAACTCAGTGCCAAATTTTGTCCAAATTCGTTTCGTAGTTAAATCATGAAGACGTAACACACGGACATACAAACTCACTTTCGCATTCTTGTCATTAATATGTAGTATACAGGATTACAGGGTGTAAGTGACAGCCTAGCAAATACTGAAACGGTGAACTCAGACCACAGATTATTTAATAGTTACCTCAGACCATCAAACTGAACAACTTCCACTACCTCAGGAAACGCGAAAAAAAATCAGTTGTCCCATACATTTTAGTCGGGTAGGTACAGCAGTTTTGTATGGGACAGCTTATTTTTTTTCGCGTTTCCCGAGGTAGGCTCCATAGTGAAAGTTGTTCAATTTGATGGTCTGAGTTCACCGTTTCAGTTTTTCCTAGGCTGTCACTTACCCCTTGGTATTAGCGTATTAGTGTGGATTCTTATATTTATATTTGTTGTTATTGCCCCACTTCTGGGAAAAGGCCTCTCTTTTCTTTACTTTTCTATTCATCCCTATACGTAACCTTAGCATAAATAAGCCCCTGACTGACTTATACAAAGGTATAATCGTCAATAGAAAACTACGAGTATTTAAATAAACTGAATCTTTCTATTTGCATCCGAACAGACTAAATCGCACGTGTTCCGCGAAAAGTTCCTAGTAAAAGGTATCAGAAACATAATCCGAGCTTATCAGTGGATCTCGAGAAACGGTAGCAAGCTACAACGGTATGACTACCTGTTCTTACTAGAGATTTGTATTGTTTATATTTTGTGGGCTACTGATATTTTTAGGCTACAATATACTGATTGAAAAGTAGCGTTTTTGACAGAAGATTAAAGCGCTTTTATCATCTTAGCTCTAAGATAATGATAACTGAACTTGAGATACAAAGCGAGGGGACAGCGATGTTTAGTCCTTTTCAAAAAAGTAAGTAAGTACTTACCTACTAAAATAAAACCGGTCAAGTGTTAGTTGGGCTACTCGCGCACCGAGGGTTCCGTACTACACCACCACAGAACACATTATTAAATTAGAAAAAAAAAAATTTTTTATCCGGGACCTTTAGCGCAAGACCGACTCACACTTGGCCGGTTTTTAGTATTTGTTGTTATTCTGTAGAGTTTGCTCTATAATCACACTAAGTTTGACGCTTGTATGTATTACCGTTTTCACGATAGAGCGTGAAGAAAAAACCTTGTTAAAAATTAGTTTCTTGTCGAGAACCCCCCTTAATATTTAACTTTTTGTCATTTTTATTCAACAAATCAAACAAATCAAACAATACAAATCCGCCGCAATAACGCATAATCTGAGAAAATTTCAACTATCTAGCTATTAGGTACGGTTCAAAAGTTACAGCCCTAAATAGGTAGGACAGACGGACGGACAACGTAGGCTTAGTAATAGGGTCCCGTTTTCACCCTTTGGGTACGGAACCCTAAAAACATCACAACCTTTATTTTTTAACCGGAATGTATTTATTTTCAGCCATTGCAATGACGATACCGATCGAGGATGGAAATTGCACCCTTTTTTTATTTATTTCTTATTTCACTATCAAACAAAACAAAAATTACCCTTTTCATCTTCTTTTCTTTTTTTTTCTACATAAGTACTTTTTTTTTCATTTATAAATAAATTGGACTGGCACATCAAATTTTTGTGTCAAATGCACTTAAACTAAGTTTCTAAGAAAATGGTCTGTAGCAGACAGACACCAATGCGATTTCATAAGAGTTCCGTGTGCGGAACGCTAACACGCTATTCGCGTCGCCTCAACATCATGTCTGTCGCACGCTACTCCGTCGTGTTCCAGGAACCCTTGTGGAACCCGCCGTCACCTGCTGCGACACAACCATGATAAATAAGACATAGAATTAATTGCTTCCTACACAGACCCCACAAATCATTCCACATATTAAACTGTCGCCGTATCACCTTCATCATTCCCCTGTATTTTTTAGAACCAGCGTTATAGCAATGGTACTTATTATAAAACTGTCACTTTGTATTGCGCCGGCGCATAGCGGTTTATTTATTGACTACAGTCTAGACTAGTTAAATGTCCAGCACGATAAGGTGACTCATGCTGCTTAAGAGGCATGTAGCAGTAGCACCAGCGATTGTGACACTCAAACTTTTTAAAAGGAGGATGGGCAAAATTGTATGGAGCTCGTCCTATGCGCAGCTATTAATGATTTATTTATTTTTGACACTGTATGAAAATCCAATTTAAATCAGCGCCGGTTGAAAATTATAAAGAATGTTGAAATTGAAAGATTTAAAAAACAAAATCTTTAAACGTAGGTACTATAGTTTAGAATAAGGTGGCCCGTTTTGTTAATTATTTTAAATAAAATAAAACTTTCAAAGTAATTTTCTCTTACATCATAAAACTCTAACAGAAGTGTGTCTGTACATTGACGACATTTACAAAAATAAGTATCGAAGTCTGTCTGTTTGTTTGTTCGCGCACCACGCGAAAACTGCTGGACCAATTTTGATAAAACTTTTTGGGTTTGAAAGCTTATGTTTAGATTTAAAATTTGGTATATAATTTATCTCGCTAGAATGACGGAAAAGAAATGAAAATCTATTGTTTGAGCGTTAGTGAAAAGTTTTTAAACTAAGCAATAGCTAATGTCACTTACTGCTGCCCCTTAAGTATTAATGAAGTTCTTTATGTAACGACTTGCTGCCTACTGTATTATGATCACGTTGTGATCGAATAGACGGATAGATTAACTCCAGTCATAAAGATTCCCTATGTTGTTGTAGGGCTGCCTTCTATAGTTACTAAAACAAGACGAGGATTTCGAAACCATCGATTTTTAGACTCAAAAACTGGTTATTTTGTTGTAAAATCATGTTTACATTTTCTACATAAAATCACGCTTATAACCCCTTTCGGGGTGGCCAGAATGTACGCCACAACTACTCTTTTTTTTAAACATGCAGTTGTAGGAATTCTCACCACCAGCATATTGATACGTAGCCAGCCACCTATCACCAATTAACCCGAACCAATTTTCCATACTGTATTAAGAAACCCAATTAGCCGTCTTGTATGGCACCCAGGGGTAAAAATAGGTGGTCTCACCTGTTAAGTTTTGATAGACGACGTAGTAGACGACAAGCCTTTTTTCACAAACCACTGCAAAAGAAACAATATCCCTTGGTCTCGTACACTCTCTACCATATAAACATTGTGGACTAACTAAGCAGAGCATAAAATATTGATTCAACTTGTCATATAAATTATGTCTCATTGTCCTTTCCCGTTAGCTTTTTAGTTATTTATAAAGAAAGAAGCTTGACTTTAACCTCCTAAAATTCATTGGTATTTTATTTGCGTGTGATCGAACTGAACTTCTTGAATACAATTACGTTTTTTCTAAGAACAAGCTGCTGAACTTTAACGAGATTCGATGCCTGCGACGGACGCCTTTATTGTTTTGTAATGTATTTTTAATGATTTTTTTCCGTATGGCGACTGAACACTTCGAAACTAAAATACAGGATGTTTGGTGCATTGTTTGCAAAATTAAAAGGACAGGATTTCGTTCTCGACCCCAAAAAGCATTCTTTGCCGCACGGGCTTTTTAAGGCAAATTTTAAATATTTTATTTTAAAAATCATAACATTTTAACTTAAATAACTACAAAATTTATTGGCCTCTAAATTGTACGGATCTATCAAAATCAAAATTATTTGCAAATTAGGTCATCATTCACTACATACATCTACATCACTAGGTACATCTAGTTTCTTTTTAATTGTTTTGGAAGAAAATTTTTATTTCAAGCTCAACTTCGAATTCTTTTAAAATGTTTCTGGCCTATTTCCTTGCTAACAGTATGCAATATGCCATAAAAACCTCTTAATAACTCCACTAAATTGCTACGTGGACTATTGGAACGCGATGCACCAAACACCCTGTATATTTGGATAGAGAAAATATGTACTTAAGATTTTTCTCACTGATATTTTATATGGCCGTACTTATAATAATAAAAGAACAAAAAAACATGAAAACCATATTTACTTAATCGATTATTATTATTCAAGTTTAAATTTGCAATACTTTTTCGACTTTCCAATACGAAAACTGGCGTGGCCATTTTGTTAGAAAGGCAGTGCTATTTTTGAAACTCATACGTTGAACTCAGCAGTTGAAAATGTCAAAATCACTATGAAGATATGCATCTTTCTACTATTGATTTGACATTCAAAAATCGCACTCCTGGAGTAGGATTTTTGATAATCAAATCAGCAGTAGAAAGATGCGTATCTCCATATATTTTCAACTGCTGAGGTCAACGTATGAGATTCAAAAATCGCACTTCTGATCGTGGAGCAAATACTATCCAGGCACGTCTCACCAGCTCACTTCCACATATCAATTAAAATTAATGTAATTTGAATTTTTTATGTAAATGTTAAATAAATTGGTAGAATATAAGACCATATAACCTAAATAGAAAAATTATTTGGTAGACGATGTAGAGATGAAGTACTTGCGAACAAAATGTGCAAATGAAACAATCTTGGAGCAAATCCAATTGTTGCTTAAAGTGGTAGTAAATAAGGAAATCCCAAGGAAACTTCCAGCTGTAGGTAATGGAAACTGGAGCACTGGAAAAAACAATTTTCTCTAATTACGTGACACTTATGATAATTTTAAATTTATTAATTCTATTATAAACATTAACATTTGATATTTACATTAGAATGGTATGTACAACTATTAAATAAATCAGAACCTAACCTAATATTAACACAATTTACAATACTAAGCGGTACTTTGAAAGCTGAGTTTATCTAAGTAATTGTGGTCAGTTTGGGTTATGTGGATCACACGCACGCATACCATTTATCTTTCATGCTATTATCTATTAATGGTTATGGGAGTAAGTTAGTACAATATAGGTACATCACAACTGCGAAACAAATTACATACTTATATCGGGAATCTATAGGTACCTATGATTTTCGACAATATATTTTATTTGAGCATAATTAGTTCAAGCTTTTATTTATTCCTTAAGCATAACTTAGGTCAATGCTGTCTGTCAATTAGTATAGTTATAATTATCAATTTAGAGGGAAAACTTCCACAGTTGAACATTAAATCTTGCCCAGTGATCTCTACAAAGAACAATAAATTAGTCTGAGAACAATAACTAAAGCGTTGACAGTTTGGTTACTTATAAAAGAACACTGGTTAATGTACAACATTTCGTATACCTACCAGTTATAAATCAGAGTAAACAGTGTTACCTGCTCTGGAGTGCGTTTGCACTAACATTACGATTACATCGGCCTTGCCACAAACTGCGATCCATTTCCATCTCTAGATTTATGTACTCCGGTCTAAAGTCTAAAATATACAACAACGGCGAAGTGACGAGGATTATAGTTCTGCGCCACAATTCACTGCCAAATCGATTGTGATACGGTCAAATCAACTGAAATTACTATGACTCTATTGCGAAACAATTCGAACCGAAGGTTGGAGAATTCCTAGAGTAACTTGTGCCAAACGTGAGATTTAATCTCATAGAAACTGCGTTTAAAATAGTGCGAAGTGAGAGCTTACTCTGAGTTAGCAGGTTTTTAAATAAACTGGGAAGAAACCAGCATAAATATTCTTATTGAATATTTAAGCAGCTATTTGCCTTATGAGGGCATCACTAGCATTCCGTGTATTGCATTATGATAATGTGCCATTTTGAATGAGCGCATCGCTGTCGTGCTCGCCCGCCACAGCACGCGTGCGCTGGCGCCGCGGCCACACCACAACCTCCAAAGTCCTATGTAACAAACCCAACATTCATTCGATTGTCTGCCTTATTTACATCTTTACTAAAGACATTGGAACTAAAGTGCAATGAATGCGAAGATTGCACGCAATTCTATAACCCTTCATGCCAGTTAAAACAATAGAGTTCAACTTAGAATCCACTAACTAATAGCCAAATATTTTATCATCTATTGAATCTTATTACAAGATGCGAGAATGTGGCATCTTTAAATTAGTATACTCATTTTTATTAGCATCAAAATATGTATAAGTATAAGTAGTAATACATTACCTACTGAGATGTTTATCAGAATTATTTGGAATAAAATCACGTAGCGGTTCTTGTATTGGTTTTTATGGTAATGTTATGGCGGTAATAGAAAACCTTCTGCTGCAGTAACATAATTCTACTAAACAAACAATGGATTGAACATTTTGAACGATGCAATGTTAACTTTATCTTAATAATTTTGTAATTGAAGCATTGGTCTTACTTATCCAATAGAGAAATTACGCGCTCCCCTAGGGTCTTATCACATTTTATTGTATTACCTATAAATCTACTGACACAATTAACTAAAGCGTATATCAAAATATTTTGGTAGGTACTTACTATAAAATTCACATATCTCACTAATATTATAAATGCGAAAGTTTGTGACGATGTTTGTATGTTTGTGTTTCAATCACGCATAAACGGCTGAACGGATTTGGTTGAAATTTGGCACACAGATAGAATGTGTTCTGGATTAACATATAGGATACTTTTTATCCCAGTAGTGGGATCCTTTGGGAAAAGTGGGGATAATTCACAATGATTTACCACGCTGACTTGTGCTGACATATGTATTTGGGTAGATTGTAGTGGTAAATAGTAGTCTCTTTTTTCATCACTCTTCATAGAAGCCGTATAGCGCATTCGGTAAATGGTTAGATTTTCAAACATGAGGTGATGGTTCGATTCTTGGTCGAAATGAAGTTTTTTTTTTTACCATAGGTAGGCAAACATGATATCTTACTATGTTTGGATGTTTGGATATTTGACAATACATACATACAATACACATACAATACAATACATGGGACAAAATCACATGTCCACGCAGACAAAGTCGCGGGCAACAGCTAGTTTACCATAATTATGATAACGTTATGTTACGAACTAGTTAACCCAGTAGATAAACTATTGCTTCTCCTAGTAGGTGAGGTTGATTTACCAGCCTATGCAATTTTGTCTAAATCCAGATATTAAAAAATCAACACAATAGGTAAACTGAAAATCGTTTGTACAGTATTTACAACTGAGCAAGATTTGGTAGGAAACACTCGCAAAAAGTTTACCACTTTTCATACAAGATGGTCTCGTAGATTTTCGAGTTTATAAAGATCACATGTTATTCGGTTATCATCGATTTCGGTTTTCAAAGTTTATGTTCATTTATTGAAACGTCGTAAAGAAGTTTGGTGGAAGGTCATATTATTTTAGACCTAGACATAGAGATTCATATATACATGAATGAAACTAGTAATTAATACGTGTAGAGTGAAAGAAAACTAACAAAAACGTAAATTGGTTGTAATCTGTAGAAATTGGGGGAAAGGTATTTCTCCTTGTATCAAGTAGGTATGTGAAACTCGTAATCTTTCTTATTAGATAGTCCACTCAATAACGCATTCATTGTGTTTATTTTAATGAAAATTCACGATAACCGTACCATTATTATGATAATGGAAGAAAACGAAATCACACACACTATCAGTTCAACCAAGACAAATACGCTCCTCCGTAAGGACCAAAACTACCTCAGTGATAATATTAGATGAAAATAGCTGTCGTGGTTGCGTTTTGCTACTGCTTTTTGGACGATTTGTCTATTTTATTAGTAATTTCTACTTTTGAATCCGGACTTCTGGAGATGTAAAAGTTTTTTAAAAAAATGCCTTCATTTTTTCTGTTTATAATAATTATGACTGCTGTCCTGAATGGCTTTTAGTTTTCGTTAAAATGGCTGGGTCCAAATCTGTCCATATTCTTTCTAATTCTTCAAACCCAACTGCTGACAGTATTAAGGTTTCGAGTACACATCATTCTTAGAACGTCAACTGTATAATCTTCAACAGTATAATCTACAAATTCTGTGTACCGTGAGTAGGTGAATTATTATAAACAGCTACCTGACACGGGTGTACATATCTGCATAATATAGATAGCCTAGGTTAGCCTAGGTCTGAGATACGTTGCCCCCGTCAGCCATCATAGAAGGCGCCATTTTATCCTGCCTCAAGAAGGTTGATGCCACCGTCTGGTTCCCTTGTGCCGTTATTAAGTAGTAATCATTGATAGTGTCCCTTCGTTAATAGGAATATAAAGCTAATTTCTGGTTGAAGCTATGTTGGAACATAAAATTGATCAATTACCTACTAACTCAGTCAGTCGTCAAATGAAAAAGTTCGTTGCATTGCATCCCAAAATCTCCAGGTTGTTTTTAAGTCTGGAGTGCGATTTTTGAATCTCATTCGCTGAGTTCAGCAGTTGAAAATGTCAAAAATACTGTGGAGATATGCATCTTTCTACTGCTGATTTGACTTTCAAAAATCATACTGCAGGTATGCTATTTTTGAAAGTCAAATCAGCAGTAAAAAGATGCGTATCTCCATACATTTTCAACTGCTGAGATCAACGTATGAGATTCAAAAATCGCACTACTGGTGTGCGATTTTTGAACTCAGCAGTTGAAAATCTTAATATTACTATATTACTATTCTACTTTTACTATTAATATAGTTTATAATGTAGCAAAATTCAGCACTTTTAGGACCCCTGTAACACTCAGTAAACGAATGATCAGTGCGAATGCGATTTTTGAAAGTCATTTGTTGAACTCAGCAGTTGTAAATGTCAAAATAACTATGGAGATATATGCATCTTTCTACTGCTGATTTGACTTTCAAAAATCATACTTGAGGAGTGCGATTTGCGAAAGTCAAATCAGAAGTAGAAAGATGCATATATCTACATAGTTATTTTGACATTTACAACTGCTGAGTTCAACAAATGAGTTTCAAAAATCGCACTCGCACTGATCATTCGTTTACTGAGTGTTACAGGGGTCCTAAAAGTGCTGAATTTTGCTACATTATAAACTATATTATATAGGCAGGAAGTGAAAAACAAAATGATTGTTTTTAGTTTCTTGTTATAGTTCTATTTGTAATAAAATTTAAATGGCTTACAATTTATGTACCTAAACAAAATAATCGGAATTGAAACACGATCTACAAAAAATATTACAATTTTAATTAATATATTTGATATTTACCAATTCCTAGTACCCAATAGCAAGTAAACAAATACACCAGTTCCTGTAATCCAAACCTGCGTAGGGCATTAAAATAATTGACGCTAAAAAATAGTCAGTTCCCAGAAAAATATTTTCGTTCATATTCCCCTATATTCGCACACTTTGTGGAAAGCACAAGTGCTTATTTTGATAAGTACTATAATTTAGTTACAAAATTATTATTTTAACATGCTATTTGTAACATGAGTGATTTAAGTTTCCGGCAGCTTTTCACGATGCCTATCTAAACTTACATCAAGAGGATTCAAAGAAATATCTCAGTCTGCAGGCTATTAACCTTAATCTGAGATGCGTTTTATCTACACCTACGTATTAAAATACAGTTGTAATTGCCAGTTCGTTCTTCCACGTCTATCCCTGACAGGTACTGAAAAGGGACGCATTTATCACATCCGTGGAGCTTGCAACTCGCATTCATACAGGCTAGAACATCCAATGAATACCATGCAACTGATGCAACAAAGACTAAATGTCCCTTTAGACTTATCATTAAAACAGGCAAAAGTTTTTCTCTGCTTATATTTTGGTGTACCTGTGGGGACTTGCTACAGATCAGAACCCACAAGTTATAGCAAAGATGCCAACAGATGGCGATACCGTCGCTCGCGGAAATATGCTCCATACAAAGACAACGTTCATCCTAAATACGTAACTCGTAACCTACTACACATAAGGTTCACAATCGAATGCGAGACATAAATCGCGCAAGAGAAATAATCACAGAGATTCGATATATATATACAAGGTCCAACTAAGAACTGTTGGACCACGGCCGGTCCCCAGGCATCACACCTAGCCTGGCGGAAGTACTTCCCTTTTCAATGGAGGAACATTCCCAATAGCACCTCCATATACCTATATTTTTATTGAATAAACTAGCAGGATACGCGTCCTATGCGCAATTTTTAGTCCTTCAACGGTCTAATTTCTGAAAAATCCTTTTTAGCTAACACGTCCTCTGTAAAAAAGGTTACTATAAACTCGATGATTATTTGAATGATCAAAATGTCTGGTCTTGACAATGTTACACTATGTAATGCAATATTGTATTTTAATTTTACTTTTTATGTTTTGTTTTGTTTAAAAGATGTGTGTTGTAGAGTTTCTGGAAGCATCTTCTCTCAACGGAATACCTTCCGACGCGGTGGTAGAGTCAGAAAATTACGTCAAAAAGCTATCTGTGATATTATTTTGAATAAATAATTTTATTTGATTTGATTTGACACCCAAAAGCTAAGAGATAAATCCACGCTAAACAAGATTGTAGTTTCATGTTCTGAAGGCACTGAAAAGAACTTATTTGTGAAATAATAATTCATCAATGTCTATACAAAACAAGCAGTCAGCACATGCTTCATAATATGCTTCTTTCATTGCTTGCTTTGTTCTGAAGTGCTATTTTTGAATCGTGACATTCAAAATCATGATAGAATGATGCATAATGTCTATAGTAATTTGACATTTTCTACTGATGATTTGAAAGTACTAATTTTAACAATCGCACTCCTGGAGGTCGCGTATGGAGTGAGTGGGTATTAGGACACATAACACATTGTGGCTTTATATATTAGGTACATTCAAATAAAAGATATTATATTCATGGGCACAAATAACCTCACGCCGTGTATTGATGTATTGCAGAAAGTTGTCAGAATGAATTTGTTTTGAAATTGTGACGGATTAGAAGTCTGTAAGGTAGGCAGTCAATACTACGCAATTTAAATCCCTGCAGTTGAAATCTGGTGGGTGGGTAACATCAATCCAGTTGTAGGTACGTCTGCGATTGCGTCTTAACAAGTGTTAATTGCTAACATTTATACTCGTATTGAAACGCTTCTGTTATTATCTTCCTTTATAACAATAAATTGTTGGTGCTTTAGATTTAGACGATTGTGATGTGAACTTTATTTGTTGCTATCATAACCATAATGTCATGTCATGATAATATAGGGTTGATATTTTGATGACATTTTAATTAGCGGGTGAATTGGAATCGTAGTTGTAGGACGGTATAATAATTATTGTAATTGAATAATTGAAATCAATAAAAGTGCAAGGCAATTATTTATTATTGGCTTAGTAGATAAGAGTTCTTGACAATTTCACATAGATCGCTAGATTTCTTTTTATTTTGGTTTAGCATTTGCTAGCCTGTATTTTGTGGTCAACTTATTCTTTCAATGAACACTTACAGAGTAATAATGTCCACCTATTGTAATAAAGTAGGTACTGCGGTAAGACCAACCCACTGAGTGAGTTAATAATGGAGAAATAAATATTAATTAAACTGGTCCTATATTTATGACACCTAGTAAACACACTAAGCAGGTATTATGAGTCCTAAATATAGGACTATAAGCGCTATACAGCGTCAATTTATTCGCCATAAAAATCATAATTAGGCGTAATTTTTCACTTTATGGCCATGTTAGACGGACTACATGGTTTCGCTTCAATAGTAGAAGAAGTTGTAGTTGTAGTTGATAGAAAAGTGGATCTTTATTGAGCGGTGAAAGGCGTCGATGTGCCTGTAAGTTACCATTATAGCTGTCCAAGTGTCCAACTAGATACGTTTGTTGCAATTTATGATATTTAGGGTGGCGAGGGCGTAGTCACACTGAAGTCATTGCTACCAGACATATTAACTTCGTTATTTATAAATGTAGTTTCTACATAACGACAGGAAAATATCGTATACTGACTAAGCTGTATTTCTGTTGAACACCTGAAAACTAAACAGTTAGAAAAATATACTCCGACTTTGACTTTCAATGAGTTTTTATAGCCAGAAAGTCATTGTTGACTTTGAATATTTTGTAACGAGAAACGACTTCGTTTGTGAATGATTTTGCAACTGGATTGTATTTCTATCATATACAATCTAATGAAAATATCCACGGTCCTTTTTAATATGCTGACGGTTTTCTGAAGAGGATGATCAGACTATCAAACCGAACAAATTTCTCGATGGGACCAACATCAAAATGGCTTAAAAAAACATCAGCTGTCCCATTCATTTGGGTCGAGTAAGTTTGCAGTTTTATATGAGACAGCAGATTTAATCAGACCATCAAACTTAACAACATTCTCTATGGGACCAATATTGAAATCGCGAAAAAAGTTTCATACAAAACTGCAATGCTATTCGACCCTAAATGTATGGGAGAGCTGATATTTTTTTCGCGATTTCGATGTTGTTCCCATAGAGAAAGTTGTTCAGTTTGATAATTTCATTAAAAAACTGTCAGCTAATTAAGAAGGACCCTCTGGTCTGGATTCTGGACCCTACATAATTGCTATAGCATGTATATCACAATTTGGCCGAACTCTACGTCAAATCCGTTAAATTAATATTTGATATCTTTTATTGGCCCGCTTGCCCATCTGTAGAGGCACTTACAGGCTTTCTATTGATGATTAATTTTGATGAAATCGATCTTAATAAGTAAGATTGTCCTAGTATCCTTGTAAAATGTAATATTATAAAAATTTCTAAGAGTTTCTAGCTGCATCTTCTCTACAACGGAACACCTTCCGACGCGGTGGTAGAGTCAAACATTTTTCTTTTAAAAAAACTGTGAAATTTTTACTTTTTTATTATCCTGTATACAGGGTGTAACAAAACACCGTAATAATACTTAAAGGGGTGCTTCAGACCATCAAACTGAACAACTTTCACTATGGGGCCAACATCGAGAAAAAATAAAAAATATCTGCTATCCCATACATTTTAGTAGAGTCGGTACTGCAGTTTTGTATGGGACAGCAGATTTTTTTTATTTTTTCTCGATGTTGGCCCCATAGTGAAAGTTGTTCAGTTTGATGATCTGAAGCACCCCCTTAAGTATTACTAGGGTGTTTTGTTACACCCTGTATACAACTGCTAGTACTATATACTTACAACTGCTAAGTATCTGGAAGGAAGGTAGAAGCCTATCTTATGCGTCGACAACTTCGGTGGTGCGGTCACGTGTCACGAATGGCGGAGGAACGAGTGGCGAAGCGCATATTTTATTCCGAGCTTGAGGAGGGCAAGCGTAAGCTGGGTGGACAACTTCTCCGATACAAGGATGTGCTGAAACGCCATATGAAAAGGTGTTGCATTGATCCCGCGCAATGGGAAAAGCTCGCATCTCAACGCCAGGAGTGGAGGTCCCTTGTCAGAGACAAAGTTTTTGACTTAGAGGCACTCCGGCGTTCTGAGCTTGATGCCAAGCGTGATGAATTGAAGGCCCGACCACCAGCGACCATCAATTACAATTATGAGAATGGTGTCCTGACGTGCTCTCATTGCGCACGTACATTCTCTAAAAAAATCGGCTATATAAGCCACATTAGGGCGCACGAGCGCCAACAACGAAGGGATCAGAGGCAGTCGCCGTAGCCGAAATCGGCTAGGAGTAGCATCATCATCATCATCATCAAGTATCTGGGAAGAATTGGTTTGTTTCTTATCTTAGTCTATCTATTTACAATATCCCTTATGCTATGCATTATACAAGATATCGCTGGTCGTGTAGACTAACTAGTGTAATATATATGTATGGCATGTGTTACTAACTAGACAGGTAGGTGAATTTGCAAGCAAATGTCTCTTTCACATCAAAACTGCCTACTAAGTTGTAGTTTGTTTCAAATTCGAAGTCCTGCGAACCATTGCATTTCGATACTTATGTCTTTCATTTAAAAGTTATGTCAAGGGTCTATGAACTGAAGTAACTCTAGGATTGGTCTGTATAAGGAAACTGACTGTAAAACGAAATGGAGATGCTTAAACTGTATAATAAATTCGTAAGGAAGCATTTAATTGGGTGGTGTAAGAAAAACGCATAGAAATGTGAAAATTGAGATATTTATTTAAATTAAAATCTTACATAAAATAGCAGAGGATAAGAAATATATTATGAAAAGAGGGTTGGTTGACTCTCAGTCAAAATGATACACACATATTAGAAATATTCAAGATTTTTTGGTATATTTTCGACTAATATACCAAGGGACCTATTTAAATAACTGTTGCTTCTTAGAAAAGGTGCAACCAACAGTTCTTTTGTCTATAAAACTCCACTACCAGAAAAACAATTTTGAAAAAGAAATTTATTAATTGCACACGTGCAAATATCATTACAATTTGATTGGTGCTGTAAAAAAAATTAAAACTACTAAATTAATAACAATTAATGTTTACGGAAATGTGCAAAATTATGAGTACCTACATCCAACCATTCCCAAAGCAATACTCTCAAAGAAAATGGTACAATCATAATTCAAATTACTTTATTTAGTAGCTAAGGTACCCAATTTTAAAAAAGACAGTCTTAATTCTATTAGGTAGATATGAGGCACTCAGTCACTTCGTTAGAGTAATATATGAGACACTCAGTCACTTCGTTAGAATAATATTGTTTTTCAATTTCTAAAAGTTCAATAAATCTATAGGTAAAGGTCTAGAACAACATTAATTAGGACTTTCAGTAGATTTTTGTTAACGTTGGTATCATCCATTCTCACGGGAAAGTAGATGTTTGGTAAACATTTGAACATATACATTCGAACAAAGAAAAAATAATGGTCGAAGAAGTGTATTATAAAATGACTGGATTGACTTAATCAAACATACAATTTATAAACCAAAAAAATTACTAGTTAATACTTTATGAACCAGATCCTAAAAGAATAAAGTTTTTTCTCTTAGAATCTGGTTCATAACACAATTACATTTAATGTAATAATAAAATGTAAGGGCATGTTTTTGATCGGCTTAAGATTGCATTGAAATGAAATGTTATCAATTAAATAATTCTGGTCCCGCAGTGTATTTGTCAGTTATAATTATAATTAAATGACAGGCGTGAAGTTAAATACCTTTATCAATCTTATAAAAGTTACACAGTACGATTATCCTGACAATAATTAAACAGTAAAAGTTAAATAAATAAAATTATATCACAAAGAAGAAAGTAACCACCATCGCTCGAGCAACTTTCAAATTCTTATCAATTCGTGAACGACAATTTATAAATACGTTTTATAAATAAATATTGCAGGTAAAATTAACTGTACAAAGCCGGTGGAAACAAGTATAAACTGTCGTTCAGATAAACACATGTTTAAGTGCACCTAAACTATTAATAAGATAACCTGCCTCTGGAGAAATTCCATGCTGTCCGTGCCAAACTCAAAATATCAGACCATGACTCCATCTCACGTCTTCTTTCGCTGATCGCTCTTCCAGTGCCAATGGCACTAGAGACAACAAAGCTTTACGTTCTGTCAGTAAAGAGTACTAAACAAACTCCTGTCGAGGAGTAAACGAGATCCTTCGCAGCCCGTACTGACGCCTCATATGCTGAGTGATGGCCTTTTCTTCCGCACACTCTTGTTACTCAGGCCGAGAATTGAGCCGATTACCTGTGAGCAAAAAATGTTTGTAAGCTTTTTGTCGTGTTGAAACTGATTATAGCTGGCGCTAAAATGTATGGAACCAGAAAACGGCTGTCGTACGCCCGCAGTTTTTTACTAATCTATACGGGTTTAAGAGACAGCCATGAAAATAATAAAACAGTGAATTTAGACCATCAAAGTGAACAACTTTCACTATGAAGCCAACCTCAGGAACTTGAAAAAATCTGCTGTTTCATACAAAACTGCTTGTTTTTCTTATGGTGTGGGCAAAGCCCTGGTGTCGGAGTTTTTTTCAAACTGCTTTACGGCCTCTGGCGTGGCGTACTAAACTGCTTCTTCTTATCTTGTGGGCAGAGCCCTGGTGTCAGAGTTTTTTCAGACCGCCTTACGGCCTCTGACATGGTTTTTATGTAACGACTACTAACCACCAGAGATAGTAGCCGGGCCCAACGGCTTAACGTGCTATCCGAAACACGGAATTTTATCGATTTTCTTTTCAGACAATCAGGTGATTTAACCTGCATTGTCCTAACAAAGTGGGGAAAAACGCACAAAGTGACATATCACTAGGTGTCCCCCGTGGGCATCGAACTCACAACTTCCGTGTCGAGAACCCAAAGCTCCTAACCAATAGAACAAGGAGGCAATACCCACCTAAATCAAATGCGTTTCCTGAGGTTGGGTCTGGTTTGTACCTAGTAAAAGTTGTTCAGTTTGTTGCTCTTCATTCACCGTTTCAGTATTTGCCCGGCTCAACTTTATACTCTCGTAGCACAAACCAGAAGAATGAACGGTAAGATCAGTACTCCCAGAGAAGCCATTTCTAAACTACAGACAAATTTTCATCTTCATGCGCGAAGGACCGAATTATGAATATGCAAGATCAGTACGTTTGGACTCCTGGTTACTTTTCAAAATCAACTATTCCGCATTCGCTCTTACCTTGGAGACAGAGTAAGCGGCGAGCTTGCGCCTGGGCGAGGGCAGTAGCAGCGCCAGCGCACGCGCCTCCCGCAGCAGCGCGTGGAACGCGAGCGCCGCGCCCGCGCACGACTCCGCCGCCGACACCTCGTAGAACTGACAACCGAACCGCAGCGACAACTCTTGACCTTCTTCCGCGTTCACAACTCTATTTCAATATAATTTTTTCAGTTTAATCTTTTGTACAATATTAATCAAAAATACACAAATCAATCTTAATGGTGGCACTCACTTCACATGGCGTATTTTGCAGATATCACTCATGACAAATACGCGTGTCCCGGCGTCTGTCGGTTTTCGACGCACATAAAAGGAGTAAAACAGGCAAATATGCAACCATACATTCCCTAGGATCCACGTTTTTATAGTTTTATTGCCTATTTTAACGTAGAAACGCGTATTTTTCATGGGTGTTATTTTCCAAATAAGCCACCATAAGAAAGCAGGTGAAGTTAGGTGCGTAAAAATTATTAAAGATTATTCAGATCGATGATTTATTTATCAATTTAACTATTAAATGAACAGTCATACAAAACATAGCGTAATAAAGTTATGCAAAAGCTATACCTATTCTCGGAGGTCCCCATAAAATATTTATATCTCACAAGATCTTTTTATGGACTTAGGTTGAATAGAAGATAACGTAAAAATAAACCAAAAAAAATACAAAGCGTCAAGAACCTGTTATCTACAATGTTTTACATCGGAATAAAAATGAATTTCAAAACTAATTCGTTCGTTTAAAAATGTTCTTCTTTTTTGTATTAACTACCTTTTGTAGGAATAATTTTCAAATAATTAAATTATACAAATATATTTTTTTATTGTTTTAGGTTCTCTCGGTCTTAGAATATATGTATCTACAAGTGATCATACCTGGCATGTTCTAAATCCCTCTTGTTGCCCAGTAGCGTAACAGCAGTGCAACCAGGCAGCCTGGTCCTTTCCAAAAGGGCTAATAGCTCAGCTGCCGCCAGGAAGGATCGCCGGTCGCAAACAGAGTACACCACCGCAAACGCGTCCCCCCATCGCAGATGCTCAGGTAAACAGCCACGTTTCTAAATTAAAAGAAATCATCAGCATCATCAATGTACTGGGTCATAGGCGACAGGTCAATCGTGCGCGGTGAGCGGGGGCCGGGGGGAGCGCGTCCCAGTACCGACTTACCTGCGGGCAGTACCGGCTATGCTGATGCCCAGTCCCCCCCACACTGCGTGATCATAGATCCGCCGCGACCGCTGAATGGAACCACTATATTATAATTACGCTATGGACGTTAGGATTTGCCAGAAACTACAAAATCCACGTCTGTCGGGTAGTAAGGCCAATTTCCGGTTGAAGTGCATGTTGTGTTGTCTTTAGTTTAAGAACACAAGGCGACCGACCCATAGCTGAATTCTATATTCATGAACAAGGATATAGAGCAGTTTAATTTTTCGCCTTGTATACCTACTATTTTAATGAAGACGGCGACACACTCCAAAAGCAATGTACTATAAGAAACAAATTGTTCAAAATGTGAATGATACTGCCAATTCCTTACCAAATACGAACACAACTTCTAGTCTAGGCTAGACAGGTGCTACCCAGAAGTAGGTATAGTAGCCCTTTTTCTAGTCTGAGACCACACGGGAATTCCGTCTAGTCTCAGTTCCACGTATGCAACATAGCTCTAAATTAATTATAAACACCAAAAAACATCAGATAAAATTTTTATAGATATTTACCGCGCATCCACACGTATCCAAAACTTCTACTTCAGATGTAGCTCCGTCGAAAGCGACGCGATGCTGATATAGGAAATCTGTAACAACATCAAAGATATTTATATATACAGGGTGTACAATAAAATGGGACAGCTACTTAAAGGGGTGCTTCAGACCATCAAACTGAACAACTTTCTCTATGGGACCAATATCGAAATCGCGAAAAAAAAATCTGCTGTCCCATACATTTCAGTCGAGTTATGTTTGCAGTTTTGTATGGGAGAGCGGATTTTTTTTTCGTGATTTCGATATTGGTCCCATAGAGAAAGTTGTTCAGTTTGATGGTCTGAAGCACCCCTTTAAGTAGCTGTCCCATTTTATTGTACACCCTGTATATTTACCGAACCTATAAAACCTTCAATCAGACGTAAACCTTTCAATACGTTCTCAATTTCGACCTCGTTCCATATTGGCTTTCAGAAAGATTGTCGGTCACACGACTCTAGGTTACACTGATTTACTGCACAGTACTATTTACTGATTTTCAACTATGTGGTTATGTGCTCCCAAAGAGACTGTAATGAACTAATGACACTGTTTATACTTTAGATAAGCTGTAATGTTTTAATGTTTTTACCCCCGGGAAGGTAATCGATCTTCCATCAGCGCCATATATTTCCAGGAAAAACTAATACTTACTTGTACGTAGTACCTATGTATATTAATTACTCTAGACTCCTTACTCTCTTCTTGATCACACCTATTTCTAGAAATTCTTTGTATGGGAACCTAATGTGTGATACAAGTTGTTTACCGGAATTCAGACAGCTGCACGGCTAGCATGCCACCCACCAGAAAGCGAAAAAACGATAAAAACGTCATGCAGATCATCTCGATTTTTTCGTTTTCTTGGGGGTGATATGCGAGGCCTACTGGTAGTTTTAGCAATGTTTCTAACCGCCCTGAAAGGGATTGCGGTCGTGAGTTTATGAATGTATGTATGCAGAGTAATTTTTCTATAAAAGGTTGATGTTCGGGAACACCGGCGCCGGCGTCGGCCCCAGCCTTTGGCACTCTCACGATACCACTTGCCAAATTCGCAAATAAACCGTCTATTGGCACTCGGTGTTTGGCATTAGGTAAGGGCCCTCCCAACACAGTATCTTTATTATAAGTTCAATCTTTCACACTCCACTGAAATTCTATCTTATCTTCGCGACCGACGCTAGTACTACTAGTATGAGTGGCGAGAATGTGCCAAATATTTTGCACTGCCAATTGTTTATGATATTTTTGGTCGCGTGACCCAACGATGCTACGATCTCGAATGAATGTAAATATTTTGAATGCTCTGAACACGACACAGTGCACATATCGTATCAGTGATGTTCCAGAATCAAATCTGTCGAGGTTTTATAGTCAACCTTGATTCAAAACTTGCCTTATGAAATCTATAAACTCATTAAAGAGAATACTAACCTCCCGTAGAACTGTATTCTCCAATGTACCGCTTGGTTAAGTACCGAACCACGACGGCTGAAACAATAAAACTCCCATTAATACGATAAAATTTGTAAATGCAGCAATCATATAGAAAGTTAGATAGGTACTTGATTACTCATAGTTTACACTTTATCTACTTCGATAAAACACATCGAAGTATTTGAAATACAAGTTTGAAATACAGAGAAAGCAGCAATTAGCAACTAATCGGTAAGAGGTGTTACAAAAGTTATATTCCTGAATCAATTTATAACTACAAGCCTCAATTAGAGGGAAAGTAGACAAAAGGGCTGTGGGCAAACACTAATAGTTGAATTACAACCTCAATCAAAGTAGTATAACGTTGTCGATACATAGTTGAGTTTTAATAAACGACTCCAATTTAATTAACGCTGCAATAAATTTGTAATTAATTTACAATCATCTCTGTTTTACAATGTGTAAAGATCTCGTTTGAGAAATGCAATTAATTACGATCGGAAATTTTATGATTATTCGATTCTTATTTACATGGCCTTCAAATTTATGGATCGAAAATAGAAAATACGTGTAATAACTAAATAGCGTGAGAATTTCACAACTTCGGTAGTGTTAAAACTCGTTATCAGACAGTTGTGACAACAGAAATAGAGAAACAAAATAATTATAATTACTTGCATTCAATCACGTAATTCACCGTTCTTAGCATAAACTTTATGACTTAAAATTTTGTTTGGAAACCACCATTATGCGAAAAATGATCGAAATTAATTCAGTAAAGTAGCAACTCTTCATGACGGTAAAATAATTTTATTTTACGAAGTTACGAGCTACGAGAAGTGTCGATCCTTTCATAAAAGTACCCATATATAACCTTGACAGGATAGTCCCATACACTTCCTAAATTTATAGCAACTGCAATCAAAATAGTAAGCGAAATATACACTCGTAATATCTGACATTAACTGTCGAAAAGTCGTGTTGGAATTTCTAAGAGCTAGATAGGTTCTAAGACGCGGTCAATGAAATATGGTGGGTCATAAAGCAAGGAATAGTTTGTGAAATGATATCTTTACGTCGCATCTCATCAGCTCGCCCGTTTTATTGAGTTCTTCGGCAAGTCTCACCATGTTCTCCGGGCGTGGAGTATACGGGTTCACGGCAAACCGATAAATATGTCGTTCCATCAAATTTATTGTCAAGCTTCTGCTTTACGACGTTCGCTTGGAATATAACGTCAGTAAATACATGAACGTTTGAATTAAAGTGCGAGTTAAGGGTCAGGGGCAAGCCGAGTGTTCCCTCGGAGACCGATTCAATGAGCCAGCTCAAAACAATCGATGTGTGTTAATTGCGACTTCACGGTTATCTATCGAGGTGGTCGAACTTTCCTTTTATGTACACTTGCCTGTTTATGGGCATACATCAGCTGACAATTAGGTAAATATAACGAGGCCAGCCCTGTAAGACTATCAAACTTGCAATCTATAGAGTTACTGACAGAATCTCCAAAAAAGAAGAACATAAATTACGGAGCAAATTAATGATCTCCTTCGTTAAAATTTTATATCGGCTGAGAAGAAATTAAAGCAGACTTTTATTAAATTAAATTAGTATGATTATGTAACTCCATACCGATATTATATCATTTCACAAAAACCACAAATTTCACAGAAGTGAAATGAAGATAAAACGAAAGTGAAACTGCTTTATTGCACAGATAATCGTAGCACGTTAAGTCCATACTTCAGCGTGAATTACTGGCCGAATCAGAAAAGTAGTATTCTTATCAAAACATGCAAAACAAATACGCGAGTTGAGTGGAACGCACCAATTACACTAACGAGTACTTTCACTGGTGCACCGATAGCTGCGTTCAAGGTAATCCACGAGAACATTACACCGACCACCGAGACGAAGATAACGTGTTCAGTATAAACCTATAAATCTGATTAAACTATGTGGTAACAATACTTCTGCTGAATATTTAGCAGATTTATCAAAAAACGTTGTTCTCATTACGTTAAGTGTGTCGTGCCCTGAATAAAAATGCGCTGCATTTATAATTGGGATTATTTCAAAACTTCATTCACCATTGTATCTGGATACTTATAAAACTGTAAATATAAATAATACAGACTGTATTTTAAAATCAGAATATGTGTACATATTTCCGCAGATGTTTAACACGAAGCACATACGAGGAACCAAAGTGCCTAGTCAGTTCGTAATGATGGACAGGTCACGCCTTTCGTATGTTAAGGAAATTTTCACGTTCGCTCCCAGAATAAACTGGGACGGTGGTGACAGGCACACGATCCATAACGGGACCGAAGGAGCAAGCCGTTTTGAGAGACAGTAGCAAAAGCTAAATGTTAATTAAGAGCATCGGCTCAGGCGATCACAGACTCGACCCCGATCCGTTCGCCACGCTACTACGCCGCACGGTAATTGGACATACACCTCAATTTACATTTTTAACGTTAACTTTACTTCCTTATACACTACTTAATTAAACTCCACTACTATCTTCGTGACTTCGAAATAACTACCGTTTTTGAATGTAACTTTATTGGCGATATAAATTATAAAATGTCTATTTACATTTTATGATGGTCTAAAGTCTAAGGATTCTTTGTACTTTCTCTCTTAATAGTAGAGAAACTCACCAATTTTTTTCACATGTGGCATGTCTAAGCTATGTTTAGTTTTGCTTAGCCTAAAAATCTAGAAATGTTAGGTCGTTCCAATTCTCACGGAATGCATGTCTAGAGAGCATGTTAGGGACCCCTTCTCATTTGGTGTCAATCAAACAGAAATAAATGCACTACCACAGAGTACTATTAGCACTAAGTTTAGCACTACGTACAAACCCAGTAAAACCACACTCAAATATTGTTCAAATATTAGCTTGTCGTTTGAGACAGTTGTGAAAAAAATAGATAACATAGTTCAAAATAAAATCCACGCTGCGCCTCCACAGTTTTTTCATCGAGCTATATTTACTTTTCTATTTGCATCCAGCTGGTATTTTAATCGCTGATTCTTTTGAATATTTCGGTGGGAGTTTTATGTGAGTAAATGGTGAGTAAGTGAGTAATTCTGTGCTGTATCGTGCGGGTGTCCCGGCAGACGATTGACCGGGTGACTCACAGAGATCTCGCTCGGCCCTCGGTATGCGGCTGAGTTGCGAACGCTCGCTATAAATACAAATGCAGTTGACATTTGCGCGTTCTCGATCTATGATCCCGAAACGCATCCTACGGATTATATGTCATCCATACTATATGATGTTGTTTGCATCTGTTGCCTAAAACAAGTACTACACGAGTTGTTTCAAAAATGTTCACACCTACACTAACTGGCACGAGTTTAGTTTACTACGCGTGTACTACGACGCGTGTAGTATACGTCATTTTTTTGTCTGAATATTAATTTTATGGACAAACTACAAAATTCAGTAGCTACACGAAAAAGAATCAGCTGTCCCATACATTTGGCTAGAGCACCTACGAGTGTTGCAATTTTGAATGGAAACAACAGATATTTCGCGATTTCGATGACGATGAGATTGATGGTCTGAGCATCCCCATTAAATATTGTTCACTTTATCAGAAGGACCTTATTATAAACTATCGAATCGACCTACGCTACGGGTGGGATCTACAACGTAAATAAATATATTATACCTATGCATATAAACCTTCCGGAAGAAATTATCTAAATGACAGTGAAAAACGTATCAAAATTCGTTGCGTGGTTTAGAAGAAGTAAGCGGAGAAACAAAAATTATGAGGACAGACTCGGATAGCGAGTTTATTTTATGGAACATTTATGAACATTAGACATATTTTTGGAAACATTTATAGGGGTCAGGGTAAAAATGCTAGCTCTGTGTACAATTCTGAAACGTGAAATCGTGTATAATTTAATGAATAGTGTTAGTATATTTCACAAAATTATCTATGATTTCACTTTAGATTCACAATTATTATTCACAGAGCTCGAACTTTTACTCTGCCGATAAGTTCCCAAAACGATTTGATTGCCTCGCGTCACGTATCTCTTTATATTATACAGTGGTGCCGCTATACATTTCGCTTTCTTAGTTGTCAGTCACTCTATTCCTGGTATAGTAACTTAATGTATTTACCATAATATGAAAATACTTAATAATTAAGACTGGCCATATATTTGAGGGAAATGCTAATTGGTCTCAAGTCTCAACGTAACCACAACAGTGTTCATGGTTTGCTCACATCACACGCTCTCAGTGAACACGCTCCTCCATCCCAAGTCTAAACACCCACGGATTCATCTGTATTACAATACTCGTACAATTTCATGGTGGTTTCACCAAATTCATAGGTTAATAACTGTCATCTTTATACATAAAGAAGTACAACTAGATATTAATGTCCAACAGTGTGTAAAAGATAAATATTATTTTTATATGGATAACAAATATGGCGCTTTATATAAACTTTATGACCGTACTGTATAAAACTCGATAGAGTACTATTGATACTAAACTCTATTTAAACATTTACTAAACAATGCTAGGTTATAATTTTATTAAGGACGTAGACGAAAGAGTGTGATTCCTATCGTAATAAAACCGGTCAAGTGCGAGTCGGGCTACTCGCGCACCGAGGGTTCCGTTATTCCGTATACCACAGCACCACAGAACATAACATTATTAACTAAATAACTAGCAAGACCGACTCACACTTGGCCGGTTTTTAGTATTTGTTGTTATTCTGTAGAGTTTGCTCTATAATCACCTAAGTTTGACGCTTGTATGTATTACCGTTTTGACGATAGAGCGTGAAGAAAAAACGTTGATAAAATCTAGTTTCTTGTTGAGAACCCCCTTAATTTTTTACTTTTTGTCATTTTTATTATTTGTTAACAAATCCGCCGTAATAATGCATAATCTGAGAAAATTTCAACTATGTAGCTATTACGGTTCAAAAGTTACAGCCCTAAATAGGTAGGACAGACGAACGGACGGACGGACAGGCGGACAGACGGACAGACGGACGGACGGACGGATGGACGGACGGACAACGTAGGCTTAGTAGTAGGGTCCCGTTTTTCCCTTTGGGTACGGAACCCTAAAAAAATGAACATCTTGGACCAGCTAGCCAGTAACGTGCCAAAATTGAAAAGAAAAAACAGTTCTTCGTATATTCTTCCCAGATGTATTCGTTCCAGAAGAGGTAATAAAAGTAATTGGTTTGATATTGAACTAGTTAACCCGCGACTTTGTTCGCACAAATTATATACCAGATTTTAAGTCAGATCATAAGCTATCAAACAAAAAAAGTTTCATCAAAATCGGTTCAGTAGTTTTTGCGTGATGCTCGAACAAACACACAAAGCAAAAAAATTCTTTTTTTAAATTTACAGTTTTATAATAGTACGAGCTTTTACCCGCGACTTCGTCCGCATAAATTATATACCAGATTTTAAGTCAGATGATAAGCTATCAAACAAAAAAGTTTCATCAAAATCGGTTCAGTAGTTTTTGCGTGATACTCGAACAAACAAACACCCAAACAAACAAACGAACAAACAAACAAACAAACAAACAGACAGACAAAATGTCCAAAAATTTGTGATTTGGAATCAGGGAAGCCTAAAAACCATATCGTAATCTTTTTTTTGTAAATATCTTCAATGTACAGACACACTTCTGTTACAGTTTTATAATAGTTTAGATACGAGCTTTTACCCGCGACTTCGTCCGCATAAATTATATACCAGATTTTAAGTCAGATCATAAGCTATCAAACAAAAAAAGGTTCATCAAAATCGGTTCAGTAGTTCCACCCACAAATAAACAAACAAACAAACAGACAGACAAAAAGTCCAAAAATTTGTGATTTGGAATCAGGGAAGCCTTAAAACCATATCGTAATCTTTTTTTTTGTAAATATCTTCAATGTAAAGACACACTTCTGTTACAGTTTTATAATAGTTTAGATTTAAATAGATAGATAGATTAATTTCAATGTATACAAGCTGGGTTTTAAGAGTTTTATGACTCAGGTACTATCTGTGTTGCTACCATTTATGCTACTATTACATTACATTACATTTATGTACTGTAACAGAAGTATGTCTGTACATTTTCTATTTATAGAAAATCTGATTTTAAAAAAAGATAAAATTTTTTGACTGTACTACCGCGTCGGATTATACGTACATATTTGTTATTATTTAAGATTAAAATTGAATCAGAATACACAACTAATATCTCACTAAACACGTTCGTTTACATTCATAAAACAGATTAAGTTAATGATCATCGTAATGTTTACCAATTACAGTCATTACTGTGGGTGTTTACATACGAAACTTCTTGCCTGCGGCCAGTTGGTCAGCCAATGTGATAGTTCTATGGTTCTCAAACTGTGTTAATACTACACATATGGATGGAGTATTACAATTACAATCTATCAATCAAATATACTTTTTTACAAGGTGGTAGTAAAGCAAATACTAAAATGTTTATCAATTAAATCTTTTCGTGTCAGCATGAGTTATATCGCAAGCTGTATTGAAAGGATTATCCGTCAGCGATCGGTGCTGACTGCCCAAGATGTGATAGGAGACGAACTCAGGTTTCGTCACTCGGGGAGATGAAAATTACTATAGATAGGAGGTCTAGAAATCATTACACCCACAACTTCAAACATTAATTAGATAGTTTTCATAATTAAACAGATATATGCATTATCAAAAGGCCTTAAATGTTTAGTAAGCATGGTGGATAAAATTTCTATTATTATCCAATGATATTTTTTTCGCTGCCATCGCTTTTTTACGTTCATCAATATGAACGTAAAAAAGCGATGGCAGCGAAAAAAATACATGAAAACAATAGTTTGAGAACCAGCGATAGTCAGTTAATCACATAATCAAGCAGTCATGATTGATTGTTTAGTTGTATAATTGCATAATGAGGCGTGGTTTACTGAAATGAATGTTAGCTCAGACGTTAGGACGTTATTCTGATGAAGATCATGGCCCCAGGGTAAATTCTGTACAAAGCTAATAATATAAACATACACTTTACGTTTGTTTTGCTTAGTTTACGATAATGGTAAATTGTACAAAATGCAATAAAGATGAAAATAAGAATGTTGTTTTCTTTACGGAAGCCATTCTGAACCGTCAGAAAAATAGGCCGCAATTAACTTTTAGTAAAGTGAAGTGTAGTTTTAAATATATTGTGCGCAACGAAAATAAGTACCAAATATTTAAAAATAAAAGCTTCTTTGGATTAGTTAACTTTCTGGTTAATATCGAAAGAACACAATGACATAACAATTACAGAAGACGAAAAATAGCAAAAATGAATTATATTTATTAATTCATTTTTGCTATTTTTCGTCTTGGAGTGAAACAATAGATACGTAGGTACTTTAAAGAATAATAATTTGCATACTTTGAATGGAAATTAATATAGTACCTACAGAAGTAATTATAGCGAAAGTGTTGATGGTAAATTTTAACTTATTCACATTGGAATTTGTACGTTTGTTGTGAATTTGTTAAAAATAAATCTTTTAATGGAAGCCTGTCACGAAAAAGAAATTGTGTTGTATTTTTAAATAGGTATGATATTAGCTTTCATTTAACATGCATATTGCATTTGATAAGTATAAAAGATGACTTTCACCAATGGGCTTCACAAATTTAATAAAGTATTGAAAGTTTCCATAAAGATTAATAGTATATGTAACCTAAATAGTTATAGTGCATAATATATTCATGTTCAAATTATCGAAAATTGAACGATTTTCTTTTATACATGGAGTAAGATAATTATAATTATGGACAAACCAAACCAAGACAAATTATACCTAATATTATTTTATGCTGCCCCATGCAATCTTATGCAAACTCTTTTTTTTCTAAAGTTGGGTGTTTTGCAAACTAACTACCAATTCGCAAATTAAATGCTACTTTTAGGATTTGTGCGGTAGCTAATTTATTAGTTTGTTTGATGCCTGAATAGGCAGGGTGTAGGCTTGAGTCCCAGTAATGTAAAAAAATGTTAATATTCTTCGGAGAAGTTGTTGATATTATGTAATTATATGAGTCATGCTTTTTTGACAACGTTAACTCAAGTGAACCTCCAATTAATTATCTTCAACAATGTATTATTATAAGCACTATTAATCTCAAAGAAAGGTATTTGAAGTGAGCAGAACCATAACCATTGCTCAATAGTCAAGATATCCGTTAAACCTTACCTAATCTTTATAATTGTTATGTTAATATTTTCGAGTGTTTCCAAAAATCGGCAGCTGCTTCTATAAATCAATTTCACTATGAACTTTCGCCGCCTTATTGTTTATACTTTCTATTGCATCTATAAAAACTTTATTGATGAATCAAATGGTAGCATTTCACACGTTCTTAAGCAATATTAATTGGTTATTAGTGACTTGTGTTATGTAAAATGACTTATTAATGTCTGCATAATCATGTTTGGGTGTACGCTTGGGCGTATCTTTTGATTTATTGTATTTTGATGCAAAATTTTAGCGAAGACAAGTTTGATGAAACTGGCGAGCGATTATTCCTTCTATATTTTATAGACTGTACCTATTTGAGTCGTATTTATGATATTCTATTCACTGCCCACGGACTCTCATGGAGATTTCGTTCGCTCTCTCTTTGTCATAATATACAGAAAAGGAAAATACAATAAATTGTCGAACAAAAACAGGATTTTCTACAAATATCTGGTTTCATACTTTTTTTACAGTAGCTAACACAATTGAACAGCTCTTGTTACTAATTTATTACTAGAGGATGCTAGAGGTTATGTCTTCCCATTCATAATCAATCATACATAAAATGACATACGTTAGAGTAATATCTACTACAGGGTCAAATTGATATCATTGGCATCCTTTTAAACTAAGAGTCTACCCATCAAACTGAACAACTTTTACTATGCGAGCAAACAGATCGGAGCAAAAAAAAAATCTGCTGTTGCATACATTTTAGTCGAGTAGACATTGCAGTTTAGTATGGGACAGCAGATTTTTTTTTGCTCCGATCTGTTAGTAAAAGTTGTTCAGTTTGATGTGTAGACTCATAGTTTAAAAGGATGCCAATGATATCAATTTCACCCTGTATATAACTCAAAACTTTAACTTTACTATATTCAAAAGTAAGTATACGTTTTGACGACGCTTGTGCTGAGCTGACCGCTTTATTGTACAATTAATCTAAATGTGATTTCCTGATAAAAATTACATCTTTATTAAGAGTATACGAATATTTTAAAATTCAGTGTACTTATAGAAGATATCGTTTAAACAATATAAGTAACTTAAATTAAATACAAATTACAAAGTATAATGATAATAAGACATAGCATTGAAATAACATTTAGCTATACTAAAATGTGTTAAGGATTATAACTTTACACGACTCTTCGTTATAAATATACAGGGTGAAAGAAAGAAAGAAAGAAAATATTGGGTGTTAGGGTAAACAGTTGCATTGCTTTAAGAGGTGATTTTACCTACCCATTATACTGAACCACTGGCCCTAAGAAACCTATAGGAAATTCGAAAAAAGTGACTTTCCATACTAAGTGCAATCTGCTGAACGAACATTTGTATGAAAAGTCGATATTTATTTCTTTTTTTTTCCTTGAGGAAAGTTGTTCGGTATCTTAAGTACAATCACCCATTAAGGTAATGTAACTGTTTGCCCTAACACCATGCTGCACCATGCTGTTAATCCTGTTTGTATTAGTAATGCAGTGAATTGTCTTTCAATGACAAACAATGATACATATTACAGTTTTCTTCGTCTATACATATAAAGTAAATAATTCGCACGAATACCCACCTCTTAAAAGTAAGAAATATATTTAAAAAGTAGTGAGAAAATAATAATTTGCAAATATCCGTCGAATCATAAACGCCTCCACCACCGGTTCGCAACTCTAATTTGTTTACATTCAAGCACATTTATTTGCATAATTTATGTTAAACTAGCTTTTGTCTGCATCTATGTTGACTTTAAAAAATATCCTATTAAATTCCAGCACATATTTTATCAGTGTGCAAAAATTTTATCCAAATTCGTTCAGGTTTATGCGTCACAAACATCGAAACTTTCACATTTATAATATTAGTAGGATGTAGTAACTATAAAGACTCTTATCTATTGTTCTGTAATCGGTGTTTATAGAGTAGGACATTGTTATATAGTGTAGGTAGTACAAGATACTCTTTCTTATACTGTGCCATTGTCCTTAAATACTATACAACGTGTTAATGAATTAGCGCAAAACCTCATACACCCCAACTGATTTATAACAAAATTATTAGATTCAAACAATAATTTCATTATTTTGATAGTTAAAATTTAAAGTTATTCACATTTTAAAGTTTTGAGGCAAAAATGATTTGTTATCATTTCAGCAATGAATGAAATCGCTAACGTACTCGTGGATACATTTTAATAATCTTGTTTTGGTAGTTAGTAGGGTGAGTGTGCCTGTGCCAGTAAATTTTAAATTTTACAAATAAATTATTTAATATTTTGAAAAAAATTACCTATGTTGAAATTGAAACCATGATAATTCGATTCTGCTCTCGATTCCGTTGTATAGAATTTTTCTTAATATACTGACAGTTTTTTAAGGGGATGATCAGACCATCAAACTGAACAACTTTCTTATGGGGCCAACGTTGAAATTGCGTAAAAAATATCTACTGTTCCATACAAATCTGCAAGCTTACTCGACCCAAATATATGGTCCAAGTTTTTTTTTTTGGCATTTTGATGTCGCTCTCATACAGAAAGTGTTTCAGTTCGATAGTCTGATCATCCTCTTAAAAAACCGTATGCATACTAAATTGAGCCCTGTATACTCCATTATGTGTCATACTAAAATTAACTAAAATTGTTGTCCGAATTGATACAATGACCCACACAAATCAAGTATGCATGCTGTTGGGTGGCTCTAATACGTTGTATTTGATTAGTAAACTCAGTCGTATTTGGGATTGTTTACTGTCAGCTAATTGGCAAAAACATTAACTATAATAAGTACTCAAAAGAGCTCTCTAGAAGTTCTTTTGGCTCTGCCATTTTTGGTGCGTTGATTGTTTATCTAGTTCTGTTACCTACAAGATAGCAATCTAACAAGACCATGAAATATCTGTCATTCACTAGGAAATACTTTATACAATTGTAAATAAAACTGTGTCGTATTGTTATGATTACTGTTTCTAATAAACTTGTCATTATATCATATTTCTTCAACTGGTGCTGAGTAGGATCTGCTGGAAATAATGGTAAACATAATACTTTAGTAGATAAGCCAGTATAATGTTCCTCTACCAATATGGAACATCTTTTTACCCGACTGCGCCAGAAGGAGGGTTATGATTTATTGAGAATTTTTTTTATCATATTAGGTTACTAGTTCCACCATCTGATGAAAAGCGCAGTAGAACACCGGCTTTGTTATGTTATCTGTATTTTCGAAGTAAGTTAGTATAAAGTGATAAAGCAATTTTTATATGGATTAATTGAATCCGCTGAAGAATACCAGGCCGAACCAGACATTTAGTGCTTGATCATGATTGAGCATAACATGGGCACTTCATTTATTGGAGAAATAAACGACATCATCAAGATCGACCGAAATCGAGTAATTGGCCTCAAGCTCTTCCGAGTAATGAGAAAAGAAAGAAAATGAAAAATTTTATTGGAATCCAGGCGTAATAATTAACGAAAAAGAAAGAAAATGAACAATTCGATTGGAATCCAGGCGTAATAAATAATAATTAACCAAAAAGAAAGAAAATGAACAATTCGATTGGAATCCAGGCGTAATAATTAACGAAAAAGAAAGAAAATGAACAATTCGATTGGAATCCAGGCGTAATAATTAACGAAAAAGAAAGAAAATGAACAATTAGATTGGAATCCAGGCGTAATTAATAAATACGCAATTATAGCACCAAAACACAAATAAGACAATACGGTTTGCGTATAGATTAGTTTCATGGAATCGTCCAACAAACTATTGACATAGAATGGCTTATCAGCGCGGTAGTTATCAGTGAGATAAGGTACCTACATTTCCTTACGTTGCATTTAGGTACGTGAAACATCGGATCGTGCATTCTGATTACTGCATTTATCGACCCGACCGTCTTTATCAATGTTTTATTTAAAAAACTATTATGGAAAAAACTTTTTTTTTTATATTATATATTATTTTGCTTTGAATACTTCATTATTCAAAATATTAGTTTACTTTTAAATACCATCATCAGAACAATCGATGTCTTATTTTTTGGGGTTAGTGCAATATGTCATCTCATTCCATTCATCTCGATGAGTCGTGTCGCACACGATAATGATAATCATTAGGGATGCAACGATTACGAAGCGGTGCATCGTTTTGCATCTGTAATCGTAATAATCACGATTAATAACGATGTAATGCACCGTAGTAAGAATCGTACGATTATTAAAATGAATTAAAAACGTCAATCAGATTGCATTTGTTCACAAATACCTGACCTGAATACTAGATTCCAGAGCCGAAAAACAACTTTAGAAAAATCGGGTCTTTCGCTGCCATTTTAGCTCATTTTGAGCAAAATCTGACTTTTTTATTGGTCAGACTTGACTCTCTTTTTTATTCTACTGATGTTTTTGATTTGATTTTCGGTTTGAAGTATTACATACATTTTCGTTCTCGCGATATCTCATGCACATTAATTTCAAAAGATTAATCTCCCACGTAAATCGGACGAGATATCGGTTTATTTAACGAGATTATACCTACCTCAGAATCATGTTCAATATTGTGTTTTTCAAAGCAAATTAGCCTCCACGCATCAACGAATCAAAATCCTGGCCAAGTGTACCTTTGACTTCGATCTCAAATTAGTTAGATCTCAAATTAAAAGTTACAAAATCTTGGAATTTAAAAACAATTTTTTTTAATGATTTAACTTTCATTGGAATGCAAAGAAACACTATGAGAACTCATTCTGAGTATAATCTCCACTAAATTAGTTTAAATAATCGTAATGCATCGGTTATCGTAATAAATAACGATTAATATCGTAACCGTAATCGTAATCGTAATGGCCGAATCGTTGCGTCCCTAATAATCATACAAATGAAAGAGTTAATGTTAAATTTGTTGAAAAAAGATCAAACTGGCTTCCACCAACACGCACTAGCTGCACTTGGAGAGTATTTTACAATCCCTAATCCCATATTTAACGTCATTCGTGAGGGGAGGCTTTTGTCCTGTAGACTTAACTTTTAATGTTTCGATTATAGTTTTGATATAGATTAGAGATATCATATTTCACTGCATCTAGAATTTATTAAGCAATCCATATGCTCAGGACTAAAGTGTGCGTGACCAATCAGATGATGTATAGCAGACTCTGTTAGTATCAGATAAAGAAAATAACGCATTCGTTTTTGAACACAATTAGTCAAAAGCTTTAATACATATCAATCAAATCAGCCCACATCAACCCACTGCTGGGCATAGGCCTCTCTTTCATTGCGCCATTCTTCACGGTCCTGTGATAATCAAATCCAATGCGAAGTAAGCATACCAATTGAATACCTAACTAAATGCAATTAAACTAAGATGACACCGAGAAATAACAAAGACAGTGAACTCCTAAAACTTAACCGTCGACGTCGAACATCGAACGTAACTTTATACTCTACAACTAAGAGCATCGAGGAATAAAACATTAAAAATAATCTACCGAAATTAAATTAACTATCATTATTACAAACTCCAGAAGATCCCAATATAAATCAAGGAACTTTTTAACATTTAAACCATTAGTAGTAATTGATTTCGGCATCCTGTTCCTTGTAGTCCCAAACAAAAACCCAAAACATGCGTGTTGATGCATCATTAAGTCTAATTAACCTGCCAGACGAAGGTTAGAAAATAAAAGGCAGACTTTCGTCGGCAATATCATCAGCATTCCATACTTATTAGTCAGCTGCTCATGCCGAAATAATCATTGTTAAATTGTCCTCACCAGATTTGCCGGATCGCGCGCTCCCCAGCACCACTACTCTTATTCGATTTACTGTCATCTTCATTAGGTCGTTTATCTATCACTGCACACGGGTAATAAAAATAAAGTCCATTTAAAATTGGTTTTTCTGATCTTTCAGCTTCGGTTGTAAATTCCGAGATCTAAAAATCGAGATCGCGTTGCCGCCAAAATCAGCTGTTATACAATAAGGGGCGACGCACGCGCGCACCACGCACCTGCTTGCAAGCGACTGCCGTCAAATGAAATTGGCGCAGACTCTGACGCCTTTATCTAATGGACTGTGAAACCTTTCTGTATACGTCTGTCTATCATTGAGGGGATTTTTTACTTCAATTAAGAAGTAAAGCCAAATCATAAAATACTTAATACTCGTGTTAAACATTGTAGAATGGAATGCGGCTAATGAGGATTAAAAGTCGAGCAGTCTAGGAACGTATCTGGGCTAAATACGTTTCTCCTCCTAATTTGCATACTACAAAAGCTGTACACTCATCTCATCGCATACATACACCTAGTGAGAAAACATATTCAATGTCAAGGCTGTTAGCGAAGAGAAAATAATTATGTTAGCCGGTAACAAAATGTTTGACAGTAATCCCGCTATAAAGTCGTCGGTTTATAGACTAAAAGTGCAAGCGAATAATTGTGCGCGCACTATCGCAAATATCACGGTTACACGGAGATGGTGAACTTAATCCGGTGCCAATCTATGCCAGATAGTGCGCCGGAGTCGTGCGAATGATAAATGTTTATTAATGTTTAGGTGAATAACACAAAAAAAATTTACGAACAGTACCTACCTAATTCGGAGATTAAAATAATATCTTATATTCTAATCTACTCATGATAAAATGGAATATAATAATTAACAAACGGCCCGTAAAATCCCACTGCAGATGCAGGGCAAAAGGACTCTTCTCACGAATAATAGTGAGAGGGAGTGGGCCATCCATACACCAACACGCAGGCCTAGTGCGGAACACGGAAAAAAAATCTAAGCAATGAGGGATTTTCCAGAAGCAAAAAATAACAAAAAGTTAGTTCCTAATTTCTCGATAGATGGCGTTGACCGGAGAGGGGTCGATTAGGTATGACCTAATATATTAATTAATATTAATAATAAAAATACCCTTCGTATCTATTTTGATTACAGGTACGAACAATATTTAAATTGGTCACTTCACTATTCAATTTTCTTTGTTTTGAGACCGACATTTTTCGTCTATGTGTTTGCTTTTCATCTTTTTATTCACGGAAAATCTGACGTATCCGCTGACGAAGTAGCGATTACAAGTTTCCCGGTTTATTTTTGTTGTAATTCTCAGTTTCTATGAGGTTCTTGTAGTTTGTTATATTCAAAATGGATACGAAGCCCATACAGCCACGTCCGTTAATTGATTTATTGTTGACGGACAATGACACCGAGATTGTTAATAATAAACCAACAATAAAATGAAAGGGTTTGTACTGTGTCTGTTTAATAATAATATTAATAAATATAATTATTTGCTCATACATAATCGACCCCTCTCTGGTCAACGCCATCTATTGAGAAATTAGGAACTAACTTTTTTTTTCTTCTGGAAAATCCCTCATTGGTTTAAAACATACCTACGATATAAAGTCGTTGATACAAAACTTACGTCAACTCGTGCCATAGCCAACCAATATCTTTTTAATTAAGCAAAAAAGCAAACCTATTATAAGTATGAACCAACAATCCCAATAAAGTAGATACAGTTTTGTTTGATTTTAATAGGGCGGCTTAGATAGCGGTCGCATATGGAAGAATTTTAACAAGCTCTTTGTTAGAGGCCCTAATCGTCGTCTGCGCCCGCGCCGATGGCAGCTTGTCGCCGCTTGATATATATCAGAGAATATTTACAGACAAAGCTCTATGGGCAAATTATGGAAATTTTGTGAAATGTTTGCAGTGTTTCGAGACCTTTATCATAGTAAATAAGAATATGCGGTCATCTTTTATCAAATAGTACCTACCGACATAAGCAAAATATAGATCTCATACAAGAATACTATTGAATAATTTTCTCTTTTTTGCAATTAATTTAGTGCTTTTGTTCTCAACGCTACCTAAAACGATATATATGGAGTTGGAAAAAATCTTACCGCAAACGCTCCAATTTCATAGCAATTATCCGTGTTTTTTTTTCGTATTGATATCTTCAGCTTGCAATTGAGGAAAATCGGGTACTTATTTTTCCTAATCTTCTTTCTTTGATTAATACAAAATAAAATAATTTATTAAAGAAAATATCATACAATTTTATTGCTGTAGAGAAGATGCAGCCAGAAACTCCACATTAACCACTATGTTAAACAAAAACAAAATATACAAAGTACATCTTTACTTACTTTAAAAAGAAATAAATACAACAATGAAGTACATAACTTAGTATTGTCAAGACCATACATTTTCGGCTTGCATTATACTTAATCATTAAGTTTATAATAAGCTTCTTTAGACGACGGAGGAGAGGATACTTCGGGGGCTCAAAAACAGATTAGAGTATAATCCTCCAGGATCGCTGGACTTCGTTTTCTAGCATTGTGAAAGACCATTCAATATCCGCTGTTGATCCTGGTTTACTGGAATTATCTACAGCAGCTGTATAGGAAAAATGGGCCTTTGCCCAAAAAAAATCCGTCCGAAAAATGTACAATAACGAAAAAAGTTCTTAAAGAAATTCAAAAGGCAGTTTGCAGAAAATTTACGAAAACAAGTTTACCCTTTGTACATTCATGTTTTTTTCGTAATGTTGTTTAATTGTTAAGAAATAACAAAAATACGATTGAAGGCAGCACAATAGGCTCGGACCCTCTTAAGTAGGTATATTTAATTAAACTTTTTTCAAATAAAATATAAAATTCTTCAATTTTTAAAGTTAAATTGATTTACATCTTTTAAAACTCTATACCTACTGGTAAAGCTTCCACAATTTTAGGCAAAATGATTGATTGATATCAACCATGCATCTTACCGATAACTAAATGAAGCCAATAAAATATAACAATATTACGAAAACAACTTTGTCAAAGGCCTGGCAGGCGTCGAAACAAAAAGGCAAGTAGAGATGCGGGGCAGACGACACCTGCAGGGATTGTACGTCTTCCCTGTGGTTTACCCCTTCACCCCCTCGCCCCCTTCACCGGACGTAACCCAGCCTTATACTCAGTACGGTCAGGATAGGTCTAAAGTTATTGTAAGCTACGCAGTTTATTTTTTTATTTACCCCACAACATTGTACAGTCAACTACATTAATATCTAAACAGGGTGAAATTGATATCATTAGCATCCTTTTAAACTAAGAGTCTACCCATCAAACTGAACAACTTTTACTATAGGAGCAAACCGATCGGAGCAACTAAAAAATCTGCTGTTCCATACTAAACTGCAATGCCTACGCGACACAAATGTATGCAACAGCCAAAGGCAACAGCTGATTTTATATTTGCTCCGATTAGTTTGCTGCCATTGTAAAAGTTGTTCAGTTTGATGGTTAGACTCTTAGTTTAAAAGGATGCTAATGATAATGGGGTAATGGGTGTAATGATTTGTAATAATTTTTTATAAGATGATGAAAATGAGGACTTAATAATATATAACTACTAAATTGTGCCACTACCACATTCGTCGTATTTTTTTCTATGTTTAAGTAAAGGCTCTTTCGCGAAATAAAATCGGCTTTTCCATAAAAAAACTGCAATCCTACCTGACCCAGAATGCATTGTCCACAAAGTAATGAAACTTGTTCAGTCTGATGTTGTGATCATCCCCTTAAAAACTGTCAGCATATTAAGAATAACCCTCTAATAAAAACCTGTCAGCCATTATCAGCACTGTAGGACTGTCGATGTCGGATTCAAAAATCTCTGTCAATTCCATTATAGCACCTTCACCCACAGAGAGTGAAACATAACATAATTATTTCAATGCTTTCGCTTGTACCAATCTTCGTGAAGAGCACTACAGTAAAATTGATTGGGCTCATCGAAGGCGACGGGAGCGACCGAAGTACGGGTCATATTACCTCACAAGTATTGTTCTACCCACACAAATCTCCTAAATTAATGAAGTTTCATCCTTATGAGTTAAACAGTAAGACTATTTCCAAGGGACTTAACAACAAAACTAAGTAGGCTATTCGGTAGCCACCCGATCTTAATAATGACTTAAAATAAGACAGGATGAAAGAAAAACCCGATCCTAATTTTCGACGCACGCACTTTTTTGTGGTTTTTAAAGCCTTAATTTACTTTTATGATGTAATTTTTATTATTATGTAGTCTACTGTTTTTATAATCACGTATTTAATATTACATCGGTAAGTATTCGATGGACTTGATCAAATTGCATTCCTACAAAGGAGACGTTTACAAAATATATGACGCCTCGCTCAAGCCCTTTTGTACATACAGTGTAGGTTTAACATCAGCCTATCGACCTCATTTAATTAGGGTTGTGTGCATGCCCACTGTACAGCAACCGTGGACCCGCACTTGCTAATGTCAAAATGAGATAGTTCACATCATTTTGTACAATGAGTGTTTTTCTTTTCTTTTTTTAAATTTAGTTTCTAAAAAACTCGACAGATGACATGCTTATCGCTCCATAGAGACGTAGGCGAGAACCTATCAAAATCATGTCAAGACTGTGCCTGACTTTTTTTTAAAGGCCAAGGGATTGAGCCCATACAACCCTGTTAGATGTAAACAGTTTCATATTTTCGTTTAAATTGATTCGTAAATAATGAAATATTCAATCAAAAGATGCGTTGGCATCTTTTTGATCATCTTCTCCCTCTTTATTATTTTAAAGAAACACTTTTTAAAATGTTGACATTTATTCGCACAGACCGTAACGCCATCTATCGATCCACTAGAAAACTAAAAGAAAAACGCTCATTTCATAAATCGTCCAAAAAAATTTAAAAATGGCACATTGTATTTTGGCCAGTTCTAGTTACGCGCGCCATACTTATTAAAGCAACTAGTCACCATAATCATTAGCAAAATAATAATACGAAAACGTGTAAGAAGTACAAATTTGAGATCGTTATAATTATGGACCGGAAAAACTTTGAAGTGCAGGGTGGCGACATTTAAGAATAAACATCGACAATTTCATATATTTTACCTTAGGCTATATTCTTTCTTATGTTTTTGCGCCAACTAAGATCTCTACTTTAAATGAAAGTTAGTTAAGTATAAGTACTTAAATTGTGTATTTTCCTTTCTCCATAATAATTACAAATTTCAATAAATTTTTCAAAATGTCCCATTTACAATTTTCACTTTTAAATTAAAAGGCACTCGAGGGTACTTAATATCATCTCGAATATGGAGTTTCTCAGTCATCATTCATAAGGAAGTAGGTACACAAAACTTTCATATGTCGTTTCTTAATTACATTCAAATTACGAGCTGCCACCAATCACCAATAAACGTCAAAATGAGTAGATTTAAAGTAGTCCTTTGTGAATGACTTGGCCCAATTTTTAGTGTCGACTTTTTGCGGACGGCTCATCTCGTATGAATTTATCTCCATCAGACCATAAGATTCACGAACTAAATTATGCAAAATATTTTGAACATGACTAACGTTTTGAAGATAGGGTTCTGTATGACAGTATTATGAACTTTGATTAAGAACGAATAAACACCATATTTCTTTCTTATCGGTCGTCTCGCGCAGCTAAATAGAAGTTTTGTCACTATAAACGTAAAGCTATAATTATGATGACAATGGCCTCGATTCGGAGTGTACCACGACTTAACTAAACTAAATTTATTCCTGTCACTTTCTAAAATAAGATTAAGAAAAGAGACAGAAAACCAACAGCTGACTTTAGTCCTGTCAAAGTGACGTTAAACGCCCAAAAACGACTTAAATAAGATGGCGTACATTATGATGGCATCTTATTTTGCGCATTTAACGTCACTTTGACAGCACTAAAGTCAGCTGTTGGTTTTCTGTCTCTTTTCTTAATCTTATTTTAGAAAGTGACAGGAATAAATTTAGTTTAGTTAAGTCGTGGTACACTCCGAATCGAGGCCAATATAATATAAATTTCCATTTCCGCGTTGCCAGAAATTTTGCTTCAATTCCCTACCACGCATCAAGGCTCACTTCCAACATAACATTTAAAGCTTCCGTATATAATGACGTGGTCATAGGATAAACCATTTCCTTTAATCGCCTTTTGTATTATCCACCTACCGACCATTACCCACCTAGCGCCCCCCTTTTTCCTTATACAGGGTGTAAGGAAAAGTATCATTAACCTTTATACCACATACTCTACCCATCAAACTGAACAACTTTTACTACGGGAGCAAACGGATCAGAGCAAAAAAAATCTGCTGTCCCAATACTAAACTCTAATACCTACTCGACTCAAATGTATGCAACAGCAGATTTTTTTTTTCTCCGATCCGTTTGCTCCCATAGTAAAAGTTGATCAGCTTGATGGGTAATCTCTTAGTTTAATAGGATGCTAATGATATACATTTCACCCTGTATACCTATAGACTACCTATAGAATTGACCACCCCGTTTCTACCTGTGATTGACTTTGACACTGTCAGTTGTGACAGTCAGTTATTTAAGATTTATAGATTTATTTTAATTTTCTTTTTATTAAATTATTTCTTTTTCTAGAAATCTATTGATAGCTAAGAACTTTTTAAGCAACGTTACATCTCAAAAACTCTCTACAACAAAGGGTTTCTTACATTTCGATACGGGGTACTACATAAAAGAAAATAATCGATTCGGATTTCTCAATTCGACCGTATAATTAAATTGTGTCCTTTATTCATTTTCTTTCATTCCTATTTTTAATGCCTATATGGCAAAGTATTTTATAAGTGGCTATCATTACGCTCCATAAACGACCATGTTCCTTTTGCTATATGTTAGTAATAATGGTACAATAAAACAGATATGTGCGTCATAATACTTTATTAGATAAAATGGCACGTGTAAAACGTAATGCATAATGACGTCACAATGGCATTTCCCTATTAAGTGAGGCATCAACTTTATTTTATTTCACAGCTGTTGTAGTTTTGTATGATCTCGGCATTTAACCTGATTTAATATGGTGTTTCTACCGCGAATCGAAATGGGTCCGACCTCGGGGGGCCTAGACAAAGTGTCTTTCGATTAGCGTTAACGACAGTAGAAACGATAAAAAATTTATGGGGCTGTAGAAAAGAACGAAAACGAATAAAAAAGGCCTAGACAACATCTACATGTTTTTGACAGTTGCTATCGACAATGAGCGTTTCGTTTTGAACGGTTCCTGTCGATCGACCAGACTAGATGAGGCTAAAAATAGAACGTTAGTAAACATTTCCAATTTTAACGTGTTAAGAAAAGCACCCACTCTCAAAGTGTTCATTAAATCCCTCCGAAGTAACGATTTCCACACCTCGTTTTTTTTTTTTACTTTCGAGTGACATCTGTCAGTGTCGCGGGTGACAGTTAATGCCAACTTTAAAAACAACCTCATAATCATTTATTTACAGCTCTCCAGTTTTCTCATTTTGACAATGTCCCTCATAAGAAAGCTTTAAAGTCGAGATGGATGGAACACGAAAGCTTGTATGGAATCGTTTGACGCGATTCACTGCTAAAAGGTCAACAGTGTTGCAGTTTTGAACACGGCAAATAAATTCAATACTTTCAGTTCCTTGTTGAGGTATCAATTTATTTGATTTCCTTCACATAACTGTCTTATGACGTGTTTAATTGTAATATAGAGCCGAGCATAATAATTATCGACCATCTTTCGAGTCATATTAGCTTACAGTTCTTTATTTAACTTTTTTAATAAATTACGGTTCCAAAACGTCACATTGAACATACATATATACATACATTTTGTTCAGATAAATAAATAAATAACGCTCACAGGCACATACATTTGTAATGATCCCAAGTAAGCACTAGGCTTTTTGTTATGGGAACCATACAACAACGGCACATATAAAATCCATGATCAAACCGGGATTCGAACCCAGGACCCTAGTTTGGCAGTTCGACGTGGTAACCATTACACCAACCGGGTCGTCAGATGATAAGATAATACGACATAAAAAAAAAAAATAAAGAAACATTTAAATCGCAAAAAAAACAAAACTTGCTGGTTCATGGAACATGTCGCTAGTGTGCGACCTAAATAATAAAATATAGGGTCCTTATTATGCTGACACTTTTTTAAGGGGATGATCAGACTCAGACCGTCAAACTGAACAACTTTCTCTACGGCACTAACATCAAAATCGCGAAAAAAATCAATGGTCTGACCATACCCTTAAAATAGTGTCAGCATATTAAGAAGGACCCTGTATAATGGTATACCAAGGATGTATATTTTTCGCCATTTCAAACTATGCTTCAATCAATCAATTAATTATACTTTATTTTACACAAAATAGTATACAGAGTGTAAACAGACAGAAAATACAGAAGGTACAAAAATTGGCGGTCTTATCGCTAAAAAGCGATTTCTTCCTGACCTTTGCTTCCATAGCATAGGGAAAATGCTTTATGTTGACCATTTCAGCCACTTTTAAATTTTTCAGTGGGCTGTGATGATTCAACTAGTAAATGTAAGTAAATACAGTATTAATAATACTGTATTTGTCTTCAAATAAATAAATTAAATTAGTTTCTCTGACAACTGCTCAACTCTTTAGGTAATTTATGATGATTGACTGTCATTAAAAATGTATACGACATTTTAAAAAGTTTTAACTTTCTTCTTTTTGAAAGGCAAGTAATAAAATCCCTATTCACACTTCACACCTTCTACTTTTACCATCAATTCAACAAATCTGTTTTATGGAATAGGTACACTAAAATAAGTATACAATACTTTACTCACTAATGCACAGATTATGATAATCATGTAAAAAGCCGTGGTGGTCCAGTGGCGAGTAACCTTGCCTGCCGTGCAGGAGGCGATGGTTCGACCCCCGTCCAAGCTGACTCGTACCAATGAGTTTTTCGGAATTTATGTACGATTTGTAACACCACTGGCTTTTCGGTGAAGGAAAACATCGTGAGGAAACCTGCATGCTTCAATTTCGAGGCTTGTATTGTACCTACTGTCATTACAAGTGGCGACGGGTTCACTCCCCGTCACACTGGACAGAGTTTCGGTACTACTAGTGAAACGTAGATGTTCTGAAGATTCAGAATATCTCTGACTACCCCCTCGAGGAATATAGTCGTGAGTATATGCTATGCTTATGTATAGGTCTGTACGTGATTTATAACATTTATGCTAGAATTCAATTGTATTAGGTTCAATCTTAAACAATTGTTCAATAGCGAAAAAATCGGCTCCCTGACGAAGAAAGAAAAAAAAAAAAGAAGTTTTATTATGTTTTGGATACTAAACAGTTCAAGCCATTTTTTTAAACTATCTAATAACTGATCTTTGTGCCTGAGATTTTCATATTTTCGGTAAAATTTATATTTTTAAAGTTATAGTAGCTCAATGATTTTTATACAAATCTTAAATTAATCCTAGCGTTGAAACTGTTTTATCGGAAATCTGACCAACCACAAAGATTAGTATCTTTATATCTTATTAGAGTTTAAAAAAATAATTGAGTTTAATTGATTAGTTTAGAAAATAAGACTTAAAAAAAACCTATTCTATTGAGTAATACAACAGAAAGTTAATGTAATGCCCATTTGTTTTTTAACAGATGTTCTTTACGTGCAAAAAATGTCTAAGTAAGGAGTGTCATACGAGGATACCAAGGGATAACCGTTCCAGGAGTGCGATTTTTGAATCTCATACGTTGAACTCAGCAGTTTAAAATGTATGGAGATAAGCATCTTTCTAAGGCTGACTTGACTTTCAAAAATCGCACTCCTGGAGTAAGATTTTTTTATGTCAAATCAGCAGTAGAAAGATGCATATCTCCATAGTAATATTGTCATTTACAACTGCTGAGTTCAAAGAATGAGATTCAAAAATCGCACTCCAGGCTGCGTTTACTAGCTCAAAAAGCTGGTGAGTAGTCGTAGCAATGTTTCTGATAGGGGAATAAAATCGTGAGTTTATGTTTTTATTATAAGAAACGCGTATTGCAAGCATTCCAACTAAACATTAACTTTAAATAAGTTCCTCAGGTTCACTAAGAACTTTACTATTCAGAGAATATCTACGTAATAGTGTTTTTACCATAGATAATGTTTATCTGCGGTAACATTACGTTGTGCGCGTGCGCGGAGCCGCGTAATAAATACGACGGGCGCCGGCGCAGCTGGCACTATCGCCGGACACGCCCTCTAGCGGGCTTCACTGCCAACATCATAACATGACATTATGGCTGTTAACTTAAAGTAATTGTAAAGAGAAAACTTCTACGTAAGACGTTAACAAGATGATAATTTTAACAATTTAAATAATTATTATTACAAAATAATATTTTGGTTGTAAAGTGAAATGGTTCTTAAAAGAAAAGAAATTATTATTTAAATACAAACAGACAATTGTTTTGACGCATTTGTTACGAAGACGATAAGCAACAGAACAGTCTGTGTACAGTCGGCAACGAAAGTTGATGAATATTAATTTGTTACCTTTATTTCTATGCAATAAACGCGCAATACCACCGTGTCACTGTCATGGGTCCCAGTTCGAATCCACACGGACTTTTACCGAGTAATGGTTTCTATTCTCTAAAATTTAGAGGACCGGCATTATTTTATCACCACAATTTACAGATTTTGTCATAACATAATTATTTTGTTTTAAATGATTTATTTGTTTATTTCGACAGATCTATAAAATAGTAACAATAAATAAAATTATAAATAAAGTGACTTAAAACTAAACTAACTTAGGATGTGGTGCAGGTTCAGTCCTTGTGGGAGGGTACCCAGAACGCTGGCCGCAATTCCTCGCTGAAAGGCTATGCTGATCCGTTGAGCGAGCGATTATTTTATTACATATGGTTTTTGAAAGTTACCTTCCACCGTCCTTCTTGCGTCCACCCTAGAGAATTCAGAACCCCTACTGACGGAAACGAAAAACGTTTCACTTCAAAACATCGTAAGAAAACCTGCATAAACTGAGGAAGAAATTCCGATGTGAAGTCAACCAACCCGCATCGGGCACGCGTGTTCCTGAGTGTAGGCCTGTGCCCTGCAGTGGGACGTATATAGGCTGATGATAATGAAGATTCAAAAGTGTACCTTAACTTTCGTGGCCGACCGTACCTAGAACTATAAAACACATAAATCGTTCAAGATCACTGCAATGAAGCAAACACTCTCTGAGAAAAAGGGAAAAGTAGAAGTACCAGTGACGAATCACTGTGTACGATTCCAATTAGTCATGCGATTACTTCTCATTACTCAATATCTTGTAATACTGGGTCGGTTCCAGGAAAAAATATAGGACAGCTATAAAATCAAAGTCGTGGGAAAAATATACATCAGCTGTTCCATAATAAACATTTCAATCCTTTTCCAACCAAATACTTAATATGGGATTTATGATTGGTCCTCAGGACTTTCTATTAATGAAAAAAGGTTACTGATTGCCGTTTTGAAATTGTTGTAAGGTACGATACTACTAATATAAAAAACCATAGATATATTGTAAAAGATATATATGTAACAAACCAAAGTCGATCACAACCCGCCATAATGAAAAAAAATAGTCTTAAGTTTTTAAATTTCGAGGTTGCCGTTTTTTTCTGTACCGTCATGTTCTACACCTATGTTTCTTCAGTATTTTGTAAAATATTATTGATGAAAAATTTTTATTTTACGAAAATGAGAATCATTTCTGGTTTATTTGGGTTCCGTTCGCTGGTCGGTACATAAGACATCAACGAGACCGCAATTTTTGAAGTTTGTTTGTTTTATCTGTATATTTCTTTGAAATACTGAAAAACTGAATAGAAAGCACTGACAACTTTGTGTAGCAAAATTATAAATTTTTTCGATGTTCTGATTTTGAAAGAGATTGAAAGAGAGCATGATTTCTTGAAAGAACTTATGGAAGCTCTGAGTTCGTTGCTAAGTTGATTCAAAACTGAAATTGCACAGACCTTTTAGGATTAAGGGCAATAAACGAGCCATACACCACCATGCAGGCCAAGTGTGGATAAAAAAGAAGCAAATTAGTAGTCAACTTTTTTTCAGAGTTTTTCTGGCCGCCTCTATAAGTAAATATCTTTGACACTATCACACAAAATATCTGGTCCTATTTAAAGTATCAAAATCTAGTATAGACCTGCATCAATCCTCTGACTTGCTCACTGTTCTCTAGCTTAGCGGCTGGAAGACATCATCATCATCATCATCAGCCTATCATAGTCCGCTGCTGAACATAGGCCTCTCCCATGGCGCGCCACAAAACTCTGTCCTCGGCCTTCCTCGTCAAGTCGCTCCCCGCTACTTTTTTTAGGTCGTCTGTCCAGCGGGCAGCAGGGCGGGCGTCCTAGACTGCGCCTACGCTGGAAGTACCTAGGACTAACTACATTATTTAAAATCCCTTCCAAAGCACAAGATTTAAATTTCATACAAAGAATTAAATTACATTGCCTAGATCCGACACTGTATGTAAGAAGAGGAACAAAGAGATAAAACGAACCAGCACATAAGTAGCTGACGCCACGGTAACTCTGGCTACGGCTATCGGCTCGCAAGCAGTTCAATTCGCAGAATGCTATTTGACTTACTGAAGAAGGTACAGGGTGTAATTATAGGACATTGAGCTATTTAGACAGACACACCATGTAAATGAACGATATTAACTATGGAACCACTATGGAACTGAACAATGCGTTATTTGAATGCGTAACATAATTTACGGGGAGAAGATTTTTAAGTATTTTATGGAACAGGAGTTTGTCTAAATTGATATATTGCTGGGGTGCTTCAGATCATGAAACTAAAAAAAATAGTCTAATAATTTAGGTGGTGCTTCAGACTATCAAACTGAATAACTTTTACTATGGGACTAACACAGAAACTCTGACACCAGGGCTCTGCCCACACGATAAGAAGAAGACACAGAAACTGAAAAAAAAAATTTCTTCAGTAACGTCAATCAACGTACCTACTCAACTTCACCTAAATGCAAGGAAGCAGGTTTTTTTTTAATTTCAAATTTTGTTTCTTTGTAAAATTGTTCAGTCAACTTTCTCCTATTCCATAAAATACTCAACCAATGCCGTATAATTCCAGATAAGTAGGTACATTTTTAATTTCCTTCTGCGAATACGAAATCTACAAGTTGTAGTAATCTTCACTCACTTTTAGCTTATTTCGATTTTCAGAATACGAAACACCCTATATTTATTAACCATCTCAGATTCGACAGACATAAACAAAGCACGGGCTACGCATCTTGTGTTTCGCTGTTATTCGCAACATTTTTAATTATGGCTTTTATGTAGGAATGCAATGGTTATTTGTTTCTGATACTGGTTACTGGTTAACTTTACGGTATACCACGTTCAGTTCTATAAAATATAAATCTATGGTACCACCGACCGTTTAAGGCTATTCTACCGTTGGCGCGCTCCATACAAACGTAGTATGCTGATATTTTCAATACTATCTAATTAAAGTCAATGAAATTTTTCAAAAACAATCAAGTAGAGATTAGTCTCTGTGTCGGTATGAAGTCAAATTTTCGTTAAAATATACAGTTTCAATGCTAGGATTAATTTAAGATTTGTATGGAAATATTTGTGGCACTGTAACTTTAAAACTATAAATTTTATCGAAAATCTGACTTCATACCGACATAGAAATTAGTTACTAGATTGTTTTTGAAAAATTTCATTGACTTTAATTGGATAGTATAGAAAATATCACCATACTACGTTTGTATGGAGCGCGCCAACGGTTATCATACAAGTTAATACAAAGTTGGGCACAGAGGAATGATGGGTAGGGGAGATCATTATAAATTTCAGAAACTATTTGGGCTATTTTGGCTTTTTACCTATCTGCAAATTCAAACGGATTTTTAGTTTGTTTAAAAAAAAAATTCTGTCGTTTTCGGAACTTTGTAAGTTGTAATTTTTTTTACCAAAAAGGCAAATGCCACTGAAACACCTTTGATGTCTTTGCATTTTATTTGGCAGATTTTGATAAAACTAGTCAGAGTTGTTTTTTCGTGGTGTAGGTATAAGTATTAATATTTAAAATTAATTCCACGCGCAAACAGTAGGGAGCAAAAAAGCTAATTTACTTCAAATTCTAAGGTATGACGCTGTATACTTCTCTATTAATACAATACTACAGGGTGAAATTGATATCATTAGCATCCTTTTAAACTAACAGTCTACCCATCAAACTGAACAACTTTCACTATGGGAGCAAACCGATCGGAGCAACAAAAAAAACAGCTGTTCCATACTAAACTGCAATGCGTATGCGCCACAAATGTATGCAACAGCAGATTTTTTTTTTTTTGCTCCGTTTGGTTTTTCCCATAGTAAAAGTTTTTCAGTTTGATGGGTGGACTCTTAGTTTAAAAGGATGCTAATGATATAAATTTCACCTTGTATAATTAATTACATTTATATCTTATTTGATTCCAATAATATACAGGGTGTAACAAAACACCCTAACTTAAGGAGGTGCTTCAGACCATCACACTGAACAACTTTCACTACGGAGCCAACATCGAGAAAAAATAAAAAAAATCAGCTGTCCCATACATTTGAGTCGAGCCGGTATTGCAGTTTTGTATGGGACAGCTGATTTTTATTTCGAGATTTCGAAGTTGGCTCCGTAGTGAAAGTTGTTCAGTTTGATGGTCTGAAAAACCCCTTTAAGTATTACTAGGGTGTTTTGTTACATCCTGTAAGTCTTAATAAAGATATCAAAATACGACATGCAACGTTGAGCCATAAAAAATTAGTAAATTGTCAAGATGAGTACAAAAAAACTATTAAGAAACAATTATGTTTTTAAAAGTGTAGGTTGCTTTTAGCTTCTCAAGACCTAGTTCTTAATTTTAGCGGTAAGTTTGAAAACCACTGGAATGTAGTTTATGTAGTATACTTACATTTTGTGGTAATTTCCATGGTTGAGAAAGCATGAGGATTGTAAATCTATGGCAGGGCAAGGGGTGGGTATCAGGTACAATATCGGCACGCCGGGAAATGCAACCGAGGAATTATCTGATCCCTCCCATAACTTACGCTAAAATACTAAAATTGCTTTCAAGAAATCTTTTACTGAGATCTTCACGCTCGCCACGCTTATTATATTCCATTACGATACGAATAATAGCTGAATATTATTACTATTTCTGTAAGCACTTCTTATCTCTTCATCTTAATTAACTAACCCAATACATTCTGTTTGAACACTGTTTAAATTAATAAAGCTATACTTAACACTCTATAAGAAGCATCTACAGGGAACAAATATGTACTTAGATAATTTAAAAAACTGCTTTAATTAAACTGAATATTTGGTCTAAATCTTTTGGAATTTGGTAAATAAATAAAATATTGAAGTACATTTGTTTGTCCAACAAATTTCAAAGCAAAGTTCTTTCTTATACACTGTAAAGACTGATAAAATTTTATAAGTGTGCAAAAGGTCTATTATTTCTTTTAAAAGTTAATGCGTATTTGAAACGAGTTTGCTGTCAAAGAAAATGAAGTTATCTCCAGTAAATAGTACTTAGGATTGCAAATATGGCAAGTCATCCTGTATTATTGCACTCACATACTATTCTATGCGCATTTTCAACTTCTGCTTCGTCATTAAAACTTCATTTTTTAGAAATAAAATAAATGTTAATAATTCGGGAAAAAAGTGAATACTACATTTTGATTATAGTGAAGATAGCACCCCTTTTAATATTAATATGGTATTTTGTTACACTCTGTATACGCAAAAAAGTAATTTCCACTAAGTAGGTACGTAATAGTAGATTATGTACCAAGGGGATAAAGCAGTGTCTTTCATCACGGGCGCGATATTGAATCCCGAGCGTAACGAGGGATTCTAGGGTTAACTCCCGAGCGTAGCGAGGGAGTTTAGAGTTAACTCCCGAGCAAAGCGAGGGAGTTAAGACTAGAATCCTGAGTGAAGCGAGGGGTTCAAGCTCGCCCAAGATGAAAACACGTTTATCCCCGAGGACCATACTCTACTTTTCACACCCTCCGCGAGAAAATAAAAAGCAATACTGTTAGAAACCCAGGGGAGCGTATAAATTCTCTATGGTTAGAAACCAATTCTTTTATTAGAATTTATAACAAAGTATTAGAGTTCAATAGTATAGTATTTAGAAAACACTATTTTATTAAATTCAAAGTGAAAGTAGATATTTGAAACATTAGACCAGGAGAGCGATTTTTGAAACTCATTCGCTGAGTTCATCAGTTGAAAATGTCAAAATTACTGTGGAGATATGCAACTTTCTACTGCTGATTTGACTTTCAAAAATCATACTTCAGGAGTGCGATTTTTGAAAGTCAAATCAGCAGTAGAAAGATGCGTATCTCCATAGTAATTTTGACATTTTCAACTGCTGAACTCAGCGAATGAGATTCAAAAATCGCACTCCAGTTGTGGAAAGAAAATGTAATATTTTTTATTACCTACCATAGATATTTACCTACCTACTTTGTTCGTAGAAATAGGTACAGAGATTTGCAGTATTCGCGCCTTTTTTTCTTTTTTTGTGTTCAATACTCGTGGTGGCCAGTTCGAATTTCGAATTAAGTTCTTTTTGGTGCCTGTCTCCATGATAGGTTTTCATACGAATTTTAAGTAAGGGTCGTAATAAATGTTAAATAATCTGTGGATGCGGTTCCATATTCAAATCTCATTATTGACCAGCGGGTTATAATGAAATTCAGTACAATATTATTGCCCGGCTAGTCCCAGGGCTATAATGACTTGCTTTAGGTGCGAGTTACATGACATATAATGTTCCATTTTCGAGCGGGTGGTGTGAAAATAATGTTTACAGCCCTGCGTACTTCATGTTCTTACACGCCAGTCAGTTGATTCCATAAATATAGGTGAATGTGGCGCGTTCGGATACATTGCAACATTTAACTTAGGTTGCTCACGAATGCTATCGATATCGATAGAACACGAGAAGTGTTTTACTTGAACGATCGTTTGCGATGTTGATCGGATGTTGGGCAGCGAGAGAGATTCGGTGAAGCCGTGGAGTTAAAATGTTTGTTTACCGAGAAAGTTGAGGATATGCTTTAGCTTTGATCGAAATGATCGAACCCCGATGAAAGTTGGTTATCCATAGATAGGTACCTAAATAAACGAATATTACCAACATTTTTGTACATGAACAACCTCGAAAATCCCACCATCGCCATCCTCCTGCCCATGAGCCCCATTACCAATAAACTCCGGGTAAAATAGCTCTGTTGTTTTTATACAAAAAAAACCGGCCAAGTACGAGTCGGGACTCGGGCAATAAGTGTTCCGCACTACCAGTTGTTTAAGGGGCGTCCGCCCAGTTTTGAGTAACTTTGTAACCATTTTATACTTTAACTATGGCACTTTTTAAGCAGAAAACAAAACTGAACAATCTACAGGATATGAGAAGTGATGTGGTTTTTCTCGAAATCTATTTTAATTAATAAAACTGAAGAAAAACGAATCCAAGGTAACCTCTTTTTTTCCAATTGTAACCGTTTTACTCTTACATTGTTGATCAGAAGAATATGAAAATTTACAATATTCTTCACAATACAATATTAAATGATGTGGTTTTCTTATTTTTTGAAAATTCATAAAAAATCATACAGGTTTTCAAAGAAAACGGAAAATTCTGACCGGAGCCGCGCAATTGAAGCGGGATGGCTAATTGCAAAAGTTTGCTTGTAAGAAAGAGAGCCTTGCAGATGGGAGGAGTAGCCTTAACAAGGGTCATTGATGAAACCACTATAAATTGACACTTACTTTAGTATGTGGTCACATAGTAGGTAACTGAAGATCATTTCACACTGGTCTCACTGTGCACTGGTGTTAGTTTTTTGGGTATAAAAAAAAAAACTATCCAAGTTAGAGCCACCGTGATAATTTTCCCGCCATCTACATGTTATTTCTGATGTTCATGATTTTTTTCAGATCTTATTCGGCAATATTTTTTGAAATAGAGGTGGGGAACTGGGGACAGCATTTTCTCGGATTGAATTGAAAATTTTGTTAAACAAAGTTTTTATAAAACATTTGAAAAGTATATTTTTAGACTCGTATTTTCATAAGCTTTCAATTGATACCCCACACCATAGGGTAGACATTTTTTTTCATTTACCCTTTCTTACTCCCAAAATTGCCCCCAATATAAAAATTTAGCTTTTTTTACTTTATTTATGATATTGGACCACTAATTGCTATATCTGTACCGAGTTTCAACTTCCTATGTCTTACGGTTTCTGAGAAAAATACCTGTGACAGACTGACGGACAGACACCGAGCTGATTCCATAAGTGTTCCATTTTTCCAATGTTGGTATGGAACTCTAAAAATCACGTTTTACCAACTTAACCTGGAGTTTATTGCTAATCAGGTTAACAAGGTCGCAAGTGCGACTTATTATATTTGTAAAAATCTCATTTGTGTAAAAAAGTTGCACAATATTTTTTTTTTCAGATAGTTATTGATCCTGTAAAAATTGTTTTAATACGAAATACGAATGTACTAAGTTTACACAGGCAAACACATTATAACGCTTACATTATACTATCTAACTCTAAGCATATGTACTCACTATATGAAGTCAGATAACGTGTCTACCTCATAAGTCACGGTTCCCAAACAATAGCAGTCTTATTTCGCCTGAACTTTGCCAATTCCTCCATGTTTCCTACATCTTCACAGGGACACGTGCATTATTTCAGCTTACAACAGGTCCGTTAGACCGCGGAGTGGCGAGGCGCTCGGCGGCGCACTACAAAGAGTTCGTGCCGCATAAATCCGTTGACAGCTGACCTTCCGGCGGGACTCCGGTCCGTGGCATCCACAGTGCATAAAACATACACCGAGGAATCAGGGGTCGAAGAAGCAAGAAACGTTGCTTGCCGGGGCGCGGCGGGGCGGCCGCACTCCGGCAGTCCGAAGAAGCCCGAAGTCGCGCACCATAACAGCACCCGCGGCATTGCACCTCGTTAAACGTTTTATCGCGCCTGCTATCTCGTTCATTAGTGCGCAAAAACAAAGAGAGCTAGGGTGCGACAGCGCTTTATCGTGTGAAGTGCTATTTTTGAATCGTGAGATTAAAAATCGTGTTCGAATGATACATATCTCCATAGTAATTTTAACATTTTCTTCTTCTGATTTAATGTGTGACTTCAAAAATCGTACTCCAGTCCCCCGGCTAGTAGGATTTCTCTTCTTGTGCGCGACTCAGCCTCTTTCCATACTACTTGTCGCTGCAAGCGTGACGTTTTCTGTCTAAAAAACGCTGCAAGATGTCATTTTCTATACAGCGAAGGTGGTTACAGAAATCATTCTAGACAGATAGGGGGGGGGCAATGAACTGTCATCAAGCTGTCATATAGGTACGATTACGGGACTGTAATAATTATCCAGTAGCCTCTCACTCCGCAAGCCCCGCACGGTTGACCTTTTGCGACCGCCGAGTTTCTCAACTGTAAATGAAATATCTGAAATACACTATACTATGGTAGGACCACACCGGCCGGCCCGACTCTCCGAAGCTGTGCGTACGGTACTGGCTTCTAACTTTGTGAGAACTAAATCAACAAATGCCGCAGGTTCCCCATTTTTCCCGACTATACTTCATTCCATTATAAGGAAGAAAAAAACCAATTCCTATTTAGCTTTCTGGTCAATTCTGATTAACAAATATATTTTTGGGCTGACATAAGGGTTAAAAGTTCAAAAATAAAGAAAGAGTAAAAAATAAAAATAAAAATAATATAATATAGTATACATAATATAATTTATTTACTAAAAAGATATACAGGGTGAAATTTATATCATTGGCATCCTTTTAAACTAAGAGTCTACCCATCAAACTGAACAACTTTTACTATAGGAGTAAACAGATCGGAACAAAAAAAAATCTGCTGTTGCATACATTTGAGTCGAGTATAGGCATTGCAATTTAGTATCGGACAGCTGGTTTTTTAGTTGCTCCGATCGGTTTGCTCCCATAGTAAAAGTTGTTCAGTTTGATGGGTAGACTCTTAGTTTAAAAGGATGCCAATGATATCAATTTCACCCTGTATAAGGGTAAATAATAAATAAATAACGCTCACAGGCACATACATTGTAATAATCCCAAGTACTTAGGCTTTTTGTTATGGGAATCATATAACAACGGCACAAACATATAACATCCATGACCGAACCGGGATTCGAACCCAGGACCCTGGTTTGGCAGTCCGGCTGAATGCTCAAATACTGTTCTAATAAGTGTTTCAAATCGCTGTTTCTGTAATTCTTGGATATGTTTTTGTACGAGCCGGCTTCGTATCTATGTTACATCTTACACCATCGACTTTTCGGTGAAGTAAAACATCGTGAGGAATCCCGCGTTCTTCAATTTTGAGGCATGTATTTTACCCACTGTCCATTGGCGACACGACGGGCTCTCACACTGGCCAGAGTTCCGGTACTACTAGTGAAACGTCGATGTTCTGAATTTTTTGAATATCTCTGACTACCCCCTCAGGGAATACAGTCGTAAGCATATAATATATTCCTTTTTTACTACATTTTTAGTTTTATTTTAAAGTGGTGATTTTGCTTTAAGACGGCTTTAACTCTACCAAAATTATAAGATATCTGGAGTCTGTTTATTACCGATAAAACTGCATAATCTTCCGTTTTCATTGCCATCTAAATAGAGTTATATTAAGACATATTTTTCAAAAGAAAATGGCTCCTTGTTCACCTCAAGTTCTTGAAATTACCAACAAAAAACATCGATAGATTAGTTTAAACACTGACGCGTGCGTGATACAAGACAAATATTAACTCAATCTCAAGTGTTGGACATCTGTGAGCTGCACTTCAATTTGTCTACCAACAACTTGAGTTCGTGTAGAAAACGAGCGAAAGTTTACATATTATTACGTACTTTCAATTTGACGCAGATTCGAGCAATGTGAGATTTAAAAAAGATTATGGCTTTTTATATTGAATTTACATAAAATCTTCAATCTGTGACTAAACGAAAATGTTTGCATTAAATAAAACCTAGTCTATAAAATGTTTCATTGAATCCCTTTGATTCCTATAACTTAGATAAAGTCTAAGTACCTAGCTACTAGTCAAGAACGAAAAAACCAAACAGAACCTACTTTTTAGAAATCTTCAGTCACAATCTGGAGATTGGAAGGTACCAGGAACCATTTTATGCATAGGACCTATGTTATTTTTCACCTACTTCCGGATTTGGCAGATTTTATCTGCTACTCACAAAACGATATACGTCTTATATAATATCTATTTTAAAATTTTGCTAATTTAATTATTTAATAATGTTTTGCGCAACCAAAAACTAGCAATACCTAATTAGTCATTTGTTTGACGCATTTCGTACGTTGTCAATACTATAGAATACACTCTACCTCTGTACTTATTAGTTAAAAAAAAATTCTAACTGGTTTTCATTCATAAGATACCCTACCTACTCGAATCACCTGGAATAGATGCGGTCATGGACATTCCGCCTGTGCCAAATTTTAAGCCCACCCAATATAAATGGAGTGCGATTTTTGAAACTCATTCGTTGAACTCAGCAGTTGAAAATGTATGGAGATATGCTACTTTCTACTGCTGATTTGACTTTCAAAAATCGCACTCCTGAAGTATGATTTTTGAAAGTCAAATCAAGAAAGATGCGTATCTCCACAGTAATTTTGACATTTTCAACTGCTAAACTCAGCGAATGAGATTCAAAAATCGAACTCCTTAAGATAATCAACTATGACACAGACAGACGGGTAGAAGTATCAACATATTATACAGGTTTTCTTTCTACCTTTATGGTATTGAAACCTAAAAACATAAAGAATACCGATTCGACAATATATAACACTGACAAGGTTACTAGTTCTGCCCTGTGTGGTCTCGGAACCTACAAGTTTCTGACATTAAGTACTCCTTGTTTATGTATTTACTTACTACACTTAATTTAAATGCAGTTTTACAATTGTTAACACATGTTTACGTCACACACCCCTCAGCATGCGTGAGTATTGCAATCATGACGCTGCATTCCTCGCTTTATTGGTAATTAATAACTTTGCAGCTTTTGACGTCACGAACAATAAATTATATTCAAATTAAAGGCGAGTAAATAATGCGTAAGTGGTTACCAATTACGCGAACCGTGGTTTAACGATGACCTTTCTCAAGTTTGCATGTCTCGCGTTCGTTACGTACAAAATATAATATATCGTATTGTTATGTCATTCCTGTTAAATGACACATGTCATACTTAAAGATAAAAATTTCGTTTTAATTAAATACAAAGATATCTAATTAAAAATGTAAGGCGCTGATCCGTGACCGACAGAGCTTAATTTGCGGTCAATAAAAACAATTCTTGTTATCTAAAAACACCCAAAAGAATAATCGATTTGAATTCCCAATAAGCGCCGACATTCAATTCACCAATCTTCATTACGATCGCATCTCATATTTTCGCAGATTAAAATGAAATATTCATCAGACAAAGGTACAATTTATACCGTGATCGAGCTGACCGTTTTAAAACGATTAACATATAAATTGATAGGTATAATCGAAGAAGACAAATGCTGTCTGACGTTTATCCACACATCGGACCATCGGCACCTCAGCTCAGCACCTCCCATAGGATTATGGCCGGCACGAGAGGTCCATTCGTACTTGTCTACTGGTGGTTTTAACTTTAGACAGGTCGCTATTACAATAATACCGTGCCTACAGAGAGATGCGAGCCCGGTTATTAATAAATAGTAAATACCTCCCCCTTGTCTACACGGAGACCACAGCGTATAAATAACAAAGTAATTACCGCTCTACGATAGGCTTTCTTCGGAGAGATTGAGAAATGAAAACCTTAAAGATGGCCGAGTATAATTCATGGCTATTGCCGCTACCAGGTTGGAAACTCTAAAGTTATTTTTGAATCGACTTTCTAACTATACATTTTCTATTTCTTCCGTTTTCTTTGCACAGTCAACCGTGAACATTTATATTAGACAATATTGATGGTAAATCATTAAGTCTAACTTGATTCGCAAGTACCTACCTACTTCTTTCCTATTTATAGTACTTTGTTATTTCCTTTTGCGGAGTGCAGAATTCACACCGTAATTTATGTGATTAACTATTAACATATAAGATATTCATTTTCTTGTAAGACAAAATGAAACTTTTTATAGCATCTTAACAAACCTATCGTAGGTTTTATGTAGCCATACTTTAGTCAACATGGTACTTATCTGAGATGATTTTCTTTAGAGCTATGAAAACGAATGTTTATGGACTAATGGAAAGCTCAACGGTTTTAATCTTGGATGGACCTTTGTTGCTCTAAGTATAATAACATCAATGATACAAACCTAGAAAGTAAGAATAAGAAACTATCTCTCAATTAAATCGAATAAAGAAGACTCTCGATGAGTTTAATGAATATAACATAACATAAATATTCTTTTCACCTCACAAGCTCGGAAAGATTCTGTTTGTCATTCGAAATCTGAGTGCAAAAGTGCATTTTATCCGCTAGCGTGGAAAGAGTTTTTAAAATTCGAATCTTTCTATTCAATAAATAAAAACAGCCTAAACAAGTTTCTTTTCATGCCATTTTCGTACTGGCCAGTGCGATTATTCTAAAAACGAGGTTGGTGCATTGACATTTTCCTCGCTGTAGTGAGGTGAAAAGTTGTGTGTTTCGCTCGGCAGCAAAGTTATTCTGCGTCTCGTACTTTTGAAACCCTCGCGACGCTCAGGATTCTATATTTGAACCACTCGCTTCACTCGTGGTTCAATCCTAGAATCCTTCGCTTGCTCAGGTTTTAATACAAGTACTCGCGCCAAAAAGCAACTTTGCAGCCTTGCATAACAAATAACTATTATTTGCACACCAAAAAATACAGCAACAAAAACAGAATGGTGTATCGTATGCCAATCATAAAATTCGAGCTGTGCCTTTTCAGTAACTAAAACTAGAAATTGTCATCATCATTAGCCTATCATCGTCCACTGCTAAACAAACGCCTCCCCCAAGATGCGCCACAAAAATCTATATCCTCGGCCTTCCTCATCCATCAGGTACCTATACGAGACGACAACGATACCCTAAAAACTCATACTCCAGTTACTGTTTCTAAAACATACATGCACTCAACAAACATTAATACACTCCTGGCGCAGTCGGGTACAAACACGTCTGTAATTAATGAACGAATTTTATAACGAAGACATTTATTTTCTTACTTACTCGCAACAAATTATTACCTAAGGCAATTGATGATTAATGAGTTAGTCAGGACATCTCCACTCTTTTATTTAGTTTAGTTTAGATGCATAGAATGTTTCATCGCATAGACTATTGTATTGCGACTACAAGAATGTTAAGTTAACTCAGCCCTTATCCCTCTTCACGTTTGACGTTGAATAATCGTATAAAACAGCATTATTCGCAATTCAATCACATTATTAACACATTGCGAGGATATTTTTAGACCTGACAGTGGATACAGACTTGTGTTAAATAAGCTATTCAGCGTACTGAATGCGATGTCAGAGTAGACGGGCGGAGCGAATCGACTGTCGGTTCTGAACAAACCCTTACCGTTGTAGATGGTCTACATCGACAAAATTATATTTAAAGGCATGACATTATTGGCTAAGTTGTATGTGCATAGAAATATACAGAAAACCACGATTATAATCCTTTTAAAGGTGGTCAGAAACTCTGCTATTACCAACTATTATGACAAGCTATTATTGTGGCATATAAATATGCCACAATAAAATATCTACAAACTTTCTCTATACCAACAATCAACCACAACCAACATCGAAATCGAGAAAAAATCAGGTGTCCCATACATATGGGATCCCATACAGTAAGTTTGCAGTATTTTATGGAACAGCCGATTGTTTTTTCACGATTTGGATTTTAGTCCCTTAGGATATATTTGTTTAATTTGATGGTCTGATCATCCCCATAAAATAGTTTCAGCTAATTTTGTTAGACCTTATCCAGAGTCCTTAATATCCTGGTGGTTTTTTAAGGGGATGATCAAACCATCAAACTGGCCAACTTTCGCGATTTCGATATTGGTCCAATAGGAAACAGTTGTTCAGTTTAATGGTCTGATCATCGCCTTAAAATAGTTCCAGCTTATTTTGTTTGATCGACAAGACATGAAATATCAATTTCTAAACTGTAACAGAAAATGTGTCAGTACATTGAAGATATTTGCAAAAAAAAGATTACGATATGGTTTTAGGTGTCACTGATTCCAAATCACAAATTTTTGGATTTTTTGTCCGTCTGTTTGTTTGTTTGTTTGATCGAGCATCACGCGTAAACTACTGAAACAATTTTGCTAAAACTTTTTTTTTTTTATAGCTTATGATCTAACTTAAAATTTGGTATATAATTTATGCGGACGAAGTCGCGGTAAATGCTCGTCACAAATAAAAGCAGATAACGCGACTAAATCGCCCGTCTGCTCGAACAGTACAAACGGCCAGCCTGACAGCCACATCTAACTTCATCGTCCCTGGCACTGACAAAGTGTGGCCATCAATGCCAGTGCCAATACCAGGACTGACCTCAAAGGATAGGTACGAGATGACTAATGCCTTATACATTACCCGCGAGTTCATTGGAGTCACTACATCCTTTGGGTAGGAGCTTAAAATAAAAATAGTGTATTTTGTATTAGGAATTCGTAAATCTCGTTTTGTGATAATAATAAGTGATTAAATGAATATTGCATCGTTTTCAGAATATAAGATGCCAAAACCTGTACCTAGGTATCTATCTAATTCTATAAATATAGCACCCAGCGAATATGGCGTTTTGAGAACGTGATTTTTTTTAAAGAGTGATTGTGTGAAAAAGATGTGACATTTCGCGAATGTAACATTATTCTACTGATAATGTGGTATTAAAGCAAACCTATTTTTAGAAAAAAATCTTTTTGAATTTTATTTCTTTTGAATTCATCATCTCAGCCGATGGACATCTACTGCTGGACATAGGCGTCCCCCAAGGATCGCCATAACGACCGGTCCTTCGCTGCCCTCATCCAGCGGGCTCCCGCCGCCTTCACCAGGTCGTCGGTCCACCGTGTGGGGAGCCTACGCACGCTGCGCTTTCTGGTACGCGGTTGCCACTCGAGAACTTTTCGGCCCCATCGGCCATCGGTTCTGCGAGCAATGTGCCCCGCCCACTGACACTTCAGTTTAGCTATTATTTGGGCTATGTCAGCTACTCTGGTTCTTCTGCGGATCTCTTCATTTCTGATTCGATCTCGCAGGGAAACTCCGAGCATAGCCCTCTCCATTGCCCTTTGGGTGACTTTCAGCGTCTCTGTTCCATATGTCATCACTGGCAACACACATTGATCGAAGACTTTTGTTTTAAGACACTGCGGTATTTGGGACGTGACAATACTACGTCCTTTTGAATTCTGAAACTGAAAATCAAGTAGGAATGATTTAGCGATCGAACTATTTTAGACTTTTAAACATACAGCTAGCTACATTAAAATACCTGCTGGCAACTCTTAAAATAGCAAGCAATTATAAAATTAGCAAACGAAAGTTGATGATAAGTTAAGTAAACAACTTATCAATCACGTTAATGAAGTGAAATGGAAAACGGTTTTCATTAGTTCCCCAACATGTTTGCAGTCAACTATTTTTAAGCACCTGCTTCCTTCCCTTCGGTTCTAAGGATTAATACTGCGACTTTAAATAGTTCTTGTGTACTTAAATTAATAGCTAACTACCGCTCATTATGGCTGACTGATGATGATGCAAGACTGTAAGTGAATATTAATGAAAGGGTTGTTAAAAGTTACTGTGGAAATCGTAACTCAATTACTCTAAACATTCAGGAAGCGTCAACGCACGGTAGCGCGCTGCGCCCGCGCCGTGAAGGGCTTGCATAACACCCTGCGGATAACAGCCGTATCTACTGACAGCAGCAGTTAGTCCGTGTTCACACATTGCCTAGTACCTGCCAATTAATGAGACATACACCCCCCATACAATCTCACTTTCGCTAAGCCCTGCAATGAGCTAACATTGCGATTTTAAATTGCAAACGAGATGGTAATTAGCGAAAACAACCGCTAAAAGTCGCGGGTAAATGCCACTGTGAGACCCGTATGGAAATTAGGGACAAATTACGTCTCCGCTCTTACTTTCGTTTGTATTACAACAGTTACATAAAACACATAATTTATGGTTTCTTAATCAATTCATTGTCCTGCTTTAAGGGTTTGAGCAATATGCCCCAAATTAGAAGTCAAGTTCACAAACTATACCGATCGATTAAATGACATGCACGGTTCAAAACAATCATTCAAAATATCTAGAGCCAATAATGGTATGCGAGCTTGGCACTTATGCAACGAATAAAATATTGCGAACTCATAATGCGGGAGCGCAGCGCAGCGGCCGCGGCTGGGCCAGGCGCAGGCGCAGCAGCACCGAGATGGAACTGCAGATAGAGTTAATCTAATAAGTCAGATCTGAAGCCAGACGTCGACCGCAGTAATAACTCACGGCTGAGATGCCAGAGGTTAATTAAAAATAGCAACTTCAATCTTATGTGTCAGAGATCGAGTTTGATTAGGAATCCTCCGATTCATACCATTTCAAATACTCTCTATTTGCTGTAAAGGGATATAACAAACAAACAAACAAACAACAAACAAATATACTTTATTTACACCAAACACAAAAAAAAAAAAAAAAAAAAAATAAAAAAAATAAAAAAAAATAAATAAAAAAAAAAATATAAATAAATAAATATAAATAATAAATAATAAATAATAAATATAAATTATGTGTCTATGCTTTCATAATCCAGTAACGAAGGCTATTCAAATACAAGTACTTTGTAATTAGGCAAGGTTATATTAACATGACAAAACGAACGCTTGAACGCTTTTGTAACATTATACACCTTACATGTGCCTATTTCTTAACACGCTCGTACTAATTACGCTTCGAATAAATCAACTCGCTTATGCCAAAACTCTCACACCTATCGCATTGCTTCGTATACTTTGTACCTTATTAAATAAACTGTGATGCAATTTAGTTTTTGAGAAACCCAAGCTATCAACTGTTCTTAATCGCAACTGACGGCCAGTCATCACTAATCAATTTGGCGCATGTTCACCAAACTTACACAAACACTGATTGGACATTGAAACTGTTCTGTTGCATACCTACTAGACTGGTAAGGTGAGTGCCGAGGATTAGATAAATCTGTAAGATATTCCATTTTGTAAGCATTGTCAATTAGGTTGGTACTACTTTTAGATAACGTCAGTACTGCTAAATTGAGTTTGTGTTAGTTTCTGTGATGCTGATCGAATATTCAAGCATAGCATATGCTCACGACTATATTCCCCGAGGGGGGACTCAGAGATATTCTGAAACTTCAGAACATCCACGTTTCACTAGTAGTACCGAAACTCTGTCCAGTGTGACGGGGAGTGAGCCCGTCGCCACTTGTAATGGACAGTAGGTACAATACATGCCTCGAAATTGAAGCATGCCGGTTTCCTCACGATGTTTTGCTTTTCACGGTGTTACAAATCGTACATAAATTCCGAAAAACTCATTGGTACGAGTCGGCCTGGACGGGGATCGAAACATCGCCTCCTGCACGGCAGGCAAGGCTACTCGCCACTGGACCACCACGGCATTATACGGCACGGCACGAATATTCAAAATCTGAGATAAAAACTTATCTAATAAACATAATCACTTATTAAAGAAATGTTCCTCTTATTCCATTATACTCGTATAATTAACTAAAGTTAACAAAACACACGTTTATTCAATATCTTTCTACGAGTTACATTAAAAAAAAAGTTTTTTTCATACTTTCGCCCATATAAAGCGTATTAAATAGCACTAATCCAAAAGAGGCCAAAAGAATTTAAAAATGATGGCTATTATTGTAAAAGAAAACCTTTTATACTTTCATAACAGGCGTTGCGTTGTTGAAATTGATTGATGGGATGATAAGATAAGCGTCTTTAGCGTTTTTTGAATCCATTATTAATTGTAGACACATTTTACACGAAACAGGTAAATTGTGAGAATTATGTAACGTCCAATTAATTGAATATACAGAGCTAAAGTTGTTCAGTTTGATGTTGTTTCATTAAAAACCGTCAGCATATTCAGAAGGACTCTATACAGGGTCCTTCTTAATATGCAGACATTTTTTTCAGAGGATGATCAGACCGTCAAACTGAACAACTTTCTGTATGGCACCAACATCGAAATCGCGGAAAAAATCAACTGCTTTATAAAAAAATTCCAAACCTACTCGAGCCAAATGTATGGGACATCTGGTTCGTGCGGACAGCAGATTTTTTTTTTCGCGTTTTTTTTATATGTTGGTCCCATAGAGAAAGTTGTTCAGCTTGATGGTCTGATACTCCCCTTAAAAAAGAGTCTGTATATTAAGAAGGACCCTGTATAAGAGAATAGTACTAGGAAATCAAATAAAATAAAAAAAAATAAAAAACACACAAATCAAAATTTATATATGTGTGTATGTGTATATACAGGGTGTCCCAGAAATGGTGAATCAAACTGCTATGGGAGGCAGCTTGACTAATGTCCTATCCATAAAAAATATTAAAAAAAATAAAACGCACATGACCATAAAAAAAAAAGAATATCCAAAAAAACGGGAAAATCATCAAATTTTTCTAAGTTTCCAGCTCTAATTATCGCGTTTTGGGATAATTTGTAATTTTTTTCTGCAAATATTAATTGTTAGAGGTTGCTTCGACTGATTGTTAACATTTTACAAAAAAAAATGTCTGCACTTCGAGCACAGACCACTTAGTTTAATTGTTTTTTCTGAACCGAAAAATTTTCTTGCTATTTTAACCAGCTGTAGTATAAAAAAAATGTATGGGACTTGTGCGGCAAACTACTTCAAAAAGTTGCCTATTTAATGACGATTTTAAAATGATACGAATCACTGAATTTACTTTACAAAATTGGGAGATATTAATTTTCTTGTGTGCTAGGGTGAAATTTGTGCAATTTATTCTTTACTTTTTAATTCATTTTCCACTTCTAATCCGTTGCTTCTAAGGTTAGAATTGGCTAAAAAAGTTGTTTCAATACCCGGTAGTAATGGCACGGTTTTTTAGAATCCCGGTTTTTCAAAATCCCGGTGTTTTAAAATCCCGGTTGTTTAAAAAACCGGGATTCCCAAAAAACCGGGTTTTTAAAACACCGGGATTTTGAAAAACCGGGATTCTAAAAAACCGTGCCATTACTACCGGGTATTGAAACAACTTTTTTAGCCAATTCTAACCTTAGAAGCAACGGATTAGAAGTGGAAAATGAATTAAAAAGTAAAGAATAAATTGCACAAATTTCACCCTAGCACACAAGAAAATTAATATCTCCCAATTTTGTAAAGTAAATTCAGTGATTCGTATCATTTTAAAATCGTCATTAAATAGGCAACTTTTTGAAGTAGTTTGCCGCACAAGTCCCATACATTTTTTTTATACTACAGCTGGTTAAAATAGCAAGAAAATTTTTCGGTTCAGAAAAAACAATTAAACTAAGTGGTCTGTGCTCTAAGTGCAGACATTTTTTTTTGTAAAATGTTAACAATCAGTCGAAGCAACCTCTAACAATTAATATTGGCAGAAAAAAATTACAAATTATCCCAAAACGTGATAATTAGAGCTGGAAACTTAGAAAAATTTGATGATTTTCCCGTTTTTTTGGATATTCTTTTTTTTTTATGGTCATGTGCGTTTTATTTTTTTTAATATTTTTTATGGATAGGACATTAGTCAAGCTGCCTCCCATAGCATTTTGATTCACCATTTCTGGGACACCCTGTATATATTATAGGAATATATATTATATATACTTATCTATGTATTGCATTTAGATGTATTTATCATAGGTTTATTCTTGTTTTTTTTTATTTACTGATATTTCTGGTCATTTATCTGGAAACACCGCCTACCTTTCTTCGTACACCGTTTCCTCTACCCTAAGGTTGTCTGGAAGAAATCGCTTCTTAGCGATAAGACCGCCTTATTTTGTGCCTCTTGTATTTTTTTCTCTGTATTTTACTGTTTATTCTTGGTGTAAAATAAAGTATATTTGATATTTGATATTTGATCAAATCATCGCATATCAAATTCTAAAAATCGATGTCACCGTTCTTAAAAGACTATAATTACTCTGTATATTTGCAATAACAGTAAACTTAGTAGCAACACCGATTCGCTGGTAATCCGTCAATCAATAGACACAAACTGACGTAAACACCGGTCAAAGGTCTAACGAGGTCTAACATTGACCCTTAATCAATAGCGTGTAAAAATGGTATTACACGCAATATACAACAACGCACATGATCACTGTTAACCTTAATTTTTCTGACCGTCATGTAGTGTTACCTGGTCCACGGCAAATAGCGGGACATGCTTAGTAAAAAATTCGGGACTAGTTTGCTAGTAAATCTGAATATAATTTTTGATTAGAATCATATAAAGGCTTCTAAAAATGGAAACTAAATGATACGTCATCCTGATAACATAAAAATAGCACATGAAACTCAAATTAGTAAATACACCAGTGTGAGGTTACACGCTCAATAAATTTTAAAATTTCATTTTCTGAGATTTAAATCCAAAAGCCCTTGAAAAATAATTTATAACCCAATATATGGCATTTGGGTCTTAACATTCCTAAAAATCGCAATCCTTCCCGATTTCAGCAGATAATACCGTACTTATATTACATGATGCAAGAAATGTTTGTTGTCCGTTATTCTGCACTCACAATAACAGTTATGGTAAGAAAGACAAATGACAGAACTCATCAGTTTGTATGGAGAATTCATGACTTCGACATAAAGTAGATGCGTATGCTAATACACGCCTAGTTTCTGCAAAACTGGAAATGCAGCTCGAAGCAAGGTCAATTAAAGCGAAGATATTCGATGCCCACGCGCAAGTTTTTTGCAGTGAGAATAAGTAATTGAACAATCCTGTCAAATTGTACAGGATTTTTTTAAACTTTTAAGTAAAAAAGATACTACTTCAAAAGTTATACAGGAGAGTTTCTTTTTGACGTTCAAATTTCGTGAGATTATGTACATTACATACCTACACGCCTCATTCTTTTTTTATTCGCAAATAATGAGTGTGCATTCCGTATAACCAAAGGCCTGGACTCAAAAGTATTGGAGGCAATTTAAGGAGTAGTTACACGAAATTAAGCATTACCAGCGCGTAAGCACCGAGTATCGCTTTCGTGTGGTACAGTTCGCGTCGACACTCCGATGCAATTTCGTTGCTCTCTTAAATAGTTTCTCCCCTTTCATCGTCTCAAACAGTGTCAATACTTAATTTTTCTCAGGTGAAGGACCGAATTGCGTGCTCTGCTCGCGTGCATCAGTACAAGATTCAATTCCGGCACTCACCGACAGGCCCATCAATTTCGGGACACATTCGAACTTCGCAGAACTTTCGCCAGAAGCACGAACCAATCTCGATATGTATCGCAAACATACCCATTAATATTAAGACAGTCTGATTTTTTCCGGTCTTAAATTGTCATATAACTAATTAGACTAGATCTCAGAGAAGATATGCAACATTCACTCTTGCCAAAATTTCCAATTTAGTTGTTTATAGATCATTTAATTTGTCTGTAACATGAAACTGGGGCGATTATTAACACTTGAGTGTATTAGCGGAATGAAATACGATTTTATAGTAGAAGGGTATTTAAATAAATTGGTTTAAACAAAAAGGCAGTGGCTGGGTTGTGGGAATATCGTTTCGATTCGTCTCAGTCGCGGACTGGGCGCCCCGCTGGGCCCATCTCTCCTATATCGCTACTATTGCACTATTACTGTCTCTAGTCTGCTACTGTAGATCAAAAACGTGCAGAACCTGTCACATTCAAGTTACTTATAATAACGGTAGTTCGCTACTTTATTCATTTTAAACACAACGGGTATCATATTTATGGCAGACTCTACCGATTCCGTAAGTTCACGTTTAGATTTCCGCTTTACAAGTTCGAGCATAGTAATAAACATAATTTTAAACTGAGCATCGTTACGAAGCGGAACTACTAACGTCGATTCACATTGAAAACGTACTCATATCGTACGGTAGTAAATACATTTTATACTTACAATAAAGACAAGATAAATTCTGAGATGATGTAAATATTGATGTGAATACTATAACAGTACACATACATTTTCAGTAACCTACCTAATGTTGAATGTTCAGAGACGAGTGGTAAAAATGTGAATGTGGATGGCTGTGGTGGAGAGGAAGGCCGGAGAAAAGATGGATGGATTGTGTGAACGATGAATATGTGTAAAAAAGGAGTGAGTGCTGAAATGATGGCTAAGAGAGATAAATGGATGACGATGACATATTGCGCCGACCCCAAATAATGGGAAATGTGCAAGATAATGATAATGCTACATTACTCTTTAAAGTTTCTACTTACTTTTTGTTATCGTTTCAAAAAACAAGTCAAAGATCACTATCTCTCTCTTCAATAAACTAGTAGGTATATTTATTTATTTATCATTCCGTATATATTTGTATATATATAAAATATGTAAGTATATATACCTGTATCTTTATGTAATATGTATTTATTAGTCATAAATACTGTTTTATTCGTTAAATGTGCACACTATGCCTGCCTCACTTTCTATGCTCTCTCTCTGTCTCGGGTTTGCTGGAAGAAATCTCTTTAGAGATAAGCTCGCCCTTTGTAATTGTCTATTATGTTGTTTTTATGTATATTTCCGTGTGTACAATAAAGTATTAAAATAAATAAATAAATAAAAAATCGTTTTGAAGTGTTCAAACAAGTTTTTTTACGTTCTTGATATATATATATGATATATATGAGGTTATACTTGACACAAATGCAATTATTGTTAAAGCGTTATGCTGATTGTTCACGATTTCTATTGTATATGTTCACGCCTGAAGTTGTTATAATTGACATGTTACTTATGTAAAACATGGTTCAATCGTATGTCTAGACAGCGTTATTTAATCTTATATTTTCCTCAAAAAGCATGCAAAAGTATTTTTAATCAAAGTAATATTTGTTCGTAAATTGAACACCGTTAACTTAATAACACCCTGTTGCGGTAAAAGGCGCGAAATTCGTAATTTTTTTACCGTAGTTTCATGCATCCATCACACATGGTTTTAAGAAACCGTTAACCCCCTTTGTGCCTTTGGGTAAATGCGTGGGTACTATTATAATGTCAAAATGATCTGAAAATTACTTGAAGGCCAATTGCATGACGCGAAAAATGTGAACCCCTACGTAAAACGTATATTAAAATCATAGCATTAAGTCGGTTGTAACTATGAAAGGAACATAAAATAGTTCTCGTCGTATTATGCACGCCCCTACGATGATTCGAGAGGCGATAAATTTAATGCAGTGGACAACAAAATTGTTGTTTTGACCGCACGACTTTGCAATGTTCTTTGTAAAACCTTTCTTTTATTTTATAGCCTATCGACAGGATACGTTTTGTATGTTGTCATCGTTTTAAATTATGACTCTGATTTACCATTGGTGTTAATTGCCGCGTTATCTTTTTATTTTCGCAACAGCTCGCCCTTAAATCATTGTTTATAAGTTGGCTATAAAAACTTGCTTACGTACATGCTGTAATAATAAATAAGAAAGGAACGAGTATATTATGTATAAAGTGGGAACAATCCGAAGCGCGTCTTCTTTCCTAACACGGGCATAGCCGGGAGCGAAGTGAAGCGGTCCTTTGCGATTGTGCGGGACGTTGTTTGACCAAACTCGGAGGTTACTGTTCCAAGAAAGGAAACCACTCACTTTTATCATTTTTTCCTAAATAATAAAATCTAGAAATCCACACGACATGACAGAGGATAAAGTATGAAACGTGATAGTAAAATGATAAAACAAAAACAGCAACATAACCACAAACTTTCGTGCGTTTTTTAGAGAGTATGAACCTACAAGTAGTTCCGAGATTAGAACCATCCACAACGCTCTTCAATCTGTTTGTCTTATCATACCTTTCCATTCCCTAGAAGGCAATGAGCATGTATTTCTTCCCAAAGAAACATTCCACACACAAGTCTTCTTACAAGACTTTCATGCAACGAGGATAACTTAAGACTGGCTGACGTGCACCTTGTTATACTTTTAAGGAAGCAGTTCCAAAAATTCAGTAACATTTTTTGCCTCCCTTATACGATACGTTTGTAGTGTACAATCGAGTCCAGGCTCCTTAAAAAGACGACTGGTAGCATTCCTGTGGGGCTACACGCAGCGAAAATCACCGCAGACAGTGCCCGTGTTACCACGATATGTAGGTGTACCTACTGTCAGGGTCAATTGCAAGAATATGGGTTTCACTAACGCGCGACAGAAGATAATAAACATTTGATAAAAGTAATTCTTACGAAGTAAAGTCTCGCTATATCACTGGAGGAACTTAAAGAAATATTGACCCTTGAAAAAACTTCTCTTTACGTATCTGGATGAATCTTCAAGGCATTTGAACGCCATTTATTTATGTAGCCAAACATTATCATCTTGTTTAAAAGAAAAGACTTTAGAATTTTCATGCTCTATTATAAAGCTCCTGGACGTTTATTTTCGTGTCAGCATGAATTATACAGGGTGTACAATAAAATGGGACAGCTACTTAAAGGGGTGCTTCAGACCATCAAACTGAACAACTTTCTCTATGGGACCAATATCGAAATCGCGAAAAAAAAATCTGCTGTCCCATACATTTCAGTCGAGTTATGTTTGCAGTTTTGTATGGGAGAGCGGATTTTTTTTTCGCGATTTCGATATTGGTCCCATAGAGAAAGTTGTTCAGTTTGATGGTCTGAAGCACCCCTTTGAGTAGCTGTCCCATTTTATTGTACACCCTGTATTGCACGATAGTCACTCGTGCTGTAGTGGAAGGATTAGCCAGCAGTGGTCGTATCGAGGCTGACTGCCCAGGGTATCTACGACAGAAAAACTAAGATTTCGTCACTCGGGGAGGCTCCTTCCTTCCCTCCTTCTTTGTTCTTTCCTTTTCTTATAAATAAGATAAAAATGTTCGACCAGATATATTATGGCGTTCAAACGCCCTGAAGATTCACAAACAACGGTGCAAAGAACAGCACTAGTGAAAGAGGACAGGGTACGTACTTCCGGCGCGAACGCATTGACAGAGAGATGACAGAGAGAACGTAATTTTCGACTCCCGAGATTTTGGATAGAATAATTATTGTAAGTGATTAGAGATTCCTATTTACTTCGCCTTCGTATTACTACGTAGTTCGCCCATCATGTAAAGAGGTTTTTCATTTTGTGATAATATAATTCCTGACCAGATATAGAAATTCGGAATTTAAAAAAATATACAGAGCTTTGTTTTATAATCCATAAATTCTATAAGTAACATCAAAAAATGTCGGTGACGCAAATATCTTACATGATACATTCTAAAGTCCATAATACTATTTATTACATTCATCCATTAATCTCTTTGCTGCATTTTCTCTCACATCCTATATATCGTAACCCTGTAATTATAAAAGCCGTCAGCTGTCACCTCTGAAGACACTTTTTACGTTAATCGCAAGTTAAGTGCTTAATGGCACTTTGTGCAATCGAACCCGGTCTAGCTTAACATTTTTCCCCGTCAATTCACGGATACGCTGTTTACAGATAAGGCTAGATTTGTGATGCGTGAATGTTGGAAATGTATCTTTTTATTTGAAACGGATTACCACCATCTAGCGTGCAACAAATCGCGCTGTTTATCTTGATGTTAAAGTCAGTAGGCACTTTCCTTTGCTACTTTAAATGCATTTCTTGCTGTAGATGTCTATTGACCTTCTACCAAAGAATGTTTTGTACGTATTCACCGATTTTTATTGGTTTTAACTTCACGACCGTCAAAAATACGCCTTATTTCCTTACGCAGAATTTCGACATCAAAACCGATGATGCCATCTGACAAATACAAAGTTTGCTGTCAAAATAAACAGACCACATTCAAAAACGAAATAATATTGACACATCCGTTTCCTTTAATTTTACGCTATGTGACGTAACAGGGAATTCCTTGAGCAAAGCCGCGTGACGCAGCCGGCACACTCCTGCGCAGCCCAGCAAATGTCAAGAGTGCTGTTACGTAAAAGACTGAGTTACTGAGTCGACCTTTGGCAACACCTTTGAAAATTGACTGGTGTTTTAAGGAAATCTTGACAATTGCGATAATTCGAACAACATTGTTTATATTGGATAGCAAAGTTCAAAGCGGTACAGTTTGGGTGCGGTTCTCTGTGATGTAATGTGGAGTACTTACTGCTATTAAATCAAAATCATTGTGATCGGATCGTACAGAAAGTTGTTAAAAAACAACTTGTTTTTTGAAAATATTATAGGATCTCTACATAGACCCAACCAATCAAGTACAAAAGTAATAAGTAAGACATTTGGTTAATTCTTCATTCTAGTTCATTATATTATTAAATGTTCATTTTAGAGCGGCTAAATATTCTAACCTATACCTACCTTTTTAATCTGTCAGCTGCAGCAAGGTTCACCTTTAACATATTTAGGGTTTCAGAAGGGAATGATATAACCGGTCGCTAACCTTTCCATGATCCAGAACGTCGGTGGGGCGTTGCGGATAAGTATTACCGACTGCTCTCATACGGTGAAGGAAAAACAGTCTTCTTGAAGAAATACTGATGCGTTTGTGAAGTCTACCAATCCGCATTGGGCTCGCGTGGTGTACTAAGGCCCGAACACCAGTAGCGTAGCGAGGGGGGGGGCAGGGGGGGGGCAGGGGGGGGGGGGCAGGGGGGGGGCAGGGGGGGGGGGGCAAATGCCCCGGGCGGCACTTTAACAGGGGCGGCAAATTCGGGAAAAATGCCGATTGATTGAGCTCTGTCTGTAACCAATTCTTAGAGCAGAGAAAAGTCGAGCTCGCTTCGCTCGCTCTAAGTTTCTTATTTAATTACTTTGCATTTGTAAAGAGTTCTGACCACATTTAAGATGTGGTGCTAAAAATTTCGTGCTTGCTTCGCTCAATCCATAGCTTTTACTTAGGTTACTTTGCACAAGTTTTGTACATACGTAAAAAGCTCTGTCTCCAACCGATTTGTATTGAGGAGAAAAAGTCGAGCTCGCTTCGCTTGCTCTAAGTTTCTATTTTTGTGTGGGTAAACCAAAAGAAGTCTAATCACAACCCGGATAAATGTGCAAAAAAAAACTCGAGCTCGCAACGCTCGCTCCTTTATTTTTTGTGTAAATCTTCGCAAAAAGATAAGGGGGCGGCAAAATCAGTTTTTGCCCCGGGCGGCAGAAACCCACGCTACGCCACTGCCGAACACCCTTCATGAGGTTAGGCCTGTGCCCTGCAGTGGGACGTATATACAGGGTGTAATATAAAATGGGACAGTCACTTAAAGGGGTGCTTCAGACCATCAAACTGAACATCTTTCTCTATGGGACCAATATTGAAATCGCGAAAAAAAAATCGGATGTCCCATACATTTCAGTCGAGTTATGTACCTATGCAGTTTTGTATGGGAGAGCCGATTTTTTTTTCGCGATTTCAGTATTGGTCCCATAGAGAAAGTTGATCAGTTTGATGGTCTGAAACACCCCTTTAAGTA